>CM057380.1:151896531-153128197 GCA_030015415.1 Cynopterus sphinx | reverse complement strand
GACAGGATTTATAATCTGTCAAACCTGTTTCTTAATTAGTGAAATCTGGAAATAATGGTGCTTTATGGAGATGGGAAATTTGTGTAATGTGTTTAAGAGAGCTTTTGGCTGGCGATAGGCTCACACCAAAGTAGGCTCAATATTTAGACAATCATGATACAAATAAAAATAAATTACAGGTACAAAGTATATATGTCGTCCTTTGTTAGTTCAAAAAAAGTCATTGAAAACAGTTTTATTATTTAAGTCATTTATGAAGTAGTTGAGGTAAGGCATTATTCCACATGTCAGATTTTTAACCTGGAGGGGTTCTTTCTTTTAGTTTTCTACAAAAAGCACTAAACTTTATCACTGGTGTGGGGCTAAGAATTTCCCACTTTCTAAATTCTTCTAGCTCAGCTAATAATTAAATTAAAAGACAGATTAAGGAGAGAAAATAAAAATTTAAATACATGCACAAAGGAAATTTACATAACAATGGAAATTCCAAAGACAGTGAGGCAATAGTGGGTATATATGACATTTTGAACAAAGGAGAAAAGTAGGGGAACAAGGTATTAAATTTTAGAAGTGAGAATGGGTGATTTGCAGGTAGTTAAGTGAGGGTAGAACAAACACAGCAAGAAAATTCTTGCTAGGCAACTCAGAAGCAATGGGATATGGTGGGGGTGTGTGTTCCTAGCTAAACACATGCGTGCATGAAGCCCTCCTATTTACCATCCTTAATTCAAATTAGGCTAAGGTGAACACCTTCAGATTTTCTTGCTGAAGCAGATTTTTGAATTTTTTGGGCAGGAAATGCGGGGGAGGGATGTAGTGTCAAAGGTTTTTTTTTTTTTTTTTTTTTTTATGACTCTTGTTTCTCAATAAACAGCTTTTAGAAATACTCCAAAAAGTGTAACCACGCACAAGCTTCATTTCTTTAAAATAGCCTTTTCTCTGAGTCATCACTTTGCCTAGTGTATTGGCATTGTGACTCGCTTGCTTTTTCTACCTTTATCCTTCCACCTATGTATGCCTACTCCCTTATTCATTAAGCCTTATGACATAAAGTTCCAGCCAGGGTCAAATCTTTTAAGAATAAAGCTTCAGGTCCATGATCAGGAAGACAATAAGTTTTGGTTAAACTGAAGATAACATCTTGACTGTAGGTGTGTTTCAGCCTCAGACCCATTGAGTGGAAACAGCTGAACCAATAACAGGACCAGGTGGGTTAGCACTATGGCTGATTCTAGAACTAGATATAATCAATTATCTGTTCAATCAGTTATGTCCACGACCCCAACTCCCTTAGTTTCTATGACTAAGGAGTTTTCCCCTATATAATCAATCCCCTTGAGACACCCTGGAAGCCAGGTTTTCGAGAGAGATAGCGTACCTGTGTCTCTGGGACCTGCAGCTCTCTAAATAAATTCTTTTTTTCTTTGCTGCAAACCCAGTACCTATCTCTTTGGCTGAGACACACACAGGCAGACAAATTACTTTTCTCCAGTAATGAAAGGCAGCTTCAGGATGACAAAAGTTTGGCTCTCTTCACAGAGTGTAAGGCCTGATCCAAGCAGTCAACAACTTGGTTTTTGTCATTATGACATGGATGTAGGTAGTTATGCGGACATGTTATCTTGGCCATTAAAACTCCTGCTTTCTCCTGTGACCTGCTTCCTGGAGACAGCATCCCATGAGCACTATTCCATGAACCCCTAATTCCTTCCATCTGCTCTTAAAATGAATTTCTCTTTATCTACCTCCCCGATGCACCAGAGGCAGGAGGGATACACCATCCCTCCTAACCTAACTCACTGAGGGTTCTGCTTCTCAATTACTATATGGGGTAGGGAGTTGCTCACACCATCAAGACATTTTCCAACACCAGCTGAGTGTCCTACAATTCAACTCAATCTTGACACTATCTACCTGGAGATAGCCTTGGATTCCACAGGTTAAGGGCTCAATATTACAAGATTGCTTTCCCCCTTTATTTCAGATGTCACAAATCCAGGTTGTCATCTGGTGGGTCACAGCTCACAGACAAGCTCACAGAACTCAGGTAAACATTTACTGACTGAATTATCAATTTGTTATAAAAGGCTATAATGCAAAAACAGCCCGATGGAAGAGATATATAGGAAAAAATACAGGAAAAAGGCACGGATGTTCCATGCTCATTTAGTCATTAGTAACTATCTAGTTCATCATATCATATGAAAATGTCTCCCATGGTGAAAGTACTCAGGCTTATAGGCTTCTATGTGGTCTTGTCAGATTCCAAAATCAGGATCAGTGTAGCAATATATGGTTTCACTATTTCAAATCATTATTTCAAGCATCTGGTATGACTGAGTTAAGGAACAGTATCCTCTCTGGCTCTGAGCATCTTTTAAGGTGTTAGTGTAATACTCAGTTTCCCTCATTACTTAACCTATTTAGTCATTCGTATACCCATAGCTACCATTTTTCCTTACCTTCATATATATCCAAACTTTTCCAAGGGACATTAGGCTTGGCCACTGTTTTGGTCTAGAGTTCAGGCAGCAACACTGTTCTAGCAAGGGCCTCCCTTTCAATCTACTTTTGCTTAGATAAGGTAAAGTACATGGATGCAGATCTAGTGGGCTATCTTTACTACCAGGCAATATAGCTGCATTCCCAGTTAATTCCAATATTGCCAGATGGGGGAAAGGCCTCATCAGGTCTTTAGAAATTCTGACATAAAGGTTAAAAACACAGTTACACTTTCTTGCTTAGGAGTTATCTCTGTGTCCAGCCCTCATAGTTTCAGCAGCTTGGGTCCTGTGATCACTGCATCCAGTCAAAGAAAAAAAAAAAACAAAAAACAAAAAACTAGGTGCTGTGGAAAAGAAAGAATACCAGCATTTCCCCTGCTCCCCTTTCACAGATCTATCAGAAAAATAGAGAAAAATTTCTATTGAAGACATTCTTTTAGCCTCCGTCATGTTCATGTTGGGTGTGAGCACAAACTCATGAAGGCTTGTGAGTCAGTCCTTCATGTTTTATCGCTCCCCCATTTTGGACAATCAATGTTTCAATCACCCATGCAATTCTCTGTTGAAGCTTTTATTTTGAGACAGCTATCTCTTTGCCCATAGTTGGACAGTATAGGCTGTAAAGTGTGTCCCTTGGTCTGAAGAAATAATGGTCAGCTATTCAAATTGGTGCAGTATGTTCTGTTTGATTTGGCTCATAATACTCTGATGTATAGGAAAAACCCAGTCTTTCCTTTCTATGTGGGGAAAAACCCAGTTTTCTGCCGGGGGTTTCTTTCCTGTATTTATATCACACGTAACTTCAGTTCTGACAATCTAGTCACCCAATGTGTAGTGGTTTTTTTCCCTCATGAAACAATTCTTTGTGACAGGTTAAGGACTCAGTTCCACAAGACTGCCCTTCCCCTCCCACATACCCACCCACACACTCACACTTCAGAGCACACTTGCAAGGCCAGATTATCACCTGCGCTTCCTTCTGACCAACTGGCTGAAGATCAGAGGTTCCAACAACCCTCTCCTTGGATTCAGTTAATTTGTTAGCATGGCTCACAGAACTCAGATACATAATTAATTACGTTTAACAGTTTATTAAAGGATATGAGAAAGGATACAGGTAAATAGCCAAATGAAGAGATACATAGGGCAAGAGCATTCTTTTACCAGGTCAGGTTTCCATTGCCTTCGTTCCTGACCAGATGGCTACTCCATTGACAACTGCCCACGAGTCAGTTAAAACCAAACATAGAGAGTTATACCACCATTCACATCACTGCTAGAAAATAGCATTCAATTCAGCTCACCAAGCTAATTTGTTTTTACTTTCTTTTGGGCAAAGTGGTAGCTTTTCAAACAAGACGTTTGGCCATTTGCTGTGGAACTGCTGTCCACAAACCAAGTAGCAATTTTTTGGTCAGTCAAGAGCAATTTATAGGGCACTATTCAAGTGAGAATAGAACCCAGCAGTTCCTCACACAGTTCCAGAGTGAGTCCTAGGAGAAAAGAGCCTCCCTGCTCATGAGCATCTCCTCCTTGCTTTGCCCAGGCAGCATAATCTTGTAAACCCTTTCTGTTTTGTTATGAAACTTTTCAGGACACTGCCATCTCCATTAGAGCATTTCTCTGACATGATAGTACATGTATAGGCATTTCATGTTTTAAGATCATTTTATGTCCTTCAGTTATTATATTTATGTCCTTCAGTCCTTCAGGTAACCTCAATTAGCATCTGATGGCAAGGTAGTAAATATCCTTCAAATGAAAATTCTCTAGTTCAACTTCTCCAGTATCAGTAGTTATCACTGCGAAGTGCTCAAAAGCTCTTGTCATAAGCCCCAGTTCACATCTCATGCAGGGTGATTACACAGACAAATCGTTTGGGCCAGATCTCCAGCTTCTATTCTACATTGTGCGGGCTCAGACAATATTACTCATTCCCATTTAGCATGTCTGACTAATAGTGCTGAAAGGGTGGATTTATATGCCTTCTGTTTTATAATACCGGGTAGGGTAAATGTTCCCCAGTCAGATAACAATTCCATCAGAATGATACAAGCAGGTAAAACAAAACAAAACAAAACAAAACAAAAACCAAAAAAACAAAACAAAACAAAAAACCCACTTTACAGAAAGCTGGTTCAAACATACCAATTCTCCAATACTCTGTGCTAAAAATGGGGAAGAAAACCAAAAATATATTTCTTATTATAAATCACAATGCTACACTCGATTTCCTAAAAAAAAAGCTCCTTTCCAGATCAGGAAAGTCATTTCTCAGGTCTGTGTCAGTCACATTCAAAGCAACTCAGTTGCTTTCCTTCCTTTTCCCAATCCCAGGCTCAGAAGTGGAGTTTTAGGAAGAATAATTGGGCTTTGAATAAGTCTGAGTAGTGATTCTTAAATCTGATCTGGGTAAGTGATCTGCATTCCTCTGGTGTCTGAATTTTGCATAATTTGGGTGGGATTGAGGGAGAGACAATGGGACCTGAAAACCCAAAATCTTGCCCCTGGAGGCCGATTTTTTCCACTTCATACTGGTTGCCACTCAGTTCCTTTCTCCAAGCAAACTTCCCTGATCACAGTCTTCCTCACCTCCTGCTCTGGAATGGTCTCTCCTAGAAACTGTAGGAAACTGCCCCTCTTACTAACCTGCCAGTGATCATTTTTGATTGCATGCCAGGGCTGGAAGTTTCTGGAAGTTCCCATCACCAGTAGCAAATGCCCAGGGAGATAATTAGAAATGCAGAACCTCAGATCCCACCCCAGACCCAGTGAATTTCAGTTCGTAATTTAACAGTATCTTCAGGTGATTCATAGACACATTAAAGTTCTAGGATCAGTGCTGTAAAGGTCACAGCCCTCACCACTTCCCCATCACTTCTGGGTTTTCATTCTCATGTCTCCCTGAATGCCTGTGTGTGTTTGGGGAGTGGAGTGAGATGGCAGGAGAGGAGATGAATATTGGTGCTGCTCATCAAGAGTTTACACTGGATGTTTGTCTGCCATAAAAAAAAAAGTATTTGTATATAACGTAATGGAGTAGTGACTGCTAGAGTGAAACTTCTTTTGCAAGTGCTCCCAAACCCATGTGCTTTATTCTGAGTTAATTTACCAATAGATCTGACCAGGGGGCGCTGTAAAGCCTTTCTTTTCAGTCCTTAAAACCTTTGTATACTAAAGTCAGAAAATTGAAGTTATCGGTGCTTAAATACACGTAATTTAATTGATGCATCAAGATCTGTGTTATTCAGGTATTATTTTCTCGACTTTATAAGTGAGTAAATAACTGTTTCCTAATTCCAAAACTCAGGCTCCTTTTGTGTTTTATAGTACTACACTTGTTGCTGTTATACTACAAATACCAAGGCCTATGGAGAAATAATTAAAATGAAAGTTTGCTTACCTCACAGTTTTAAGGCAAAATTGTGATTAAGAAAGTAGCTCTGCTCCTAGTTAAGTAGTCAAGCTAAACAATATTTATTGGGTTGTTTATCTAAGAGTCTTTTAACTGCTTATGACACAAATGTAATCCATATGGTTTCGACTTTGAAACTTAAATAAAATATTGTTAGGTATTCTGCAAGAAATTTAGAGGGTGGGAATATCAAGGTAACTCAGAACAAGATTTGTAAATGTATGTGATGACTTGGCCGGCCTTAATATTTCCCACAGCTCATAAGAACTTTAGATAGTTTTCTTCCTGACTCTTGGTTCTTAATTTTTTAGATCGGAGTCTACTATGTCATCTTTTAAGATACACACACACATACGCATTCTTTATTTTCGATAGTTTTAGTTTTATGGAAAATTAAACAGAAAATAAAGAGGGTTCCCATTTCCCTCCTTCCTCCAACACAATTTCCCCAATTAACATCTTGCATTAGTGTGGTACATTTGTTTAAATTGACGAACAACTCCTGCTACATTATTAAATAAAATGCATAGTTTACAGAAGCATTTACTCTTTGTGTTGTGTATCCCATCTGTACAATGACATCTATCCACTGTTACAGTATTCTAGAGAATAGAGTTGTATTGCCCTAAAAATCCTGTGCTTTACTTATCTCTCTCACCCCTAAATTTTACAGTATGTAGGCTTTTCAAATTATCTTCTTTCTCTTAGCAACACATATTAACAGTTCTTCTATGTCTTTTTTTTTTTTTTTAACTTGAGATCTCAGGAGTTCCTGAATAATGTCATTGTTTAGAAGTTCCACAGTGTATTTATCCATTCGTCTATTTACAGGGATCTTGGTTGCTTCCAAGATTTGACATTTAGGAATATAGCTGCTCTAAACACTATAAATAGTACTGGTTTTGTGTGGACCTCAGTTTTCAACTCATTTGTGCAAATGCCAAGAAGAGAGACTATATTTTGACTTTGTAAATTATACGACTATATTTTTTATCTTAAGAAACTGGCGAAACCGTTTTACAGTTAATCTGCTTTTTGTTATCACCACCTGCTGAAACTTTTAAATAGTTTCAGAGATTAAAACAGCTCACTGGAAAAAAAATTGTGATCTAAAACTAATTTCTGCAGTTCCTGTTTTAGCAATATGTAAATGCTGCTGCAACTGGACAAATCTCATTGTGGGCAGATCCTCAGCTTTAAAACGGGATCACTCCAAGAAAGTCCAAGAAAGAATGATGTACATAGAATTAATCCTCAAAGAGGCAGAGCTTTATCCCCATCTTTGGTAGGCCAGGTAGACTCTCAGGCTGTAAAGTCCTCAGTTGACCTTCCCTTGCTGTGCCAGGAAAAGAAAGTTTGGGAGGTGGACCTGGGCAAAGGACTTTGCTCAATTCACCCAAGCTCAATCTCTGTCCCAGAATCATGGCCACAAGTTTAGGGCAAGCTATCTGCCACTTTTAGTTCACCATTAGCTCAAATTAGTGCTCCCTGGCAGGAGAGGGTTAAGTATCCAGGATGTGTGTAGCAAGGAAGCCACAATCTCCTCTTGAAAGGCAGCCAGTGAACCGCCCTAGTCTTCCTGTTTATGAGGTTTTGGGTTTCCCCTTCTGTCTCAAAGGCTGCAAAGAACAGAGAAATGAAACATAAGGAAACAGAACTGAAAGCAAAGAGTCAGGCAGCGGTGCTGAAGCAGTGGTTGGTCGGGCCTCGAGAAAGCCAAGTACCCGGCTTTCTACTCTGGGCTAAGGTATCACATGTTGTCTCCCCCAGGACTTGGTGGGTGGTTGAGGATCTAGTGGGGACCTAGGGCTTGTAGTGAGGTAGATGTGAGAATCTGAGGCCCCCTGGAGGTCACAGTTCTGGGAGGTCACAGGTCAGAGTTTTGCAACAATGAAATAAGTGCCTTCTGCATTCCTTGGCTTTTTCTCCAGAGTCCTAACTACTGCAAATGAGGAAACATTATAAAAAACAGAACCAAAAATGGAGAAATGGTGACTTGCCAGGGCTTTTCCCACAGCATGACCATTTGATTTGGCCAGGCCATTGCGAAAATCTGACTAGATTTCCTCTCATGTGCTGAGTCCCTGACCTGCCCTCTTCATCATAGTTTGCAGAACTCTGAGGACAGTCATCATCACCACCATACCAACCCATTCTCCTTCCTCGGGATCTGTGTCTTAAGACTTCTGGAAAGACTGCCAGAGGAAAAGGAGTTTCCTAGTGTTCTGGTTCAAGGTCTCTCTCTCTTTTATAGCTCAAATCCATACCCTTCTTCAATTTCTTTGTCTTGCTTGGTATGAAAATTTGTGAAAGTTATGACGTCAAGAAGCATTGGGCCCTGACAGCCCCCTCCTCTGAAACTTCCCTAGGAGTTTCACATACTAAAAGCTGATGGCGGTGGAGAGAGAAAACAGGTTAAAAGCTGAGTGGTAAAAAATCTACAAAGAGAGAAAAAGAATATTGATTAGAATGAAGATGAACAAACAGAAAAGAACAAATTGAAGCAAAGTTCCCTATAACCCATTAAACCAGTCTTCCATTCCTGTGAATAGGTCAGTGCAATACAATATCTTTGCTTTATTTATCTGATGGAAAATAATAATTCTTTATTTAAAAGATTTAAGTTAGATACTACTTGTCCTGTTTGGTTTACATAAAAGCAACATTTTCACCAATGACTTCACAAGCTTGTTGAACAGTCAGTGTTTAAAGCATGACCATTTTGGAGAACAATAGAGGCCAAGCTGTTAAATTATAACTAAAGTACTATGTAAGTTTGCACAGTGGTATTGAACTCTTGTTTCATTGCATGAAGATTATCTTTTCCATTCATACTTTGGGAATGAGTAACTTGGGAATAAGTGACTCCCCACTGAAAAGAAACTGAAGTTATGATACACAAGTAGGTTTTTTTTTTTCCAATTTCTCGACTGGCACATTTATGCAGCATAACTTTATGAACAAAGGAACCCAAGTTTGCAATTTGGCTGGCATTTAGGGAGGCATGTTTGGTGACAGGAGGAGCCAGGTATCCAAGTTTATATCATCCTGACCATTTAGGTGGGAATCCTATGTACATTTTGTTGCCATACAAGATAAAAAGACCAGCATAGTTTATAGACACGGTTAAAGTGGAACCTGTCATCAGCAAGGGAAAGAAACAACCATCCAAATGGAAAAATATATTTGTAAGCAATGCCTCCAATAAGGGTCTTATATCCAAAACATACAAAGAACTCATACGACTCAATAACAATAAAAAAGCAAATGTTCCCATCAAAAAATGGGCTGAATACTTGAACAGAAACTTCTCCCAAGATGACATACAGATGGCCAACAAACATATGAAAAGATGACCATCATCACTAGCTATTAGGAAAATGCAAATCGAAACTACAATGAGACACCATCTCACACCTGTTAGAACAGCTGTTGTCAGCAGGACAAATAATAACAAATGTTAGAGAGGATGTGGAGAAAAAGGAATCCTGATACACTGCTGGTGGGACTGCGAATTGGTACAGCCACTATGGAAAACAGTATGGAGGTTCCTCAAAAAACTAAGAATTGATCTACCATATGATCCAGCACTCCCTCTGCAGGATATTTACTCCAAAGACTTGAAAACCTATATCCAAAAAGAGATTTGAACACTGATTTCATAGCAGCATTATTCTTGGTGGCCAGGGCATAGAAGGAATCAAAAATGATTGGCTAAAGAAGCAGTGGTACATATATACAATAGAATATTACTCAGTCATAAGAAGACATAAAATACTGCCATTTGTGACAATATAAATGGACCTTGAAATAATCATGCTAAGCTAAATAAGCCAGACAGAAAAAAATTGAAAAATCACATGATATCACTTATATGTGGGATATAAACCTAAAATCAACAAATGAGCAAGACAAACATACAGAGACTCATGGACATGGACTATAGACTTGTGGTTATCAGAGGGTAGGAGATGGGGGTAGGAGGGTGGAAGTAGATGAGATAAAGGGGGTCAAATATAGAGGGGAAGGGGAAGGGTGAAGTGGGTAAAGGGGATCAAATATATGGTATCTGAAGGAAACTAGACTGAGTGGTAAACACACAACAGAATATACAGATGTCAAATGATAATGTACAGTTGAAAATTATATTATCATATTAAGCAATGTTACCTCAATAAACTTAATAAAAAATAAGAAAAAAAAATGAAATATAAGAGTTCTTAAAACAAAACAAAGCAAAAACAACTAGGAATTGATCTACCGTATGATCCAGCAATCCCTATACTGAATATTTACTCCAAATATTTAAAAACTCATATTTAAAAAGATATTTGCCCACCGATGTTCACAGCAACACTATTCACAGTGGCCAAGACATGCGAGTTAGAACGAGTTAAACAAAGAATTCAAAGTTCAGTCACCACTTCTATTTTCTAGTTCCTGCCTCTTACTGTTTTGCAAACAGGATAAAGTTCCTCTCATCGGTATGTGAGTGTGTGAACAGCTTACAGAGTGCTCTTCTGAGCTGAAAGATGACTGCTAAAGAGGCTTCACTTAATTTGTTGCAGACAGACCTTCCCTTAAGAGATGGCACACAGGAGAAAGCATCTGGTAATGTAAAATTTATGCAATTTGAAAAGACAAAAAGTGGGGAGGGAAGTTTTTATTTCAGTGAAACATCATTGGAACTGTATTAACACTTCACAGTCAATATCTGTAGGAGATATGTTTTGAGTGAGGAGAAGTATGTCAATGTCAAATCAGTTATTGTATTCCTGTTTCTGTTACTCAACCATTTCTGGGGCAGGAGAAATGAACAGTGAATTAGATTATAAGAGGATAAGAGAAAAAATGTTCTTTGTGTTTATATTGTCAGTCCTCCTGTTTCTCCCAGGCCCCTGGCAACTTGTACCTCACCTGATTAAATAACAGGTCATTTATATACCACAGTGATAGTAAACTTGGACTCCGATAATTTTGAAATATGTATACTAACAGAAATTGCCTACAAAAACTGGGACTTTTGGTGTATAGATCTTTTGTAATTTAAAAACAGATATGAGAACTTAGGGGTGAGGGTAAAAGGCTGAAGTTATCCACCAGTAAGTCCTTTAGCATTTTTAATTTATAGTAAATTTAATTAGAAAGAGGAAAAACATAATAAATGTGTGTTTGTACTTCAGTACAGCAGAAAGGATACCTTTTATTAAGGCTTTATCTTCTGCTTTTTGGAAAACATAAATTTCATGATTTTTCTTCTTTGCTTCTCCCTTCTCCATGAATTATGTTTTCTATATTGGAGCATAAGATATTGGATTCTCTAAAAAACAGGGTTTATACCTAAGGAAAAATAAAGTTTTTAAAGAATGTTAATGTTTATAAGCTAAGACTTTTTAGCTGAAACTATTTCACAGTTGGAATGTTGACTAATCAGGATGCTATATATTGCAAATAGGACACTTATTTTTTGAAATCTAAGCTGTTTTTATAAGTTAACTAAATTTTTTGAATCATAAGTGTTAAAATTAGACCAATAACCATTTAGGTGTGAAGAGATATCCCATTGTCATTTGGATTTTCATGTCCTTGATAATGAGTGATGTTAAGCATCTTTTTAAAACTATTTATTTTAAATTATAGTTGATGTTAAATACTAAATTAGTTTTAGGTGCACAAGACAGTGATTCAAAATTTGTATACCTTTTGAAGTGATAACCACAATTAGTCTAGTAACCATCTGTATATAGTTATTATGACTCTATGCTGTATGTTATATCTCCCGACTTATTTTATAACTGGAAGTTTGTACTCCTTAGTCTCTCTCATTTTCTGTCCATCTCATTGACTCCTTCACTTCTGGCACCATTAGTTTGTTTTCTGTATCTATGAGTTGGATCCTGTTTTATTTTTTTATTTTTTATTTTTTTGGGTTTTTCTATGCTTTGCCTTAAATCCCTGTGGCTGTATGTAACTGCTAATCTGAACTTCTTTATCCCTTCACCTTTTCACCCAAAATGATTCTGTTTCATTTTGTTTGTTTTGTTTTTTAGATTCCACATATAAGTAAATTCACATGGCATTTGTCTTTGTCCAACTTATCTCACTTAAAGTAATACCCTCTAAGTCCAAACATGTTGTCACAAATGGCAATATTTCATTCTCGTTTATGACTGAATAATATTCTTTTGTATATGTGTATCACATCTTTATCTATTTTTTTTGCTTTCTTTGGGTAAATACCCTGAAGTAAAATTACTGGGTTATGCAATAGTTCTATTTTTATTTTTTGCTATTGAATTGTATGATTTCCTTATATATTTTTATTATTAATGCCTTATCAGATGAATGGTTTTCAAATATTTTCTCCCATTTAGTGTTGTCTTTTTATTTTGCTGTTTGTTGCTTTTGCTGGGCAGAAATATTTTACTTTCCAATTAGATTGTTTATGTATATATATTTAAATTAATTTTAGTTGTTTGATGTTACTGTAAATGATAGTTTTCTTTTTAATATAATTTGTTGTTGGTGTCTAGAAATGTAACTGATATTTTTATGTTAATTTTACATCCTTCAACTTTATTAAATTTATTTGTTTTAATGTTTTTTTGGTGAAATCTTTAGTGTCTTCTATATATAAGATCATATTATTTGCACACAGAGAGAGTTTTACTTCTTTTCAGATTTGGATTCCATTTAATGGTGTCTTTTTTCTTATTCTTCTTTTTTTTTTTACCTAATTGCTTTGGATTGGACTTCCAGTACTATGTGGAATAGGAAAATTGAGAGTGGGGAGTGGAAACCCTTGTTTTATTCCTGATCAGCAGGAAAGCTTTCCTTCAGGACTTCTAACCAGGTTTCTTATTTATGAAAGTAAATCTGCATTATTTGAACGTGAATGTTTCTTTTTCACTCTGATTTCTACTCTTTTTGTTTCTTTTTCTCTCAACATTTATTCCAATAACTGGAAGATTCCCTAGGGGTAAAAAATTCTGCTTCTCTTTTCTCTGGTTCTGCTTAGGCAGTTGCCATCATTTATGAACCAGCACCTCTTGTGAAATGAGCTGGCACTAGGGAAGTTGCGGCACAGATGCCCTTAGGAGTTGATTTTGTGTAAATTTAAGTTTTTCTTCCTAAGACTTTAATGAGACTGAGATTATGACATTTGTGTTTTATAGATAAAAATCTCCAAACAAAATATCCAGCAACTATATTTTCTGTAACCTGTATCTTGGCTCTTAGTTGCTGCTTTATTTTAATCCTTGTGATGGCACTTACTTTTGGTTTGGCAGGTAAGTTACTTGTTTTTTAAACTTTACAATATTCTTCACTCATTTATATTGTCAATAGATATTTACTGAGTTCCATTTTGTACCAGGTACTGTGTCAAGTGCTTGAAGTATATCAGTGAACAAAACACCTAAAAATTCCTGCTACTAGGGAACTTATATTCTAGAAGGAAGACACAAATACTTTAATAAATAAAGGTAGGGGTGGAACAGGTTCTGGTATACATAAAATAACTGAGTAAAGACTTTTTGAGAAGATGACTTTCTAGCAAACTTTCAAAGGATATGAAAGAGTGAGGAAAGCATTCCAGGCAGTGAGAGCAAAGTGACCTCTTGGTTTGTCTGGGTAACAGCAGAGAGGCTGTCCTAGCTAGAGCAGAGTGAGGACAAGGAAGAAAAAGGATAGAGGTCAGGGTGCTAATAGCCTTATATGTCATTTAAAGACTTTGACTTTGACTTTGAGTGCAGTGGAGAAAAGGAAGGTTGTAGGAGAGGAATGTCATGATCTGACTCCATTGTAGAATAAACATTTTGACTGCTATATTGAGAACAGTTAGGAGACAATGGTTGAATCAAGGAGCCATATTAGGACAATCTTGTAGTAATCTAGGCAAGAGATGATGGCTTGGGCCTGATGATAATAGTGAAGGTAGAACAGGGTGGTCAGGTCTGGACGTTTTGAAAGTTGAATTAACAGTATTTCATATCGGATTAGGTATGAAGGTTTAGAAAGAGAAAAGTCAAGGATAGCTCTAAGAATTTTCTATTAAGCTATAGCAAAATGTAGTTGCCATCCAGTGAAAGAAAGGTTGTGGATGTAAAGAGTTCCATCTATGGAGCTATTTTTTGACATGTCACAATCAGAATTAGCATTTATTAAGGAAATACTCAGGTAAGATTTCTGAGCTTTAATCTTCTACTTACTCAGTTTGAGAATACACAAAAGTATAAAATACTTAAAAAAAATCTTTTGTATATGGAGGCAATAGGTCCTCAGCATTGCTTGACATGCTTGATCTGTCCAGGAAATGACATTGATATTAGTAAATATTATGAGTATTCTGATTATGTTAAGGTCTTTGAAAGCTTTTTGTTTCTACAACTCCTAAACATGATGTAAACATTTTTGAAAACTAAATATTTCATGGTAAATGTTTATGTTAACCACCTAATATTTTTATTCAGAAATTTAAATAGTCACAAATGATGTACTTTCCAACACATTGCAAATGTTGGCACTTAAAAATTATTTTATTATATTGTTTTTTAAAATGTATCTATTGGTATTTGAAATTTGATGTGATTCATAACCCACTATTATCCATTTTAAAAAAAATACATGAATAGAATTTTCTTAATCTTTGAAAACTGTGCTTTGTCTTTTTCAAATGCTTGTTTATATATTTTATTTTTACTCTAGAATTTTATCAAGCATAATGTGTAATATTTTTGTATCCTTAAAAGCTATGTATCCTTTGTTATTTAATAAATTTTTTTGCCATAGAATTATTTGCACATTAAAATTTAATTTTTAAAAGATCATATAATTGTTAGCCTCTCAAAATTATTTCTTTTAGATTAAGTTAGAATTATAATATTTAGTAATATTTAATATTTTAAGGGAACACATATTATAAATTTTGATAATTATCAAAAGAGAAATAAATTTATATGTTTATTATTATTAGGTTATTATTTACTATTAGGTTATGTAATGTAAGTTAGTCAATATGCTATTCTCAGTAATTTACTACAATGCAGTATTTGTCATTAATAGGTAAAACCATGAGTTTTAGTTAGAAAGAATGACAAAAAGCATGCTAATTCTTCAGTAAATGCCTTCACATAGTGTATTTAATTCTAGCATTTACCTTTTAATGTAATTAAATTAGAATCACTTATAAAAACTCAGGGATAACTCTATTAATAAAGCTAGATGTTACGATGCAACTTTTCTTATGAATATAAGAAGATGGTCTAATCTAGAAATTTTCCCCACCTCAAAAAAATAAAAAGTAATTTGTCTAGAAGTTAGTATCAAGTTTTATTTTTTGTTCATACCAGGAAGAGCATACCAAATATTTTATGAGAACAAAAGAAAACAATCATATTTGAATTAAATATTTTATGACATCTGATAAAATTATCTTTAACTATCTGAAACAGTTCATTTATGTAAAATTATGAAATGATATTAACCTTGAGAGCTATTTGCTTTCACTCCCTTACCCAATGACTGACTCACTCTAAGTATGAGAATAGAGAATAGCTGCAAATAAATTACTTACCTTTAAATATAAGGGAAAATAAAAGTCATCTTTGGTGTTCAATATTTCTTATCAAGTCTTTTTTTTGCTTAGCTTACACTAGACTTTCCAAGGAGCAATGCATTCTTTCTTAGATATGAACATAAGAAAAATGTGAGATTATGAAACAAAAATGTCTATTTTCCTCATAACCTGCATTCCAAAATATTTTTGATTTCAGAACATTTAACAAGAGCCAAAATATTTTATACATATTTAACAATAATTCATATAAAATAGAATAGTACAGGCAGCACTATATTGTATTTTTGGTACTAAAATCAATATTTGAATTGTGATATGTTTTGTTCATTAGAAGGTTATGTACCCCTTAAGAAATGTGCTATAGTAAAATCTAGGATAATTGAGGAATTAACCTTACTTTTGTCAAGAGAAAAGACTGCATGTTAAGGAGGATGTGGAAAAGGAGAATCTATATGATGCTAGGAAAGAGTGTTGCAATACTAAGGAAGTTAAATGCTATAGAAATTGATTTTCTTTTAATCATCAGTGTTCATATTCTCCTTGGAAAGTCAGGTGAACAGGTACCCTGCTTAAAAACTAGTGGGCTAATGACTTGTGCAAAGATAAGACTCTTACTGATGATTTAGGAAAGCCACAATCGAATGTACATACCTCAAAACTGACCTCAGAACTGTAAGTGGAAAAATAGGCAAATAGATGGAGAAAATTTATTTATTATAATTTATTGTTATTGTCTATATTTTAGAGAGAAGAACAAAGCAAGTCTTAGAGTACCCTGTTTGTGTTGCCTGCCCAGAACAATGGATTGGGTTTGGAAATAAGTGTTTTTATTTTTCCGATGACACAAGGAATTGGACATACAGCCAAACTTTCTGTGCCTTATTAAAATCTCAGCTTGCTCAGTTTGAAACCCTGGAGGAACTGGTAAGAAATATTTTGGATCATGATCTTTGTTGAATACTTAGCTCCGTGATAAGGGCAGACTGCTTAGGGTTAAAGCTGAAAGGTGAGGAAGAATTTCATCCCAGGCAGACCTTGGGGGCATGGGATGCATGTTGGTGCCTAACATTTGTTGGGAGCTTATTCTCTGTCTAGAACCACCTGAGACATTTTAGATGCATTCTTTCATCTAATCCTCACAGTTAACTTGCAAGATTAGATGTATTGTTCCAATTTTAAAAAGAAAAAAGTTAATTATATAATTTATCACCAAATTGGGAAATTTTGGACAGTGAAAATGACAATATTAATATTATGCTGAAACAACAGGCATATACTGGGACTTTCCCAGTCAAACTGGGATGTATGGTCACTTCAAGTAAAGTAATTTAGAATCAGAGACATTGAATGACTTAAACTGGGAAGTGGGGAATAGTCTAACTCCAAAATCTAAGCTTCTCAATTATACAGTGCTGCCATCCAAAAAGAGAAGGCTGTAGGGAAGAGAGATTTAAGAGTAATATGAAAGAAAGAGACACATGTTTTACTTTCTGTGCTTTATAACAGAAATTCCTAAAAAGATACAAAGGTCTTTCTGACCATTGGATTGGCCTTAGCAGAGAATCATCACATCACATTTGGAAATGGACAGACAACACTGAATATAATGCCACGTATGTTTTGAGACTTCTTTTCTTTCTACCATGTTTATGTGGGGTTATGTATAAGAGTTGTGTTTATAAGAAAATACATTTAATATCATGGAAAACTTACTGCACTATGAGGTAAGAAATATAAATTCCTTTATATGCACTTCCGTTTATCAGCTATGCCTTTGGAAAAAAGTATTATCATTTCAGGTGAAATGTTTTCCATGATGATGGCATTTTATGCAGCTCTTGCACTTTCATCCAATGATTTAAACTTTGCTAAAATTCCTATTTAGAATGTAGAGAGAACAGCTGTTGTATAGCAGGGATTCTAAAATCCTAGTAAGTCACAGAAGAAATGATATCCACATGATTCTTAAGTCCACTCTTCCAGGTGCTACATCCATTTGTAAAAGAAAGGTCTCCGGGGAACCAATGGAAATCTCTCCTAAAGTTTCATCACCAGAAAAAATTTAGTAACAGTTCCTTGGAGTGTGAACATTTCAAAGGGGGTATTTTAACTAACAATTACATTGGAAATTATAAAATGTAGGGGCCCAACCACTTACATAAATCAAAGTGAAGCCCTTTTAGTATTTACTAGTAAAAATGTATTTTTATTTACATATATTTATAAAACAGTTGAGGAGCATACAGAAATTAATCTTCACTGAAGGCCACTGATAACAGCAGTTTATTTTGCTATAATAGTAAGTTCAAGTTAACTTTCTAATCAACAACATAACTGGAGTTAGTAATCATAAATGTAAACTTGTGATATTCAAGCTGGGACCTTGAGAACATAAAAGAAACTAAATATAGAAATGGTATATATTACTAAACAGCCATATTAATAACAGATTTTACTTTTATCTTACATACATTAAAAAAAATTGGGAGTAAGGTGCTTAAGATTACAGGCAGACCTCAGAGATATTGTAGTTTTCATTCCAGGCCACTGCAATAAAGTGAATATCATAATAAAGCAAATATTGCACTAAGGCAGGTCACAAATTTTATGAGTTCCCAGTATGTACAAAAGTTATGTTTACACTATACTATAGCCTATTAAGTGTGCATAATAGAATAATGTCTAAAAGTGTGCTTAATAGCAGTATGCCTAAAACATGCAATGTACATACTTAATTAAAATATTTTATTACTAAAAAAATGTTAAACATTATCTGAGCCTTCACTGAGTCATAGTCTTTTTGCTGGTGGAGGGTAGGGTTTCCTCTTGATGTTGATGGCATCTGGTTGGTGGTTACTGGCTATGGAAATTTCTTAAAATAAGACAACAATGAACTTTGTCACATTAATTAACACTTTAACAAACTATTTCTCTGTAGCATGTGATGCTGTTTGATAGCATTTTACCACAGTAGGACTTCTTTCAAAATTGGAGTCAATCCTCTCAAAACCTGTTGCTGTTTTATCCAATAAGTATATGTACTATTCTAAATCTATTGTTGTGATTTCAACAATCTTCACAACATCTTCACCAGGGGTAGATTCCATCTCAAGAAACTACTTTCTTTGCTCATACATAAAAATCAGCTCCTTATTTGTTAAAGTTTTATTATGAGATTGTAGCAATCCAGATACATCTTTTAGGTTCCACTTCTAATTTTAGTTCTCTTGCTATTTCCACATCTGCAGTTACTTCCTCCACTGAAGTCTTGAGCCTCTCAAAGTCATCCATGGGAGTTGGAATCAACTTTTCCCCAAATGAATTACAAATGTTCTTAATGACACCTAGAATGATGAATCATTTCTAGAAGGTTTTCAATTAACTTTGCCCAGATCCATCCACTATCTATGGAAGCTATAACCTTTCAAAATATATTTCTTAAGTAATAAGACATGAAAGTCAAAATTACTCCTTGATCCATGGCTACAGAATGAATTTTGTGTTAGAAGAAATAAAAAGTAACATTAATCTCTTTGTACATTTCCATCAGAGCCCTCAAGTGAACAGCTGTATTGTCAATGAGAAGTAATGTTTTGAAAGAAATCTTTTTTTATGAACAGTAGGTCTCAACAGATGTGCTATCATCCTGGCTATATTTTTCCATTTATAGAGCACAAACAGAGCAGATTTAGCATAAATCTTAAGGACCCAGGGTTTTCGGAATGGCTCCAATTTAAAGTCACCAGTTGCATTAGCCCCTAACGAGAGAGTCAGCCTGTCCTTTGAAGCTTTGAAGCTGTGCATTAACATCTCTCTAGCTATGAAAGTGTTAGATGGCATCTTTTTTCAACATAAGGCCCTTTAATCTACTTTTAAAATCTATTGCTTCATGTAGCCATCTTCATTAATTATGTTAGCTCGGTCTCCTGGATAATTTGCTGCACCTTTTAGATCAGCACTTGCTACTTCACCTTGCACTTTTATATTGTTGAGTTGGCTTCTTTCATTAAACCTCATGAACCAATCTCTCCTAGCTTCAAACTTTTCTTCCTTAACTTTCTTAACCTCTCTTAGTCTTCAAAAAATTGAAGAAAGTTATGAATCTTTCTCTGGTTTAGTCTTTGGCTTAAATGAATATTGTGGCTTAATGCTAATTCAGATCACTAGAATTTTCTCCATATCAGCAATTAGGCTGTTTCACTTTTTTATCATTGGTTTATTCACTGGAATAGTATTTGAATTTATTTCAAGAACTTTTCTTTTGCATTCATAACTTTTGCTAACTGTTTGCAACAAGAAGTCTAGCTTTTGGCTTATCTCAGCATACCTTCCTCACTAAGCTTTATCATTTCTAGATTTTGATTTAAAGTGAGAGATGTTTGGCTCTTACTTTCAGTTGAAAATGTAGAGGCAATTGTAGGATTAACCAATTCTCCTAATTTCGATATTGTTGTGCCTCATGGAACAAGGAGACCTGATGAGAAGAAGAGAGACAAGGGAATGGTGGTTGCTGGGGTAGTCAAAACATGCACAACATTTATTAAGTTCACCATCTTATATGGGCTCAGAATTTTGGTACCCTAAAACAATTATAATAGTAACATCAAAGGTCACTGATTACAGCTCACTATGACAAATATAATAATAATGAAAAAAGTTTGAAATATTGTGAGAATTAACAAAATGTGACATAGAGACATGAAGCAAGCAAATGCTGTTGAAAAATTATATTGATAGACTTGCTTGATTCTAGGTTGCTACAAACTTTCAATTTGTAAAAAATGCAGTATCTGAAAAGCACAATGAAGCAAAATACAATAAAATAACATGTGTGTATAGTGGAGGAATGAATACATATATCAACTTATTAATTTTTAATATTTTTGTGTTTGGTTTTAGGTTTGCCATCAGAGGAATTGGGGAGTGTGCCTACTTGAATGATAATGGAATCAGTAGTGCTAGGCCCTACACAGAGAGAAAATGGATTTGTAGCAAGTCAAATACTATCAGTAGGTGAAAAATTCCTTCAAGATCTTGACTGGCCTTCAAAAGACTGCTCCAAAATATACCCTCCTTTAATCAGGGTATAAATGTTATAAATATGTACATATTGTACATATTGTAAATAGCATATTTTTATCTTTTTAAATACTGTACATAGATATATAGCACATTTTATTTATTCACTTTTATATCTTCTCAAATTAGTATTTGTATGCCTTCGGCTATAACAAAAAACAATTTAATCAAAAAATTGACAAAGAATGTGAAAAAACATTTCTATAAGAGGGCATATATTCAATATCACTAATGATCAGGGAAATGCAAATTAAAACCACAGTGAGATATCAGGTCACACCAGTCAGAGGGCTATTATTAAAGAGTCAACAAACATGTCAGAACGAGGAAGAAAGGAAAACCTTCGGCACTGCTGGTAAGACTGTAAATTGGTATAGCCATTGTAGAAAACAATATGGAGAGTTCTAAAAGAAAAAAAAAAGAGAGAGAGATCTACCATATGATCCAGAATTTATGGTTTCTTTTTCTAAAAAGTATAAAAGCTGCCTCCTTTTGTTATTTCTTTAGTTCCTATATCAATGAGACCTCCACATACACAAGTTAAATTAGTTTCTTTCTCCCTGCTAACCTGTCTTGAGTCATTTTAGTTATTAGATCAGCCAAAAGAACTTAGAAGAGTAGAGAAAAAATTTTCTTTTTCTAACAGTCTTTATAGGGAATTTCCCAAACATTTGTGAAAGATGCATTGCAAATTGTTATCTACAGTTGCTTCTCCATTGTTTATTCTACCAATACTCTCAATATTTATTCATAATAATTTTTACAAAGAAGAAAAATATCATAGAGTGGTATAGAACAGAGATTTGAAAGAGCATAATTTTAAATTAAGTAGGTATTAAATGGTACATGTTGATATTTATATACTGAACCTAAAGAATAATTGATATCAATGAATATCTCTTTTCTTATATAGACAATCCTTTGTTAGCACACATGGCACCTAAAAATGGACATGGTACCTTGAAACTATGCAACATGATTTTAATAACTAATGAGAAAAATTACAATTTGTCTGTGACATTTAAAAATTTTTAACTCATTAAAAATTCTTAAGTAAAATAAGCCATATTAAAAGTTGAAAATCACATGATATCACTTATATGAAGGATATAAACCTAAAAACAAGATACAAACATGACAAATGGAGACTCATGAACATGGAGAGTAGACTAGTGGTTAACAGAGGGTAGGCAGAGAAAGGGGAAGTAGATGGAATAAAAGAGGTCAAATATGTGGTGACAGAAAGAAATCTATGCGTAGTAAACATACAACTGTTGAATTATACACTTGAAATTTACTGGCTTTCATTAGCCAATGTCACCATAATAAATAAAAACAAAAACCAAAAAACAAAATTCTCATTGTCAGTTTCAAATATGTAGGGATATTTAAAACGTACTAAAAGTAATATTTATTTTGTACTCTATATTAAAACATTAGAAACACTGACAAAGTATCAATTTCAGACTTGTTTACATACTATGAGTTTTGGAAAAAAAATTTTTTTTAATTTACATTATTAGCTACACTGTACTGATGAGTCCCAAAAAGGACGAAATAACAATTTGCAGTGTCTTTCTCTTATGTACCTTCACCCCGCTGCTTTATTGGTGTATTTGTCAATTTCTTCTTATAATTCTGTACAATTTTATTGTATATACTATGTCTAGTTCATATCTGTATCCTTGAAGAGTAGCACAGTGTCTCAAATAGAGAATATGTTCAATACATGCTTTCATGACTATGAGACTCTGCCCTGTTTGCCTAGTTTGCTGCTAACTTTCTTGCAAAGAAGGCTAGATTTCTACAGAAATCTAGAAAGTAAAAAAAAACCCAAAATTATATTGATAAGCTGTGTGTGACTAACAAACAAAATTTGAGTTAAACTGTAATTCTAACTCATCTAGAATTCTTTTCCAAACTAGTTTCTAAGCAAAATGTCTAAAGCATGGATTCTATATCTTACCAGCTGTGACCTTGAAAAATTACATAGCCCCACAAGCATAGTTTCTTCATGTGAAAATGAGTATATTAACACCAGTTTCACTGTGGTTTTTATTTGTATTTTCCCGATGATTAGTTGTAAGATTCAAATGAGATCACGGGTGAAAATCTCTTGCAATATGTTTGAGTGATAGTAAATGTTTAATAAACTATTGTTCTTTCATTATTTTTCTATAAAAGAAAAAGTAGAAATAACAGCAAAATTTCTGCCACTAATGTGGGAACTTATGAGTGATGTTCAATTCATTGTCATTTTCCCATTGCCAATGACCGAAAGTCAGTGAGCTGTTTAAATCAGTTTCTAACACTTCAGTGGAAATTGTTACTTGTGGAATTAATTATTCACAGCATATATGAAAAATATTTTTTTACAAGAACAACCCTGCAAAAGTAGATTGTTTTAACACACACACAAAATCTACATAATTTGAGACTTACCTATTCTTCCACTTTAAATTCATTCTGATTCATTCTTCACATTTCAACCAAACTGATCATTCCCCCCACCAGCTTAATTGAAGAATAAAAACAATTAGTTACTCATATTTACATTGTACAATTCAATGATGTTTTTCAAGTATAGTTGACATACAATGATATATTAGTTTCAGTTGTATAGCATAGTTATTATAGATCTATATAACTCATGAGTGGTCAGTCCACTAAATCAGGTACCCCTCTGCCCTCTTACATATTTTTACAGCATCGTTGACTATTTTCCTTATGCCACATTTTCTATTTTCATGACTATTTTGTATCTATCCATCTTTACTTCTTAAAACTTCTGCTTTTTTTCACTGTCCCCCCAAAACCTCCTTTTGTCTAATAGCCCTCAAAATATTCTCTGTATCTATGAATTTGTTTGTTTGTTGTTGATTTTGTTCTTAAATTCTAGATATATGTAAAATCATTATCTAACTTACTTTATTCAGCACAATACCATCTAAATCCATCAAAGCAATATCTTTTCCTATCTTCTTTCTTTTAATCTCTGTGTGTCTTTTGATCTGAAGCAAGTTTCTTGTAGGCAGCACATTTAGGGGTCTTGTGTTCTTATTGATTTGGCTTTCCTATCTTTTGATTGGAGCACTTAATTCTTTTTCATCTGATGTATTTGTTGATAAATATGTAGTTATTACCATTCTTTATTCATTTTTTGATACAGAATTTTTCTTTTTAAAGTTCTTCCAACATTTCCTGTAATACTGGCTTAGTGTTGATAAATTCCTTTAGCATATTTTTGTCTGAGAAGCTCTTTTTCTTTCAACTCTAAATGATAGCTTTGCTGTATAAAGTATTCTTGGTTATAGATTCTAGGTTTTCAACACTTGGAATATTTTGTGCCAAGCCCTTCTGTCCCGCAAAGTTTCTTTTGAGAAATCAGCTGCCAGTCTTATGAGTGTTCCCTTGTAGGTAAACTAATTGCTTTTCTCTTGCTGCTTTTAAGGTTCTCTCTTTGTATTTAACCTTTGGTATTTTAATGATGATATGCTTTGGTGTGGGCCTTTTTGGGTTTAGTTTTTGGATGACTCTCTGAGTTTCCTGAGGATTTTCTTCACCAGCTTAGGGATATATTTCATAATTATTTCTACAAATATATATTTGATGTCTTATTCTCTCTCTCCAGGTACCCCTATGACAAGGATATTATTACCCTTAATTTTGTCCCATAGGCTTCTTAAATTATTATTATATTCATAGTTTCTTTCTTCTTGCCATTATGTTTGGGTGTCCTTGGTTTCCTCATCCCCTGTATTAGTGTTTCTTTATTTACTCTGTTGATTCCCTCTAATATGCTCTTCATCTCAGATAATGTCTTTTTCATTTCTGACTGGTTAACTTTTATAATTTCCATTTCCATTTTTTAATATCTTTGTTAAAGTCACTGCCACAGCCCCTATGCCACTCAGCCACTGGGGACTGAGCAGCCTTGTGTCTTTACCCCCTTCTACCTCCAACTGTTAAAGCATGATTTCTTATTTCAATCCACAGTTGTAAGACTTATGTTCCTCTAGACCACCAGGCAACTCTGCTTGCTGTATGCTCTGTATTTCTGTCTCAACTTTGTTGTGGTCACAAGGGGGGATGAGCAAAGCTTCTATTATCTATGCCATTTTGTCTGTTGTTCCTAAATTGATCATTTTAATTCAAAATATGATTGGGTCACTGACTTGCATAAAATCTTTCAATAACTCCTCCTTTCATGTAAGAGGAATATACAACCAAAAATCCTAATGGTAATCAAAGTCATATAATATTATTATGATATCATTTTTATTTTCATCTTCTCTTAGTCATTCCCTTAAAAAATCCCTGCCCCCCAGATTTGACATCAAAATAAAATAAAATAAATAAATAAAATACATTATTTACTAAAAGAGTTTCTTGCTAGTGTATCTTAGAAGGTGGAAGGGTCTCAGAAGCAATCAGGGCACAGCCATCCACAAATAATTAGGATTGTAGCCACATCAGCCACTTCAATTCTAAAGACTTAGATTCCATTGTAGAGGATGAAGGCTTGATGGAGCAGATTAACTTTCAGTGGGGAATCTAAAAAACAAAATAAACAAATAGACAAAACAGAAACAAACTCATAGATACAGAAACATTTTGATGGTTGATAGATGGGAGTAGGGTTAGGAGGCTGGGTGAAAAGTTGAAGGGATTAAGAAGTACAAAGTGGTAGTTATAAAATTGTCACAGGGATGTGAAGTGCAGCATAAGGAATATAGTCAATAGTATTATAAAAACTATGTATGGTGTCAGATGTGTACTGGATTTATTAGGGGCATCACTTTGTAAGTTATATAAATGTCTAACCACTACAATGTACACCTGAAATTAATATAATATTGAATGTCAACTGTAATTGAAAAACTAAAACAATAAAATTAACAAATAAATAAAATTAAATTAAAAAAAACTTTGGGTGTGGCAGAGAACTGCAATACCTGATGTGCAGAGAGCTGCAACTACAAAGAGGTAGTTTGGTCACCTCAACCTTAGTCCTAATCATTACCCTCCATGGAGGGTGTTATTTGATCTTTATATTAGATTATATTTTCATTTAGATTATATTTACATTTATATTACATTGTATATATTATAAATATATATATTTAGATTATATATATCCTTGTGTTCTCACTGCTTTTTCCAAAATCTAAGTCTCATTACACTGTGTTGTTATTGTTTGATCAGTTTTGTCATTTTCTAGTAAGAATGTAACCATATGCAGGGAGAAGTCATAATGACTTTTTCTTCATTATGTCCTTTGAATAATTAATTTTTCAATTTTTTCAGTTGTGTGTGTTTTTTAGAAAGCATATTTACTCTTAGTGGTTGTGGTCAGTTTGCTTAAAATTATCTATAAGTTTAATTCAATTTCTATCAAAATTTCAGAAGAATTTTTGTAGATGTAGACTATAGACAAACTTATTCTATAATTCAAACAGAATAGCTAACACAATCTTGAAAAAGAAGAATAAAGTGGGAGGAATCATTCTATATGATGTTGAAACATTATATTGCTAAGGTCATTAAAACAATAATGGCAGTGTGTTGAACACACAGTTTATATAACAGAATAAAGAACCCGCACTAATATGAGTGACTGAATTTTCATAAAAGTACAGAAGTAATTCCATAAATGATGCAGAGGACCTGAACAGAGATCTCTCCCTAGAAGACATACAAATGGCTAATAAATATTTGAAAAGATGCTCAACATCATTAGCTATTAGGGAAATGCAAATCAAAACCACAATGAGATACCATCTCACACTTGTTAGAATAGCTGCTGTCAACAGGACAAGTAATAAATGTTGAAGAGGATGCAGAGAAAAAGGAACCCTCATATACTGCTGGTAGGACTGAAAATTGGTATAGCACTATGGAAAACAGTATGGAGGTTCCTCAAAAAACTAAGAATTGATCTACCATATGATCCAGCAATCCCTCTACTGGGTATTTACCCAAAAGACTTGACAACCTATATCTGAAAAGAGATTTGCACATCGATGTTCATAGCAGCATTATTCATGGTAGCCAGGGCATGGAAACAACTGAAAATGATTGGCTAAAGAATCTGTGGTACATACATACAATGGAATATTACTCAGCCATAAGAAGAGATGAAATACTGCCATTCGCAATAACATGGATAGACCTCGAGATAATCATGCTAAGTGAAATAAGCCAGACAGAAAAAGTTGAAAACCACAATATCACTTATATGTGGGATATAAACCTAAAAACAACAAATGAACAAGAGAAAGAAACAGAGACTCATGGACATGGACTATAGACTAGTGGTTACCAGAGGATGAATGGAGGGTGGGGGAAATGAGGAGGTAGATGGAGTAAAGAAGGTTAAATATGTGGTAACAAAGAAATCTAACTATAGGAGGTGACACATTGAATGAAACATTGGATTTCATTAACCAATGCCACCATAAAATAAATAGATGATAGATAGAGGATAGATAGATAGATAGATGATAGATAGATAGATAGATAGATAGATAGATAGATAGATAGATAGATAGATAGATAGATAAAAAAAATAAAACAAAGTGAAATGGTAGAAAATGATATTTTAAGCACATGGCATTCAGAGAAAAGCGTGAGTAGCAGTACTAATATTGGACGAAATAGACTTTAAAATAAAAAAGGGAAAGAAAAATAATGAGGGACACTTTATAATGATAAAGGGAATCATGCACTAAGAAGACGTAACATTTATTAATAGTTATGCTCCCAATTATGTAAAGCAATTACTAGCAGAACTAAAGGGAGAGACAGACCAAAACACTATCATAATAGGGCACCTAAATACCCCACTCTCAGATATGGACAGATCATCTGAACAGAAAATCAATAAGAAAATAACATCCTTAAAGGACACATTAGACCAACTGGACATTATTGATATTTACAGAATCTTTTATCCCAATGCAGCTGCTTATACGTTCTTCTCTAGTGCAAATGGAACATTCTCAAGAATTGGCCACCTTCTGGGGCAGAGATAAACTCAACAAATGTAAGAGGGTTGAAACCATACCGACCATATCCTCTGATCATAATGCTTTGAAGCTGGAGATCAACTGTAAAAAGAAAGTGGGAAGAATCACAAATACAAGGAGATTAAACAACATGGTACTGAAGAATAACTGGGTCAGAGAAGAAATAAAAAGGGAGATCAAGAGAGACATAGTAAAAGAATTATAATGATAGTACCAGTATCTCTCATGAACACAGAAAACAGTATAGGGAGGTGTTCTCAAAAAACTAAGAATTGACCTACCATATGATCCAGCAATTCCTGTATTGGGTATTTACCCTAAAGACTTAAAAACCCATATTCGAAAAGATATTTGCACAGAGATGTTCATAGCGGCATTATTCAAAGTGGCCAGGACATGGAAGCAACCAAATTGTCCTACAACAGATAATTGGCTAAAAAAACTGTGGTACATATATACAATAAACTATTACTTAGCCCTAAGAAGAGATGAAATGCTGCCATTTGCAATGACATAGATTGATCTCGAAATAATCATTTTAAGTGAAATAAGCCAGACAGAAAAAGTTGAAAACCACATGATATCATTTTTATGTGGGATTTAAACCTATAAGCAACAAAGGAGATTCATGGACAAAGAGAGACTGATGGGCCTGGACAATAGCCTAGTAGTTACCAGAGGGCAGCGAAGATGGGAGAGGGAGTAGGTAGATGAGGTAAAAAGTATCAAATAAGTTGTGATAGAAAGAAAGCTAACTATGAGTGGTGAACACACAATGCAATATATATACTTTACTGTTGAATTGGACATTTGAAACTTACTGGATTTGGTTAACCAATGTCATCACAATAAAAATAAGTAAGCGAGCAAGCAAATCAATCAATAAACAAATACATGATGCTAGAGCACTTGGACATTCATTGGCAAAAAAATGAACCTCAGTAAAATCTTTACATCGTAAAATAGGCATTTGCTAATCTCAGGCCGGTAAATCATACTTGGTGAAAATGGCTTTATGTCAGCCCTGAAGAAAAAGGTTTGTTGTGACCGGAATAACCAGACTCACTCTGAGTGCTCTGATATTAGAGGCAGTCTATTAGCCAGCGGCTGTCCTTCCAAAGGAGCAGCCTCAACCCATTTCAGGTCCACAGTTTTATATCCAAAAATCCATTAATCACTATATCCCAATCACAATGGATCTATATATCATCTATTCATTACCCATCACCAAAAGGTGGTCTGATATGATGTGTAAGCGGGGGTACAGAAGCAGAAAGCACAATGTTAAAAGGTCAGATTCCCATACCATGTTTCCCATAAATTCCTCCTCCTCTTTCTTGTGGGAACAGAGTTAAACCATAGCCTACCGATGTAATCGCCAGGTACTCGATCAGGAAATGTGGCTGCTGTGGCTGTTGGCATAGAGGCTTCTAGTCTTAACCCCTTCTTTCCTCTTTCTAGGGGCACATCCTCACAGGTTGTAGGTAAACTCTTAATCAAAACTTCATCAGAAACATTTTAGATCCTATATTTAATAATGTTTCCTTAAACAGGTACGCATAATTAGTAACTGAATAATAAGCTTATTTACAGCTGAATTTTATTGGACACCTTTACCTCAATCACAGATTTCAGTCCTCAGAACAAGCCTGTCACCATATAGTTCTTGCGGATGAGAGAACTTAATTAATATACTGTAATAACTTGTGTAGCAATAAGTAACCACAATTTAGAGGTTTAAAAACAACATAAATTATTATCTTACAGTCCTGGAGGTTAGAGGTTCAAATGGTTTTTACAGAGTAAAAATTAAAGCGTTGGTAGAGCTGTGTTCCTTTTGAAGGATCTAGTGGAGAATCTATTTTCTTGTCTTTTAGAGCTCTCAGAGGTCACCTATACTCCTTGATTTGTGACCTCTTGCTCCATCTTCCAAGCCAGCAGGATAATATCTTCAAACCTCTGTTCAAGTATGACACGACTGCCTTTTTCTTATAAGAACTCATGTGATTAATTTGGGTTCACCCAGATAATCCAAGATAATCTCCTCATCTCAAGATTCTTAATTTAACCACATCATCAAAGACTTTTCTTTTTTCAAGTAAGGTAATAAATATATCCATAGGTTTTGGGGATTATGGCATAACATTTTTTTGATGGGGGGACATTATTTTGCTTATCACATATATGTAAAGCCAAACAATTACCAGGCTACATGTATCATACTTAGTTTGAGCTTATTTTGCTACAAAGGCTGTGTCATTTCACATTATAGTACATTTCTTTTATATTATTATCACATTAAGTACATCTACCATCCATTTTGTCATATAAGGCCTAAGGGAAGTGTGGCAGAGGTGAACTAGAAGTAAATGATTTTCATGAATTTTTGCTGTTTCCTATAACTTTTTACCTTTGAGCTGGACAGTAAAACAAAATCTGATAACGTTACTTTTACATTACTCATTTGAGTTAGTCACTTCTGTTGAGTAGTAATGGTTATCATAGAGGAACTTTTTCCTTTCCTTTCTCATCCCCTTAGTTACATTTCTATTTTTTAAAATAGGCTTGATCAAAAAAAAATTTTTTTAAACCTCTTTTAGTAAATGATGTTAAGTAACACCCTCTCTGTATACTCCCTCCCCCTCACTGCCATTTTGTAGTGACCATATAAAAACATGTCACTGTATCTTATACATGTTATCAACTATTAGATGTAAGAAAATAAACAGGACGCTATGGTTTAGAAGTTATGAAATTTGCATAGTTTAATATAGAACTCTTGATTAATTAGAAAGTTATATTTCATAACTTGTGCTCAAGCCTTCTTAAATTTTAGGTGGTTTTCCAACTGTACTATATATTATCTTCTCTTTGGGCATAAATGAATACAGTTCCCTTTAAATGGAACACAAGTGCCTCACTTTTTCATTTAGCTAACTTCAATTCAGTTCTTCAATTTATAAATTTAGTTAACACTTTCTTGGGAAAACTTTCCTTGAGATAGGTGTCCTCATTAAGTTCTCTCAGTAACTTATTTTACTGCCTTTCACAACTTGTTGCACTAAATCATATATACTTACTTTTTAGTTTTCTATTAAGTTCCTCAAAGGAAAGAACTCTATCTTGTTCATTATTGTATGCTCAGAGACCACCCTGCATGGCGTTTAAAAAGTATAAGGTTTCAAAATACCATTGAAATGAGTATCCAGATTGTTAAAATGCCATGCCTTTACTGGTCAGTTTCTTTTTCTCATAATAAGAAACTGTTACAGCAAACAGAAACGAAAGAACTGTTGGACTATTGACTAATCCACAAGTAGCATATGAGTCAACACTTGACCTTTGACTGTTTACTCAGTCTTAATGTCAAACAGTTTTCAAATTAGATCATTTCATTGTGGACTCTTTCACTAATCACGAACTTTGAAAAATTACTTAGTCCCTCACTCAAGGAGCTCGTCTTGAAATAAAAATAATAATGTCAGCCTCATTATCTAGTTGTACCAATTAAATGAGAAAACATTCAAATCTTTTATTAATGTTTCTGGATCATAGGAAGTAACAATAGACTGTAGTTTTATTTTGTTTGCTATGATAATAAAAGTAATATTATAAGGTCTGCCATCTGTGTGGGAATTTCCAGATGATGGAAAATTTCTCAAAGTTTTTTCCTGTTCTCCTTGACTACAAAATCATGAAACAATGTAAAAAGGATAAACCTGAAAGTTTACATCCACTTTTGTTGATGATAATGCAAGTTGAGAGGGATGAAGCTCATGCTGAACACAATTAGGAGAGCTATATTAAAAAATCTCTTTTAAGAGACTGAAGGCTTTCAAGTCATATGGAGAGATAGCACCAATTCTGAAAGGAGAAGTCAGCAAACATTTTGGGAGCCATTCTTCTCATAAGGGCATCTTGGCAATGGGTCACATTCTGAAAAGCTGAGCAGAGGGCCATGGATAATAGGTGCTCATTTGCAAGAGATAAAAAGCTCTACCAATGTACATGAAAAGCCAAAAATCCCATAAAATAAGGCCAAAGAAATGAGATCAATATTTTTCTCTTAAGTCATCTGCTGAACTATTAAACTTCATTGGGAAAGAGACTAAAAAGAAAAATGTAAAAAGAAAAGTGATGTTTTGGTACTCATATCGTGTTGAGACAAAATTTCAGATTCAGGCTTTAATAAAGAGAAGGAGCTTTTGTAATAATCCAGGGTCTCAGATGGAATTGCTAGAGAGCTTTACTCTAGGTGCAAGGACAAACAAGAAATAGCAGAATGGTAGAAAAAAGGTAGATAACAATCTTTCAGAGACTGCAATTTAGACCTAAATGAACTCTGTTATGTAAAGGCAATGTCTATTCAGTTTACATGCCTACCGGAGGATAATGTAAACACTTAGAGGAAGAAGGTTTCAAAACCAATATACATATACACATATAGCATTACACTGACAATATTCAAGTGAAATTGTCACTATTTGGGGATGACATAATTATATATCTATATAAAACCCTAAAAACTCTACCAAAAAACCATTGGAAATAATAATAAAAAAAAACAGTAAATTTGCAGGATATAAAATCTACATACAAAAATCTGTTGCATTTATATATACTAAAAACAATATTAAAAAGAGGTATTTGGAGTCCTAGGCCTGGCTGTGATCCAGGCTCATGGCTAGGAATAGGATCTCGGATTTAGAATGTTACATTAGTGTAGTTGGGTGCCTGTGCCTAAAATATGTAAACATACTTCAGCTTTTGTATCACACATGTGTGGCTGAATGTCACTATTATATTTGCGGTGTGTGAAGCCATGTGGTCCCCTAAAGAGCAGAAGGGGAGCACAAGAAGGGAAGCAGGAGAAGTTCATGCAGTACCATGTCTCCCCCTCGCCCCCTGCAATAGACTGCACTTGCCCCAATATAACTGTGCTCTGCACAATAAAATTGATGCCTGTGTTTCATTCTTATGTTGGCCTTTTGTGCATTCTTCCAACTTTTCGTCTCACTATTGAACCTTCCCTTCTCGATCAGCTCAGCGCTGACCAATATGAAGAAAACCATTCCATTTATGATTACAACAAAATAAATAATATACCTAGGAATAAACCTAACAAAGAAGGTGAAGGACCTATATATTGAAAACTACAAGATACTATTTAAAGAAATTGAAGAAGCCACAAAGAAATGGAAAGATAATCTGTGTTCATGGACTGGTATAATTAACATTGTTAAAATGTCCATATTATCTAAAGCAATCTATAGATCCAATGTAATCCCTATCAAAATCCCAATGACATTTTTCATAGAAATAGAACCAAAAAACTTGTCAAATTTGTGTGGAAACCAAAAAGATCCTGAATAGTCAAAGCAATTTTGAAAAAAAAAAAACAAAAAAACCAAAGCCAGAGCTATCATATTCTTCTGCAAATTCTAATAAAAGGCTATAGTAATCAAAATAGTATCACATTGGGAGAAAAACAGATATATAAATCAACGAAAAAGATTCGAGAGCGAAGAAATAAACTCACACATATAGACAACTTTAAAAAAGAATCCAAGAATGTACAATGGAGAAAGAAAAGTCTCTTCAGTAATAGTGTTTGGAAAACTAGACAGTCATGCAAAGAATGAAAATAGGCCACGTTCTTTCACAGCACATAACAATTAACTCACAATGGATTAAAGACTTGAATGTAAGGCCTGAAACAATAAAATTAAAAAAAAAAAACAGGCACACAGCTTCTGGACATTGGTGTAGAAGTGTTTGTGTGAATGTGACTCAAAGCATGGGAAACAAAAGCAAAAAAAAAAAATTAATGGGACTACATCAAATTTAAAAGTTTCTGCACAGCAAAAGAAACTAGCAACAAAATAAAAAGGCAACCAACCAACATATTTCAAATGGCGTTTCTATTAAGGAGATAATATTCAAAATATATAAAGAACACATACAACTCAAAAGAGCAGAAGATCTGAATATGTCTTCCAAGGAAGACAAAAAGCCATAATCAGATTACACCTTACAATGTTTAGAATGACTATTATCAAAAAGACGAAAAATAACAAGTGTTGGCCAGGATGTAATAAAGTAAACTCTTGTACAGTGTTAGTGGGAATGTAAATTTATCAATTGACATTAAAAAAATATATAATTACCATATACCCAGCAATTCATCTCCTGAATATTTACCTGAAAAATATGAAAACACTAATTCATAAAGATATATGTTCCTTTATGTTCATTGGAAGCATTATTTACCATAGCCAAGACATGGAAACCTCCTATGTGTTCATCAACAGATGAATGAATAAACATTATGTGTTAAATATATATGATGGAATACTACTCAGTCACAAAAAAGATGAAATATTGCCATGTGCATCAGTAGGGATGGATTTTGAGAATATCATGCTAAGTGAAATAAGTCAGATCAAAAAAGACAAAAATCATATGATTTTACTCAGAGTGGAATATAGCACAAAAAAGGAACAAACAAAACAAAAACAAAGTCATAGATACAAGGGAATGATGTTTAGCATTGGGAAGGGGAGTTGGGGGAGTGTGAGTTAGGCAAAGAGAGTCAAATATATGGTAACAGAAGGAAACTAGAGTATTCAGAATTGAATTATAATGTTGTTCACATGAAATTTATATAATGTTGTTAACCAATTTACCTCAATAAATTTTATGAAGAAGGAAAACAAAAACAAAGAACAAAATACCCCAAGAGATAGCATATTGTACGATTCTATTTATATGGAATTTGAGAATGGCCACAAGTAATTATAGTGTTAGAATTTAGGATAGTAATTATATTTGGGGATAATGAGCATGACAGTTCATAAGTAGGATATACAGGATGCTGGTATTGCTTTATATCCTGATTTAGGCACTTGTTACATTGTATGTTAAAATTTTTAAAATGTGCTGTTCACTTATGATCTGTGCACATTTTTACGTTACTTTTTAATAAAAACTGTACATAAAGAAGTTTGTAAACAAGGAAGAGACAAATCTGTTAAAATGCTGCTACTAGTTGAGAGCCTCCTAGCTACTAGAATATTTCAGTGGGAACAGTTCTTTTCAGCCGGAGCTAACACAAGAATGACATACTTTTCATGTTCATTTTTAAGTAGTATTGAGTATTGAAGAGGAGCTATTTTAGTAGTAGCTGCAGCAAAAACTTGCTGCTGCATTCACTTGCCCAACAGTCACTTCCTCATTTCTTCTCAGTAAGTTTCTATTTCTTTGGTTTTCAAAGAAAGTGTTTCTATTTTTCTTGCAACCAAAGCACAATTGTGAATAAGATTCAAAGCCTATTAAAAACTTCTTACAAACACCAGTCTATTTTGATGAGGCAAAAAAAAAAAAAAAAAGACTTTTGACTAAAATTCTATGATTCGCTGTTTCTCTTTCACTATAAGCAATGAAAACTGACATTTCAGTTACTGACTTTGAAATGTCAGTTTTTATCTAAGACATTCTTGTGGCTAAGACAGTTGCTGGGGTTTGGCTCACTTCAAAACTGATGGCAAAATGCATGATACCAGTTACATGGAGAAAGATGTACCAACTGAATTGCTGGCAAATCTAGGTAATAAGCTGGGTGGGCTGTGTGCAATGGGTGTGGGAATTGAGGTGATAGGGTAGTGGTAGTGATGAGATCTAGTTTTTACATAAAAAAAATGGTTAAAAGGTAAAGCATTTTTAGGGGGAGAGAATTATAAATTGGTTTATAATTTTTGTAAAAGTATGCAGGTATTTAAATACTTGTAACAAGTAAGGAAAGGAAACTATTAGAAGAAGATGTAAGAGAATTAGATCAGGTTAAATTAATAATTGAAAATAAAAGTGATTAATTTTACTGAAACAATGCAAACTGCAAAGCATTATAGAAATGTTTATTTTATTATTTTGTTATTAAATAAGATAGAAAACCTATCATGAAACTCATAGGAGAGAAAAAAATTAAAAGTAAAGAACATTTACAAATAAAAAAGTAAACAGATGTCCAAGGAAAAAACTTAATGGAGCATTTAAATGGAATTATTTTATATTGGATGAACTGTAAAATATATGTACATACTTATCAGATATAGTACATATTTATATGAAGATAAAAATTTAAAAATTGTATTTGAGTCTTTATATGATGATTTAATAAGTGAAAAAAATGATTTTGTACTAGTTGGAAAAAATCAAGGTGTCACAAAATTTAGGAATGAAAAAAATTGTTTGTGTCCTTGATAAAAGTAATAATCAGCTTAGAAAGAAGGCAATTCAGATGAGGAAGAAATGATTTCTAATTCTTGTTAAATTAATTCATTTGTTTTTTCATTCATTTGGTACTTTGAGCATTTTTATAACAGTCACTTTAAAACATTTGTCAGATAATTACAACTGTGTCATCTGAGCTTTTGTCTTTTTCATACTAGTCGAAATTTTTATGGTTATTCATATGCTGTGTACTTTTGGATTATACTCTGAAATTTAGAGTTGGAATTTTATTATGAGACTCTGTTTAAATTTTTGGAGTATATTGATACTTTTTGGTTTTAGCAAGCAATCATTCAGTCTGGGTTCAGGCCTTCTGTGGGCTCTGGTTCCAAAATCAGTTCCGTTTTCAGGGCTTTTGTAGTGTACTCAGTTTTTTTTCTTGCATATGCATCAGCCAATGGTCAACATGGGACCTGGGCAATGTTTTATTTATTAGTTTAAGTCTCAGTGTCTTCAATACATTAATTAGGGTCAGGTCCAGGCATATACAGCTTGTAGTGGGGTGAGTACAGGAGTTCAAATTAAGATTCAGAAGTCTCTTTCTAAAATGCCTTCCTCTTCGCCTTTTGCCCAATACTTTGAGTTTCTCGGGGCTTCCCTTTTCCATTCTCCAGCCAAAAATTTGTGACTCTAGCTACCTTATTAGGCATTCCTGAAATGTGGCTATATCTGTAAACCCATGTGGCATGAGGAAAGTAAGAATTGGAACCACCCTCTTGGAACCACAGCTCTACGGAAGGAAGAAGAGTCACTTCCTTCAGGCTATTGGGTGTAGTCCTAATTGCTACTGCCACTGCTATCATGCATGATATTGCCTGAGGTTTGAGTCACAAGAATGGAGAAGAGAAAGAGAAAAAAAAAATGGATTATTTTTATACTCTGTGTGTTAAGAGCTCATTTTTCCTTCTCTTTTAACCAGAGCAAGAGTGCTTCTCCCGCAGCTCTCTGAGTTTGTGCTCTGATGGTTAATTCAAGGCTTTGAGGTGCATTAAGTTCAGGGCACTGGTACTAGGATAGGAGAGAGATAAATTCAATACTATTTTGGTGATACCTTGAATTCTGGTGTTCTTGGTACTATACAGTTTCCAGAGTTCTCATATCTGTTCTATGCATTCTGTTTAGGTTTTCTTTTAGAAATTTTTGTATTTCTTCAATTAGAGTTGACATTCAATGTTATTTTATATTAGTTTCAGCATAGTGGTTAGACATTTATATAATTTACTTAGTGATTCTCCAAGAAGTCTAGTACAACCTGGCACCATACATAGTTATTACAATATTATCGACTATATTTCCTATACTTTACATCCCATAATTATTTTGTAGCTACCTATTTGTACTTAATCCCTTCAGCTTTTCAACCAGCCCTTCAACCCCCCCACCCATATGGCAACCATCAAAATGTTTTCCATATCTATGAGTTTGTTTCTGTTTTGTTTGTTCATTTATTTTGTTCTTTAGATTCCACATGTAAGTGAGATTATATGGTATTTGTCTTTGCCTGATTTACTTCATTTAACATAATACTCTCTAGGTTCATACATGTTGTCACTGATGGTAAGATTTCATTCTTTTTCATGGCCAAGTAATATTCCATTGTATTTATGAACCACATCTTCTTTATCTTGGTTATTGTAAATAAAACTGCAGTGAACATAGGGGTGTATATATGTTTTCAAATCAGCATTTTGGGTTACTTTATCTAAACACCCAAAGTAAAATTTCTGGGTCATAAGGTAGTTTTATTTTTAATTTTTTAAGGAAACTCCAGACTGTTTTCCATAGTGGTTGCATCAATTTGCAATCCTACCAACAGTGCATGAGGGTTCTCTTTTCTCCACACCTTTTCCAATACTTGTTTTTTTTCCTTTTTCCTTTGAATTTCTCTTTGTATCCTGGGTGTTCTGAAACTTGAAAATTTAGTGCTTTCCACTATAATTTTGATTGTTATTAATTTTAGAAGAATGGTAATTTCCCACATTTGTGACTCACCAATTCATCATCAACACGATGCTTATCATTTATTTATTTATTTATTTATTTATTTATTTATTTATTTAAATTAAATCTCTTAGGGTGACATTGGTTAATAAAATTATATAGGTTCCAAGGGTACAATTCAAGAATACATTATATATATATTCATTGTGTGTTTATCACGCAAAATCAAATTTCTTTCCATCATTGTATATTTATCTAGGTTTTATAGTTGTATTCAATGAGAAAGACAGGATATAGTATACTAACTCTACTTACATAGAACCAGCATCATTCATTCATTGTATGTTTGTTGAGTACCTTCCCTTATAGGCACGGACCTAGATGCTAAAGACACAATGGCAAGCAAAAAGACAAGGTTCTGTCCGTCATGAGGTTTATAATAAAATGATAAAACTATTTTAATAATCATCTTTCCTTTTCATCCCAGCCTGTTTTGCTTTTGGTCCATGCTTTTTCAACTCAGCTTTTACCTCCCATTTGAGGCCCTTGACTGGCTTATCCTCCTTATCTCACAAATGTTCATAGATGACTAAATTTTACAGTTTAGGTATAATCTGGGACTTCTATTCTGTTCTGTGCTGTAAGGTATATCAATTTAGCATCAGGGCCTAATGAAAAAAACTAACTTCTAAAGGACTTCAGATTTCTGATCTCGCATGTAGGGAGCTTAGAAATCATTACTCTTTTTATCTACGTGATAAGAAAATAACTGAAAAAAAACCCCTAAAATAAAAAAAGGAAACTGGAAATAAAAAAACAAACCAGCAAAATTTCTCCCAAAACCTCTGAAAAACTAAAAATTATCTCTTATATATGTCAGAGAACTGAGGTTACATGGAAAACCACTGACCCCAAATGAAGAGAGGCACAGGTGGATACAGAGAAGCACAACTTATCAGAGCAGAAAGCCCAGGAACAAAAAAGTCCGCAGAAGCCAATACCAGTTTATTTTTACTCAATGTATCTTGTCCAGGTTTGTGTTCTGAAACCAATTTTCTGACACCCACTGAGTGTCCTATGATTCAGTTCAATTTTGACACACTTCTGCCTTGCTGACTCTAAATTTGAGGCTTCCCACAGTTACCTCAGATTTGACTATTCACGGAAATGGCTCACAGAACTCACTGAAGGCACTACACGCAGGATTACAGTTTTATTATAAAGGCTACAAATCAGGAACAGCCAAATGGAAGAAGCATATGAGGCAATGTTGGGGTGGGAATAAGAGGACAGACAGAACTCAATCACCTCACCTGGCGGAGCTCAAGTGTATTACAATCCCTGCAAATGCGTTCACCCACCTGAGAGCTCTATAGAGCTCTGGAGTATTGTGTCTGGAGTTTTCATCCAGGTCTTTTTATATAGACATAATTGATTAAATCATTGGCCATATGATTGAATTCAATGTTCTGCCTCCCTGTCTCCCTGGAAGTCAGAGGTCAGGTGGTTAAAAGTCTCTTCCCTCTAATCACATAGTGATTAGTTTTTCTGGTGAGCAGCACCCATCTAAAGCTATGGAGAATCCTCACAATAAATAATGATATTAGCATAGCAAAAATACTCTTATCACTCAAGAAACTTTTAGGATTTTTGAAGCTCTTTTCCAGAAACCAAGGATAAAGAGCAGATATTTATTATAATGCAGGCTTTCAACCAGGAAAATTATAAGCCATACTATAAGATAAAAAAATATGTAGTTTGAAAAGATACAGCAATATCAGAATTGACTGAGTTATGGCAAAATATTTGAATAATCAGACTAAGACTTTAAAACAACTATGATTAATATAACAAGTAAAATCCCAGCAACTTATTTTGTAGATATTTACAAAGTGGTTCTAGAGTTTATTCAGAAAAGCAAAAACTCAGAATAGCCAACAAGGTATTGAAGAACCGAGTTGGAGTACTAATACTACCTGACTTCAAGATTTACTCTAAAGCTATAATAATTAATATTGAATAGATAAGTAGATCAACTGAAGAGGAAAGAGAGCCTAGAAAAAGCCTATTCATAGTCAACTGATTTTGACAAAGGAGCAAAGGCAATGGAAAAAAAGATAGTCTTTTCAACAAATGATGCTGGAATAACTGGACATTGATATGTAAAAAATGAATCTAGATCCAGATTTATACCTTTCACAAAATTAAAATGGGTGAAAAACCTAAATGTAAAATACAACACTATAAAATTACTAGAAATTATATAGAAATATTAGGTGACTTTGGGCTTGGTAATGACTTTTAAATACCATATATGATCTATGAAAAAAATTAATAAACCATACTTTATTGAAGTTAAAAACATCTTCTCTATGAAAGACACCATTAAAAGAATGAAAGTACTGTGGAAAATCTTTGCAAAACACATATATGATAAAAGACTTATCTAAAACATATAATGAACTTTAAATTCAACAGTAACAAAGCAAAAAAACAATTAAAAAATAGGCAAAAGATTTGAACTGACACCTTAGCAAAGAAAATATACAGAGTGTAAATAAGCATAATATGCTCAACATCATACATTGTTAGGAGATTACAAATTAAAACAAAAATGTGACACCACTACATTCCTGTTAGAATGGCTGAAATCCAAAATATTGACAACTGCAAATACTGGGGATGACGTAGAGCAGCAGGAACTCTCATTCACCACTGGAGAAGTGCAAAACAGTACAGCCATTTTTGGAAAATAGTTCGGCAGTGTTTTGCACAACTAAACATACTCTTAGCTTATGATCCATCAATCACGCTCCTTGCTATTTATCCGCATGAATCGAAAGCCTATATCTACATAAAAATTTGAGCGTTAATCTTTATAGCAGAGTATTCATGATTGCCGAACCTGGAAGCAATCAAGATGTCCTTCAATGGGTGAATTAATAAACTTGTACATCTATATTATGGAGCATAATTAAGGGATAAATAAATGAGCTATCAAGCAAGAAAGAAGAAGAAAAGAGAAAGAAGAAATAAAGAAGGAGCAGGAGGAGGAGGAGAAGGAGAAGAAGGAAACTTAAATCCTTATTGTTAAGGTAAAGAAACCAGTCTGAAAAAGCTACATGTTTTATGACTCCAACTATATGGCATTTTAGAAAAGGCAAGAGACAGTGAAAAATTAGTGACTGTCAGGGTTTGGAGTGAGTGGGGAGGAAAGAAGAATGAATAGCTAGAGCACAGTGGATTTTGGTTGCAGTGGAACCATTCTGTTTGATATTATAATGGTGGATATATGTCAATCCATAGCATGTACACCCCACAGAGTGAACTGTAATGCAAACTATGGACTTTAGTCAATCATAATGTATCAATATTATCTCATCAATTGTGACAAAAGCGCCATGCTCAAGATGTTAATTAGAGTGGAAGCGAGGGGTGGAGGAGAGGGTAGACATGTACTTTCCATTAAATTTTTTTCTGTAAACCTAAAACAGTTCAAAAATAAAATCTCTTAATTAAGAAAAACATCTTTAGTAACATCAATGAAAATCTAGCTGATGTCTCCAGTGTGGATGGAATGCTGGAGAAAAATATGCATATATGGTCAAGTACATGTCTAGATAAATTAGTCAATGTGTGTACTGTAACTAAGAGATGAAAACAGAAGAGGGTTCCAACAATAAAATTAATTAGAGGTTTTAGGTAATGTAGGAAAACAACACAAATATAGAAGTGTACAAAACAAATATACAGCTTAATGAATTATCGAAGGAATATCCTTTTTAATTACTATCTTTGTCAGAGAAAGAAACTTACTATCCAAATCAGAAGCCCTCCATGTATTCACTACCATTTGCTATCCTTTCCTCCCTAGAATGCTAATCTTATTTTTTGGATAATCATTTTCTTACTTCAATTTTGCCTTAAAAAATAAAAAGACTTTTAAGTTCCTTTTAATTAATAGATTCTCCCTTAATCACTTTAAAAATTTTTCTTTACTTTTTTTAAAGAATCAAGATAACTTATTATGTAGCATTTTCAATGGTCTGGTTTTTTTGATTTTGTTCCTGTAGCTTGACACGATTCTCTCTTTTTATATTTCTAGTAAATTGGTAGCTGTATCTGCAGGTTTAATCATATTTGTGTTTATTCTAGGGGGGAGGAGTGCAAGGCTACTTCATGGATCATATGTTCAATTTTAACATCTGTAAACAATTAAAATCTGGAGACAAAATTGTACCTTCATAAAGTGCCAATTGCCCTAATGAAAAAGGAAAGAAAATAAGTAGAAGTAACATTTTGATAGATAATGCTTCTAGTAGTCTGGTATCTGCATCTAATGTAAAAAAAATGTTTTTCAATAATTTTTACAGGTTCTCTGCCTTCAAGAAAGCATTCTAGTACAGTTACCCCGAGTCAAACCTTGATTTTCTCCACAACCATATGTCTGACAATCATGGTTGGAATAATTGTTGTTTTATCAGGTAAGTGAATTTTAATCTTTGTTTATCTAGAGAGTTCCACTTACCAAAAGAAGAGAAGACTTCTTGATAATTTTTGATTTTACATTTTCTAATGTATATATTTTTTATTTTACCAATTGAGTTAAACTTCAATAAACATATAAGTGGGATCTAAAATTTTAATTGTGTAAGATAGAGGTCCCATTATTGCAGTGTAATGCCAAGGGTCTGCAGAAGGGAGAACTCAACTGCCACTCATATTTTGCTTTTATTTACATTATAGCTCAGTATTTAAACAATGTAAAGTCTTCCAATCCATAAACATGGGACGTCTTTCCATTTGTCTGTATTTTCTTTAGTTTCCTTCATTAATGTTTTATAATTTGCAATGTACAAGTATTTCACCTCTTTGGTTAAAATTATTCTGAAAATACCCTTTTCAGATAGGTCATTGTATATGCAAGTATAAATGGTTTTTGTGTTTTTGTGTTCTATGCCTTTATTAAATTTTCTTATTAGTTCTATTTTATTTTATGATTTTAGGGTTTTCTACATTTTTGGTCATGCCATCTGCAAACAGATAATTTTACTTCATCTTTTCTGATTTAAATAATCTTATTTCCTTTCCTTGTCTAATTGCTCTGTGACTTCCAATGCTATGTTAAATAGAAGTGGCAAGCGTGGGCATATCCACTTTGCATCAAATCTTAGAGGGAAACTTTCAGATTTTCCCCATTGATTATGACGTTAACTGTGTGGGCTTTTCATATATGAAATTTACTGTATCAAAGTAGTTCTTTCTATACCTAGGTTTTTCAGGGTTTTTATCATGAGTATTGAATTTTGTCAAATACTTTCTCTGCATCTGTTTAGATGATCCTTTTTTCTTCTTCTTTCAATCTGCTAACATGGTATATAACATTAATTGATTTGCACGTATTGAACCATTCTTGCAACCTAGAGCTAAATCCCTCTAGGTCATAGTGTTAAATCCCTTGAATGTGCTCTTAAATTCAGGTTTTTAGCATTGTGTTGAGAAATTCTGCACTTCTATTCAAAGTTGGCTCGTAGTTTAGTTTCCTTCTGGTGTGTTTGTATGGCTTTGATACAGGGGGTGACACTAGCCTCATCAAATGAGTCTGAAATGTTCTATTTTCTTATCATGTTTGAAAGAGTTTAAATAGAACTATTATTAATTTTGAATATTTGGTAGAATTCTCCAGTGAAGCTGTCTTTCTGTCTTGAGAGGTAGTTTTTAAAAAATTTTTTTTTTTAAATTCCAGAATCAATACACTTATTTGTTATTAGTCTGCTCAGATTTTCTATTTCTTCATGAGTCAGCCTTGGCTGCTCATGTTTTTTTCTATGAATTTGTCAGTTTCATCTAGATTATCTAATTTGTCTGCATACAATTGCTCACACCAAGCTCTTACATTATGTTTTTATATCTATAAAATTGGTAGTAATTTCTCCATTATCATTCCTGATTTTAGTAACCTGAGACTTTTCTCTGTTTTCTTCATCAATCTCATTAAAGTTTTGTCAATGTTGTTGATCTCAAAGAAGCAACTTTTGTCTTTGATTTTCTCTTTTGTTTTTCTATTCTCTATTTCCTTTTATCTGACCTAACCATTATTTCCTTTTTTTCTGCTAGCTTTGGATATAGTTTGCCCTTCTTTTACTAGTTTCTTAAGGTATAAAATAAGGTTATTGTATTAAAATCTTTATTCTTCTTTAATGTAAACACAACTATAAATTTCTCTATTAATACTACTGTCACTCCATCATATAAGTTTTGGTATTTTGTGTTTTTGTTTTAATTTGTCACAGCTATTTTCTAACATCTCTTGTGATTTCCTCTTTGCTGGTTTGGCTACTTAAGAATGTGTCAATTTTCTTGTGCATAAGAATGTTCTAGCTTTCTTTCTGTTACTGATATTTAGTTTCACTCTATCATGATCAATCATGATCAGAAAATGTACTTTGTATGCTTGAAATCTTTGAAAATTTCTTAAGACTAGTTTTATAGTTTAACGTATGGTATATCTTGGGAATTATTCCAAGTTCGGTTAAAAAATGTACATTCTGCTGCTCTTTGGTGGAGTGTTCTGTATAAGTTTGTTACGACTAATTGTCTATAGTGGTGTTTGAGATCTCTCTGTCATTACCAGATTCTGTCTAGTCATTCTATCCATTATTGAAAATTGGTATTGACATCTACTATTATTATGTTGCTATTTCTTCTTTCATTTCTGTCAGTTTGTTTCAATATTTTGGAACTATGTTACTTGATGTATGTATGGTTATGGTTATTATGTCTTCTTGGTGAACTGACATTTTTACAATATATAATGCTCTTCTTTGTCTCTTGTAATACTTTTTGACTTATAAGTCAAAATATAAGTATAGCATCCCCAGCTCTACTTTGAATATTATTTGCATGGGATATTTTCCCTCATCCTTTTATTTTCAACATATTTATGTCTTTAGATGTAAAACAAATCTCTTGTAGAGAGCATATATTTAGATCATACTTATTTTTAAAATCCCATCTGCCAATATATACCTTTTGATCTGAGAATTTAATTCCTTTACATTTGATTACTGATGATAAGGACTTCATTTGCCATTAAGCCATTTTGCTATTTTTAGTATGTCTTAAAACTCTTGTTTTTGATTCTTCTTCTCCTGTCTTCTTTTGTGTTTAGTTGATTTTTGGTTATGACACATTTTGATCCCCTTCTAATTTTTCTTTTGTGTATATTCTATAGATATTTTCATTTTGGTTAACTTGCTAATTACATACAATATTCTAAATCTATAAAAATCTAATTTAACCTATAGCAACTTAGTTACATTACATAAAAAATCCATACTTCTACAAAGCATTATTCTCCTGCCACACTTTATGTTATTGAAATGATAAATTACATTTTTATACACTGTATTCTGACAGATTTATAAATTTCTATGCATTTATCTTTTAAATCCTGTAGAAAATAAAATATAGAGTTACAACCCAAAATTCAAATTATACTGAATCTTATAACTGTCCATGCATTTGCTTTTACTGGAGATCTTTATATCTTCATACAAATTCCAGTTATTGCCTAATGTTATTTCATTTCAGCCTGAAAGAGTCCCTTTATCATTTCTTGTAGGGAAAGTTTAGTTATAATTAACTCTTTCAGTTTTTGTTTATCTTGGAATATCTTAATTTTCTTTCAATTTTGTAAGACTCTTTTTCCAGTTATAGAACTTTTTGTTGACTGTTACTTTTTAGCACGTTAACTACGTCATCCCACTTCCTTCTTCTTTTAAGATTTCTGCTGAAAACTTGAAAACTTGTCTGACAATCTTATTGTAGATCCCTTATATGTGATAAGTCACTTCTCTCTTACTACTTTAAGATTCTCATTGTCTTTGGCTTGACAGTGTGATTAGAATTCATCTTGGTGTAAGTTTTATTGTGTTTGCCTTGGAGTTGGTTGAGTTTTATGGATTTGCAGATTCATATATTGCATCAAATTTGGGCAATTTTTAGCCTTTATTTCTTTCAGCAATCTCTCTGCTATTATCTAATCCTCTTCTGAGACTTCTATAATTCATATATTTTTCTGCTTAATGGCATCCAACAGGTCCCTTAGCTTTGTTAACTTTTCCTGATTCTTTTTTCTTTCTGTTCCTCAGACTTGATAATTTTAATTGTCCTAGCTTCAATTTCACTAAATCTTTCTTTTGCCCTAAAATCTGTTACTGAATCTCTTAGTAAAAATATTATTTAATTATACTGTTCTGTTCCAGAATTTGTTCACTTTCTTTTTATAATTTCTATCTTTTTTGAAATTCTCATTTTGTTCTGAAATCTTTGTCTTGACTTCCTTTGGTGTCTGTGCATATTTTTATCGAGCTCTTTTAGTATTTTAAATTTTTTTTTAATGAGGTCAATCTGTGTGGTTGACCGCACAGATTGCAAGGAACTTGTCAGTTTACAATCCCTCACTTTTTATAAAAAGTTTTTATGCCTGCAGCACCTAGTCTTCCTAGGTGGTCTCTCACACAAGTACTAACCAGGCCTGACCTTGCTTAGCTTCTGAGATCAGACAGGATGTGGCTTATTCAGGGTGGCATGGCGTAGACTCCTTTAGCATTTTTAAGGCAGTTGTTTTAAATTCATTATCTAGTGAATCAGGTGTCTAAGCTTACTCAGGGACACAGTTTCTGTCAATTTACTTTTTATTTTTAAATAAGTCATATTTTCTTGTTGTTGTTGTTTTTGTATGCCTTGTTACTTTTCATTGCAATTTGGGCACTTATTTATTTTTGTTCTTAATTTTTCATATGATTTTTTCTGAGAACTTATTTTGGAACCTGTGGTATAAACCACTTAGTATGATGCATCATGTAAAAAAAACGTTCTAATAATCTTTATGTGAATATTGTTTTTATTCATTCATATACTAAGTTATGAAATCTGTGACTCTACCCTCCGGTGTCAGAGATTATGCAGGATCTTTAAATTGAAAATAAAGCCACATTTGCAGTATCTGAATCACCAAAGGCCATTAATGGACAAGAAACACAAAACTTAACCTTAGCTATGTAGTGTAAAGGTAACAGAATAAATAATTGTATATTTAGTATATTAAAATGTTAATAGGATTAAATAATTTAATGCACATATAATAATTCGCTCACACCTGATGAAAATAAAGCCTTCAAAATTGTTTGCTGCTTTGGATTACCATAGTCAACATCATTATCACCATTACTATCTGTAATAGACATGTTATAAGGTTACAGACAAAAAAAAAGAAGAGGTAATAATTAACTTAACATGGTCACCGTAAGTTAAAAGATTTCTCAGTGTAGTGTTTGCTCAAGATCACCCTTGGACAGAAACCCTGAGCAGAGTGATTACTCATCACTTTCTCTACCTAAACTTTAACTCTAAAACAAATATCATGAAGAGATAAGACTTTGGTAAATATGTTTGTCATCTGGTATGTGCAGTAGTCTCTTGTCTAGTCTGTTATAGCTACAGACAAAGATTTGATTTTACTTTCACAATAGACATACTCTATGAATAAGAGTAGATCAGATAGTGAGAGAGGGAGGAAGAAAGGAAGGGAGAAAGGAGAGAGGGACAGAGAGAGAATGAATATCAAAGCTAGTAATTGGCTGTACAACAGTGCAGGCACAGTTATTATGTGTTATCGTCTTCTCTTCCAGATAGTCTACCATGTTTCAGCACTTATTTTTTTTTGTTTGGAAGGTATAGCTAGTTTTCCTAGATAAAAAAATTCCTTCTTGGATTGCATATCTTGGAAGCAACTTACCTACAAAAATGCCCTTATAGCTCAAAAGATGCTTGCACTGCATCTAACATAAAACAACCTACAATATAGAAAACAGGAACTTTCCTCTCAATCTCACCCCAACCTGAATAGTAAACTAAAATTAACCCCCTGTTACTGCATTCACCAGTAATATCATAACAGGCCTTTCAAATGCTGTTTACAAATCCTAGAGTCAGAAATACTTGGAATATTTGATATTCTAGGTTATCCTCATTTCTCTTTTAACAGTAGTATGATTCTACAGAGGATGATCTATTCTTAACATTCTGTAACCTAAAATAAGATATGTTATATATTGAAGAAGCAAAAAAATAAATTACAGTTGTAAAAATATAAATCAATAGTGTTTATTTAATAAAGGATAAAAAGAACAGGAAGAAGGCAATCTTTTTGTTGTAAATACCTCAATAGTAAGCAAAAAAATGTTTTTTGAAATACTTTTTAAATCTATTACCCTCATTTCTTAAGTAATCATAAGACTTTAATTGGTAAATTTTGACTGCCTTTCTTCATTACCTATTCTGTGTTTCTCTTTCTTTCAACTAGCACTTTAACTAAAAATAAAGATTCCTTAGAGGAACCAATGGCTAGTTATCCTCTAATGTGGCCCTCATCTTTAAACTAGTGGATGTAGGAGCAGTGATAGCACAAAACGTATAACACAGATTTGGAGAAAGGCAGTCTGCTTTCAGGTATAGTCTCAATAATTATATAATAGGTATAATTCAATATCTGTTTTGTGGTGAGTGCTTTAGAATACATATTTTTCTGGTGTTCTGTGATTAGACATTCAGAATACATCAGTGATTATTCATAGCTAGTAGCTGTTTTTCATAGGAGGCAAATCTAAGAGACCTCCATGGAAATTGTGCATTGAGGACACAACTTCCTGACCTATCACAGACACTTTCAGAGCCATTGAGTCGACAGAGAAGATAGTCATAGAAGTGGGACAGTTAGCTACTAACAGATCAGTGAAGACCCTCTGGAGAGATTTTTCTTGTTCTCAATCCCACTTAAAGAGATCTCCTCTCCTGGTTATATAAGAAGCATATCAGAAAAGCCTGACCAATGTAGTATTGGTAGCTTACTAATATAGACACCCTCACAAAACATTCTTAGTTAAAGAAAGATTCTTAGAGGAAGGAAGCTTATTCAGGGCACATGCTTTTTTCATTCCCATGAGATTACTTAGACATGTATCTGACTACATCATCTCCAGAAACTTTACCCACAGAATTTATCTATTTCCTGTATCTTATTTTGTTTATTAAGGCTTCTCGAGCATTTGGAGAACTATCTGTTCTTTAAGACTGACCAAATTTGCTGTTGATTTATCTGACATTTTATGGAAAGTTAGCATTGTTGAAGTCCAAGGGGACCAGTACTTGACTCAGAATTTAAGGCATTATTATTCATTCTTTTTTCAGCTCATCCACTGCTGGCAGCGTTAGTTTAAGTCTTGGCTTTGCCATTTGCTGTGAAATGTATTCAGTGTGTTTCAACATTATATGCTTCATTCGAAAAACAAGAATAATACATTTAATATTTTACAAGATCATTGGGAAATATGTTAGAAAGTACTAGGTAATATATATAAGAAAATATAAAAGTAAATGTTTTTATTTTCAGTAACTAGAATCAAAAGCCATCAAAAGCCATCAGAATGTTTTGAAGTTGCATGCCCAGAAAACTGGATTGGTTTCCAAAGAAAGTGTTTTTATTTTTCTGATGATATGAAGAATTGGACATTCAGCAAGAGATTTTGTAACTCATTAGATGCTGATCTAGTTCAGGTTGAAACCCTCCAGGAACTGGTAAGAAAATAGTTCTGGCTAGAATTAAAAAAAAAATGGCCTTACCAAAACGTGGTATCATTCTGTGTGAGTGGGTGTAAGATAAAGGTTTTGAACCTGTCTAGACATTGACTTTTCAGCATAGAGAGGAACCCAGAAGGTGCTGTATTCTACAATAGGCCATCTACAATTACCTTAACATTCATAGCAGTGCCTTCTTTGACTTAAGAGTAAGAACTGTGAATATGGGAATTAGAATATTAGAGGTAGAAATATAATTTTAAATTTGTATAAAGTCAATAACATCACTTCAAAATAAATCATGCAGGAAAAATGTCAGAGAAGATGATAGAATAAACAGCTCCTGGTATCTGTACCTGCACATAAACAGCTATTGAACTGACAGAAACTCTCTAAGGTAACTAATTTGGAACTCTGAAGGCTAATTGAACACTTGCAGGATCCTAAGAAGAGCTTGATAAGTAAGTTGCTAAATTTCAGTTAATCTCAGTGAGTTTCAGCCTTCCTACTCAGTAGTAGCTATTATTCCTCACATACCATCATGGCAGTGAGCCATGGAGATAGCTGTCCATGTTCAGCATAACATGTTGCTTCATTTTACTGGAATCAGGAAGGGCAAAGACCTTGTTTTTCAAATATTGGGGTTATATGCTGTTATTTCTGATTACTGAGGGGCAGACACAGAGGCAGGCTGACACTTTTTTCCCCCCAAACTTTACCAACTGAAATGGCTTTCAGGGGATTTAAAGAAAGGGTACTTGTTTTATTTCTCCCTTTTGGGAGTCAGGCATTTAATAAAATCTTTGGCTGGTAACTAGCTAACAATAGAGATAACAGAATAGAAATTTCAGTGACTTCACACAACAGAGAATACATATTTTGCAAAAATTATTTGAAAAGTCACAGATAGCTTCAAACATCAACAACCAAAATTCACCAATCCCTAAAGAGCAAGAAAATTAGATTCTCAAAGTTATCACAACAAAATACTCATATTGTCTAGTTGTCAACAAAAAAATATAAAACATACAAGAAATAATGGACAGTCCATTCACAGGGGAAAAAATATGACAGACACCATTCTTGAGTGAACCCAGACATTGAAATTATTAGTAAGAGATGTAAAAATCTGTTGTCTTAAATATATCAGTAAGCTAAAGAAAACTATAGACAAAAAAACTGACCAATATATGCATTATTGGATTACCAGAAGGAAAAGAGAAAAAGAGAGTAGAAAAACATATTTGAAGATATAATAGCTGAAAACCTCCCATGTATAAGAAGAAAGATAAATATACATGTCCAAGAGGACTGATGAACTCTAAACAAGATAAACACAAAGAGAACCAAATCGGGACAAATTATAGTCATGTTATTAAACTCCAAAAAGAGAAGTTTGAAAGCAGCAAGAGAGGAATAACTACTTATGTGCATAGGATCCTTAATAAAATTAACAGCTGATTTGGCCTGAGATACAATGGAAGCCAGAAAGCTGTGGAATGACATGTTTAAAGTTCTGAAAGCAAAAACAAGATCAATTAAGAATTCTTTATCTGACAGAGATCATTTTGAGGGTTACCAGATGGGAGGAGATTTGGGAGGGGTAGGTGAAAGAAGAGAAGAAATTTAGTAGTACAAATTGGTAGTTAAAAAATAGTTACAAAAAGGTAAACTACAGCATGAAGAATATAGTCAAAAATATTATAATAATTATGAATATGTCAGATGGGTACTAAATTTATTGGGTAATCACTTTATAAATTATATTAATGTCTAATCACTATGTTATAATCTGAAACTAACATAATATTGTATGCCAACTATAATTGAAAAGTAAAAATATTTAAAAATTTTTTGTATCTGGCAAATATTGAAAAAGTAAAAATTTTTAAATTCTGTATCTAGCAAAACTATCTTCCAGAATAAAAAAGAAATTAAGATGTTTCTAGATAATCAGCAACTCAAATAAGTTTTGTTTTACCAGTAGATAAATATTATAAGTAATAATAAATGCTGAAATTAAAGTACTGAGACAGTAACTCAGCCAAAAGAATAAAGGACACTTATTCAGAACAATCATATTATTTAACAGGCAAATTCACTTAAAAATAATTATAAATCTATGTTAGTGGGCATATAGTGCATAAATGTGTGATCTGACAATAATATAAAGAGAGAGAGCTGGAGACATATAGGAAGGACTGTATACTGTTGAAATCAAGTTCACATGATAAACTAGGTTATTATGACTTTAAGATGTTAATTGCAATCCTCAATGTATCCATGAATAAAATTACAAAAAATATACAGAAAAAGGGAATTAAATTATAAAAAAGTCAGTTAAATACAAAAAATGCAAAGATAGCTGAAATGAAGAATAAAAAAATCAGACATATAGAAAACAAGTAGACAGATGAAAGAAATAAGTTCTTCTTTATCTGAAATCACATTAAATGTAAAATATGAAACTGTCCTACTAAAAGACAAGGACTGGCAGATTGATTAGAAAGAAAAATAGTATTCATCTATATGCTCTCTACAAGAGACTCATCTTAAATATAAAGACATAAAGAAGTTAAAAATGAAAGTTTGGCAACAGATATTTCATGCAAATCATAACCAAAAGAGAGCTGGCTGGTTATATTCTCATCAGACAAAATAGACTAAAGAAAACAAAAAACTTTATGAGACATGGAAAGAAGTTTATGTAAAATTAAATTAACTCTGGCAGTGAGCTGCACATTTTTTTTTCCTAAATGGGAAATCAGTTATACAATACAAGATTAAAAAGAAAATTATAAGCATATAGCATAGAAGCACTACTTCTTTTGAGACAGGCTGGGTAATGACAAATTAATGAATATCATCTTTGTGTTTTCTGAAAGGATTTCCTCTTGAGGTATAAAGGCCCCTCTGACCACTGGATTGGGCTGAGCAGAGAACATGACCAACCCTGGAAATGGATAAATGGCACTGAATGGACCAGAAAGTAAGTTTTAAAAAATACAGTAGTAATATTTATATTTGAATTTACTTTACATTAAACTCAAAGTGTTCTTCAGTTATATACTCTAAAAGTCATTCTAAGATTAGTCATTAAAGAAGATAGTGCCAATCTGTATGTTACAAAGTTTCTGCAAACTCTTTGAATCAATCCAAAATCTATCATAGGTGGCATGGTGAGGGAGAATGACCGTGAACCTGATCCCGGGCCTCATCTATGTCACTTACCAACTCTTTCACTCTGAGAGAATTGCACAACCTACGTATGTCTGTTTCCTACCTCTCAGTAAATATCAAGTGTATTCACTCTATTGATCTCACAGGGTTGATGTGAAGATCAGAGGTTTTGATGTATGTGACTGTACTTTTTAAACTGAAAAACATTATATAAATGCAAAATAATTATATAAAACTACCACGCCATCAATGTTCAGCCATTTATAGAGGGATTGTGAGTGATAGTAATAAGTTTATTAAATAAGATCATAGTTACATTTAGGATAAGGAAAGTTTGTTAGTATTAAATTTAATCTCAACTGTATATTTATAAAATCTTTATATTACTAAAACAATTTTGGATGATACTAGAAAATGGATTCAGAAAATTTCACTAAATGTTTGCTTGCCTGAGGAGATAAGGAGATTTTGAAAAGCTGTTCTATGATGATAAAGTAGTCAACACTGGAAATATATTTATTTACTGAGAAGGGCACTGTATTGGACTTTAGTAGATTTGAAAACTAGTTCTTATTACCTTTTTGATCTTGGACAGATGGTAAGTTTTAGAAATCAAAGTGAGCTTATACTTATACACTGTCTTCTCTACAATGTTTAGTATATTGTGGATGTTTGACAAATATTTAAATTAACCTCTAATTTTTCCTTTACAATTCTAAAACAGTAATATTTACTCTCTCGTTCTCAAGATGTTTTAAGGGTCAACTATATTGTTAACTCTTCAGTCATTGAAAACTGTTTATTATGATAGAAATGAAAAACATATCACTAAGGCCTAGCACGTTTCAACAGTATCAAGTATACTTACCTTATGGATCTCTCACAGGAAGATCATATCAGACTATAGAGATTTCATGATAAAGAGGAGACATTTATAATCTGAATTCTGACTCAAATGTCTGTGTCAGGCTGTTTAAATTCAGTTGAATAGCGCTGTAATTCCAGTTCTAAAAAAATTAGGGAATTAGGAAAACTGTGATAACACATGCAGTTTAGAAAAAGCTGCTGAGGACGTCAGTTATTTAATAAAGCAATATTGCTGAAAATGGAGATAAAATGGGCAGAATCTCTCCTACCAGCCAAGTGAGGCTTTGGATGTGGTTGCAAAAATACCATGCTTATGGACATAAGCTAGGTTTGTTTCACTGTCCCTGTAGCTGGTTTATTGAATCTCCAGCTGATGAAAGTCCATTAACTACTCAGTGATCAATCCATAAGTCAGGAGAAAATCAGGGCCTACAAATAACACTAACAGAAAATTACCTGTAACAGAGAGCACTTTTTCACTCTTCTCTTTTACTAAGTGAAGGAGGTGAAAATAGCATAAACTGTGTTTCATTCAACTAGGCATGAATCCTAGTTTTATTTGTTATAAGATCATGGAACATTTAGTTTATTTAAGTATAAAAAGAAATCATGATATGTATCTTGCAGGGTAATTTTTAATATTAAAAGGATGGCATGTATAATGCACCCTACATCTAGAGGATAACTGATTTTGCTTTTTCCATTGTAGTTTTTCTATCAGAGGAAGAGGAGAGTGTGCCTATGTGAATGACAACGGTGTCAGTAGTGCTAGGCCCTACACAGAGAGGAAGTGGATTTGTTCCAAACCAGACACATATGCCCAGATGAGGATGCAAAGCCTTACCTGATCTTCGGATGTATACTGGATGTATCTGATTACCTTTCTAAATAAAAGACTTAATTTTCTTTTAAATATTTAATATAATTGCTTTGTTTGAAATTCAGTCTTTTCATTTTACTGAGATTTCAAGGAATATATCCTGGATGCCAGTAGTAAGTTTTTTTTAGTTATTGTTTTTTAACTAAAAAATTGATTCTCATTTATTGACATACGAGTTAAAAGCAATATAGTGTATGGTGGGCTCTTGCATTTTCTTAAAAATTAATTTTCTTTTCTTTTTTTCTTTGTATCAACATCTGGTCACAGATAATGGTTCACTTAAAAAAACATTTCAATTAGATAACCTTGTGTTAAATGTAGCCAAGGCAATCCAATTTTCCCATAAGCCCAGTGTGAAAGAATTTCTCCACACATTCACTTTATAAAAATATGGTTTTTAGCATACTCTGTTCAACAGAAATGGACAGAGTGGCTGCTTCCCCTTCTCTCAAGTATCCCCCAAGTTACAGAAAATTCCTATTTTCACCAATGACCTTAAGTTGTGAAGATGTGTTACTGTTTGAAAAAGTCAAATAAATATTTACATTAGTCTACCTTCAACATTTTTAATCAAATGGTAGAGACTCGCAAAGAAACCATACCACATGTGGGTGCCAAGAAACCTAAATTAAGCATTGGCAAGACTGCAGGCTTGTAGGTAAGCCTGCTGCATGATAAAACTCAGGCCATCCTGAAATTGCCTCACCAGGAAGCCACTTCATCCAAGGAAATGAGTTTATGTATGAGGAAGATCAACAACATTAAAGAAAGTCTGCAATTTCCATCAATAAAATAAGTTAGCACCTGAGGAAATAGAGCTAATAGAATAATTTTTAAAAGGAACAAACAAAACAGCCTCATCACCTCAAAAAAACCTTAAAATATTTATATTTATTATTTTTGAGGAGATAAAGAAGTTTGATGTAAAATAGGCAAACACAGTAGAAAAATAATATTATAATCTTGAAAACAACAAAACATTATTGTTGAAATATACTCAATAGAAAAACTAAGTATAAAAACCCAGCTGACAAAACAGTAAAGTAGCAGTTTGGGTGGACCATATCACTGAGAATGCAGAAGGAAAGTATGAAGTATTGACAAATATAAAAAGATTAAGAGAATGGGTGATTGAAGGAACTCAAACATTTCTCTATTAGGAGTGCTAGAAGGGCATAATAAAGTAGAGAAGAAGAAACATCTGAAGAATTTACAAAGTACATGTAATACCATCACTGGGCTTAAAACACAGGGAATTTTGGGCCAGTGTGGAGGACACCAAACTACAAGGACAGAAAATATATTTGTTGTGACCTCAAAAGTTTATTTGGGAAAAGAGAAAAAAAAATAATGAAAGAAATAAAAATACCTGTAATGGTTGGTCATAATTGCTGCTGTAAAAACTATTGTTTGTGCAAACTGAAACATGGTGAAATAATAACTTCTGTTCATAGTCGGGATCTCAATGTAGAAACTGAATAGAACAGAATGTAGAATAGAATGAAAAATCGTTAGCTTTCTCCTATACAATGTTAGTGACCAAGAAAAGAGATAGCTCCTATGGTTTTACTAGTTTGAAAATATGCAGTTTTATTTTTTTATGGTTGACTATAATAGAGTAAGGGAAGGAGCTACTAGCAAAGATCTTGGGTAATCCTTAATAAACTTGAAATACTGCCTTATTAGCATCTGTAAACAACAGATATACCCCCAAAATAAAAATAGTTAAAATCACATTTAAACTTAAACTGGACTTTTAATATTATATCGTGGCATGTCTAAGTCATTTGTATCACCCCTGGGTTCAGGTGATATAGAAGACTAGATGTCCTTAATCTTTTACTTCATAATTAAAATGTTTTTTTTGTTGTTTTTTTGTTTTTTGTTTTGTTTTGTTTTGTTTTGTTTTCCCTCATAAAAGGTCTTCTCTCTATTAGAGGGCACTTACTCTGAGTCTGTGCCAGGTATCAGTTTAGTTTGTTTTAGCTATAATCCATGCTTTTGTTATCTGTTCTGCATTAATAGACCATATTCAGCATTTCTCTTTGCAGTGACCTGATGTTAAGCTTATGACTAGAGGACACTGCAGGAGGAATTGGCTTCTGATGTTGCGCTTTGTTTTTTTCCTCTTTTTGCTCTCACCATATCATGGTATAAAACTGATGTGAAAAATCATGTTAAACCTTTAATAACCCTGTGGCCACAAGCAGAAACACATGCAAACTATCATGGAGTTGGAATATTATTTATCCATAAAAAAGAATGGCGTAGTAATACATACTACAATGTGGATAACCCCTGAAAACATTATACTAAGTGAAAGAAGCCACACACAAAAGGGTCACATATTGTATGGTTCTCTATATATGAAGTATCCATAATAGGTAAAAACATAGACAGCTGAGACTGGGTGTAACAGATGAGATAGACAGTTGATATGGGCTGGGTGTGAGGGTGAGGAATGGGGAGCAACAATTTCATGGGTATGTGGTTTTCTCTTGAGGTGATAAAAATGTTTTCAGCCTACATAGAGGTGGCGGCCGCATAACATTGTGAATGTACTAGATACCACTGAATTATTCACTTTAAAAGAGTTAATTTTACTCTATGACAATTTTACCTCAATTACAAAAAAACATTTTCTGGAGTGACACTTCCACAGCATGGAAAAATCCACACTGAGGGTGAGTTCACAATTAAAAAAAAAAAAAGAAGCACTATCAGAGAGAGTCAACAAGAGTAACCAACAGAAGGAGTATTAACAGGAGAGCCCAAGAACGCATAAGTAACACCTAAAACAGTATATTACAAAATGATGAAAATCACAAGGAAAGAACAGACTGTAAAAACAAAAACAATTAAAAGATAACTAAATAGAACTTTTGGAAATAAAAATATATAATATATATTATATACTTTTAATGAATTGAATAAACAACTGATTGGATTAAACCGAAGAAATGATGTACTGGAACTTAAAGCTAAGAATAATTAAGAGATTAAAAACTATGTAAGACACTAAAACAGCTTGAATGATGGGAAGAAAAGACGCTAAATTAAATTATCAGCATTTCAGACAGTGTATCTGAGCAATTTTTTGGAAGTTTTTTGAAAGAAAAAATCATTTAATATTTTTGCTAATTGACCCATATGATACCTAGTAGATGCTATTCAGTTATACCTCATCTAATAGATCTATGGAGTTAAAAAGCCTTCAGAGTACATCGGATTTCCTGGAGAAAAAAAAAAAGTTCTATGGAAGGAGCAGTGGGGCAGGAAGGCAGGGAATTTTGTGTCAAAAAATATGGGTGTAAGATTATTTAAAAGTTTACTTGACTTCCTTCTCCCTGAAAAAATAAAAGGAAAAAAAAAAAAACAAAAAATAAACAAGAAAAAAAAACCCCAAACACTGCCAACCTTGCTTTACAGTTTTCTTTCATTAAAATAAAACAGTAGCTACCCAGAAGCTGCCTACGAGTGAGTGACCAGACAGAAAGTTTCCACTACTCAGAGAGGCCTCCTCCTCTTCCTCTACACCCTCAACCGCTCTCAACTTCTGTTTACTGGTTAATTCCTACTTACTTCAAATTCATCTCAGGCTCTACCTCCTCAGGTAAACTCATGCCGACCTCCTAGTGTAAGAAGTTTGAGTAGAGAAATCTGTCTTTTGTTGAGCAGGAACGAAAATAGCAACAAGCAGGTAGCTGCTCAACGAATGACTCAAAATACCTTTCTTACAGTGAATCATTCTTTGCTTTCGTTATATCACAGTAAGCAATAGCAAAGAAAATTACTTTTCTAATTAGTTTAATAGATTATGGACATTTTCAGTCATGTATTCAAGTACTCATCAGTTCGTTTGGATCCTGGATCGTGACCATCGTAGCAAGTAATTCTTTACAGATTGTTTTTTCCTTCAGCCATGTTTCATCTTTGAAACTGTTAGCATGTTTCTTGGACAGCATTGAGCTCCAGAGACCTCTGGTGGCAAAACGCAAGTAAGCAAAGGAGAAGATTGTCAGCATGGTGTGTGCCTTGAACAAAATTGTGAAGAATGTTCCATATTTTTCTATTTCTCTTCAACACCATTCCTTCAGTGTTCTCTCTCCAGGTTCTAGTAACCTACTCTGAAACTCTGATGCTGCAGTCCTCTGCCTGGCCCACACTTTTCAACAATATCGTGTATATCAGATTTTTCTCCATTATTAGCCAGTTCATCCAAGTTCACTTGTTTTATGCCCTATTCCCTAAGAACCTTGCTCTCTGGCATGAATAAACCAATCAATGATTTCAAGCTGACTGATTTAACTCCTAAATAAGTTGACATAAAGCAAAGTCTAGCAAAAGAGATCCCTGGTTAAAGATGAACAGCTCTAATTGAGGCAGGACAGGGCAAAATTCCCAGAGTTAGGGAGGTGGGGGTGGGGAGGTTGGATTGTGTTGGCTAAAGAATTGCTGTTTAAAATGGCTGTTTAACATTAACTACCTACTGTAAATTACTACTTGGCCGCTGTCATAGGAACATAGGTTATTAATTATAGGATCAAACATTCTAATAATGAGCGTTCTGCTTCTGTACCCCGGCTTGCATACCTGACTAGTGGGTTGACAGGTAGTGAATAGAAGAAAAATAGACCTTTGTGTTCAGACAGAATGAAGACTGGGATTTGGGGCTTAAAAACCCTGTACCCCTACTTTTCGAGGCTGCTTAATTTGGGGTCTGCGTATGCCTGGCAGACCCAGCTGGCTGAATAAAGAGTGTGATTCCTATAACTCATTGAGAGTTCTGGTGGTCTGTGTGTCTTTCGGGGGCTGGTGACCACAACAGGATGACCAAGCCTTGCATCAAGAGAAGAGGACCTTTCGGCAGAGCGTAGAAAGAATTCAACACATACACCAAAGTTGAAGTCAAAAGGAAAGTTTATTAGAAAAGGGGTAATATTCCAAAGACAGAGTGTGGTTTCCTCTGAGGCAGAGAGTGAGCGGGACAGTGAGAGGAAACCTGAGTGTTCAGGGTTCCCATTTCCTTTGATACGGACAAGCAGTGAGGAAGGGGAAGAGTGTGTAGCATGAAAAGGAAGAATATGTAGAGTGAAAGGCCTGTTAGCAGTTCCCAACCTTTAATCCCTAGGTTCCCCATGGTTTTAGCCATAGGGAATGACTCTGTTGGTTCTTGTTTCCTTTTCAGGGCCGTGGGGAATGGGTTGTTAGCAATCCCAGTAGAAATCTTCCTTTGTTCTTAAGGCCTCCTTCTGGCCTGGCTGCAGGGCTGACCCTGCTGTCTCTGAATGTGACTTGATTAACATTTTAATTCTCTTTCTTCCTCCCTACAATATATGCTTGCCCTGTAACTATTAAAATTATCAGATATGCTTAGGCTTTTTCATACCTCTTCAAAAGAGATATCTATAATTCCCCTCTTGACTTACTCTCCCTCCCTTCTCTATTGAACTCAGTTGGATCTTTTTTTTTCTTCTACCATTTTACTGAAACTGCTTCTGGCAAGGTCAGAAGTGACCACCATTTCGTGAAAATCCAGAAGCAGGGAGGAGAGGGTGCGGAGGCGGACTGGGTCCTGGGGTCCCTGCAGAAAAAATGGTTCTGGCGAGAAAAGGTGTGGCAGCTCCAACCAGCTACTGGGAATTCCTCCCACGGGGCAGGGGAGGTGCTGGGCTGAGTTCCAGGGAAGCTGGGTTAGAGAGCTGAACCAACAGCATGCAGGCACCAGGAGTAGGAGGAGATCCCGCCAGAGTTTGGGCACAGTGCCCTACAGGATGCTGGACTGTTTTAGTCCAGCAAGGACAGGATGTACCTACCCACCCCACCTCACCCCTCTGCATCCGGGCTGCCTCAGCAGTGAGAGAGAGGGGAAAAAACCTAACGCCAGTGCACCACTTCCTCCAGCTGAGACCAAATATCTTGTTTCTTTTGCTGAGGTTCTGTAGAATCCTCCACTTTCATCATGGAACAGACAGAAAACATGAAAAGGACATTGGTCCCTCTACTGGGAATATTATCAAATCTCTTCTGGCAGTATACCCATAATGTTGCTATTCCTATAAGCACGATATCGGATAATTCTTCAGGCTGTACGGTTGATCTGCAGCCCGTTGTAAGGAATCTTATTATCTTTAATACAGATACTATAATTGGGATGTTGGAAGTGGAAAAGGTAATTTTAAAGTAACTTTTGAATTAAAAAGAACCCTGCAATTTTAATAGAGAAAAGCGAAAGGAATAATCAATTTAAGACAACTCAGAAGTCCTAGATCTGAGTGGGATGAAAACTGTCTTAGTCCAGAAGGGGTGCCTTTTGTATTTCTTCAGCTCAGAAGAGATACCTTTATATAAAAGCTCCCATCCTAACTTCCCACCACCCGCTCAGAGGTGTTTTTTCTCATACGTACAAAGGACACCACAGGTTTGCAGTAGTCTTGTCTCAGCTCCTCAGAGTTCACAGTGGTGGATCTCAGAGTTAAATTTTCTCCAGCCATATCTGGCAAAGACAGTCTCAAATCTCTGGCCTCCTGGGGCTTACCTGAGGGAGGCACATTAACAGCCACATCTCAAAACTCAAGAGAAAGGTGCTGATCATGGAATCTCAGACTCTTAGGACTAGGAAGCCTCCTCTGACTTTGTTCAGAAAATAAGTGGCTTTAGGGAGAGGACCAGCAGATAGGCCCAGGGCTCTTCACCATGTAGAAACCAGTCTGCCTGGTAGGAATCCCTGACTCTCTGCTTATGACCTCTGTGACCCTGGCAAGCTACTCAACTTTATGGGGCGGATATGCAGTTGTTATCTATACATGACAACAGTTTTCTTCCATCTGAAGCTTGTCTGAAGGGTTCTCAACCAGTCAGATGTCAGAGTTTGTGTCTTCAATGAAGAAGGACCGCTTCAGACCCTCGTAGAAAGACAGCACCAGGGACCTCAAACTCCTGGGGACAGAATGGTAATAGATATTAGCAACGAGTCTTGTCTGATATCACAAACCCAGACAATATGAAGGAGGAAGAAAGTGAGAGTGTTTTTAGCTTTTTCCAAAGAAGTATGAGAACAAAGAAACGATCTGCAAGTGCCCCTTCAAACTTCTAAGTAAGTCTTGTCTGACTTGCATGAGGTGTGATATAATTTCTAAACTGTGTATTTCAAATTCCTGCCATCACATCCACCTAAGCCACAAGATTCGTTGCCTCCAATGCTAGAGTCTCAGAGTGCTCCACCGGAATTTGGCCACACCCAAAGGAGATCAGCTTTTTGTGTAAAGAATTATTCCATGAGTGCTGATGAAACAAATTAGGTCTCTGTAGAGCAGGTGTAGTAAGAACAGAATGCAGCTCCTTAAAGCTCCTCCATATCTTTCAGGAATTCATCCTTGAGAAGGACAAAGCAAAAAGCACTATCTCCACCTTCTAAAATACTTCCCACATCAAAGCATTGAGAATAGTAGCCACATGAATGCTCTGCAGTCAGTAGAAGCTGTTGATGCAAACAAGCACTCAGAATCAAAGTGCTAAAAAGCTATCCATCCCAGAAGCCTGCCTTGGCCCTGGGATCTCCAGGCATGAACAGTGTCCTGCCCCTGTACTGACAAGTGAGACTTTTGTCTCTGATTGCTCTGAAATGACTGATTCAGCTATTGTTGACATTCCTTACTGATTTTTTTGATTGACTTGCATATATTACATTGGTGACCTTGACAAAAGAATAAATTAAGCTTATATTTGTATGGTATATTAATAACCAGGTAACCATACATCTGATGTTTACTACTTCAATGCTCCTCGGTAATCAGAAATGTTTATAAGCTGTGTTATGCTAAAAGAAGGATCTAGAAAATTAGTAATGTCAAAACATGTTTAGTTTAATCCTTATTTTCAATGTGAATCATTTAGTATGTAAGACATCTTGCATTTCTTATATAATTACAAAGTTAGTGTCAAGTTAATGGAATGCTTATATTATTTTAATATTTTATTAACATGTGACACTTGTTTTCTTACCTTAAAACTTAAATTTCAAAAAGAGAATTTCAAATAAAGATTTTATATATCAATTATGCCATTATTGTTTCACAGATATTACATAGTCTATGTTCCAGAAGACTTAAAGAACTTCCTATGAAAATGTGGCTACATTGTGACAGTTATTTCACGGTTGATATGTGGAAAGGAATAAGTGGTAATTTATGTCCATCTGAACAAATCTGAAGACTATTGGGAGTTCCAGAAAACTTGGTTTTAATTCTAGTAAAATGATAAAATAAAATTATGAGATAAATTTACAATGGATGTCAGTCAAGTGTTATGTTAAATATCAGACACTAGTCCTTATGAAGAAGGGTAAAAAGAATAAAGAGTTTTATATAAAATTTGGAATATTAGCATCTGAATCTACACAATAATTTAATTTATTATTTTATTAGAATTAAAACCACTATTTTTAGAACATATATGTACATTAAAGCTATAACTGTTAAGAGAAATAAAGCTTAGTTTGCTAGCTTATGATTTCAGTGTCTTTGATTATTGACCTATTAGGTTGAATGACATGCCATATATTAAATTATTATTTATGTTTATTATTTTATTAATAACTTCTTGATGTTTTCTTATGAATTTATTAGAGTACTGATATTTTTTTTTCAGTTTGTGTGTGTTATTTAGAAATCTTGTTTGATGTACAGAAGGAGAATGGTAAGGTGGAAGAACAGACTAAAGAAGATCTTTTTCTAACTCAGAAAAACTTCCCCTTCAGTCAAGAATAAATCTTTGAGAGGAATACCATGGAGCGGTGATAAACAAAAAGAACAATTGCTTGATTATCTAGATTGGCCAGAATGAATCTTAGCAAACAATACATAGCTGATGTCACAGCCAGGGTTTCTTCATTTCCTATATGAGTTCTTTTTATAATTGATGTATTAACTATTTTCAATAGCCACTTAAAATATTTCAATATTTATTATTTTGTTTTAAAATTTAGTTTATTTCATTCTAAAGTTAAATATATTGAAATTAAATGGGCTGTTTTTTTCTCATTATACAATTTTTAATATATTTTCTTTAGCTTATAAAGACACAGTACTGGTAGTCATAGAAAATTTCATTCAGATTCATAAACACATACATATTTTATTCACCTAGAATTTTGTACAGTACAAAATAATTTTTTAAAATAAAATTGTCACCTATTTGGCTTAACACATTTATTGAGAAATGTGTTTCTTTTCCATTTATTTATTTTGCTATCTTTAAAACATTTTTAATACTTTTGCATGAAAGCATATGTTTATAGATTACATATATGTTTCATTTATCTATGTTTTATGTAAAATTTACACTGGAAAAGGTGTTTAAGTTTGAAACGTTTAAAATCTGAGGAGAATACTGAATCTATTTTGTTACTCTTTTCAGAATTATCTTTGAAAAATTTGCTGTTTTTTCCCTTTATTTCAACTGTTTTGAACACTTCTTGTTTAATATACTTTTGAATTTGGAAAGTTAACTGGAGTAAACATTTTTCAGAGTAATATGTTTCTTCTCTTTCATCATATAACATTCTTTTCTTCTGCACAAAGGGATGAGTTCATAAAATATATATCTTTCCATTTCCTCATCTTTGAATGGAGATCAGTCCTGCTATGAAACAAGATACCATTAAAAAGACTGGCCTCAGTTTTCAGATATTTTCTTTAAAGAGTTGGCAATTTTCAGAATGCCTATTTCTAACATAAAAACGGAGAGCAGTTTGATCACACAGTGATCTTATAATTTCTAATACACGACAGTTACACCAAATGATGCTATTCCTCTCCATAGGTCTACTTGAGGCTAGTAGACCACGAAGTATGCTTTCAGTTCAGAGAAGGCAAGCCAGGCACAGAGGCCCAATCCTTGTGTTACTGCTTTGGCAGGACTCGAAGAATGCTTGTGCTAAAAACCAAAAGTGATGCAAAGGGACTTTTTGCTGAATTCTGTATTCTGGCTCTAGAGACGGAGGTATGCTTAAAGGCAACATTTTAGCTCCTTTCCAGTTCTCTTGCTCTCCTACTGGCCTTTAAGGAATTTGATTAATTCTATCCCATCATTTCCTACAGTCGTAGACATTTCTTCCATATTCTGACATATTCATTTTGAAATTTAATTTATGGTACCATTCTGGTCTTTCTTCAAATCATTGCATGATATTTTAACATGAAGTTGGGGAAAAAAAATCACCTTACATTGGAAGTCTCTGTCATTTTTAGACATGTGCTGCTATTTACTTTAAAGGTATCTACTTGATCTCAGTAAAATATTAAAAAAATGAATAGACTCTGGAATTGCTCTCCTATTTTCAGGTTCTCTTTAAACACCGTCATCATATCCAGTCTTGCTTTGCCTGGATTATGAACGCGTACATCTTTACAACCACACACAATGAAGAGGGCTTTTGTTTAAAATTATTATATTATTATTTGCCATAAAATGTATTGAGTTCATTGTTTGCAGACAAATTAGCTGGAACTCCTTTTGTTTGACATCTGGAAGAAAACTATTTTTACTCTAGACCAGTACAATTGAATCAACTATTAGCAATGATGTCAGTGCATCCAATGTTGTAGCTTTTAGCCTCACGTGGCTATTGAGCACCTGAAATGTGGCTAGATTTTTCATTTTATTTAATTGTAATTAATTAAAATTTAATTAGTCACATATGATTAATGGCTACTATATTGAACAATATTCTCTGAAATGTGGTTGGGATTTGGACATTAAAACATTTAAAAAAGAATGTTTGACTATCAATTTCTTTGTCAGGAGCAGAGTTGTAAATCAATAAATGTTTCAGAACAAGCTCTTGGTTAGGGGTCCCCAACCCACAGGCTGCAGATGAATACCAGTCTGCGGCCTGTTAGGAACCAGGCCACATAGCAGGATGTAAGCAGCCAGTGAGCCAAGCTTCATCTGTATTTGCAGCTGCTCCCCAGCGCTAGCATCACCACCTCAGCTCTACCTCAGATCGTCAGGCATTAGATTCTCATAGGAGTACTGGTCCCTGGTGCTTAAAAGGTTGGGGACTATGCTCTTTTTCACTTCCTGTGAAAAAGTGGTACATTTATAGATCATAGGCATTAATTAGATTTGCTCATTTGTTATACTTACACAAATTAGCACCTGGACAAGGTATTATTACTTAGGGATTGATGTCAAAATATCTGCACTTATGGTGATTCAGAAGAGATTGTGTTGGAGAAGCAGAAAACAGACAGTGAAAGGATGGAGCCTCGGCAAAAAATTCTAATTAGGGAAAAGCTATAGTAGGAAGTGTAACTGATGATTATAAAGATGTGCTTTGAAGATGAACAAGTGTGAGCCTTGGCTGGCCACTGTTATGTAATATTGGCAAGTTACACAGACTCTATGAGATTCATTTATTTTACTGCTAATGTAATAATAATAATAGCTCTCTAACTTTTAGGGTACATAGAGTTAGGTTCCCCAAATGAGGAACACAAAAGGCCAAAAAGGATTAAGCAAAGTTTATTGTAGCAGAGTGACAACTGGGCTGAACTGAATATGGCGTCAGCCCAGAATGTGAGGGCACCTGAAACTTACATGGGGCTTGAGGCAGGCTTTTTCGGTGGGAATATTGCAGGCGGGTAAATTGGTGGGGAAGGGAGGAAAAGTCCACTGAAACAGGAGGTGAGCATGTAGCATTGCCAACCCCACCAAAAGATCCCATCTCACACAAAGGTAAGGGAAGGGTCTAGTTCTCACACTATGAGGGTAGAAATAGAGACCTCCTGGACCTAACACACAGTACAATGCCTGGGATAAAATACTCTGTTCATGTTAACTTTTTATGTAACTGATTCTTCCTTGCATGTCCAAAGGATAAAATCACATAAATTCAGAAAGATGCAAATATTGGAAAAGAGCACCCCTGGTCTGCCAGGAAAAAAATACCTTAACTATGAGTAAGTAAATAGATCTTCAGTATTCCCAAATCTTCAAGAAAGGGAAATAATATAACTGTTTATTTACAGATAACTGTGAATATGAATTTGAACCACTGGGAGGCAGCGTAATACATTAAATAGGACTTTGATAAGAACAGCTTTGCATACAAATCTTGGCTATATTATTCAATAATTCTGTGACTTTGAACAAATCAAGGAACATTTTTAAGTTATATATCAAGTGGAAATAGTGATGTTTGTCTTGATTACATCACATTAAAGCATGAGAACATTTAAGAATTGTGTTAAAGCATCTATAACTTAAACATATTATGAATCATTCTTCAAAGTTCCATTCATAGAATCACTGCTGTTATGAGGTTGTGTAAGAAAACAATACATTTTAAAAGCAATAGAAGCAAAATTCACTGTTGAACTGACACAAAATTGGCTCCCCCTCACCTTCTCTTGCCTCTATTTCTGTCATGATATCAAAGACATTGTAAATTGTCTTTCATCAGCAATCAGGTGCTAAAACCTGATAACATAGTGCAAATATAATATACTATGCAAAGTAAAATTGCTTTAAAAATATTTAGGGTTTTATGCGAGCCATGAAAGTGATAGATTTGTTTAAAACACAAGCAAAATCTGATAAATGGGAGAACTTCCAAGTTGCACAAGTTAGTGATTTAAACATAGGATTTCAATAGGGATACTAAGGAGATTGGTAGATATAATAGGAGAGAATGAATTAAAAAACAAAGTACTATGAGACACTTGGTAAAACTACAATATGAAAAGTATTATTTTTTAAATGAAATGTTATATAATCAGTTACAAAAACCAAACATAAAGTAAAATTATGCTTTTTTCTATTATAAAATTTTGTTGAAAAGTAATGATTCTCCAAAAATCTCAACTCCTGATTCTTTTCTCACTCTAAGAATTACTGCAAAACACACAATTGTAGCTTAATTTTTTAAAAAGATATGATACATTTATTTTCAAAAATGTCTTGCTTTATTTTTTTGTATTAAAGCTTACTTTACTCTCTTTCCCCACTACCTACTATGAAATGTTGGTCCTTCTTTTAGGTCAGTTTATATCAGTGGACTTCCAGTACATATTAAGATGACTTATTTAAAAAAATATAAAATTTGATTTGGAAATTGCTAAAATAATTACACAATAATTAGGTATATACTTTATTTTTTCCATTCTGTGCCTTTGCATTAACTGTGGCTCCTCCCACATTTACCAGTGTTCTAAATATATAGTTAAATTTATAAAATTAAAAACACATTTTTGAATAATCTGCAGTCAAAATATAAAAATGTGCAAGAGAAACAAGTCAGGGAAATTATAATAAAATTTAGAATATGTACATGTATAATGACTTTCTTCTTTCACACGATATTGTGTTTATGAGATTCAATTTTGTTGTCAGATGTAGCTACATAAATTATTAATTTTAATTACTATAATAGTAATTAAATTAATTTTCATTGGATGAACAATTGAGGTATTTCCTGTTTGGGGTTTTAATGAAAATAGCTACAATGAGCATTCTTTACGTATATCTTAGTGAATATAATCACAAGTCCTTCACTAGTTTCTCTAGGAAAAAGACCTAAGGATAGAATTTTTTACTCCTTGGGAATCCTTATTTTCTATTTTGTTAGATATTATGAAACTGTTGTTTAAAATGGTTGTATATTTCCACCCATGCTAGGTTATTGTTTTATTGCTTCACAATCTCTGATATTTGATAATGTCAGAATGTGCTAAATTTTGTCAATTTAAAGGCTATATACTTATATTTCTTGGTAGTTGAAGTTCACATTTTTTTCTGATTATGACTGATAATGATCACCTTTTCATATGTACTAGTTATTTGGATAACCTCTCATTTCGAAAACCTTTTCAATTTTTTCCCCCCATTTTTGCTTGTGGGTAGTCTATATCCTATTTCTCATTGGCGTTTTTTTTTTTTAATAACATATTTAGATGCTAGTCCATTGTCCATTGTGAATGTTGCAAACATATTCTCTAATTTTACATCTATATTCACCAGAAATATTGGCTTTTAGTTTTCTTGTAGTGTCCTTAAATGACTTTAATGTTAAGAGAATTCTGGCCTCATAAAATGAGTTCGGAATATTCCTCTTCAATGTTTTGGAATAGTTTGAGAAGAATTGGTATCAATTCTTCTTTACATATTTGGTAGAACACCTCATCAGACTGCTGAGGTGCATGGCACTGGCAACTACAAGGTCCTTGGTGAGTGCTGTGGGGGTCCTCAACAGCGTTTCCAGGTCTAGTAGATAGGAACCAGGGCAAGCAGCAACTGTGACAATAGCCAGCGGTGTACACACATTTGGCTGCAGGGGCCATCTGCAGGTGCCTGTACAGTGACAGGGCCAGGTGCAGACCCGTACATAGTGGTGAGTGTCTTGACAGTTGTAGATGCCTTGGCATGCACTACTGGGTCTCACCTTGGTGCACAGCAGTGGAGGCTGGTGTGGAAATTCAGGCTGGGGGAATTCAAGTACACAGCTGGAGGGTTTAGCTGCTGTTGAGCTCTGTGGTGCAGGACAGTGACAGGAGCCAGAGTCAGATCAAGGTCCACAAACAGCTTTGCTGTGAGCATGCATTTATATACATGGCTGTAGGATCTTGCCACATCTATGAGAGCCAGTGATGGGAGTTGGACTAGTAGTGTTCACGTGCACAGCTGGAGGAGTTAGTTCCAAGTGCACCCACATTGGTGGGGGACAGCCTTGGAGGTCTGGGCTGGTGTTTTGCCCTAAGACAGCCACAGAAGCCTGGGCTGGCTTCCCGTGTAGGTCCTGAGCTCCAGCAGGGTCAGAGAGGAGAAAAGGGAGCCAGGAGCTGGAGCTGAGAGGCACTTGGAAAGCTCCACTGTGTAAGCATGAATACCTGTGGGATGAAAATTAGTGGGTCTGCAGGGGCTGAACTGACCTTTGTTTTGTTTAGTGGTGAAAGCTGTTGGAATTCTCTGCAGAGAAGATCACTGGGAACTAGTCACTTCTGTTGTGTGGCTGATACTAGTAGTGCCCCCACCCACCCACCCTCTTTTCTTCCTTATTCCTGGCGGTCTGAACAGCTTCAGCTGGTCTCTGCTGAGGTGAAACCAAAGGAGGGTGCGCACTCCACTCTTTGTTTCCCAGCAAGAGGAACTCTTTTTAGCTGGGGAGTTTCCTCTTGGTGGGAGTAATGCTGGCCTGGAGAATAGGATGATGCAATTTAAAAGAACTGTTTTTCCTTCCCTTTTAGTGGAGTCATTCTATTGTTTTTTTTCACCCACGGTGTTACTAAAGTTTCTCAAGTGAACTCTAAATCTCTCCCAGAACTGTTTTTTGTTAGTAGAGAGCTAATTATTGATTTTTGTGGGAGGACTGAGTCTGGAAGTTCCCACGCCACTATTTTGGTGAGCAGGTCTTTCTTTTCTTACTTTCTATGAGTTCAGGGCCACTTCTAGCTTCTATTTTTATTTATTATTTGCGCCTGTAACACCTGGTCTTCCAAGGTGGTCTTCCATCAGGCTTGTTCAGGGTGGCATGGCTGTAGACCATGGACCATGGCTCCACTAGGGTGCCAACCTAGGACCTGCATGTAAAGCAGATGTGCTAACACGTCCCCATTTCTAGCTTTTTGAAGTTGCAGCATTCTTGGGTTTACTGTTCCCTTTCTCCATCTCAATACCAGAAAGGGTGGGTTGAATTCTTTGAATTTTTTTCATATTCCATCTCCTCTGTTATCCTTCCCAACTGTCAAGGACTCAAATGATTAGATTAGGCCCACTCAGTTATCTGTGATAATCTCTGATAGGCCCTTAACTTTAATCACATCTGCAAAGTCCCTTTCACCACAGAAGAGAATATATTCACAGGTCCCAAGAATTAGGGTGTGGACACAATGGGAAGAGAGGGGACATTATTCTGCCTATCATAGCGTTAAACTTTTATTATTTTTCCTCTTTTGATCTGGCACAGGCATTTTTATTTTCAGATTTATTCTTACAAACTTTATATTTTAATATTATTTACATTGAAAATGATTTACTAACTATTTTTTTAATTTGTCAAATTTTTTAAACAATTTGTTTCTGCCACAGCATTTCCTCTGTAATCTCTTCCTGATTTCCTACCTCAGATTTAGGAATACTCCTTCATGTTCCAATCGTGTTTACCTCATGCCACCAGTCAGGAACTCTCATTTTGGGAGATGTTTATTTTTTAGCCTATCTCTTTGTCAATTTATTATGCTAATTATTTTAAAATGAGAACTTAGTTTTTTCATCCTGTAGTTTTAGTGCTCAAGGTTAATGCCTGGCACATGATAGACACAGATTAAATTTATAGGTATTTGTTTGAATGAAAAGCTATATTTTCCTATGTGGTTCTATTAGCTCATGGTTTATTTCCAATCGTGTTAACTTTTTATCAAAACACACAAACATACACACACACAGAAAATTTTTAAAATGTATAGTCAGTTGCAGTGACTAAAGTTTATATACCTTGTGGCTAAGCTGTGCTTTTGTCTGATCATTAGGTAGAAATAAAATTAGGTTGCAGAAGATGTTATCTTTCCTTTTCACAGAAATTGTACTTAATCTCTGACTAGTTTTTTCTTTCTCAGATACTCCAGGAATTAATTCTTTCATTCAGAATTAGTATTGTTTCAAATATGACCACATAATTTTCATGCAGATGTATTAATAATCAGAGAACACAACTGAGATAACCTGTACTTGTTTGCTCAGGAAAAAAATAATTAATAGTCAATTGCTTGTTCTGACCTGAGACTTATAGATGCAGTGTTTTACAAATTGCTGAAATGTGTCAAAATATGACAACATTTGAATAAACGTTTTTAATAAAGTAAAAAGAAGTGCATATATTTATGTCTCATCCTATATCTTTTCTTACTGTAAGCCAATAATTAAAACCAGTCATTCTTTCTGTGTGATGTAAATTTGTATTCATCAAAGAAAAATAGGTAGGAGATGTTTTTAGTAAGTTTATGAGATTACTCTTTTTCTAAATATGGCTCCTCAACCTTTTTTCCCAGTCTTCTCTATTTTAGAAAAGACATGTTTAATTTCTCTTATTCTACATTCACCTCTGTAATTTCTTTGTTATTTCTTCAAAAATAGATTTCAAAGATAGAAAAAACTGTCTAATATACAAAAACACCATTACTATGCTTTTATATGTTAACCCAAAGGTGGAAACATTTGATGGTTTGTGTGATAAATAAAAAAGCGTTTCTCTAGATTATTTAAGTGATTTTAACTTATTTTTATTTTCACGTTTTCATTTTCTTCTCCTTTGACATAATTAATTTTTTTTTATTGTGGAAATGAATAACCGTATGCTTCAGATGTTTGGTGAAGATCACAATCTTTGGACCTTGCAAAACAAACAAACAAACAAACAAACAAACAAACAAACAAACAAAACAAAACAAAACAAAACTCCCAAACAAAACACCCTTCATGTGATTGGCTGAGTCACTGAACAATATTCTTAACAAGCCAAGATTCCTATATGTACAAAAGAGCCTCAGGGAACTTTGCACAAATAATGAGCAGAAATGAATGAAAAGCACCTGACTTGTTTAAAAGTAAAGCTACGATTAGAGGATTTTAAAACATCTAAGAGTTATCACACACGTACTATATACTATAGAGCTGCATCAAACACATTCTCAGGTATTACAGTGGTCTTCAAAAAATTACTTAAATGAATTTATCTTTGTTTTTATTTATATTCTTTTTTTTTTCAGTACTACTAGAAAAATAAAAAGTTCAGAGACATGGATTATATTCTAAAAATGATTAAAAAAATTTTTTTTTCCTGATAGTGAACTTTTTTTTTTTCACAGTATGAGGCATTAAGTATAAAATGAAGTTCCTCTTGATCAAATTGGCATTTTATAAAATACTCTAACCAATAAGAGGAGAATGCACATTCTTCTCAAGGTCATATAGAAAATTCACCAAGATAGACCACATTCTAGGCCATAAAATGCATGTTAACAAATTTGAAAGCACACAGTGTTCCCAGAATGAAGTAGAGTTAAACTAGATATCAATAACAGAAGGATTGCTGGAAATTTTTCAAATATTTGGAACTTAAATGATATATATAACCCATGGGTCAAAGAAGCAGTCTTAAAAGAAAATGTTAAATATTTTAAACCAAATGAAAGTGAAGATACAAATTATAAAGTTTTGTGAAATGCACTGAGGCAATACTTAGAGGAAAATTTATGTCATTAAATAAATTTGAAAAAAAAATCTAAAATCAATGACTGAAAGTAAATTTCCATAGGAAACTAGAGAAGAGAAAGCAATTTAAGCCCATGAAAAGCAGAAAGAAATAAATAATACATGTTAGAGAGCAGAAATCAGTGAAATTAAAAATAAGAAAACAGAGAAAATCAAGGAAACCAAAAGCTGTCTTTTGAAAATATCAATAAAATTTATCAAGCTCTAGTCAGGCTAAGAAAAAAGAGAAAAGAGAGAAATTACCAATATCAGAAGTAAGAGAATTTATGGCATTAAAAAGATAACGTAAGAATACCAGAGATAACTTTATATCCACAAATTTGATAGATAAAATGAACAAATTCCTGGATATACACGAATTACCAAAACTCACACAATGTAACTAATTCTATGAAGCCAGCATACTGAAATGTGTCAAATGTGTTATTGGCTACAACACTGAAAGCAGATAAAGACATTAAAAGAAGGTAAAACCGCAGATCAAATCTATCATGAATATATAAATAGTGCCACAGTTCTTACACAGGGACTCAGCTTTTGATCTGGTAATGTCTATCTTTCCATCTAATTCAGAGGTGGATTATTCTGTTTATAGGATGTTTGGTCCAGTGCAAAACCCAGAGAGATCGATGATGCAGAAGCCACCAAAACATCCCCATCATTGTCAACACAAGTGGACTTACAAAGGTAGAAATCCATAACTCTCCATTAGACCACAAATTATACAGCTAGGATTCTCTGTGGATTTTTTAATCCCAGGTTTCAATGAGAACTTTTAAGAATGTAAACAAGAGTCTATTTTTCAGAAAATTTGTTATCTTATTTTGAAGTAATATGTTTGCATAGATGTCTTTCCACCAGATTGCTTGGTTTCCTATCTCTGTAACCCTCACATTCAGCCTAGTTCCTAGCATACAGTTATATGTTTATAAATACTGTTCAATGAAATGTAATGGATCAGATACGACATGACCTGGGTTGAAAATTGTAAAGGTGTTATAATGCTTGTTTTATTGAAGCAAAGTATGTAATTATAAAGATTAGCATCTGAGTTTTGTTTCATGAATTGGTATAAATATACAATTTTTATTTCAAACGTTTGGGAAAATAGAATACTTGATCCTTCCTTATGTTTTTCCACTAGACATTTATTTTTACTCTTATATCATTATTTTTATACCACTTATACTTTACCTTTCTGTCCGCAATCCCAATGAATATTATCTGTGTAATTCAGTCAAAATGTAAGTAAAGGCAAATGACAAATGTTTATGAAAATGTTTTGACTAGCCAGTTAATCAATTAATATCTCCTCATTTGATTTTTTTGGAACAGAAATGTTAACATAAGAAAGATATTTAAATAAATAGTAAATGAAGCATATTGATCTTTTATTTAGAATTGATAAATCTGATTCAACGATAATTAAATGTGTTTATTCAAGATAATTTAAACAGAGATGGTAGATTTCTTCTCCAACCTATGACAATGTTTATCCTCAGAATTTACATTCCTAGGACATATTTTCAAGGTCATTTTAAATATTGAAATGTTTCAGAAAGAAAAATTAATCATTACAGATTACCCTGAATGTCCAAAGTGGCATCTGACTGCTCTGAGACTGACCAGCATTGCACTGGTTCTACTCGTTGCTACAGTGATAGGACTAGCTATTTGGGGTGAGTAGATTGAAAGGTGTATTTTCAACTATAAAGATCAACATATTTATTTTGGAGTTGACTTTTACTTCTCTCACTTTTTTCAGAATCTTTTTTTACACTTGCCTGATATTCTCTTTCATCATTATTTTAATTACATTGACATTAAATGACACAGTTAATGATTTTATTAATAATTAGTAGTTTTTCCCAAAAGAGAAAATGCGATAAGCTCATTAATTTACAAACTCTATTTTGTTTATAATTTTAATTAATTGGTAAATGGCATGGGTTTGGCAGTAACAATTCTATCAACTGAAGTTTCATATTTTGGTGAAAGCATGTAGTTTTATAAAAGCTGATTGTCCCTTTAAATAAAACTTTTTGACTTTACAAGTGACTTGATATTTTGAAGTTTAGACAAAATTTATGAGCTGCTTGAAAATTTAAGGCTCAGTTAAATTTAAGATCTATTTCTAAAATGAACTCTACTTCAATAATAGCCATAGATAACTCCGTCTGTCATTGTTTCTATTTGTTGTGACCTACATGTTGGAAATTTGTATAAACATTTTATATACATTATCTTTAGCCTACTAACTCTAAGTTTGTTAAACATTTCTCCATTTTATATATGAAAAAAATGAGAAACAGTCTTCATAATTAGTTCAAGATCACACAGAATTCTAACCTATCATATTAAACAGATGCAAATTTAAACATATTTTAAATTTATTTAAATAATTTGTTTTTATTGTTTGTTTCTACTTTTTGTAAGTGGAAATCTCCTGTCTATAAGTTTATTCATTCTTTGTCAAATTAGAGGGTTGGAATGCTGCAAATAGACTTCCTCTCAACCAGCAGGTTGTGCATCTATGTGCAGTTTCATTTTAATGGCTACTTAAAAGGCAAGGTCTTATATTTGTAGAAATCTAATTAGTGTTACTACTTTTCTTTATTTCTCAGTATGTCGTCTAAGAATACATTCTTTCAGTAATAACCACAGTATGAAGATGCTTGATAGTGAGAATGGAACGAAAGATTGCGATTGTATGAATATTCCTCCCAGGAAACAGCTGGGAAATACAAACTTCCTAAGTAAGTGGTTTTATTTCATTGTGTTGTATCTTTCTCTACTTCCTTAAGTTTACTACCTGGGGTCCTGTGAATTAAACTGACAAAAGCACAATTAACAGGAGAAAAACATTTACTTGTATGAACTAGAGAGCTAACAAAAGAAGTAACTAGCTCAAAATGGTTACAATTAAAGACTTATATACCTAACTAGGTAGGCAAAAGGGAGGTTGAATAAATTACTTCTGTGGGAAAACATGCTTCATTAAAAAAGACAAGTGGTTTTTTAAGGAGAAAAACAAGAAAGAAAAGTTGTTATAGTGTCTGTTTATGCAGGTGCTGTAGTCTTTCCCTCTTCATGGCCATAAAATTTCCCCAGAGAAGGCATTTATGGTGAGTCTTTTTCCCAGGAAATAAACCAATCAACAGAGAAAATTTATAGCAGCCTCATTTCTCAAAAGTTTCTGTTTTTAGTCAAGTAAGAGGAGCTTAGAGGAGCATTTTCTGAACCTCAGATGTCATCAGCTTAAAATAATTTTTGTACCAAAAGAGAATATTCTGGGCTGGCGTATTTAGGCCCCTTTCAGTATTTTAAAGATGTCTTTCTTATTTTCACTTCTTTACCTTCAATTCTGCTTCCTGTTAATCTGTTCAGGTTCACTGCTTAAAAGATACTTACTCTCAACTTGCTCATCTTACTGGTGCTACAACTTTTCTCACATAACAGTCTGGAATAGCCAACTTGCTGCTACTTTAAGTGTTATAATTCCCTTGCTAGGTAATAAACACATCACTATCTCTTTTTATTTTTTAATTTCTTAATTTATTTATTTGACTTCATATACTTATTAGGCATATAAAAATACTTGATTTGCTGATGAGATAGCAAAGAATTTAAGAAAAAGTCCCTATTTTAAGAATCTCACGATCATTGTTAGCGATAGTAAAGAAAGAGTCAAATGGCACTACCACATGTGGTTTAAACTGATAAAATCTTTCTTAACAGAGCTTTAGAAAGTAGCTCTTGCGTGAGGCATTGTATCTCTAAAGGTAAGGTGTGGACAGGAGGTGATGTGTAAGTTAAGGATGACTTGATAATATTTATTTGATAGCAGTGGAGTTATATTTCTGGAATATTTATTTTATTTGATGAAAAGTAATCCAGATAGTAGCACACAAAATCAAACCCACAAATACATTAAGGGTTAGAATGTAATAACTTCATGAAAATTTAAAATGAAATCAGTGTTTCAGGAAACTGTGTAAGAATTTAAGGAACAAGTTCCTTTTTCTTCAGAGTTGGAGATCATTTGGTGGAAAACTGTGAGATGCATTGGCCTACAGTAGTTTAGTTGATATGATTACCTTTTACTTTACCACCAAAGGACATTATACGAGTATTTTGTAGTATCTATTTTTATCTATTTGGTAACACTTCTATACAATAGTGATTGCTGTTTTTATAATTATTATTTGTTACAATAAGGTGTTTTAGATCATTCTTTAAAAATTGTAATGTCAACAGATTGAATTGTAAGGCATTTGGAAATCAGTGTGTCTCACAAAAAAGGTTGTTTTAAACTTACTAATGTTCTGTAGATCTCTACTCATTCTCCATGCTGCAGCCATCAGAATCTTTCTAAAATATAAATCAGTGGCCAGGGCTTTCCTGTGCTTAAAACTCTACAATGACTTTCTCTAGTCTTTAGAATAAAGTCTAAGCACTTTAACATTTCCACAACATCCTCTGAGACTTGATTTTTTTACAATAGCAGTCTCATTTCTTACAACACAGTGCTCTCCTTTGTACTCTAGACTCCAGGAAAACAAACTCCTATAAAGTAATAAAAGCCCGCAGACTCTCTCAGCTTTGAACCTTTATTCAGGTTGATCCAGTTTATCTCTTTGAATATTTATTACTCCATCGCAACTTTTTATTCACTGAACCCTTCTAATACACACATGCGCACACACACGCACACACAGAGTTCAGATTGCACATGTTACTATAATTAATAAATACATATATAGTTGTTTTTAGTTGGATTTTTATGTAATAGGGAAATTAAACAAAATCACATATATTGAATATTTGTATTTTTTATTCTGTAATCTGTTCATCATAAAATTAGGGTGCCCATATTTTCTTATTTATAAATGCTGATTGTAGAGTTAAAAAGTTAATCTTTTCTCACAAGTTACAACTAATTTTTTAATAAAACCATACTGTGAACTATAAACTTTTGCACAGTTTAAATACAAAGAATTATACTAAAATATATTTCCAGTCCTTATGTTTAATTTGGACAATTAATAAATGTATTATAATGAAATACTGATGGTCATAAGGGCGACAGAATACAATATTAAAATATAACTAATATGCATGTTTATGATTGCCCTTTTGCCTTAGTCTTTAGTCTTCATATCACATCTCTTTTAATAAGTCAACAAAGTCCTTCATTTTTAAAGCCATTTCTAGATTCCACACATGTACTCTTCTAGGCTTCTCTCAACTACTTGGAGACCTTCCTAATATGCGAGTCCTAGCATTATGATACTCAAGAATTATTTGTTGACTATCTCCATCTTATTTTTGGCATGTAGACAATAGTCTTCCACACTCTAAATAACTCTAATTTTCAATAGATTAATTTCTTTTCATTTTACTGTACTGACAGAGCCTGGGCTTTGTTATTGCTGTGGTAGGTGACTTTTAATCAAATAAAAAAAAGAGTGAAGTAAATAATTTATTTCAGAGGCTAAATGCTACCATAGCAAAGGGCATATCATGGTAAACCTCTGAATATGCATGAGACCCCAGTTATTTATTTCTGTTAATAATTTATGATACTAAATTTCAGCAAAACTAAAATTTGTCTCCAACTTTGATCTCAGGTATATATATGAATTAGTTTTCCTGGTCAATGCAGATAAAATCTAGTTTATTAATATACTATTTCAATGACCACTTTGTTGTTATTACTTACAAAATATGCCCTGAGAAGAGAGTTGTAAAGAATCAGAATGCTTTGCTGATTCAAAACAGAAACTTATTATGTGATATTTTTCTTCAAATGATGAGATTCATCATATTCTCTTTCTGACAGTGCCCACAGATGCTAATAGTAATAACTAACTTTTGTATAAAGCATTTTGTAGTTTATAATTTTACATTCATCTCATTTAATATAAGCAGATCAGACAAGTTTGTTTACAAATTTATGGGTATTTAAAAAATTATATGCAATATTGAAGATACACAAAAACGTAAGCAGAATGCAATCAATACTTATGTAGCTACTATTTAGCCTAAATTATTTGAAAAATTAGTTCATTTGAAAATTGTGTGTACCCATTATTTTATTACAGGTTTATTTTAATACATACTTCAAGTTTTTCTTTTTATGAAAATAAGTCTGGTGGTTATTGAGGCATTTAGATACTGGGGTCATGTTGAACAATTGTTTTACAAAGTTACTAATAGAGTGTGTTATAAATACATGTTTCTGAATCTAAAAGGGACTCTGAAAATGACATTTTATTTTTCTAGAACAGTTTTTTCCTGATGGCTTTAGGACTCTCTGTTTACTTTAAATTTTCCTTTGCCCTACCACTTATTAGTTAAATGACCTTGAGTAAGTCACTTAACTTTTAATTTAGTATCTCAGTTTACACTTTACTTAACCTTAACTTTAATATGTTTATTTACAAAGTGAGAAACATGAGTTAATCATTTTTTGGATCTCATAATTTTTTATAAGAAAAAACAGTTCATATACTCAAGTGCATAATGAATTCAGAAAATTATTTGATGTAGTAGATAATTTTTAATAAATAATAACTATTATTATTTCTTGCATTTACTTCTAAAGACTGTTCATCAGTGGAAGGAGAGTTCATTTCCTAAAAGTGGAGCAAAATATTTACTTTTAAAAAAACAGTTTATAAAATTAATGCAAAATTATTTTTGATTTCAAACCTTGTTCTTATTTGTATTTCTTCCATTTTTTCCCCTTTCAGAAAACCCTAGACTAAACTTATGCCCTAATGATTGGGTACAAGAGAAAGGGAAATGTTACAAATTTTTTAAAGATTTTGAATCATGGATCGATACCCAAAAATTCTGTTCAATAATGAAATCATGTCTCTTGATGATCCAAGACAAGGCTGAACTGGTAAGAGCTAATTTGCTATGAAAATTAGCCCTTTCAAAACTGGGAAAAAGAGGTACATTTTATAATCAAAGAATAGTACTAAAATTACTTCCATTTATTGAATTCTGCCATTTGGCAGACACTGCAGTAGGCATGTTACAAATATTATATAATTTATTGCTCACTATAATCTTATGACACAGACAGTGTTTCCCCATTTCCATAAGAGGAATCTGCAGAACTTGACAGGTTGTATAAACTTGCCTATTTTACACTATAGGTCAATTTCAAAGCTAGATATCCATGTCATCCTTCCACATTATCTGGCAATATGTGTAGTATCTTGGAAGGAAAGATGGGGGCTCTTTAGTTTCATTTGAGTGTAATTTCACCATAGACACCAGTTTTCTTGAAGACTGCACATTGGTAGACAAAACAATCCATATATAGTTTCTGTTCCTTTGGGAAGACTTATTTCCTAGTTTTTGCTTCACATCTTATTTGCACTCTTTCACCAGTTGCTGTTTATATCACCATCCTCATGAATTCCATTTACAGAGCATGCCTTTACATAATGTATGCAGGAGTCATGTATTTGAATACATTTCTGTATTTATTTCTTTGCCTAAATATATAAAAAACTTCTTTAGCCTTCTGAAGATTTTTCTGAGTAGAAAGATAAATCTCAAAACCTTTTAAAATCTAAAAAAATGTCAGAAGAGGCTATTTTAATAAGTATAACTCAGTTAATTTCCTTTGGATCCCCTTTCACAGGATTTCATACAAAATAATATACAAGATGGAATCTACTTTTGGATTGCTTTAAACATTACATATCCACAAAAGACATGGACCTGGTTGGATGGCACCCCATTAAATCCACAGTTGTGAGTGTTTAGTATCTGAGTACCATTGGGAATATATAAAAGCTCAGCAGCCAGTTACTAATGGGGCTGTCTCAAAACTAGGTGGCCAATTTGTTCATATAAATTGAAGACTTTAATCTGGTATTAATGTGTGGGTAGGAAATTTTCCTTAGAGAAATGAAAGCTTCTAAACTCATTTACTTTTATCTTTGGGCTTTCTTTTTGTTTACTTATAATGCTAGAGGTATAAATATAAAACTCTTTATTTTAAATTCTTTTAAAATGTTTCTTGAATGTTTACAGAATAATCTTTATTTTGATTGACAGAAAGACTTTAATTATAAAGAAATACTAAGACTTAAGTTATAAATAATGCAACAAACTGCCATTTGACTCTTTTACTCTAATAAACAATATCTGTATCTACTTTTATGTATCTCATTCATTTCTGCTTAAATTCTATAGGTAGAGAGAGATGAATCTTTGGGAATTATATGTTAATCTTCCCCCAAACAGGCAGAATATCTAAGGATTCAGAGTGAAATCTTTTATTCACAGTGTCAAGATTTCAGAGGTCAGAAAGTTAATTAAACTTTTTGAAAATTGTGATCTTTGTAATGGCATTCAAAAAGATTGAGAATTTTTTTGGAAAAACATGGCACAGTAGGAGATGTTTCCAGATCTCTCTTCTTGAAGCAATAAAAAGCTGAATGTCTAAAACTCAACAAAAAACACCCTAACTGTGCATACCAGCATGTCTGAGCATGGGATCTGTGCATAAGAGCTACCATAGCAGAATACATTTCCATTAATGCACAGGTGGAGAAATAGTCCATTAAACATCATGAACAACCAAGGTGACAAGGCATCTCAGAAAGAAAGAGAAAAATCTCCATAAAATAAGCTTACAGAAATAGAAATGTGCAGCTTAAATGACAGAGAATTCAGGATGGTGCTTCTGAAAAAATACAGTGAGTTCTGAAATGAGTCATATCAACGATGTCAGAAATTAAAAAAACACCTAGATGAGCATAACAAGGAGATTGAAACCCTCAAAAAAAAAAAAAAACCAGAATAGATTTTCTAGAGATAAAAATAAAACACACTGAAAGTGCTGAAAAATGAAATAATAAGTTGGAAAACAGAGTCAACCAAATGGAGGAAAGGCTCAGTGATATTGAAGACAGAAATGTAGAAATAAATCAGAAGGAAGAAGAGAGAAACTAAAGAATGAAAAATAATGAAAGAGAAATTCAGAAACTAGCTGATACCATCAGGAGAGGAAACATAAGAATAATGGGCATTATCAAAGGTGAGGAAAAGGAACAGGGATTAGAAAGCACTTTCAGACAAATAGTTGACGAGAATTTCCCAAATCTAAGGAATGAGCTGGAGCATGAAATTCAAGAAATCAACTGAACACCCAATTATCTCAATCTAAAAAGACTTTCACCAAGACACACTGTATTAAAATTGTCAAAAATCAATGACAAAGACAGAATTCTCGGGGCTGCCTGGGAGAAGAAGATAATAACTAATAAAGAAAAACCCATTAGATTATCATCAGACTTCTCATCACAAACTTTACAAGCCAGAAAAGAATGGAATAAAATATTCAGACTATTAAGTGAAAAGACCTAGCAGCCCAGAATAATGTATCCAGCTAAGCTCTTCTTTAGATATGAAGAAGAAATTAAGACCTTTCTAGACATACAAAAATTGAGGGAATTCTCCATTATGAGGCCTGCACTACAAGAAATACTGAAAGGGGTCAGCTCACCTAAAACAAAATGACAAGAAAAACTGTAATTAGGAGTAAGGTGACTACCAGGCAAATAGAAGCAGAGGAGTGCAACCCTTACTAAGAATAGGGCATTATAAGCTTAAACAATAGGAAGAAAATTGCTATAGCAAGATAGTAATGAATGATCAACTTACATAGGGACAAATCGAGACAACAATGACTGAAAAGGGAGGATTCTAAGATCCAAATTCACAAAGGAGAATAAAGATAAGGCATGTGCAGAAGAAAAGGAAGACTGTATATACATAAAACTATCCTTTACATATTTATAATGGTAACCACATGCCAAAGATTCAGAACTGGAGTATGTAACATAAAACAAGAAGAACCAGAGGAAAAACCAACAGAAGTCAACCAAAATAAAGAAAACAGAAACACAAAGACAAGGAAGCAATGGAAACACTGAGCTACCAGAAAGCAAAAGATAGAAAGGTATAAGAAGACCTCATTTTTATAATCACCCCAAATGTAAATGGACTGAATTCACCAATAAAAAGGCACAGAGTTTCAGAACTGATTAAAAAACAAAACCCAACCATATGCTGCCTCTAGGAGACACATCTCAGCTCCAAAGACAAATAGAGACTCAAGTGAAAGGGTGGAAAATGATATTTCAAGCAAATGGCGTTCAGAGAAAGGCAGGAGTAGCAGTACTAATATCAGACAAAATAGACTTCAAAATAAAAAGGTAAAGAAAGATATTGAGGAACACTTCATAATGATAAAGGGAATCATGCACCAAGAACATGTAACACTTATTAATAGCTATGCTTCCAATCAAGGAGCCCTGAAATATGTAAAGCAATTACTAACAGAACTAAAAGGAGAAACAGACCAAAACACTATTGTAGTAGGAGACAAATACCCCACTATTGGATATGGACAGATCATCCAAACAGAAAATCAATAAGGAAATAACATCATTAAATGACACATTAGACCAACTGGACATGATTGGTTCAACATAGCAAATCAATTCATGTGGTACACCATATAAACAAATTAAAAATAAGAATCACATGATCATATCAATAGATACAGAAAAAGCCTTCAACAAAATCGGTATAGAAGAAATGTACCTTAACATAATAAAGGCCACCTATGACAAGCCCTCAGCCAACATTATTCTTAAAGGTGAAAAACTAAAAAACTTCCAAGATTAGAAACAAGGCAAGGCTGTCTGTCCACTATTGGCACTCTTATTCAATATAACATTGGTGTCCTAGAGAGTGTAATCAGACAAGAGAAAGATATAAAAGGCATCTAAATAGGAAATGAAGAAGTCAAACTGTCACTATTTGCAGATGACATGATTCTCTAAATAGAGAATCCTAAAGACTCTACAAGAACACTACTAGAAATGACAAGCAAATACAGTAAAGTCTCTGGATACAACAGTGATGTTCAAAATTCCATAGCATTCCTATACTCTAATAATGAAGTGTCTGAAAATGAATTGGAAAAAATAATTCTTTTGGCAATTGCAACAAAAAGAATAAAGTACCTAGGAAAAAGTCTAGCAAAACATGTGAAGGACCTATATAATGAAAACTATAAGACCCTATTAAAAGAAATCAAAGAAGATATAAAGAAATGGAAAAAGGTACTTTGTGTTCTTGGATCAGAAGAATCAACATAATTAAAATGATCATATTACCTAAAGCATTATGCAGATTTAATGCAATCTCCATCAAAATCTCATTGACATTTTTTAAAGAAATAGAATAAAAAAATCATCAGATGTGTATGGAAGCACAAAAGACCCCTAATACCCAAAGGCATCCTGAGAAAAAAAATGAGGCAAGAGACATCACTCTGGCTGACTTCAAATTATACCACAAAGTGACAGTAATCAAAACAATATGGTATTGGCAGAAAAACAGACATATAGACCAGTGGAACAGAATCGAGAGTCCAGAAGTAAACCCATATTTATATGGGCAAATAACTTTCAACAAAGAAGCCAAAAACATACAGTGGAGAAAGGAAAGCTCTTCAATAAGTGGTGCTGGGAAAACTGGAAGGCCACCTGCAAAAGAATGAAACTAGACTGTTGTCTATCACCACACACGAAAATTAACTCTAAATGGATTAAGGACCTGAATATAAGACCTAAAACAATAAAATGAGGAGAAGAAAATATAGGATTGAAACTCAAGGACCTTGGACTTAAAGAGGATTTTATGAATTTGACCTCAAAGGCAAAGGAAGTAAAAGCTAAAATAAATGAATGAGACTACATCAAACTAAAAAGCTTCTGCTCAGCAAAAGAAACTGTCAACAAGGTAAAGAGACAACCATCTCAATGGGAAAATATATTTGCAAGTAATGGCATTGATAAAGGCCTAGTATCCAAAATATACAAAGAACTCATACAACTCAATAACAACAGAAAAACAAATGATCCAATCAAAAATGGGCAGAGGATCTGAACAGACACTTCTCCCCAGAGAATATACAAATGGCCAACAAATATTTGAAAAGGTGCTCAACATTGTTAGCTATTAGGGAGACACAAATCAAAACCACCATGAGATACTACCTCACACCTGTTAGATTAGCTATAATCAACAGGACAAGTAATAACAAATGTTGGCAAGGATGTGAAGAAAAAGGAACCCTCGTACACTGCTGGTGGGGCTGCAAATTGGTACAGCCACTATAGAAAACAGTATGGAGGTTCCTCAAAAACTCAGAATTGATCTACCATATGATTCAGCAATCTCCCTAGTGGGTATTTACCCCAAAGCTTTGAAAACCCATATCCAAAAAGAGATTGACACACCGATGTTCATAGCAGCATTATTCACAGTGGCCAGGACATGGAGGCAACCAAAGTGTCCTACGATAGGTGATTGGCTAAAGAAGCAGTGGTACATATATACAGTGGAATATTACTCAGCCATAAGAGATGAAATACTACCATTTATGACAACATGAATGAACCTTGAGATAATCATGCTAAGCGAAATAAGTCAGACAGAAAAAGTTAAAAATCACATGACATCTCTCACATGTGGAATATAAACCTAAAAGCAACAAATTAACAGGAGAAAGCAACAGAGACTCATGGACATGGACTACAGACTAGTGGTTACCAGAGGGTGGGGAGTAGGGGGAAGGGGAAGGTAGACAGGATAAAGAGGGTCAAATATGTGATGACGGAAAGAAATATATTTGTGCCTTACTATTAAAGTGTACAGCTGAAACTTATTGGATTTCATTAATCAACGTCACCATTAAAAATTAATTAATTAATAAAAAAAATAGACTTGAGATTAAAAAGATAAGAAAGAATGTTGATAATTTAGAGTGATACATCAGGTATACCAGGCTGGCTGAGGGGTAGTAAAAAAAATGCTCTGGCTCAGAAAGTCATTCTACAAATGAATGTTCTTACCTGAAGACTATTTACAATATTTTTCATTAAAATAATTTACGCTCTATACCTACCCATGCTATATACACTGTACACCACACACATTAATTTAAAATTTTATCTATTATTATTTCTAATAGAAATTTATAGACATATTTTAAAAGTTATATTACTTTGATCCACGTGCAAACTTGCATAGAATTATTAATATGCAATCAGGTTTTTAAAATTGAGAACTTTTTGATTTTTTTAGTTGCCTTGTGGTTTGTCTAACAGGAAAAGTCACTTTAAACATTATGTACAAACAGAATTAAGGGGAAGTTCCACTCTTTTGTGCTAAGGATGAAGGATTTGGTTATACCTATATATATATATATGTATACACAGAAATTCTTTTATTGAGGTGCCAATATGAGTTTAAAAAATTTAAAAGGGGAGAGAATTTTTCTCTCCCGCTCCTCACTCTCTTATTCCCTCCTTTAATCCCGTCCAGCATTACTGTCGCCATCTTTAGCCTGTGAAGTCTAGCTGTACCAAAGAGTGTTCATTCTTAGATCTTTTGTAAAAGCAAGGAGACTCGTTATATAAAAATAGTAAGAAAAGATTTTTGAAAGGTGTGACATTTGGGATTTAGGTCTGGAAGATGAAAAGCTTAATCGTTTGATTGATTTTATAGAAAATTGTTTAATATTTTTTAAAACCATGTGTATTTGGGGTACGTTGATATTTCTAAATCTTAAAATGATAAATGTAATATTGTATGCTATAAAGTTGGTATCATTCAATTGTTTCAGATACTCAAAAAGCTTGAATCAGAAATTTCTGGAGTAACAAAATGACTTTTCAATTTCACTTACATGTGGAATCTAAAGAGCAAAGTAAAGGAAAAAACAACAAAACAAACCCATAAATACAGAGAACAAACTGATTGCCAGATGGGAGGAGGGTTGGGGGACTAGATGAAAAAGGTGAGGGATTAAGAAGTACAAATTGGTAGTTACAAAAATGGTCATGGGGGATGTGAAGTACAGCATAGGGAATATAGTCAATAATTGTATAATAACCATGTATAGTGCCAGGTGGGTACCAGACTAAGCAGGGGGATCACTTCATAAACTGTATAAATGTCTAACCTCTATGCTGCATACCTGAGACTAATATAAAATAATATTGAATGCCAACGCTCATTGAAAAGTAAACATTGAAAAAACTAATTAGTAGCACCTTTTGACATATTAAAAGTTTAACTTATAATTGAAATGGTCCTAGTCTACATCTTATATGCAAATATTTCCTCAAATATTAAGAGTGATTTTCTAAGTCTGAGATAAATCTCAATGTTATTTTGTAAAAATAAGAAAGTAGAATATGAGCCCAATAAACACAGTGGCAGGGCCCAGAGCAAGCCACTTCAAAATATCTCACAATGGCATATTGATTACTTTGAATTAAAATTACTTAAGAAACTTTTAATATGAGAACACTATGACCTCTCTCTCACTCACTTTCTCTGTGTGTCTCCCTGAAAGCCGAGGATAAAACTCCCTTTTGAAAGGTGCCCTCCCTATATCTGGAAATATCTTTATCACTGGAGATAAGAAATCCAGAGCCAAAGAATTATAAACAAATCTTGTGGTCTCTTTATTAATTTACTACCTAAGCCCAAACTCTGTTTAGATTGCTCACTAATTAATACCCAAACCTTACTTAGATTCCTTGCTAATGAACAGTTTTTTTTTTTTTTGTCATGTTAATTCTTCACAGATTTATTCTTTGTCTAAAAAGTACAAAACATTGTCTGGTTCATCATATCTTTGAACATCATTTATGATTCTCCCGTGCACACATATTAAATTGTTTTTTCTCTCCTGTTAAAAAAACAAACAGTAGCAACCACAACAAATGAACTTTTCTTCTAAAATGGCAAAATTGTCCTCATAGTCTGCTTGGACTGCTATAACAAAATGCCACAGCATTGGGTAGCTTATAAACAACAGAAATTTGTTTCTCACAGTTCTGGTAGGTGGAATTCCAAGATCAAGGTGCCATTAAGGTCACGTTTAGATGAAGGCCCTTTTCTTGGTTCATACTTGGAGCTTTCTTACCACATCGTCAAAAGGTAGAAGGAGGTAGGGATCTCTCTGGAACTTCTTTATAAGGAACAAATTCCACTCATGAGGGTTTCACCTTTTTAATTTAAGAACCTCTGAAAGGCCCTACTTCCTAAATACCATTACTTTTAGGGGTTAAATAGCAGTCCTTTAAGATTTTTATTGTCATATGATCACGTGGTATTGGGAAAACAGTGTTTCTCATTCACATTTTTATCCTATGCATTACTTCTATTTACAAATGATCGTTTTTGGTGAAAAAACTATTTGGAGTGATTTCTTCATTAAGTAAGTCATTTGATGTGCCTTCCTTGTCTGAATATTACAATATCTTAGGTCTCCAGTTTGGAGAGTAGTATGTTTTTTCTAAGAGAGAAAACACACAGAATACACATTGTTGTTCTTTTAGCAGAGTGAGGACAATCTTGCCTTTTCTTTACAGGTTTCAAGTCATTGGCCAAGTTGAAGATAATGCCTGTGCTGTGATAACAAAGAAGGGTGTTTTTTCGGAAAAGTGTCACAGTCACAATCACTGGATTTGTCAAGATGTGGTTTCTTCAGATAATGGCCTTTGAATAGATCACAGGTATCTTTTCCATCAGAAAAATTCACAAATATTTTTTATTTATGTATTTTTATAAAAAAAACACTTTGTTTCTACAAAAAAAAATTAGTGATAATGATGATAATAGTACAGATTTGTGTTACTGTAAATCCAAGTAATCACCCTCATTGAGTCTTTAGCTCTACCTGGTCCCTCGCGCTTTATTTCCATAGACATCTCCCACTCTTAATAATGGCAATCTCAGACAGAAAGTATTCTTTTGTCTCCTCAATAATTTTCTCCCTGCAGCTGTCATTCACTATTATCAGAGGAGCTTGTGGTTTTTTGTTTGTTTGTTTTTAAAGAGAACATATTAGATGTATTCCTGAATTTTCTAACATTGAATCTACATATTCATCTTCATCTTATGTATTACTTTTTCTTCCCCTCCTACTTCCAAAAAACAAAAACAAAAACAAAAAAAACAGTATCTCTCTTTCTGTCTTAGTCAAATCTGTAAGTCTGTAGTCAGGATTGCATCCATTTTAATTTTTTCAGGGAAATTCTTTCCTTGACTATCTCCTCTCTAACCTCTCCTTATGCTTCCTTTTAAACAGCAACTAAACATGCTAGAGCAATAAGAAAACTTTCCCTCAACCACACGTGGCTTCTAGTCTCTGCCCATTTTTTCCCCCATCCCTTACAAGTCAAACTTCCTAAAAATTGTTTATGTTCCCTTTTTTTTCTTTCTACCTCAAGTTCTAAAATCTGGCCTCTGCTTTTCATACTATTTCACTAAAGTGTTCTGACCATGTCACAACTGACTTTCTTCTGGCTAAATACAGTGAGAATTTTTTAGCTTTCACTTTAACTCTCAGCAAATTCTCTCATTATTGACCTATCCTTTCTTCTCGAAGTATTCCCTAATCTAAATATTCTCAGCATCTACAACACAAAGCTGTCTTGAACTTCTGTCTACCTCTCCAGCTACTCTTCCTCAGTCATTTCTGCAATGTTTCTTTCCTCTTCTGATCTGTTAAATCCTGATGTTCCTCAGAGTTTTGTGTAGGTCCCTTATCATACACAATTCTTGGCTGAAAACATTCAAGCTGTAATTTCAATTGCCATCAATTTATCGGTGATTTCCAAACTTTTATTTCTAGCCCAGACCTTATTACAGTGAATCATTTATTGGGCATCTCTATTTGAATACCTTGAGGCTCTTCAATCTTCACGTGTTAAAAATTAAACCTATTAACCTAGTGAATGACAGCAACATGCCCACAATTAGTCCAAGCCAGAGGCCTTGGAATTAATCATGACTTCCATTTTTTTTTTTACTCCAATATTCAAACACTCATTTAATTTCTGTCAATTTTACTGCTTAAATATTTCAGAAATTCATCTACGTATCTTCAGTCCTACCCTGTAAACCTGGATTACTGCAGTAATCTTTTTGCCTGCTTCTCATTTTGTCTGCCAAAGTCCGTTCTACATATGGTGACATAGTGACTCTCTAAATCTCATACTAGACCGCAGTACTCGTTACCTCACTCTTTTTAGTGGCTTTTCATTGCTTAAAATTTTTTCCAGTGCCTTTCATACCCTTTGTGTCACAGCTCCTCTGTGTTCCTCCCCACCTTCATGTGTGTAATGATGCAGACACTTTAAACTTTTTTTGGTTCCTCAAATGCATCATGCTTTCTCAGGTCTGATCTAATCACACATTGTTTGCTTCAATTTAGAACTTTTTATTTTTTCTTACCTTTTAAACTCTTGCTTAATTTTCAGGTGGCCAGTTAAACGTTATCTGAAGGAAAATACTTCCTCGACCATTCTTCACTACAGACTAAAATACATGGATTTTATATATATTTTCATAATTCCCTCTACTTATCTAATCTTAACATCTAGTACCTTCTTTTTTGGCCATTGTTTAATTAATTAATTGTGTTTCTTCATGCACTGTAAGCTCTGTAAGGTCAAAATCCTCATCGTTGTTTGGAACAATGATGTAGATGGAAGATAAATAAGTACCTTTTATTCTGTTAAGTATGTATTTGTAACATGTTCTATGATTTTCCCAGCACAACTTTTACTAGTTATGCAAATCTTCTCCTAGTTTAATTATAATCTGCATATAGAGAAATAAACCATTTAATCTTTTTAAAATAAGTGTCACGTTAAGTTTACAAGGGATAATAAATAAAATTTTTCTGGTTTGCTATTTTTTTGTTTTTGTTTTCAACCTAGAATTTAACCTACATTGAGATTTGGAGCAGAGAGATTACTAAATTGAAGCTTGCTAATTAAATAAAAATTCACCAGTGGGAAACCTTCTTTAAGGCCTTAGATTCACTAAGAGTAAAACTTAAAGGATATACCAGAATTTAAAAAAAAACATATTTATTTCAAATACATATGTGTGAACAGGAGTAATTATAGTTTTAGGGGAAAAAATATAAAACTCACTTAAAAAAATTAAACAAGAAACACAAAACAATGTTTATTTAGTATATGTACTATTTTGTAAAAGCGAACATTTAAGAAATGTGGAAAAAATGAAAAAAGTTACAAGTGAAGGAGAGAGAAAAATAATGGAACATTAAGAGTTCTCAAGATCTTTAATATTTAAAACCAAGTTATCAATGCTCTTTAAAACACTAATGTTAAACAGTAAATGCTTAAATAATTAAATATTAAAACAGGAAGTTTTATTAGCTTAAATAATTAGTCTAGCTGAATTTTTTAAATTCTTAAGGATTACTGATGAAATAATATTTCCCATTAAATTCTAAATTTTGTGTTTACACATAAGGAAATGTTTTAACTGCAAACTTCTGATAGGAGAATTCTAAAAACTACTGTAAATTTAATTAGCCATTCCAAAAATATTCTAATAAAAATTAAAGCTTGTCTTTTTATTTCCATTATATACCTGTCTATATTTTTAATGAGGAATTAGAGTGCCCAAATCACAACTAAAGTTATTAGACCACCCAGTCCTCTAAATTAATATTTTAAATTATATAGTGATATTAGTTGTTTGGAAGGGAGCATATTAAATAATGTAAATTAGAAGACTCTCAGTGGAAAAGTTTCAGGAATAAATGGGATAATTGTAATTAATGCACTTCAAAATTTTTACCTTAAACTTCAGTCTAAAGAATGTATGTTCGTTTATGTGTTTTTGCATTTGTTTGCAATTGGGGAAAAGTACTGTTTTCCATGAGACCACTTTTAACTTCCCACTTATACCTCTGTTATACCTGAGAGTTACATGGGCCTTCCTCCGCCACAAAAGGAAAACAGCTTAGTTTCCTTTGCTGCTGAAATCCTATTATATCATCTCCTGCTCCCATTTCCCCTGGTCCTAATTTCCCTTCTTTAACTATTGTTCACTTTATCTGATGCATTACCTGCAATAACCAAAACAGATCTAACATTAGGTAAGCCAGAAGTATTGCTAGTGTTGCTTCGTTGATTTGTCAATCAGCCAGTTCAGTAGGGTGTGAATACCCTTGGCTAAGGAGCATGAAGTCCCCAAGTTACTTTTCTTCTTAATGCTTCCGTGGGCTCCCTTTCTGCCATTATCTTTTTCCCAATGAATTCTTTTTTTAATTCTCAGAAAATTGTTTAATGATTTCGAAAAGATAAAAACAAACAAAATAAGGTTATTTTAAAAGTTAAAATGCACATTAGATGATACGGTATTTCAAAGGTGGTAGGCCTGACATGCATGTTGAGTATTTTAGAACAACCCAAAAGCAGAACTCCAAGTAAATAAAAGAACCAATCAATAAACCTTTAATAGCAAATAGTTCATAAATATTAAATTACTGTTTTGGGAATATATGTCCATAGATATTATGTGTAAATCAATTTAGCATTCTCATTTTCAAATAAACATCTTTTAAGTCAAATGAAGTATAGTATATTTAACCTAAAAAAAATGGTATAGTCTTATCCATTCAGCTACCCTATATGTATTTTAATTGGAGCATTTAACCCATTTAAATTTAAAATGATCATTGATATAGGGGGATTGTTTTATAAATTACATAAACATCTAACCAATGTACGATATACTTGAAACTACTAATAAAACAATAATATATTCCTGAATATCTTTTTCTCCCCATTTATACTCAATTTTAAAAAATTTTTTGGCTTGCCAACTAATTGTTTTAAAAATCAACATGTTACCTTAATACTTATACTTAATATATATACATTTAAACTTAAACATAAGTGCATATATGTTATACTTAAAAGCATAACAAAAATTTTAGTCTAGTGTAAAAAAGGTTTAACTCTTAAAGTTCTCTTTCCAGAATTTTGGAGATATGCACTTCTAAGTATAATAGTTCATTATTATCTCACCAGAGATATGAAAATATTTGTAATTTAATTAAACACACCAAAACTCTCCACTTGTTTTTAAAGTAACAATTTTATTTTAGTATTAATTAATAGACTTTAGGCAAACACTTTAAAATTTATGTCATTAATTATGCAATAGCGTAAAGTACCACAAAAGCCATGAGTTATACAAAAAGATTCTTGACATTATTACTCTATATTAGAGATGATTAGTACAATGAAGATATAATTTTGAAAACTACAACTTGAAAAAGCAAAAAACAAGAATGTTTTTTATTAAGTAAATAATTGTCTGGGTTTTGCTACCATGTAATTTTCTCCCTTTGTTTTATAAGTTTATACCTAAGATCCCTGCATCTATTTCATATATCCAGTCTAGATTTGCTTCTCAGTTCCAGAACTTTATAATCTACTTTCTGATAAACATCTCCACCTGGATTGCCTCTAGATTCCTGAAACTCAGTGATTCTTAAATATCCTTTTCACCACTATTCATCTGATTTATTCTTAACATCTATTTCTCCTTCATCCCCCTCATCCTAAATTTTCTAAGAGTTTATCTTTGAAAATGTTCCTGAATCCATTCACTCCTCTCCATCCTCCCTGCCACTGTTTCTGGCACTGTTCTTAACTAATGTCTTCTTCTAGTCAATTGAAAAGCCTTCTAAATAATTTCTTAGATAACGTTTATATTGCTTTGAGTGTTACTCTAAATGATGTATTTGAAGATATTATTGTCTTATTTGCAAGTATTCAAAAACTTTAGAGAAGTAATATAAAGCATCAAGGCTAAACTTTTCTTGGAGTCAAGCATAATTTCTCTTAAATCTGGTAATGGTCCTCCCTCACTTCTTCCCCAATTCCTGTCCTCAACTCAAATGCTTAGTCTTTTCCACCTCATACCTCTCCTTCCAGTGTTTCCAGACTACTATAATTTCTCAATTGTACAAAACTTGATAACCTTGCATATGCTTTTTAGTCTGCTGGCAATGATCTAGAGAATTTTCTCCCTAGGTAACCACTACTTTCTTTACATGATAATTTAAAAATATTTTTCCTATAAGGAGTTTGCTTGACACTTCTTTGTCAACTTTGGGACACTTTATCCTTCTGCTATCACTGAACCTTTTTCACATCCTTTGCACATGTTTTTGCAATTATTTCTTTGGTAATTAAACATCAAAAGTTCATTCATCTAGACTCTGATTTTCTGAACTAATTGTAGATTTATTGCTAAGCTCCTTATCATCATTTTATACTCTAATTTTCAATTAAAAATCATTTTACTTACTCCTGATTCAGGAGAACAATGGTGTAATAATACAATACAGTCTAATAAAATGAAGAACTTAAGAAAAAGTCTTGGGTTTTCTAATGACCCACACAATAGTCAGTTTTAATTAAAAAGGGAGTTTTCTCTTTTAGTCTTTTACTGTCTTGGTACTTATATAACTATGGATAGTTATTTCTTCTATTCATGTTGAGATGAAAATAGTCAAATGAGCATTTATAGAGAATGGGGTGGAGGAGTAGAGGGTGGGAAAAAGTAAAATGAGGGTGAGGATAGAAGGTGAAAAGATGAAAAATTGGAGATGGTCGATAGTAGAAGATAAAAAAATGAGACTTTACTGTTATTTTCCTAAGTTGTTACTTATCTCATCCTCCAATATGTGTTCTCCTATTATGACTTTAAATTTTTCTTAATGTGTATATGTTAAGCACCCATAGGATGCAGATCCCAGATTTCACAATACCTTCAAGAAAATAATTATATTTTACAAATATAGATTGTTAGCAGTGAGTAAAAATAAAGACACTATCCTCTAAAAAAGTGTATATTCTGATGCAGAACAACTTTTCTTAGAGAGAGGTTTGAGCACCGACATTCAAACCACTCCTTCACCTATTTGCCCATCAAAGTTTTACTATTCACATTGTTCATTATGCAATAAGTCCTTGGCATTCACAAATAAAACACTGCTAGTTTTGACTGTTTACTCAAAATCTTGAAGACCCCTAATATGATGGTCTAAACGTGAAGTCTTTTCGTTTTATTTTTTTGCTGTGAAGTTGGAATATGAAAGAGATTTTTTTAGCTAGTAAATCAGCACATTTAAACACTATTCTTGTGTTGAAATTATACTATATTTGTGAGCAAATCTCATAAAATAATGCAAATATTGCAAAACTAAAAGGAAACCAACTAATGGATATTGATAATAAAAGAAAGATGGCAGTGCAAAAACAAAGTAATTTTAAATGACACGTCTGAATTCATAGGATTAAATATCTTAAGGTGTCATTTAAATTTTTCATTCATATTTTGATGTATTACATATCAAAAATTTTATTCTATAAGGGATTTGGGGACTTTTAAACATGCTGGAGTATATATTTCTTGAATGCCAAGAACCTCATAGATTTATTTAAAAAAATGGACTTAGATTTGGAGTGAAAAATCAATGAAAATTTCTAAACATAAATTTCATTTACTTTCATATTAATGTAATATATTTCTTTCAAGAAAAATAAGAACTAAATTTAATGTAAAATATCGTAGGTCTATGATTTCTTAACTTCTTGGAATACATGTGTCAGGTTTGCTGCAAATCCATTTTCTAACCAAATGGGTACTAGCACTGCTAATTCCATTTTTGTGTAGATAGGCACATTCTCCAGTTCCAATTATTTTAAACCTGAAACAAAATACAAAAGAATAAAAAGGCCACAGAATAAGTGAACTCTTTCAGTTAGAAAAAATTTCCTCTGCTGTGAGCTTGAGCTTTTACTTTAATTCAACACCATATTGTTTGAATATAAAGCAAACTGAATTTAAATATTTTGCCTGGCCTGAAATGTAACCTATATGATGGAGAAGTGCAGGATTTATTGTTAAATACATTTTAAATATCTTTTGCAAAATATTCTAAATATTCAACATCTTAGAGAATCATCGTTTTCATCTGTAAAATAGAGCTGCATATACTCACCTTCCACAGTTGTTAAGGTCAAATGATAAAATGGTTATGAAGCATAGTGTTCAGAATATTATGAGTATTAATCATTTTTATAACAATTTGTATTATCACTTTTTCTCTGGGTTCATTTTATTTTCTAGAACAAAGGAAGCTTCCAGGTGGTGTGTATGGATTATAACTCAGATCTCTCCGTGGTGGGAAAGGCTCGGAGCCCCAGCTTTAGGTGTGTAAATTATATACCCAAGACTTACCAAGGCTTGTATAAAGTTCCATCTATCCACATCCAGGTCTGTCCTGGTTTTTGGCTCAGTCCAATCCAATATTGAGAATGGCCGGAGTACCGCTTCAGGAAATTCTTTAATAAAAGAAATTTACAGCATAAACAGCAAATGCTTCATTGTCTTGGATTTTCTCTTACCTAATTCTTTATACTCTTTATAGAAATATAGACTTAGATTTTGAAATAATCTTAGAGTTGATATTGTCCTTATCTGGTTCATGAGATAGTTTATTGGTTGTTACTTTCGTAACAACTTCTGTAGTAAGTTGAGTAGCTTTCTCTCTTTTCTATTTTCTAAAAGAATTTTTACAAGAGAAATCTGTACTGTGAAGGCTTGGTCAAATTTGCTGGCAAATATTTCTAGGCTTGATGCCTTTTAGGATGGTAGAATTTCTGTTATCAGTAAAATATACTGAATAGTTATTGGTTTAGTAAAGCTTTATATATGTTCAGAATTTATTCTGATACATTATATTTTCTGATGTTATTACCACTAACTTAGCTTTTTTGTTTTGTTTTAATTTGGTTAAAGATAAGCTTTGCATATCTTTTTATCTCTTTCATGTGTGCACACGTGCACGTGTGTGCATAGCTATGTCTGTGTAAGTAGCATGTAATGACTTCATTGTTTTCTAAAAACCAATCTGATAATATTCATCTTTCAAGAGAAGTTTAAATATTTACAATTTATCACAATTACTATTATATTTGGATTTGTGAATGTTGTGTTACTACTTTTTTCTTTTACCTTTTCTGAATTCTATTGGATTGATACTTTTTCTATGCCTTCAGTTTATTTGAACATTTTTTACTCTTTTATGCTTACCATTTAATTTTTCAGTCACCCTAAGTACTCATTTAAAAATCTTTGTCAGAATGTTCTACATAATTAATTTCAACATGGGCCAATCTCTCTTCTGTCTATTCTTCATAGAGTAAATGCTCAATTAATGTTAGATATATTCCTATGCTCTTTGAGATATTAACTTTTCTGTCCCTTAACCAGCTCTGACATTTTACATCTCTATAATTTCTGGGGCAGTTTGCATTGATGTTTTTAAGTTTTTTATTCTTTCTGTGCCCAAACCTCCCCAGTCTTCATGGTTATATTGACTCAATTTATAATTCTTTGCAGTATTTTTGAAGAATGCTTCATCATGACTCTTTGTTTATCATTTTTAAAATATAGTCCTACAAAACGCAACTTTCATTTAGTGTAAAATAGGTAGGTCAACAAACAGTCTGTTGCTTTATTATGATTTTCCAGGTCTGAATTATGGAAAGGTTTTTGGACTATTCCAAGATTTTTGTGCTCTATTTCCACTTGAAAAGGTAGTATTAAGTAATCATGTGGTTGAGCTCCTTTAAATAACATTTGGGGTCTTTGGTGGGCAGCAATATATAAATTGCTCTCTATAGGGCATAGGAGAATGCCTAGTATATAACTTGTTTCTAAACACTCCTACTCCCAGTTGAAAAGTCAAGTGGGGGGAGTCATCTCCTTAATGTTGCTTTATAATTTGTATCATGAGGGTTGATTTGACGTTACTTGTGAGGTAAATGTTGTCAGACTCTGATATAAGCTGCTTCTTATGGCCTGAATTGATATGAAAAATAGGGCCCTCTCTATGCTGGGTAAGAGAGTCTTTTCTGGATCATTCCCATTTCCAGGGTGCATTCTCCACATCAGCTATAACTTCTGAAAAGATAATTATAGTTCAAAAGTATGACCTTACCAACTCTTTTGCAGTATCGAACATAGCAAGTGTTGCTTCATGAGAGATGCAGAAGTTCTGGCTTGCTGTCCAGGTTGTTGTATTTTCAGAAAAATAGAAGCACTTTCCTAGGTAACCAATCCAATCATCCAGGCATGATGCGTGTTCAGTGGAAGATTTTTGTTTTCCTACTAAAATTGATTTAATAATATATTAAGTACTGAAGGTGTGAAAACCCAGAATTTAAACCAGTTATTCATGTGAATGAAATCCAGCAGATCGCTTTGATTTTCTAATCTGAAAGACTTTGTTAATCTCTCTCACAAATTTTTCCTAAGCGAGGGCAACTCCTTGTTTTTTGTATTTATTTTCTTGTTAGGTTGAAAAAAATTCTTAATGAATGCCACTTAGGTAGATCTTATTGCTCAGATTCAAGGATTGGTGCTCTTCTCAAGTGACATGCTCCTTCTAGGTGATTATATTTATTCTCATGATGTTAACTGTATATATACGTACATACAGTATATGCACATCTATACATTTATGTACATATATACATTTGTATACATGTGGGCATATAAATAATCATGTATATACACATATCTATGTATATTTTAATTCCTAGTTCATGGAATAGGTTGATTTATAATATATATGTTGTATAAACTCATTTATACATATGTATGGGTACATATATGTATACATGTGTATATAATATGTACACTTTATATATATATTAGTTTATATAGAGATATGTTATATACATATTTATAATACATAAATTCATATATAAATCATATACACACTTATATATGTACATTTATATCATATATCCTTATGTATATGTTTTGAAGCATCTCGTTAAAATTGCTTTGTAGGATATATATTTGTAGGATATATGCCTAAAGTCCACTATCATAAAGGTGAGACATATCTTCCTGTTTTCAGGGTCTGAAAGTAATCTATATTTTGTGTAAAAAACATGGTCACTAGGATAGCAACAATTTTTTTGGTCCAGTTCTTTATAACCCATATGTTTAATTGTAAATTATGAATAAATTTGGAAATTTGACCTCATCATTTCAAGCTGCAAAACCAGAGAGAAAGAAAATGTTTTGCACCTTAAAATCAATTTATATTTTTATAAACATAAGCATTAACTAGAAATAGCTTAAGAAAGCTATTTATATAAAAACATATGGTTTAAAGTAAGGTAGTCTACAGCTAGATAATGTTTCACAAACATTATCTATAGTGAGATAAAGACCTTGTGACATTGTTAACTGTGTCACCAAATACATTGTTTAGTTCTTCTGATATTCCTTCAAAATGAGACTTTCTTGATAAAGAAAGCAGTGTAGTAATTTAAATTTTACCACAAGCTCCTTACCTTTTAAGGACTATAAGTACTACTGGTTTAGTGGGAAATTTCATATACATTAAGTTATTCTTATCTTCACAATATTTAGTGTAGCTATTATCCTCATGTTATAGAAGAGAAAATATATGCTTTTTCCATGTACAAAGATGTCTGAAATTACCCTTAATCTTGAGCTAAAGTATAAAAGGCACTCATATTATAAAATATTTTATAGAATAGTTAACATAAGCATATTTGGAAAATGGAAAACTCACCTGCTAAAATTGTGACCAGTATAATTATTAAAATTACCAGGAAGAAGATGATAATAATTTTAGAGATACAAAGTCTCTTTCTGTTCCTTGTCAGGTGTTCTTGTGACTGTGCAGTAAATCTGGAAGAGGTATGATCTCCTACAGAAAAAAAATCTATCAGTTTCATCACTAGTGAGTTTAGAATGTTGTAAGATCCAATATCAATATATACAAACTACATTTCTATATACTAGCAATTATCAATAGGAAATTCAAATATAATGTATCATTTTATAGCATAAAAATGTTAAATATTCATGGATAAATCTGACAAAAGAAATGCGAAACTTGTACACTAAAGATTCTAAAACATTGCTGAAAGAAATTGCAGATGTAAATAATACAGATAATGAGTTAGAAGACATAATATTGTTGATGTCAATTCTACTCAAATTAATTTATAGATTCGTCACATACTAAGTAAAATTCTCAAGCCTTTTCTTTTATAGAAATTAATAAGCTGTTTGTAAAATTTATGTAAAAATTTAAAAGAACTAGAATAACCAAGTTTGAAAGAGAACTAATTGAAGGATGAACATTACTTTGCTTAAAGACTTATTATAAAGCTATAATTGTCAATTTACATAATATTGGTATCAAAAGTACATGAAAAGTCTACAAATAGACCCACACAAAAGTAGACAGCAAGTTTTTGGTAATTCATGAAAAAGGATAGTAATTTTGATAAATAGTGCCAAAATAACTAGATATAAAAATGCAAAAAAGATTTTTTGATATACACCATATCACACCAAAATTAATTCCAAATGAATAAATATAAGACCTAAAATTATAAAACTTATAGGAGAAACAGAGCAAAAACTCTTTATTATTTTAGTTTAGACAAAGATTTCTTCAATCCAACCCCAAAAGCATAATTCATTAAAATGTAATAAATTCCACTTTCTAAAAACAACTAGTAAAAACAACTTAGAGCCTGGGAAAAAATATTTGTAAATCAAATGTCTGATTAGGACTTGTGTTCAGAATAGATAAAGTACTGTCAATAGATAATAAGAAAAAAAAACAACACAATAAAAAAATCTGAGCAAAAGAGTTGAACAGAAACTTCATGAAATAAAATATATAGATGACAAATTGAACATAAAAAATGTTCATTGTGACTAGTCATAAAGAAAAGGCAAATTAAAACCAAATTTACAAACCATACATACCTATTAAAATGACTGAAATTCAAATGTCTGACTACATCAAATGTTGGTGTGAATATGAAAGAATGAATACCCTCATCCATTGCTGGTAGAAATGTAAAATGGTACAAACATTTTGGAAAGCAGTATAGAAGTTTCTTTAAAGACTAAATACATACCTACCATATAACCCATCCATTCTAGTCATAAGTATTTCCCCCAGAGGCCTGGAAGCATATGTTCACACAAAGACTGGTACAAAAATGTTTATAACACCTTTATTTGTAATAACCCCAAACTAAAAACAATACAAATGTTTATTAATGAGTAAATGCATGAATAGTTTGTGGAACATCTATATGAGGGAATACTAGTCAGAAACAAACAAACAGACAAAGAAATGAACTACTGATATCTGCAGAACATGGATCAATGCTAAAATAATACGCCAAACAAAAACAAGGACATGCTATATGAATCCATCTATATAAAATCTCAGAAAATGCAAACTTATAGTGACACAAAGTTGATTCGTGGTTGTCTCAAGGAGGGCATACTGAAGGTCGCAGCAAAAAAAAAGATCACAATGGTATATGAGGAAACTTCTGTTGTTGATGGACTTGTTTATTATCTTGAAGGTGTTTGTGATTTCATGGATGTATATGTGTCAAAATTTATCAAATTATATACTTTAAAATGTACATTTCAATGTATGTCAATTTTATCTAAATAAAACCATTAAAATAGTACAAAGATCAGTATCTTTTATTCACACAGTGTGGATCTGTTTATAAGATACCTTGGAAAATAACTGAAAATAATCTGACACAAATGAAAGCTATGAAGAGCATAGAGGCACTGACTTTCCAGGAGGGTAAGGATTCAGAGCAGGATGTAGAGACTCATCAAATGTAAATTTGTTTACTTCACAAATACCTTCTAGATACTCTCATACATGTGCTTCTTACCTGGAAATGGGGAATTTCCTGCATTAGTCAGCCTTATGTTGTCATTCATGTCTTTTTTTTGAGTAAAAAAATATAGACTGGTAATTGTGAACACACCGGATTCAAGATCCTTAGCCACTACTTGGATTTATCCTCAATAATATCAAGGAAGACAATCTAAAATGGGAATATAATGTTAAGGGAATCTAAATGGAAAATGTAACATTAATTAAAAAATTATGACAAAAGTTCCTCAGAAATCTGACCACTCACATAACTCCTTACCTTTTGGCACTTTGCCATCAAAAAACCATTCTATCTCACTGCAGTTTGAAGACCCACTGGAGGTAGTTAAGACTGAAATAATTTTTCTGACTGTTGGATTTAGTGGAAAGAAAGGGAGATTTAGTAAATTATGAAAGCAACTGTTTGAGTCTTCACACCATCGCCCTGCTCTATCAAAATATTCAGTTCATTTTGACTATTATAGGTCCCAGTCGCAGATCCAATTCTAAAGGTTTTGAGCATGAAATGGCAACTTAGACTTCAGTGAAAAAACATGAAATTGCTTTCATAATAATAAGAGGAAAAATTATATCTAATACTTATTGTGAATTTATTCTATGGTACGGCTATTTCTGAGCTCTTAACTTTTATGATTTAATTTAAACTCACAACGTTATCAAATAGGAGCTTGTTATTATCATTAATTTATAGATGGTGCAACTTCCTTAAAGTAACAGATGCTAAAAAGTTTCTTAAAGTAATGTAGCTGATAAATGACAGATCTTTGATACTAGTTGGCTCTGTTCATGTAACCACTCAGCTATATTCTTCTGCTTCTCTATGTTCATAACATTGCCATGAGTGGTTCTCATATACTGAACTTCTACTTCCAGATATAGAAAGCAGACATCAAGTTCAAAAACAACAACAAAGTGCCATTTGCCTCATGCTCTGTTATTATCATGAAGTATCATTTGACATACACGGTGGCCAAAGCCATCTCCTAGAGGGACACACAGAAAATAATGAGTTGGTATTTTTTTTTAAAGCTAAACTATAAGATAAAGACTTTGCTGTAATTTTGAATGTTGACATTTTAAATACATAAATATTATATCACATGTCTGAAAAAATTATTTCAGGAACCAAGCAGATTGTATGTGTGAAATAAGAGAGCGAGAAAGACAGACAGACAGAGAGAGAGAGAGAGAGAGAGATTGGGGAAACCTATAGATACATTATTTTTTCCAAACCTTCACCTGTAGTAAAAATTATCCCAAAAGTTGAGGTGTTATTTTAAAACCATAAATTTTGCTTGTCTACCAGTTAGCTAAGGCCATATTAATGCTAATTAAAAATTATACCCCAAACCCTGGCTCACTTACTAGTCTGTGCTGCGTTGGGTGAGAGTTGTCTCTCAGAAGCTGGCAAATGTGACTGTCTCAAGCTGCCAGTGCTTATTATTCTGTGATCCAGATTGAAGAGGCAGCTTTTCCAGAAGTTTTTCTCATGAAGATACAGAAGTACAAGAGCATAAACCTCAGTATTCAGTAGTTCTTGTCACTATTAACATCTGATTGGCTGAAGCTCATCTCCCGACTGACCTCAAAGTCTGCGGAAGTACACTTTACTTCCAGTAAAAGGAATCTTAACGTCACAAGGCAAAGGTTTTGCTACAAACAAGACTGAATATGGGCCAATAATTCACAAACCACAGCTTGCTTGAGCATTTCTTAAGTACCCCGGTCAAATTTCACCATTAGTCTGTTTTTTTGTTGAAATTTTTTTTCCTTTCTCTAAATTAATCTTCTTGATCTTTTTGTTTTATTTGTTTTTTAAATTAAGCACTTTACCTAAGAGTGTTGTTTTCAGTCTTTTTCCATTTTCTCTTATGGGCAATCATTATATTTAAGGAAGTGCTACAGAATATGACAACCTACCATTGCAGGAATCAAATTATATAACAATATAAAGTTCATACAAGTAGAGTCATGATTTTAGAGATGAAAGGTCCTGTTTTAATCACTATATTTTATAGATGAGAAAAATAAATTAAGAATAAATGAATTAATTATTCAATGTTACTCAAATGATTAGTATAGGATACTGATTCTCTGCCAGTTTATTTTCTCTTTAATATTTATATACAATTTTGCAGGTAAATTTGATTGAGATTTGAAAACGTGTTCTCAACTCTTGTAAGACATTTAAACTAGAAACTGGGGACTCATATTCAACTTGTTCAATTTTTTTTTACCCACAAATAAGATTTGTTATGATTATACATAAATATCTCTTTAATTTGTATCTTTCTCCCACACCAATTTTACTTAATATTTTAGTTTCTTTTTTATTTCTTAACCAGACATTTATGCTGGTCTCCTAACCAATTACTTTACTGCTAGTCCAATCTCTTCCCTCTCTTTCACATTACCTTCAGATTGTTTCCAGAATATAAATCTACTCATAAACTTCATTGCTTAATTTTTTTTCAATTCTTCTCCATTGCCTCCAAAAATAAAACTTAAGCTCCTTAGAATGACCCTTGGCAATTCAAATGTCAAATTATATTATCCTATTTATCTTTCTTTTTTTCTATAGTGGACTTTGCATTATTTTTGAAACATTCACATTCTTTCACTCTTCCATGACTTAGCACACACTGTTGCTTCTACCTGATATGCTCTCTTTCACTTGTCTACCCAGATCAAAGGTTGCCTCCACTAAAAACAAACTTACAAAAACAAACAATAAAGCAACCATCTCTCTTGAGTCTTTTGGCAGTTAGTCACCTTCCCTGTTAACCTCATACTACCAATTTAGGCTCTCTGTAGCTATCTTATAGAACTTATTAAATTATACTTATCTGTTCATAGCTGTCTCTTTTAAGGAACTATAAGCTCCAAGATAAAAAAAAAATTTATTTATTCTTTTTCATATTGCCACACAGTAATTGATCCAAAATAAAGTGCTGAATTCAGTGTTTGATGAATCAATACATTAATGTTCTCGACCCTTTTTATACAGTGTTTGGTTCAGTATAGCTGGACTTATCTACATTTTCTAAAAACAAACCTCTTTTAAATACAAAATGAGAATTTGTTCCTTTTTATCCTGTTGGTCTCTACTTTGGTTTCCTGGCCACTTCTCCTTCCCTAAGCTAAGTTGTCAACATTATTTTTCCAGTGGCCAAAAAAGTATTACTTTCATTAAAAACAACTTAAGAAAAAACTAACACTATTCTTTTTTTCTTCTGTGATTGCCCTTAGTTTCGCACATTGTCACTTGGGTCTTGCACTAATCTATTGCTTGCTGATATTCTCTAAATTGTATCTCTTTGGGAACAACCAGAAAGTTATCTCTTGCTAAATAAAGAATGACCAGAAACACTTAATAATAGGCAGAACACAGGTTAATTATATTATTGAATCATCCTACAACATTCATCTGGTTATATACATTTGGAATATATCTCCTTTTTTTTTTTTTTAACTTTAAAATGGTTTACTAACTGTCTGTAAGCACCTCCACTGAACTCAGACTTTCATTAATGATTACTTTGACAGGAAACTTAGGAGAAAATTTTTCAACAAAACTTTTCATTCCAGTTCCATTCTTTACCTTGAGAGTCTTTCTACAGTGCTTCCTGAGCTCTTTAAACTTCATTTAGTTCAGGGATCCTTTCAACTGTAGATATCACTGACTCTACAAAATCAAGATGACTAATCATGAAAAATGGTTAGCTCACCAGTTTAACCTTTAGGAGTCTAAGTAGGATCTAGTTGGAAGCAACAATAAGAAATGACTCATATTTATAACCATATTAGAGGATGGGAGGAACTGAGGCCATAAATAGTCAAGAACCTCAAAGCTTGAAAAAATTCACATTTAGGCTTGCTTAGAAGGAAGTAAGTAAAAATGTAATTGCCTAATGAAAAAAGCCAAAAACCAAGTACGTGGGTAATAAGCGAGGGAGCCATTGGAACTGACCAAATTGGAAGTACCCTGAGAAGCTGAAGCATCGACCCAACTCTCTTCTACCCAGTTGGGAAATGTCATTCTCCTTCTGTTTATTTGCATTTTAATCTGCCTTTAAAATAGCTATTCCTTCTCAGATAGTTGACGAAATTTATTTGGAACTCTTCTTATATACGTTTATTATTAGTTATGCTTCTATATGAATATTCTTCCTTTCTCTTGCTAAATAAACCTTTTGAAAGAATCAACATATTGAAATCTCCCAGGATGAAGAATTTTAATACATGTTGAAGGAAAGGAAAAACGAGTGTTCCTCAGGTTCTAGCTCACTGCCACCTTCCTCTTAAATTTAACCACAGAGTGTACTAACTTTTAAAGATGACAAGTATATTATGAAAATTCAGAGGAGGTAGGTTTTGCATTTCAATGACATCACTTTTCGTATTTCCAGAAAAAGCGATGAATTTGCTCACCATGCCCAGTCATTGCTATTTGAGATTTTCCTTGTTTATGGGAAAGCAAGAAATAAAATTTATTTTTATACTTCTAATTTATAAGATAGATTTGTTAATTATACATGAAAATTAAATTCAGCAATACTGAACATAGAGACTCTAGTCAAGACCAGGTTTTTGGAGTCCACACAGTACTGTACTAGGTACTGTGATTCTTTTTTTTTTTTTTAAAGGGAAAATGTACTAAATTTTGAAAGTTCACATTCCAAGTAAGTTTTGAACTTTAAGGGATTTATAAATCATATGCAATGATCTGGTACTGGGTGTGTGTGTGTGTGTGTGTGTGTGTGTGTGTGTGTGTGTGTGTACATTTAATTTTTCTCAGTCATTCCTTTCACCAGAACTTTAGAGGGTTCCATTTGTGTAAGAGATCTTTATTCATTGTTGGTAGCCTTAAACCCTGGACTTATCAGTGATTCCTACATGCTTTTTTTTTTAAAATTTGTTTCTCTGTTTACCTTCTTTGATGTCGTGCTATGTCCCTTACTCCACTTTTCTTTGTTCCCATTGAGAAACATCCTATCGAGTAGCTATACAAAGAAACAGATAATTGTGGGATAACTTCTTGACATTTGACTTGGATAACTGGAGGGATATGGTATAGTGAATATTTATTTGTCATTATTTCAGATATACAGTAACTGAATCACTTTCCTTTGCTTAGGCAGTTCTTCACCATGTGAGTCCTGATGGCAGGCTAAAAAAGCTTGGCACCTTTCCAGGCTCTCCTTGAACTGAGGGGCATGTGGTCTCGGCCAGTAAGAAGTATCCAACTCAAATCATGAGTAGAAAGCTTTTATACACAGAAGCAGGAGTTGTGGAGAAATCAGTCTGAATCGGGGCACAATAACATCAGCCACATTTAGATTCCAGTGCACTGAAGGAGCTGAAAGTGTTTTCAATTGGTGCCAGGAGTTTCTATTTTCTGTAGCTAAGATCAGAAACACATAAAGAACGTATTTAGTTGAATAATGTAGTTTATTTTCAGACGCACTGATGCCAAAGTTCGTCTGAACACGTAGGTGGAGTTGTTTAGTAGGCATTTGTATACAAGATTCCAGATTTTAGGGAAGAAAAATTAATTGAAGGTCAAGACTTGAGACTGTCAGCTTGGATGAGTCAATAGAAGCTTTGGGTACGGAAGAAACTATATCCAAATAGTTCATGAATTAAAAATATGTGTCAAGTTAGAACAAAAATTTTATATAGTAGTATCATATAATTTATGTTATTTTATAATTAACTTTTGTCATTCAAAAAATCTTTCAATTTTTTAAAGAAAAAAATTTTTTAATATGTTGCCAAGATTTATTCTTTGGTCTCTTTCTCCTCATTCTCACTGCTTTATTAGGCAGTGTGGCTTCCTTCTTCCATGTGAAACCTGAGTCCCAGGCCAAGGCTAACCTCTACTCAACAACAATTCAGTTAAACTTATTTCCCACAGATTCAGTTTCAACATATAAACAAATTGAACAAACTGCTAAGACAAGCAAATACTTTATGATTTCGTTTGTATTTGTGAGTGTTATAGATTTTTTCAAAGCAACTGCACATAACAAAAATTTACTGCTCACTGACTTAATTTGGTAACTACTTTGCAATATAACAAATACAGTATTTTTATTCTGAAAGAATGATTTATAAGTTTGTTTCTATTACAAAGGTATTTGTTCACTTATTAACATAGAATTGAGTGTTTTGTACATAAAATTTTCTAAATAACTGACTTTTACATATAGAAATCCACATATACATATATTTCCTTTGTTTGCACAAACACTGTCTTTTAAAAAATTTATTTGCAATATTTGATGATATTTGAAAAGCTGGGTTTCCCAGAACACTGAAATATGTCATCACCTGGCCTGTAATCCTCCTAGCAATACTTTTTGTGGGAGCTAAGGGCTGGAATGAAAGAGGACAGGGGTCCTCAAACCTGATTGCATTAGAAAAACTTTGATTTTAAAACACACACATGCTGAAATTCTGTTTGTGATCCACTTCATCATAATCTTTGAATGAAGGTTCAGTCTTAGTAAAATCTATGTGCAACCGCTGATATAAAGTACATGTTCTTCAGTTTGTCACAGTCCTCACAGCATTCTCTTCACTCACAATGCTTCCTAACCTTTGTAGAAGTTTGAATCGTCAACCTGTTTTATCACACTCTCAACTCATGAACTCAACTGACAATTTGGATTAGTGTGTCTAACAATCTGAAGCTCTTTAGTTTTAATTATACTTGTACTAAAAAAATTGTCATCCTTTCAAATGTGGGATCTCAAATTGAAAATAATCAAAGAGTAGTCTAAAAATTACTTTATATAAGTTTACTTGTTATAGTTCTCTTTATAATAGGAGCTGGGAGAAGTGTTTCCTGTTTGTTTATTTTGTGGATAATCACATTAACATAAATAATAAGCCTGTTAACAAAAGGAATGAAACCTAGTTATATCTTATTTCCAGAACATACCAATTACACAGAAGGCTCAGGAGAATGTCGTCTTATTTTTGTGATATTTATTCATTTTATACATTCTTCCTTCCATGAAAATCTTCCAGAACACCAAATCTGTACTACATGTTCACTAAATCATTAGCCCTATCTATACACATTTTGAAAATCAAGTTTATTTCATGTTGATGTTAGGAAACAAGTAATTGTGAAAATAAATAGTTTTATTTCAATTTATTTCAGAATATCGATTGGTTTGGCAGGATGCAGTCCTCTTATGTTAATTCTGTAGAATGAGACCTCTACAGTGTAGTTTGTATTCAGTTATTGTCTAAATTGAAGACTGGATAATATTAAGTTAATGTGCAGATTTGAGGTGAGGACTTGTTTGATTGAAGAATCCACTGAAAAAACATATTGATTATTGAATGAACAGCCCTTTATGAAAGGAGAAACTGGCTCTCTTTGTGTTTCCTTTTTTACCATAGTAAGAACAGGGAATTTCTAGAGAGACCATGACAGTTTCTTAAGTCTTCAGTGTAAATAGTGATACAAACAATTTATGTGTTCAATACTGAGAACTAAGTTTAAAAATTCATCCCCACCCCCACCCCCAATATCCATCTAACTATCTCCTCTCATTTTGAGTTAACTCTCTGGTTTAATAGAAATAAACCATTTCCTTCTGAGTTCCCTAGAGTCTTCCTAATTTTCTACAATTGGATAATTGGGTCGGTCCAAAAGGACATTATTTTATTTCTTGAATAAAACAGAAATTGGCTATAATGACTATGCCAATATAGTTTATAAAATTTGGAGGGAGACTTTTCAATTTATCAAAGATAAGGTGTATACAGAGCTCTATTTCTCAAGCTGTGAGTTATGGATTGAATATGTGTGTCCCTTCTCCACAATTTATATGTTAAAATACTAATACTCAATGTAATAGATTTTGGGGATGTGATTAGGTCATAGTGGTGGAGCCCTCATGAATGGAATTAGTGTCATAGAGAGGAAACACCAAAGGGCTTTCTAGCCCCTTCCACCATGTAAAGATACAAATGGAAGTCTACAACCTGGAAGAGGGCCCTCAGTCGACTGTGCTGGCACCCTGATCTCAGACTTCCAGCCTCAGAACTGTGAGGAAGACGTTTCTGTTGCTCATTAGCCACTCGATCTGTGGTATTGTGTAACAGCAGCCCAAACCAACTAAGACACATGTCCTGAGAATATTTTGTGTTTCTAAAAGGTGTTTTAAGACCACTATAGGCTGAGAGAGAGGTTGTAGAGAAGGCTGTATGTGGAACAACTTGTGACCTATCTCTATGTAAATCAAAGCTCCTCTATTTTTATGTGGAATACCTATTGGAGATTTTGTGCCCAAACAGTATTGCATCACTTAAAAATTTCGGATACTCCTAAATCAGAGGAAAATCCTAGTGATATTGAAGGTGAGAAAAATAGATCAAGTGAAAAATTATAGTTGAATTAACTATACTCCTATATTAATTAGGGTTTAATTAGGAGGTAAACTCACAATAATTTGAACTTGAAAAATTTGATATAAAAATTATTAATAGAGGGTTAGAGTAATGAGGCATTGGTTAAAAAGATAATTGTTAATGATTGCTAACATTAATGCTATAAATATTTGTGGACTAAGTCGTATGTGTGATACACATAATTTATACATTGCAGGACCAGGCTCAGTCAGAGCATTTGGTTTATGATTATGGGCTTTTTATTTTTTAATCACACAGGGTGTTTAAATAGAAAACAACAGAATGTCTCCCCATGTTCACCACAGACTCTAAAACTCTTATCTTCATTCAATTAACTTCACTATCTGGCCCTTAAAGACAATATAACATAGACCCTGAAGCTAGATTGTCTGAGTTTAAATTTCAGCTCTGCCAGTTACTAGATGTAAAATCTTATAAATTTGCTCAGATTCTCCAGAACAATATATTTATCTTTAAAAGGAAAATAATAACAGGTCTAGTAGGTTTTTGATGAAGCTCAAATGCATTTAATGTTTTGAAAACACTTAGAACTATGCTCAAAAAATATTAACTACTTATTTAAGTTGTGATTACTTTTTAATATTTGAGGTTGAGACCTCAGAGAGTGAGTTTTTAAAAACAAATATGTGATTACTTTGCATTTTATCATCTATTTGTCTAATTTATCTGAGATACTGGTCACTTCAACTCTTTCAAACATTATGATGAAATGAATTTCTAATTCATACCTCTGTAGTCAATTATTTTTCACAAAAGCATCTAAGTTTTAGTGTCCATGTTGACCCTGTAGTGCCTGAGCTTTCTTCCCCCCAGCTGGTATATACCTCAAATTCTCAGTCCTGGTTCTGTCACCACTATTCCTACTATACAGCCTAATTATCACAATCTGTGCATGAGTTTTATAGTTCACTTCTTTGTTTAGAGTGGGGATGTATCATTCTATAGTTAATAGAAACTGAGAAATGAGATGTGTTAAGATCAGTTTATTAAATATTTTAATCCTTGTCTTTTTTCAAAATTTTGGGCTAACTTTGGGCTGTACAAGAAATGAATTGTGGAGATGAACAAATGGTGATCTAACTAGTGACAAATAATATCTGTGCTTTCTCAATACATCCACAGTTTGGGAGTTCAGAATGACTTCTTTCCAAATCTTAGTAAATTTTCAATCTGAATTTTGAAACTACTGTAAATTGGTATTAAACTTACTAAGAGAATGATATATTTGGACTCCCTTCGAAGAGCTCACATACCAAATGATTACATACAATTGATAATCTGATTAGTTCCAAAATTGAGAAAGACTACTATAATCCAATTGAATAAAAATTCCTTCAGAGCATCAAATTTTATTACTACTTTTTCCACTAAATATCTAAACATAAATAGTTATGTTTACTTCATAACTTTCTAACATAAAAATCACATTACTACTGAGGGGTTGTCACTTACAGGGTTCTGTAAAAGCCAGATTTCTTCCATACTTCCATTTTCTCTTCTACTCTTTCAACAAACATTTAGTATAAACAGTACCTGATAGTGAAATCATAATATTTGATTAAGCAGATCATATTCTAATGTTAATCTTTAAGACCTCTTTTTATATGACAGACTCATGAGTCAGTGTGGTCCATATAGTCAAACCAGTTATCTTCTTAGAAGCATTCGAGAGAAATGATTTATATTAGTAGAAAACATATAATTGAGAAATTAATAAACTAATTGTTCGTAAGGATGGAAGTTCATTTTAATTTTAATTCTCTTTATGGTAGAAAAATTAGTAACAACGTGTCCGAATATAGATAAGTGGTAATATAGTGTTGTTCTTCACTCAAATTAATTTAATAGACCTCTAAAATGGCAAATAACAACATTGTACAGCAACCTTGAATAGATCTGTGAAGCACTCTCATCCACAGTCCCTAGATCATACTCGCATACTCTCCCTCTCTCATTTCTGGGGATCACCAGAGACAGTGATGTGTCACTAAGATCTGAAGATAGATCATCAGCTCATGCTTTCATGCTCCAGCCTCCGCATCAGCTCGTCTCCGCTGTTTTCAATTTTAAAAACGATCAAATTTCAATTATTTTCTCTCATTTCCTAAGCTTCTTGTATGATATTTACTCACTGTGTTTTTCTTTTTTCTTCTCATCATTGAGTTATAGTAAGTCATTTATTTACTGATGTTAATAGTTCTCAATACCTCAGAAAACCGTAGAGAAAACGGAGTTTTCTAATGTTGCTTTCCTAAGGACACCTTTGTTTAATGGCTCCATCTGCTGGAGAGAGTCTGCACTATTTATTTTTATTAGTAACAATATGTTAGGACAAATTAGGCAAGTCCCTAGAAATATTTAGAAAATTTACAGGGAATTTGGTCTAGAGATAAAAGCACTGTTTGCTGCATTGTGAGGAGCTGAAGAGAGGGATTTTCTGATTGGGAGGGAATGAGATCTTAAAAACTGGAATGGGGAATATGGGACTATTCCGAGCAAGCTAGGGACATAGAATTTTAAATTCTGTCGAACTCTTTGCCAGTAGAAGTAGCCCTTTCACTCCTGTGTGAAGAAGTTAACCTTGTTTTGCTTGAAGAAACTGTAATGCCCTCCCTTTAGTAAAAGAGTTCTAGGTCAAGTTAACAGAAGTCTAGCTAGCATCCTAAAAACAGAGGGTCATGTTCTTTCAATCAATTTCCAGACCTGAGTCAGTTTATAGACCCAAAACCTCTTTAATCAAGAGTGGGGGCAAGTGTCTTATGGAAGGACTTTACTAAAGCAAAAATGTTTATGTAATTAATCTTTTTCTCACTAACCCTCAAAATGATCTTATGACCATTTACCTCGGTGACTATGCATTGAGGAAAAGGAAATAATCAGACTTTTGAAGAGTCATTGGGCATTGGCTCTGAACTGACACTAACTTCAGGAGACCTGAAACATTACTGATTCCACTAATCAGAGTAGAGGCATGAATAGGTCAGATGATCAATGGAGTTTTGGTTTAGGTCTGCCTCACAGTGAGTCCAATGGGTTTCTGAATCCATCGTTCGGTTAGTCTGGAATGTATAATTGGAATAGATATTCTCAACAACTGAAAGAATCCCAATATTGGTTTGATGACCTATGGAGTGAGAGTTGTTGTGGTAGAGAAGACCACGTCAAAGGCACTATAACTGTCTCTAATAAGGAAAGTAGTAAAGCAAGAGAACTACCACATTCCCGGAGTAATGCAGAGATTAGTGCCGCCTTCAAGTACTTTAAAGAAATGGAGTGGTGATTTCCAACAAATATCCATTCAACCCACCAGTTTAATCCGTGTAGAAAAGAAATGAATCTTGGAGAATGACAGTAAATTACTGTCAATATCACCAGGTGATGACTCCTATTGCAGCTGCTGTTACAGACGCAGTTCTCTTGCTTGAAGAATTTAACACATTACTTGGTTCCTGGTATGTATCTATTGACATGGCAACTGCTTTTTTTTTTTCTCTTTCATTCTCAGTACCTTCTAGCAAAGACTACCAGAAGCAGCTTGCATTTTATTAGCTAGGTTAACAGAATACCTTCACCGTCCTACCTCAGGGATATATCAACTCTCTAGATCTATATTATTATTTAGTCTTCAGGGACCTCAATCTCCTTTCTGTTCCACAAACATTTCATCCATTACATTGATGATGTTTTGCTGATTGGACCTAGTGAGCAAGAGGTACAATTAATCTAAATATATTGTTAAGAAATTTGCACGTCAGAGGGTAAATAAATCCAACAAAAATACAAGCCTTTTTTAGTGAAATTTCTAAATCTAACTGTAAGGAGCATATCAGGATATCTCTTCTAAGGTAAAGGGTAAGTTGTTGCATCTAATGCCTCCAACTACCAATCTTGGAGGCAATATATGCTCCAAATCAGTTTATAATATATAGTCCCATTCCCCTCGCCCCTCTCCCCCACAGCCAGTATTAAAAGGCCTAAGAATAGAGGAGTAGAAAGAGGAGTGGCACCACTCACTATTGCCTCTATTGATTCACTGGAAAATATTTGCTTCCAGTTCCTATGACCTTATGTTTTGCTGGTCTGGAGGTCTTAGTTCTAAAGGGAGAAATACTTCTACCAAGACCACAATAATGATTTTATTGAACTGGAACTTAAGACCCAGCCACTTTGGGTCCTCATGCTTCTGACTCAACAATCAAAGAAGGGAATTACTATTTGGAATGGGTCAACTGATACAGATTCTAAGAGGAAATTGATCTGCTACTCCACATTAAAGGTAGAGAAGAGTACGTCTGTAGTATAGCAGATCCCTTAGGACATTTCTTAGTACTACCATGTCCTGTGATCTGAGTTAATGGAAAACTATAACTACGCATTCAGGCAGAAATACAAATGCCTCAGACTCTTCAAATGTATGGAATGAGATGATCAGTTTTATATGTACTAAGGCATAGTAACCAGTTATTTAATCAAAACTATACTTACCCAGGTGTTGCTGTGAAGGTATTGTGTAAATGTAATTAATATGTAAAATTTGTTGAATTTATATTAAGAAAATTATCCTGAATAATCTGAATCAGGTTGATCTAATCAGTTGAAAGGCTTTAAGAACAGCATTGAGGTTTTCTAAGAAAGAAGAAATTTCATCTATGAGCTGAAGCATCAGTTTTTGCTAGAGAATTTCCAACATGTATTTTCTATGTCCTGCCCTACAGGTTTTGAATTTGTATAGACAACAGCTCCCATAATTGTGTAACCTTGATTGATTCTTTGTATACAGTGTCTCTCTCTAACTGCATAAAAAAATTCTTTATAATAAATTCTATCTGTATCTATCCTCATCTATCTATCTATATCTATCATCTATCTATCTATCTATCTATCTATCTATCTATCTATCTATCATCTATCATCATCATCTATCTAATCATCATCATCAGCAGCAGCATCAGCATCAGCATCAGCATCAGCATCATCTTTCTATCATCATCTATCATCTATCATCATCTGTCTATCTATCCTATCTGTTTTGTTTCTCTGGTGGAACTCTGCCTCTTCAGTGATTTTTCTGGAGACTTTTCTTCACCACAAAAGGAATGCCTCTTATCCTACAGGCCCAGATCTTTTCTGATGTTTCCACAGGGCCTCAATTGAGAACAAGTAGAATCCATCACTCTGTAGAGTCACTGTTACGAGGCCCCATGTATTTTTTCAGGCTGCCACTAGAGGGTGACATCTGGCTTTTGAATAAAGTCAAATCTGATGATGAATAGTAATTTTTTACATATTACTAAATTGGTTAAGAATTTTGCATCTATGTTTGTGACTGGGATTAACCCTAATTTTTCTTTCTTTATATCTTTTTATTTTGAATGTCATAATTATTTTGGCCCTATAAAAAAATTTGGGATGTGTTTGCCTTTTCAATAGCGTCTAAAAGACATTGAGTAAGATAGGTTTCATTTCTTTCTTAAGTGGGCCTGGGATTTTGTGGGAGATTTTAATTTATCAATTAAATTTTATTAAAGTTAAAGAAAATTTTCTTCTATGAAATTTTGTGAGTTGTGTTTCTTTTTAGAAACTGTTTTGTTTAAATTTTTTAATTTATTGTCTTAACATTGCTCTTATTATTCTCTTATCTTTTTAACATTGCCAGGATCTGCGGAGATGTACTCTTTTTTATTTTTGATATTGCTTATATGTATTTCCATGTTTTAATCCTTATCAATCTCAATGCACCCTTAACAATTTAATTGGCTTTAAAAAATACAAATGTATTTATTGTCTTCAGTTTATGTTAAATTCATTATATTGCCTCTTGTTTGAAATTTTCTTCTTTCTCCTTTAATATGGATATAATTTCCTGTTTTTAATATCTTTGTGCAAATGCTCAGATGACTGATTATCAGCATTTTCAAGATATGCACTTATACATTTTTTTATAAACACACTTAATAACCTCTATGTTTTGATGTATATTTGTACTATCACTCAGTTCAAATATTTTGTAATTATTATGGTAGCCTTTATAATATGGTCCACACTATTGCCAATTGTTTTTTTTTCTTCTTATATTTTTGTCCCTTTCATAATATTACCAAGTTCTAAGATATATATTGTATAATCTTAGTTCATTGTAACTTGTGAAGATTTGTAACCATTCCTTGTATAACTGAAAAGAAAAAAAATGCAGTTGTTTCATGTACTGCTCATGATATGTCATTGGATCTATGTCTTAGGTCAGGTTTGTTAATTTTGTTTTTCAAATCTTTTTCATTCTTACTAATTTTTTTCTGTTTGTGCTGTTCATTGTTGAGAGAGATCTGTTTTTTTGTTCCTTGTTTTTAAACACATCCTACTAATCTTGTTTTATTTGCAGCATTTTGTTCACTTACATTCAACTTAGTTACTGGTGTATTTGGGTTAAAAATCTACTAACACTTGCTTTCTAAAAGGTAAGTATTGAGAGGTAAAAGAATTTTTGGAAAAATATAGAAAGTATATGGAATAAAAATCAAAGAACTCTTCTTAGTGGAAGTAACCAAAATATATTTTTATATATAACATGAGCTGCTCTTATAAGACACTGGGTTATGTTAGCAAGGATTCTACTTACTCTACCCAAAATAATGGATTTGTGGGCTAACGTTGGGATAGAGACTAGGGAGGGGTAAATATCTTTCCCAGATCTTTCTTTCCTGTATGACCTATGAAATTCCAGAGGCCTAGTACAGTTTAGGTTGACCTTGATTAGGAGAAATCATAGGGAAGACAATGTGAAGAAATCCTTAGGGTGAAAACAAAAGAAATTTGGAGAAGTGAGGGATGTGGGAAAATGTGAAACCAGCTAGGACTACCAGCTCCTTCTGTCCCTATTCTCCTCTGGTCTAGAGCTTGTATCTTCTGTCTCCAGCAGCCACATGAACAAGGTCTCCCTTAAGAGCAACTGTCACTAATTCTAGCCGTAAGATCAACGCAGTAGCAATGGCAACAGTTGGGCTGCTGTGTGGGGAATTTCTGGGGGCTGTGTCTTCTTCCTTGTCTCTTGGCTCCCACAACTTTTTGACTTTAGCTTTCTCTGTCTCTGACATTCACTTTTTTAGAAAATATGCAGTAGGTGCAATTACTAACCACCTGCTACTTAGCCCTCTCTAATTCTGGTCTTTTTGTCATCTTGTCCTGAGCATTCTGTGAAAGCACTTCTCTCTTCAGTGGTTACTATCTCAGCTCTCATCTGTTCTCCTTCACTATCTCCTTCCTTCTCATTTTGTGATAACTTCACATGGAGTCCTTCTCCCTCAGAGCTTCTTTTACTCACTTCATTGGCCTTTTCTTTATCACCAGAGGACACTCAGGTATTAGCTAACACTATTATCACTGATCAGTTTCCTTGTACCCTGCCAATGGTTTTTATATCCTTTCGGTTCTGCTAATTCTTCATGTATTCTTTGTTCACCTTTGTAATTGATTTTCTCATCTTTGCAAACAGGGTCCTTTCTGCCCCTAATCTTAGCTTCTCTCTGGTTTACTCTTATTATTGTTTCTCTCTGCCATCGGAGTCCTTTCTGTGACTAGATTTCATGTTCTTATTAGAATTTTTTTCTGTACTCACTATTTGCTATTTCCTCTCTTTCCTCAAAGTGCACATAGATACAGGATCCTGTTCTCCAAGCAGACCTCGCTTTTTCTCTGGACTCTACCTTTTCACCTGCTACACCTTTTCTTAGAATATTATCTTATCAAACTTAGTTTTCTTCATCGATCTCACTGTTTTGTCTTTTATCTGATACCTTCAATCTCTCTATTCTACCATCCCCAGACTTCATTTTATCTCTGACTCACATCAACTCTGACTCAAATAGGGCATGAAGTTTTGATGAGCACTATTCCAGAGAATTTATCTCCAGGCAAATCCTATTAATTAGTCTTTAATTTCCCAATGATCTTTTGATTACCTATTTCAACTATCTTCTCGTGTCTGGTGTCTGGCAAAGACTTGCTTTATCTCTCTTGTTCAAACTGTGAAGTCCAGCAAGAGCTTTATCTCTTCATCCATCAGATGCCTCTCTCTGGGAAGACTCTACAACTAGGCATGTGGATGCTAGTAGCTTCATCTCAGGACTGTAATTTAAGTACTCCTGAACATATATGTCAAAAAAAAAAAATGAATAGATTTCCAAACTTGAGAGGAGAGAGTAAGAAGGGATCGTTTTTAAAATATCTGAGGCAAGACTATCAAATTCTTCTGAGACCACCTTGGAAGTACATGAATAGGAAACAATAGCAACCCATGATGCATTTCTGTGAACTAGATGTGAATCAGAACACCCACACTGCCATAAGCAGTGTCTGAATTCTAAGACCATGTAGACCATTTATAGCATAAATGATATTAAGCATTCTTCTGTCTATTCCTTCTGCACAGCAAGTCGTTGATGATTGTTACCTCTTGAAGTAGCGCTGTATTTTCAAGTAGTTTAGTTTGAGAGCCAGTCTAATAAGTATTCATATAGATTTATAAACACTCTCATGCCAATACAATAAAAAAATTATATCTTTTTTCGGATGTAGTGCCAATATACCACAATATAAATGCTTTACTCATCAGTTTATATACAATGTCCAAATCAGCATATTTAAGGTGGTTTGTTATGTTATAACATGATGCGCAAGAAAACTTGTAAGGATATAATCACCATAAAGAGGTGAGCATAAACATCAGAAAAAAGTTTATCCCTGAAGCACTTACTTTTGCACATAAACTCCTTTGGAATTTATAAGATTCTCATTTGATATCAGTCACCCAAGCAGACAAACACTTTGTTTTTCACTTGGCACTCAATGACTTAGCAACTAATCCTCTATTGTCTGGATTTCTATTTCTTTTGAATCTTACCTCCCAAGCCACATATCGGCATTTTACTTCTGTGATTTCTTACAGAAAACATAATACAATAAATATAAGTTTAATATTTATTATGTGATAGGTGCTTTAAAAAGCACTAAAAATATATTTTTAAAATCTTGAAAATATAAAAGATGTAGGACCCTTATGTGATTTTCAGTCAGGTGCGTGGAGAATTAATCAAATATTCACTCAAAAACCTATATATGTAAGACCAAAAATGTGGTAAGTTCTAGTAGGAGAATATAATGTTAGAATATTTGACCTTTTCATGGATTTCAAAGAAAGATTTTTAAAATTTGAACAAAGATATAGAGAATGTTTGGCAGTTAATTTGATGGAGAAAAGAGGAAAGAGAAGCTAGGTCTAGGGAATTTGTGCTAAGACAATCTGGTGATATAAGGCATTAGTTCCTAAAATTATTCTAATATGATTATGGTGCTGAGAGTTTGCATAAGTTTGGTGTATGAAGAGACTGAATAAGTAAGCAAGGGTTAGACATAACGAGGAATTCTTGGCAATATTATGAAGTATGGTGTCAGGCTAAGAAGGATATGAAAGATTTTTTTTTTTTGAGGAGGGTTATATTGTCAGTATTTTTAAGAAAAAAATATTATTTAGGTTTTATGGCAAAGAATGACTGAATTTAAGTGAGACTGAACAGGAAGACCTTGCTTTGCAGTTATTTAATATTTTAGTATCTTTGTATTAATATCATGACAATGGTGATGGAGAGGAGAAATGAGAGATACTTAAAAAATATATAACAAGTCTTGGTAATGTGAGAAGGAGAATAGAGAGCAGTTTATAGGGGTATGAGAGAGAGAGTGATGACAAGATGACAGCTTGTTTATAGATTGCATAATTTTCTTGAAAGGCATAAAATTATTAAGATATAGAGTATTAGAAGATGACTCCTTTTGTAAAGAAAGTAAATAAATTATTTTTATCTGTTGAGTTTGAAGTTTCTTTGAGATTTTATATTCAATGTGTTAAATAAGCAGTATGGTGTATGGGTCTGGTGATCTTGGCTAGAAATATAAATTTATATGTGTTGCTTGGTACATGGTAATGAAACTGTGAGAAGTAAGAGATTAGCTATGGGTACTATAGAGGGAAGGTGTAGATAAGGTAAAGTCTAAAATTCCAAAAATATAGGTAAAATGAGACTGGTGTTTGAATAACTGCAATAATTCAGATGAAAAAAATATTTTCAGCATATCTACTCAGTTTATAGAATATTTTCTTTTCTTTTTTTTCTTTTCTTTTTTTTTTAATAAAAACCTTTCCGTAGCCACAAGACTCATAAATGAACACACACAAACACACACACACACACACACACACACACACACACACAGCCCTCTAGGACACAAATAGCCCTCTGGACTATCCTATGATCTAGGATCAAACTTCATGTGGTGTTTTTCAGTCAAAGAAATGGAGACTAATTTTCTGCAGAGTGGATTACAGTTGACAAATCCACTGTTTATTATCATCACATTTTTTTTCAGCCATGTTTTTACGAGACACCTGGACACATCTCATGCTTTTGGTCTGTGTTTTGTCTTCTTCTATTAAAAACCTATAGAAAGAAAGAAAATTATTATTTTTTACTTCAGTCAGGAAAATATGCATATGTCCAGAAACTAAAGAGGACCTCAAAAATATTTTATAATTTTTTAAAGTATGATCATTAAAACAATTTAAAGAATATACAACATAATAAGTAATTTCTCCTACCCTCAATTTTATTCCTCAAAAATTTCCTTTAGAAAAGTTAGTTAATGAGTATTAGTTAAAATGCATAAAATAATGCTGAAATATTTATTGATTTTTTTCCACTTAACGATTTTGATCACTGTAGGAAATGAGCAGAAATTTATGTCTTATGAAATAAACTCGTACTCCCATAAGAGATTTTACACTTGCTAATTCCCCTCTTAGATAATAAAATAAAAAGACAGCAATGTTAACAGGAAAAAAAGGCAGCAGTGGCAAAGCAAATTCTCTTTCACACATAAACTTTCGAATGAATAGAGTGAAATTTCCTTTGTTTCTCAACTCTGTGTGTGAACCATTTTACATGAATATTTATCAGGTCATAGTCAGGAAGTTTATACCTGTACACTCAGTTCAAACCAAACAATATCAGAGAGCTCTTTCTTGTCACACAATATGGGATTAAAACCACAAAAATACAATAAACTTACAGATGGGGTTCAAAAGAGCTATTGTCCACCCAAGTCCATGATTTTTCTGTAGATGAAATACTCAAGCCAATCCAATAAGAGCCTGAACTATGTAGGTGCAGCCACAGGAAACTCTAAAGGGAATAAGAAATCTTTTATGAAACAACCGATTGATTCTTATCCATACAAGAAAGATATCTTGAATGTACTTTCTATGTGCTTTGCTTTGCACTAGAAGCTAGGAATGAACAGGTGAGTAACATACTTCATGTTTTCCAATAGGACACTGTGAAAGTTCAAACTATTATAATGCAATGTGATGGCTTTTAAAGTAGAGTTACATACAGTTGTAGTAGATACTAAGGCCGTGGAGTCTGACTGCCTAATTTGACTCTCAGCTTTACTTTTTACTGTTGGGTATCTTTGTACATTTATTAAATCTTCTTATTTCTATTATTTTCAGTCATTACAACTCAGATTATAATAGTACCTATCTCAAAGAACTACTATTGTTTTATTATTTAATAATATTATTAAACACTACTTGGCACGTAATAAAAATTCATTACATAAATGTTAGTGAGTGTTATTAAATAGAAGTATAAACTAATATATGGAAACAAGAGAATATACAGAAAAAAAATTAAAGAAAGAAAGCAATATCTGACCTGATGTGGCACATATTATTCATAGTTTCCTAATAATGTTTTTCTATAGTAGTAAAATCCCTGAATCAAAGTACATGACCAAACATAGTAAAGGCTACATTTCCCAGCTTCCCTTTTGGCTAGGTGTGGCAATGCAGTTGATCTAATTTCTGACTAATGGAAGAGAATGGAAGTGATACTGAAATTCTAACCAAGCATTTAAAGGGTAAGTGTATATCTTTTTAATTATCTATTTCTTCCCATGATGACACATGGGTATTCTAGATAGACTAATAATTATTTTATCTTTAACTTATTTGAGAGCTGAAGAAGTAGCTGCATAAAAATTATTTTGTTTCTTGAAATAATTAATATTCTGTAATATATATTTTTATCTGACTTTTATTTGTCTCTTTTTGGAGAGGTTTGGAATAGAGATACTTATGTGTAAGTCATATGCTGACTTCAATTAAATTCTTATCTATCCTTGAAAGGGAACAATTATGTTTAACTCATTCATTTGCTTAGGAATATTGTGAAGAGGTGTAACCTAAATTTCAGTCTACTGTTCTCCAAAATTTGGTTTACAGATTGCCCAGGAGGCATGTCTTATCTGCATGCCTCCCTTTGATGGTGAGCAGGAAATAGATGAGGCACTTAGGGAAGTCTTTCATTGCAGTTTCTCCATGCAATAATTTACTGTTAATTAATTTCAGAACCTGCTTCCTCTTGCTGGCCTTAAGATCAACTCTAAGAGAAGAAAAATAATGTTTCTTTTCAGTTTTTAATCTATCCTGGATTTGGTTCATGTTTGAGCTAATTTGAATTGCATCTAACAAAGGGTCCCACATTGGCTATTTAGGGTTATATTAGGTACACTGAAGACAGTTTACTACTCTTTTGTTTTTTCTTCTTCTTGTGGATTCTGTGAAGTTCAGAAGGTATTTTTTTCCCCTCTCAGAAGTTTCAGCAGCTGGACTGTTATATAACCCCATCTGCCCACAAAAGTGCTGTTGTTCAGCCAAGATTGCAAAACACTACTATTCATTAGGTTTTCAGAAACTGAGACTTTGAACACAGTTTGTGATTCCAACATGCCAATATTCATGCTGAGAATACTCAGTTGATGTTTGCCAAATAATGTCTATATCAGCTTTATTAAGTAGAAGATATAGTGTCCAACCTACATGTAGCAAAACTTCAAATTTAAGTTGAGCCAGAGTTATCAAAATAGTAGTTCTCCAGGAAGAACAAAATTGTAATAAGGAGAACTATGCTATATTTCCTTTCTTCCAACATCATCCTTAATTTCAGCTGCCTTGTGAGCATTGAAATAAACTTGGGAGATTAGATAAAATATTTTGTCTTATTTTTTAAAATGGAATCTGCTAAGTAGTAGGGAGATCCCTTGTAAAGAACAATTTAGGTATATAATTCCAAATAAATTTCTTCTATCTGCTTTGCCAAAAAGAGGCCTAAAATAATCATGTAGTTCAATGATTCATTAAATCAATATTTTGTAGTTAATAGCAGTGATGTTTAAAAAATTTTTTACAGATATTTTCACATTTGTAGCTCAAGGAATGCATTGTGATTGTGAATGAAGCTATAAACTCTAAGTTTTATATCTCACCATATCAATGAAGTCTTGAATCACCATGAGATGTGAATTTTTCATGGCACAGTCATTTTTACTTTGATTCCAATTTTTCTTCTTTTCAGCAATCCAGTAACATTTTCCCCCATGTAGCTTCCATTCATTGGAGGGACATGATTTATGAGCGGTAGAAGAGTTGGGAAAAACTAGTAGAAAAAAGAATAATTAAAAGAAACTTAGAACTGTGTTGTATGATGATACAGAATTGTAACCATGTGTGTATTCATTCATTTATTCTTTCTTTCTCCATTTAATTTGCTCTCTTAAAAATATGTCATGTTTTCTATCAATAGCCGATACACCAGGCACAAGTGAAAGAAAAAGTAAGCATCTAAGCCACAGAGAGATAAAAGCTTACCAGAAAATTAGAAAATTAGAGATTTTAATTAGTAGTTCACTAATGAACCAGATATTTGGAAGTTATATATCACACTAGAAAAGTTTTTCTTGAGTAAAATTTCTGTAGTAGGAGTCCCCCAAAATTAAGATAGATTGATCCTCCCATAAAGTATCTTGACATCCAAAAATGTGCTGGTGAATTTGTAATATTTGCCAGTAGATTTAGATGATGACACATAAATATATCAATAACTTATCGTACTCTCAAATAAATATTCTTTGAGAACACATGCATACATACACAAACACAATGGCTAGAAGCCATTGGAGAATGAACAAACACAGGCAGAATTTGAAGCTGACTCTTAAAAGGTATGACAAGGTAAAAGTTTCCAATACTTACAACTTTTAGCCTAAGACAGACCAATATGAACTTGAAATGATCTAATACGAAAAACAGAGAAAAGGTAGGAAAATATACAGAACCTCAAGGATTTTCAGGGCAATATAAAAATATCTAACATACAAAATTAAAGTCCTAGAACCAGATAAGAGCGACACTAAGACAAAAAAAAAAAAGATAATAGCTGCAATTTTCCCAAATTGTTTAAATGTATACTTTCAAGAAACATGGCAAACACTATGTGAAATAAATCCTCAAAAAATCATATGAAGGAATGAAAAAGTTAGACCTAAAACCATTAAAAATAGAGAAAAATCTTGAAGGCAGAGAAAAAAAGCATTACTAGCAGGGAAACAATTATTTAAAAACCTTCCATTCTCATCATGAACTTTGGGGTTCAGAATAAGTAGAAAAAAACTTCAAATTGTTGAAGAAAAATAACTGTCAAAAAAGAATTCCATATCTAGTAGAAATGTTCTTCTAGACCATTTAGAGAAAATATTCTTCTAAATCACATAGAAGGCAAATTTAAGACACTTTCAAGTAAAAGAAAACTAAAAAAATCCTGTGTTAGCAGATAGTCATTATGGCAAGTGTTAGAGTTTTCTCTGCTGAAGGGAAATGTTTCTAAATGGAAACTTGAATATTCAAGAAAGAAGAACATCAACAATGGCAAGTACCTGGGTAAACACAAAGGTATAAGTTAAACACAAAACTGATTATATAACCTTTTTTTCATTTGCCTTTTCTCGCAGTTCAACTGTCATCTTCCCAGATAGGTCCTCCCTTGCCTTTTATATGTAAACTAGAACTTTATACTAAGTTTCCATATACTTTTACCTTTCTCTACCTCACTGTACATACTTGGTTACTCAGGAATTAAGCAATATAAAGTAATGTTACCCATTGAGATGATGGATCCAGATTTATTTTTCCCAGTACAATATTTCTCTTTTGATTCATTATCCACTTCAGTATGTCTTGCAGATTTGAACTGGATAACTGATAAAAGAAAAACACATTTTCCTAATTAAATACAAAACACACAACCATTGGGTTCTAATAGCTCTGAGAGAATTTCACTCACGTGGAAAATCCATAATGAGTTAAATGATAAAAATGTAAAGGGAAACAATATTATATTTTCCAATATTTGGGCTTTCCCTTGTGTTCTCATTAATCTTACTAATGTTAATTTTATGGGAAAATATGACCTGGAATCAGAGGGATACTCATTCGATTTGTTTTTCCCTGGAGCTTCATATTTATTTTAATAAGCACAAAACAACCAGCTCTGGATATAAGTCTCATTTAGATGGTTTGTGTTTACTGAATTTCTTTAATTATATCAGGTGTCACCTGATTTCATGGAAAAAAGTTTTATGTTTTGGTTTCAGTTCGTGATTCTGTCTCTTTAGAGATTTTGCATGTAAAGGCTGTATATAAAAGGATAGGGTGAGGTCAGAGCTACAATGAAGAGGATATCTTTCTGATGGAGATTCAACCAAAATTACTTTTGGTAATTTATATTCTCACAATAGTGCATGTTAGGAAATTAAATCTATTTTAGTAACAAACAAATATCTATTACTAATAAACTATTTTAATAAACTAATCTGTTTGTTACTAAACCTTAACATAACCAAAAGAAATATAAAAGAGATTTTTAATACTAATTATTTTTGCTTCCCCTCTACCCAATTTTTATAGCCTCAATTAGGCCATTGATTTGTTCATATTTAAAAAACCAAAATATTTACTCCTTTGGAATTTAAGTTCATCTCAACTAGAGATTTGACCTTAATTTCTGGAGCTCTTTCCAGTCCTATTATTCTATCATTCTGCCTATTTACTTATAATTACTCAGGTCATTTATAATTACTAATTTCATTCACAAGAGTTCAGATATGCTTTGGCTTGTTCTAGGGTTTAGTTTAATTTGGAAGCATGAATTCCTTGGAATATATACCATCTGTATATTACCTTTGTTCTATAGATATTCATGATTAACTTTTCTCCAAGCATTTATTAAATAAAATATTAAAACAACTGCCACATGAATAATTAGATTATATTCAGTTATGTCCAAAGTACACAAATACAATTTTAAAATACTTGTTCAAATTAATTTGAAACATATTTTTCAAATTTGTTTGAAAAATTAAAACAAATTTTGCATCAAATTATGGATACAAAATTGATAATGCCCAAGAGTAGTTCATACAAATAAACTTACACAGAAATATACTTTTTAATTTAATTTGCTTTTATCTAAATGTGGTTTTAGAGAAAAATGTGCATAGTCCACTATCAAATTGCACTAGGAAATCCATTGTGTGGTCTTGATCATAAAATATATGTAAATATAATCTTGATATCTTTCTCTTTATCAATGAAATGAATTTATAATATATATCATGTCACATGTTAAAGTTCTGTGGAAAAATCTCCAAATTTTAATTATGTTTCAATTTCACACTTTTTATGAAGTTGCCCTGTACTGTTTAGAAAACACCTTGACAGCAAAATCAATTACGACAGGTCACAAGAAAATAATAATTTAAGATAAATAAATAGTATTGTCTATTACTTACCAAAAATGCTGAGCACAATTACTGTTACAAGGAGGATGATAATTATTGCACATCCAACTTTCAGAAAAATTCCGTGATGTTGAGAATCTATAAAATTGGACAGATTTCACTAGTAAGCCCAGTAGATGATTTCTTAAATGGTGAGAGGTAGGAAAGGGCTAAATAAAAATTTCATTCATGATCCTTAGTTACTTTCCTTTGAAATAGATAGACTTGGCTTTCTTTTACACACACACACAAACATATTTATTTTTCTAGTTGGTGAAAATGAGGCCCAAAAATCCATATGTCTTATCTAAAATAATGACAGCACATTTCCACTAGATATATGACTTCAAATACACAGAGAAAGTACTAAAATAATTTATGTTAATATTGTGTCAAGACACAAGAACATGTATTTTGTGAAATAGTATTATACATTGCTTTTTTATATGTTAAAATCAGTATTATTATTAAGTAAAACATGTTTAGTGGAAATTTATTAACTCTCAGAATATAAAAAAGTGCATATATTTTCATTATCAAATAAAATAATGCAAATTGTGCCAGTCATGACAACCACAAGAAAAAGTGATACTATTCCTACACATGTTTCTAATATAAAAAACCAAGGTCATAGATATAAAAACTTACAAAATAAAGCTTTAGATTTCATGAAATGACTGACATAAGGGATATTAGGTCATTCTTTTAGGCCCCTGCTGGTGGGACTGCAAATTGGTACAGCCACTATGGAAAACAGTAGGGAGGTTCCTCAAAAAACTAAGAATTGATCTACCATATGATCCAGCAATCTCTATACTGGGTATTCACCCTAAAGACTTGAAAATCCAAATCTGAAAAGATATTTGCACACTGATGTGGCCAGGACATGAAAGCAAGTGAATTGTCCTACGATAGATGATCAACTAAAGAAGATGTGGTACATATACAACGAAATATTATTCAGCTATAAGAAGAGATGAAATACTGCCATTCGTGACAACATGGATGGACCTCGAGATCATCATACTAAGTGAAATAAACCAGACAGAAAAAGTTGTAAATCACATGATATCATCTATATGTGGGATATAAACCTAAAAGAAACAAACGAACAAGACAAACAGAGTCTCATGGATGTGGACAATAGACTAGTGGTTACCAGAGGGTAGGGGAGAGGAAGAGAATGGAGGTAGATGGGTCAAATATGAGGTGACAGAAAAAATCTAACTATGGGCAGTGAACACACAATGAAAAATACATATGCCTTACTATTGAATTGTACACCTGAATATTACTGAATTTTGTTAACCAATGTCATTCGCCATAAAAAAAAATAAATTAAAAAAATTTAAAAAAGAAAAGCACGAACATTTAAATCTTAGTCCATGATATTCTCATTGAAATATTCCCTGATATTCTTCACTGGTATCTTTTCTTTCACTGATAATCTTCTAAACTTTTTGGTGACAGCCCTTTTTGTTTTTTATCTTAGAAAACCAATTAACATAATATTTGCTGAGTATGTAATGAGACTCATTTATTCATCGTTTTATACATTCATTGCCTTCTATGTGCCTAATACTGTGTGAGGTGCTTGGAATAAAAAGATTAAGAGATTAAAGAGATGGTTTCAATACATACAAGGCTCTGAAATGGTAAGGAATATGGTCAATTTAAGAAACAAAGAGAAAATCTACAACTAAAGCAAAATAAGTAAAGGATAGGAAGTTAGAAGAGGAATATCAGAGACAGTTGTTTGGGGTTCTGTAGAACAGAAACTACATGTATCCAACAAGAGATATACAGTGAAAGAGTAATAAGGCATTTGACTTCTGGTCGTGAGTATTATCATGGGTAATTTAATCTTTATATATTCATGTTTTTTTATTTTTAATGTTGGAATATTGGACTAGAGAACATTAAAGATGCCCCAAATCTCTAAAGCAGGAAGGGAGTAAATTTCTACCCCTAAAAAGAAAAGAAATTAACCCTTAGAATGCAGGATCAAAAATATTGGTTTTGGTGCTTGAACTGAGTGAAAATAACCTCTAGAAAAATAAACAACTGTGTATGAGATTTTTTAGGGGTAGAAGAATAAGAATGCAATTTGTAGTCCACATTATTTTTCAGATTAAATTCTGTCATTTCATAGAAAATGAAGGTACCCAGTCTAGGGAGAAAAGAAAGCAAATGAGCTTGTATAGGGGAGGTTAGAGAGATAACGTTTAAAAATAGAAAACAACACGCTTCTGTAACTAAAGGAAAAATACATCAGATTCACTTGATAACTGCAAACTTAAAAAAATAAAAGAAATGCATTGTTTGAAAATATAAAAAAGCCAAACAGATTCATTTCACAATGACAAGTGCAAAGAGGAGGCTTCAAATTATTTAAACATCTTATATAAACTTTAGAGTATAAAATATAATTCTTACCTTAGAGGAGAGAATATAATGCAATATGAACATTTTCCTAATGCTTCAGGGAATAGAAAATACACCGGATTGGAAAGTCTATCATTTTCAAGGTGGTTTGTGACTAAGTTACAACGCTATCTTCAGCTATTTGCCTAACTCTTCATATTATAAAAATATTTCATTACTCAGATAGCCATTAATTCTAAACTTTATGAAATAAAATATTAACATTCCATGTCTTTTAAATTAGCCAAATATATTTACCTTATCAAGTTGCAAATTCAAAAAGGATAAATAACAATGTGAATTATTGCCAGGAATATTTGCCTTGGTGTAAACAAATATATCAGATTATGTTAAAAGGTCAGATTTGATCAGGGTGAATAAAGCTGTAGAGCAAAAGGGGTCGTGAGTACAGATGTCACAGAGTGAGTATAAACGTTTACCACAAGAAATATAAAGAAAAGAGAGACTATGGACACCAAAAGCAAAGTTCTATTAAATTCTGTCATCTCATAGAAAATGAGATTAAAACCAAAGTTAAAATTAACTTTATGAACATTTTGTGTCTTTAAAAAAAATCACTCATTCTCAAATTCAGTAAGTTTTATTTTGCAATCAGTCTCCTATTCCCATTAATACAAACAGTGACACAGGATGGAAATAAAGGAGTTTAAAAGTAAAATATTAATTTTAAAAGGAGTCCTAAATCCAGCTTACCAGATTGTGGAAGTGGAGATGAATGTCCTAAAGACAAAGCCTTAACAGTTTTGATATCGGTATAGACTATATCATCGGCCATGGCGTATATTAAAAAGAGAGAGTAGACCACGCATAATGTTCTGCTGAAGGAAGTCCCATAATTATGCAATTTACTTTTGTTAGGTAAATTGAAATGGATAACTTCCTTCTGCTTTCCCAAGTTTCCTGTGTTTCCTGTAAGAATAAGAGAAAAAAAGCAATGTGTTCAGTCTTATCAATCAAAGTAATAGAGTTTTAAACACTTGCAGGATAAGGAAGAAAACTACTAGCCATATAGTAATTTCTTGCTCTTCAGTTAGTTTTCTGCCTAAATTTGAAATATTTTTAACTTTTAATAGTTACAGAAGATATTGCATCACTTTTTCTACAAGCCACTTCTTTTAAATATATTTAAACTGTGACTGTCCAACATTTTGTCCAAAGTAGAATAGCAATTTGGGAGGGACAAGCAAAAGAGAAATTTTATTTGGGACTGTGAGAGAGGAGAGGAGGCATCTGAAAAAAAAATGCAAAAAGCCTGCAGAAATAACTGACTCAGCTGGTTAAAACTGCTCTCTTCCACCATTCTGCCCGGGGTTCTTTACTAACATGTTTTCCCATAGCTACCTCCCCTACATCAAGGACTCTCCAGCTCATGTCTGTTGATTGATGGCTTGTCAACCAGCTGATGTTCTTCTGTGTCTCTGTAACTGTGTAGGAATAACAAGACTGTAAAAATGCTTATGTTACAATTAGAGTTTAGCCTTTGGATAGTAATCCACTGAGCTAGTGCTGGCATCAAAAAGGGCTACTTTCAGCTTACAGCCTCAGTGTCCTGTCTCTCTGAGAATTCTATGACAGTGTTGATAGTGTCAAGTTTGCTGGTTCTATTTGGCAACAGGACCTATAAATAGATAAGACCAGTAGTCTGGAAATTCCTCCCCTCTTGCAGCTCCTTCACCCTATCCTGAATAAAGAGGCATATGTGAAACCTCGGACAAAGGAATCATGTGTTTCTTACATGGACACTTCAACAGTATGTAAGCTGTAAGAAATCCAGCTAGAGAGAGCATGTGCTATAGATAACAACTAGTGGAGTTGCTAACCCCACACTTTCTGCCGACCCAATAAATTCTCCTTCCTCTCACAAAGTTGTCTGAGTGTCCGAATTCTTCTGTCGGGTGTCGCTTCCTGCAACAACTGTATTCCTGAGGCCTCTGCTGGAGTAGGCACGGCATCAGAGATGGTAAGGTAGATGGGTCAGGTCTGAATATTCACATTTCAAAACTTTCCATAGGTGATAGCAGAGAGTTGGGTTGTCAATCTACCTGTGCAGGTGGGATACCAGAGCAAAAACCATATTTGCTTCTGAGTTATTTTTACTGGATCCTTTATAGGGATAGCCTTTTGGCTTTCTGAGCTCCCTCTCTGTCTCTGGTCTTTTCTGTTTCTATTTTAGGATTTGTCAGCTTCTCCCAGATCCTCAATGAATTGTCCAACAACTGGGCTCAGCGTGAATATCAGTGTCTCATACTGGAATTGGGGTGGTCATGGGTACAGGGGGAGGGGTGGGTAGGCTAGAGTTATTTTGGCTTTAAATCCTGCAGTAAATGGGGGCTTCATCTGGGCCTTCAAAGATAGGGATATAGATGGTCTCTCCTATTTCCAACTCTGTTATTCTTTCTCTACAGATTTCTAGGCTCCCATGTGCCTAAGGAGGAACCACTTCACTGGGACAAGCCTGCCTATCGTCTGGAATAATCCAAGCTATAAGGGAGTAATTATATCTTGAATTCCAGTTCCCCCAGCACCATGCAGGGTATGTGGTGACATTACTCATTTTTTCTGCTTCCTGTCAGGTCTGAGAAATGCTACTAACCCACTCTGCCTCCACCCCCACCCCCCGCACACACACTCACCCCATATCCATAACCACACTAACCACGCCTGGATACTTGCTCTGGCTTTTTGCTAGTAATTGGCAGCTATATCAATCAGCTCAGTGGGAGTATATTCTCTAATTATGAAAATTTCCTGAATTGGAGGCTGCCCCGCTGGCTGGAATTGTTTTTACTGTATTTTGCCTTCCTTTGTATTAGTAGTCAGAGGGCATGGGCATTCAATCTGTTTCACTGTCAGTCACCACATCCTCCCCTTTCCTCTCCTCACTTTCCAAGGGATTCCACCTCTTAGCATCCCAATCAGTCTTTGTCACAAACTCTTGGACCTTAATCTATGGCAGTTTGCATCTTCTTAGCTTTGCAAAGCAGCACACTAAGGTCTCCAGCTTATCCTGATCTCCTATCTGTCTGTCAGCCCTGAAGTGTCAGGGTAGTGGGCAACTGCATATCCTTCTCTAAACTCAGTTTTTCCAGCTTTCTAATTTGATCTTCAGCGTCTAGTTGAGCATCAGTGGTTAGCTGAAGTGGCCACAATAGAGGCCAGACCATTGTGCAGCCATGCTATTCCTTTCTTAGCCACAGCATGCTCTGCATATTTTCTTAAACAAGTACATTAAAGCAGTTTGTGTTCATGAGGTGACTCTGTACTCATGTGGCAGTTCACAAGCACCTAACATAGGAGCCCATATAGAGGTTAATGGACAATTAGGGCTTTCTCTGAGGATGTCTCTTTCCCAAGGCTCATTTCTTTGTTCTTTAGGTTGACTTGCCCATTGTTAGTTGGTAAACTGGTTGCTGTATATGGAGAACAAGGAGAGACTAAAGATGCAGGCTACTCCAGACTAGTGGGTGAGCAATTTAATAAGCAAGGGAACTTACTTAGGAGGATTATCTTGAGTGATTGAAAGACAAGCAGATTTTTAAGTCTGTCCACCAGAATCTTAAAAGTCTACATAGAGACCTTAAATGGATTTGGTTATGTATTCAGTCCAGATGGTTTCAACAGCACCTTACTCTCTCAAGGCTGTGTCCTAGGAACAGCACCCACTGTGGAATAGTATAGGCAGAACATACATTCCAAGGAAAGGGGAGGAGAGAAAGGAGCCTCACAATGGCAGGAGTCAGCTGAAGGTCAACTGGTGACCACATCCTCTTCATTATCTCTTCTAGAAAAGAGGCATTTTTGTGCTTAGAAAAATGACTCAAAATAGCAATATTTAGGGAAGAATTTGGGTCTATAGCTCAGTCCCTATGAATGTGCCCGATCTCATCTGATCTTGGAAGCTAAGCAGAGCTGGGCCTAGTTAGTACTTGGAAGGGAGACCACCTAGGAATACTGGGTGCTGTAGACATTTAAAAAAAATAAGAATTTGGAAAGGTCCTTTTTTCACCAACATCATTAAAATACAATGCAGGAAAAGAAGACACAACTGCACACAAAAAATGAAAAGTTTCTAGTGTTAAAATGTCAAGTACACAAAACAGATTAAGTAATTAACCACATTTATAGGGGAGTCTAAGAAAAGGGAAGTTTTGCAAATTAGTAGTGTCAGCCAGTTACAAAATGAGGAAATATGATCTAAGATAAAGAGTAACATTTTAGCTTACAAGAAATTATGGAATCATTAACTTTAAATTCACATAAAGAAATTGAGCTTTATGCAAAAGTGGAGGGACCAATATTCTTTAACTAGTAATTGACATCAAAAGTAACTGAGACATTTATTTACTTAGTTATCAGCACAGACACACAGTTGTTCATGGCAGGGTCAAGAGATTTTTGTCTAAAAGACAAGTTTGAGACAAAAGAGAAAGAAAGAGAGAGAGAGACTACAGTTTTCATTATTTTGACTGAAATGGGTCTTTATTATAACTGTGAGTTTGAAATACGGTTTGAATGTACAAGTTAAGATTGATAATCATATTTTCTCTTAATTTTAGTTGTACTTTTTGTTAAATAATATAATAGTTACTCCAATTTCTGATCCTCTGTTAGGGGCCTAATTTTTCTATCTGGAAACTTTAAAAATATTTTATTTATTTCTTGAATTCTGAAATTTTATGGTGAAGTATCTTTTTAGTCTTTCTCCCTTTCTGTTGGGCATTCATTCAATAGGACATTTTAAACAGAAAAATATTCTTAATATCTGAGAAAACTTTTTTTCATATCTATTTCATAATTTTCTTCTAATTTTTATTTTACTTTCTTTTTATGGAATTCCTGCTAGTGAGATATTGGTGCTCTTGGGTTGAAATTTTACTTTAATTATGCTTTTTCTTATTTCTTAGCCTTTTTCTCTTTAGATTCAACTAGCTAGGAGAACTCCCGAAGTTTTTTCTTCAGTTGTTTTATAGAATTTTAATTCCTAAGTGTTCTTTCTTGTTTTTTAATTTTTTTTCAGTTTACTCTTTTTGTTTAAGTGGCGCAGTTTTTCTCTACTTCTCTCTCTCAAGGTTATTATAAAAATATTATAAATTTTTTGTCCTTTGCCACCAATATTAGTCTGAACTTTCTCTTATATGTGCTTGTTTTGGTCTTTGCTTTTTAAGAGTTCTACCTAGATGCTTAATGATCCTTAAGTGTCTATTAATAGGTAAGAGTGAGGTTCTAATGAAGTGATGGGAAGCTCTATGTCTTGAACTAGTAGACTTTATTGTGGATGTTCAGGCAGAGACTGTTCATATTTTCTTATTCTCAGTATTTTTAGGCCTTTTATACTGGTCAATTTTCTTAAAGAGTAATTCTCTATTATGCTAAGTGAAATAAATCAGACAGAGAAAGACAAATATTATATGATCTCACCTAAAGACAAACAAACAAAAACAAAACAAAACAAAATGAACTTATGGATACGAAGAACAAATAGCTGGTTTTGAAAAAATCTCTATTCAAGTTCTTTGCCTACTTTTTAAGCAGCATATTTCTTTTTATTTATTTATGTATTATTTACTATTTATTGCTATTGAGTTTTAGGAATCTTGTATGTATTTTGGAAATGAACCTCTTATCAGATGCAAATGGGTTACAAATATTTTCTATAATTCCATAAGTTGCCTTTTCATTTTGCTCATTTTCTTTCTTTTCTTTTTTCCTTTTTTCATTTTTGGTTGTGTATAAGCTGTTAAGTTTGATTTAATTTCATTTATTTATTTTTGATTTTGCTGCCTGTGCTTTTCATGTCACATTCAAGAAATCATTGTGAAGACCAATGTAAAGAAGTTTTTTTCTTACATTTTTTTTTAGGACTTTTGTTTCAGATCTTGTGTTCAAATTTTTAATCTATTTTGAGTTAGTTTTTGAGTATGGGAAGTGAGAAGGATCCAATTTTATTGTTTTGGATGTTGATATCCCATTTTCCCAAAACCATTTATTCAAGAGACTTTCTTTTCTCCATTTGTGTTCTTGACATCCTTGACAAAGACCAGTTGACTCTATATGTGTAGGTTTACTTTCTTGGCTCTTTATTCAGTTCTTTTGGTCTATCTGTCTGTGTTGAATACTGAACACTGCTGTTTTGATTACCATTCTTTTGTTATATATCTTGAAATAAGGAAGTGTGAAGTTTTCATCTTTGTTCATCTTACTCAGGATCACTTTGCTTATTTGGGGTCTTCTGTAGGTCCATATTCATTTTCGTATTTTTAAAAATTTCTGTAAAAAATGTCTTAGGGATTTTGATAGGAATCACACTGAATTTGTAAATCACTTTGGGTAATATGGAAATTTTAATAATATTAATTATATCAGTTCATGAAAACAGAATACCTTTCTATTTATTTATGTCTGCTTTAATTTATTTTATCAGTTTTTTAAAGTTTTCAATGTATGTCATTTACCTCTTTGATTGGGTTTATTTCTAAGTATTTTATTCTTTTTGATTATATTGTAAATAAGATTGTTTTCTTAGCTTCTTTTTCTTAGTTTTTAGTTAATTGCAAATGTATGGAAATGTGACTGATTTTTGTATGTCAATTTTTTTATACTGCAACTTTATTGAATTTATTAAGAGGTAGATTTCATGTGTTCTTACCACAACACATACAAACACATACACACAGGAACACAAGTAATCTTTTAGAGGTCAAGCGTATGTGTATTACTTGGATTGTGATGATGGCAATACATGTCCAAACTCACCAAATTGTATACATTAATTATATGCAGTTTTGGTATGGTAATTATACCTTAATAAAGCTGGAAAACGAACTGAACCAAAATAAAAATACATGTTAGGTATTACTATTTGGGGTGCAGTTTATATTTTTGGTCTCTTCTGTGGGGGTAGAAAGTAGAGACAAAGTCTTTCTAATGAAATACAAAACCTGATTATATTATCCATAACACTGTGTTTACAAAGAAAAAAAAGATCACGATTGTTCCCAGGCTAATTATATCTTCTGGACCAAGAGATAAGGACAAAACCAAAGAAAAAGTGCAATGGTATATCCAGTCACTTAATGACACTGCAGCTTGTGTTTGGCCACATTGTACGGGGAGAACAAAAGGATTTTATTTAGCATAGGAGAGATTCTTGAACTAAACTCATTTTCAATATTTGTAATTGGTTACTAAAAAATAAAGTCACACTATAACTCATATAAGTAATTATCTTTAATGGTTCTATATTTCAGTTTATTTAAAATAAAAATTGTTTTTTATTAAGAGTAAAACAGCTATTTATTATGGAATATTTTAAACTATAGAGAAATGCAGAGAAGAAAATAAATATTGCCCATATACTCTTACTACTCAAGGGAAATGATTGTGTTTACCTTTGTAGTTTCTCTGTTTTAGTGTATGAAAACACAAAACATAGATTTAATATTTATATACTATTTTAACTGGCTTAACAAAAATGATTTGAATAGTCTCCCTTGTACAGAACATTCTTCTTCATTGTTATTTTTCAATCAATGATGGCATACTAAGTGAATATTGAAATGAGTAGAATCATATTTATTCAGTTAAATCCTTAAGCTTTAGGCAATTAAATGGCTTCTGACTCATCACTACTAAAAAGAATCCTTCGATAAATATTTTTGTGCCTACATCTTACACATCCAGATTATTCCTTTAAAATTAACCACCACTCAAAAAATTGTCTTATCAGAGGAAAGGCATGAATCTTCTTAAGGTTTTTGATTAATATTTTCAAATCATTTTTCAAAGATTCTACCAAACCAATTTATATCATCACCAGCAGTTTTTCTGGTTACATATTTTCTAACATTTCATTCAGATTTTTTTAAACAGTTTGATTTCTGTTATATTTTCATGTGCAAAATCTCAAATTTATAAAAATTAACAACAAGCTTAGAAAGATCATTTCTATATTCACATTATAAAAATTTTGAGTCAGTTGAAGATTGGTTATAGTGTATAACATTTTAATGGCATTTTATCCTTTTAAAAATACTTTTAATTGTGTTGAATTCTTATAATTCTTTGGAATAAACGGTGAAGTATCATTCCCCTTTCCAGAGAAAGAAATAGAAATTTATGCTGAAAAGCAAAATAACACACAAATAAAGATAATTATCTTTAGCATATATTAATGTAATTATCCAAGGTAAATAGAGCCTATGAAAACCCTACATTTTGTCTACCATAGGTTTCATCACCACCATCATATAATTGCTTACTTTACTATTTGTTTTACAAATAGAACATAAAGTCCACAAGACTAGTTATCATGCTAGTTTTCTTGATGTTTTAACTCTATTGCCTACCACAGTAGTAGCTGCTTAATAATTATTCATAAAATAAACATTTTAAAAAGCCCCTAAAAAATAAAAACAATATGCTATGTAGATATAGACATGTTGCGTAGAAATATTGCTGTTTGCCAATACTGGAAAGTTAATGACATATTGTTCCCATTTATAATAATTATCACTAAAATTTAATACATCTTTGGAAGTACTATTCTAACTCCTTTTTCATGTATTAACTAATTTAGTTTCTAGCTCCTTTTAAATACATTTCTAAAAAAGCTAGTCAACTAGTGAGTGGTAGAGATAAAACTCAGGTAATATTTCTCTTATGTTTGGGCACTTATTAGCAACACTTTTCAGATACACATTTCATAGTACATGAATCACAAGACACTGTTTTCTATAGTATAGTGTTGTTATTACTGACAGTATTTTAGAGTTTGGAGGCCTTCGTTTCATTTTACAGCTGTAGGAACTAAGGGACACTGAAATTAAGAAATTTCTATATTATTTATCACTAAGCAGTGCCCAGAATCCACATTTCTTTTCAGTGTTCCATACTAGTGACAACAATTTAAAGATACCACATAAAGCGTAGATTTTCAGTTTTCAGAGAAGGAGAATATTGCAGAATATACTCATAAAGTAATTTTGAAGATACAAAATTTTTTCTTGACTGAAATATATCATGAAGATTATGTAGTGCCTCATTTCTATTTAATAAATCATTTTATGTAAATAACTAAAATATGGCATTTCAGAATTGAACAAGATACTTTCAGAGCATCAGTTATGAGGACTGATTATCCTCTTATTGGAGAGAGGCCATGATTGTAAGTAGGTCCTCACAAAATGATTTTAGGTGTCTCCTAATTTCTTGGTGCTTCTTCAGTATTAAGGTGATAAGCAATAAAGAAGAAAATAATAAAATAAAAACATTTCAATGATGTAAATTCCTCTCCATTTGAATATTTACGAGTGTCTGCTATTATACAGAGAAAGTGAACTAGCCCTTTTGGAAATACATGTGAAAACAATTCGAGACGTTATAAAGGTAAGATTTTATCATAGATAAGTTTTAAAAACTGTCATAGTATTCTCTTTTCTGATTTCTAGTATGACATAATTTTTAGTGCATTTTTAAGGAATGAACACTTCTTAGAAATCATTTTGATAATTCTATTTTTTATTTTAACATATACAAAACAGCTTATAATTATATTAAATACAAAAGACAGACAAACACTTTATTGCACTAAAGAATACTTCACATTAAGTACTGCACATGATAGAATCGATTAAGAGAGGCACAAATTTATAATCAGATAAGACTTGTGTTATTCTAGGTTTAAACAATATAGAATTTTTTTCTAATAGGGATTTACCGCATCACATATTGCACACTTTGAAACACATCTGTTTTACAAATATTCCTCATAACCATTTGTTTTGTCTTTATCTTTGTAAAACATTGTGTATAAGGTTTTAAAGGCAATGAATACTGTATCATTGAAAAAGACAAGTCTATGTTAAAGAAGTCAAAAAAAAAAAGAATAAAGACAACATAAATACTTGACATCCTATTCTTTTGGGGGAAAAAGTGACAAAGTAACCTGACAAACTTCTCCAAAAAGAGAGAAATATCACAAAGCTTAGTTTCATGTTCTCTAAGTTTAAAAAATGCATTTGGACTAAATATCTGTTTTACCAGTTAAAATTCTCTTTGTTTACACTGGGTTTTTAATACCACCATCTACCTCCTTCAAATAGTGCAAATGCATGAGGGACACTCATTGTTGGTAGTCATTCAACAATAAATAATAACTCTAAACATAGCTATTTTATTATTCCTGAATTTGAAAAAGGATAAAGTGCATTCAAAGGTTTAAAGTCATCCTTCTCAATCTTGGACATAATTATCAGTCGATTTGTGATGTTTTCAGCTCCTGACAGGAGCATTCCACACAGCAGATATTCCTGGAAATTCTCTCCCTTTTTCCCCACAGTCTTGTTTGGAGGAAGTTTTCCAAAATAATACAAAGTTTTTCTACAAAGTCTTTAGGGAAAATGTCTGTTCATAGAGCAGCACAAATGTTCTTGAATTCCATGATATAATAGTCTATAATCAAATATGATTCCTCATTATTTCAAAGGTCTGCTACATATCCAGTGTAAATTCTTTCCACATTTTGTGCTGCCGACTTCTGTGCTTTTTAGAAATGCACATTTCTCAGATCCTGTAAGGTTGAACCTGTCAAACAATAAAGAAACTAAGTTATTTTCTGTTCATCACTTTCATTCAGTTATATGAGGATAAACTTTGTGGTAGTGAACTCTGTCTTTTTTTTTTTTAACTTGGTAGGTATGCATAAGAGTCAAGACTAATTTGGAAAGACAAGAGACAAAGATTTAAAGAAAGAGTATGTAGAGGGATGGTACAAAGTTAAGCGTAAAGAGCTCCATTTATTTGATTTGCATGCCACCAGGGGAGTGACTTTTGGTCATTTCTGAGTTTACAAACCCTTCAGGAAACAATTCCCAGAAAGAACACATGGTCAACAAAACTACATGCTAGTGCATACAATTAAAGGGGTTAATGGTCACTGATGCTCATCTGTGGATATGGTGCCATAAGACATTTATTAAGAATTTCTTTTATAGAGATTTATTCTCTGTATAAGTGATTATAATAAAACAATTTAGATGACAAAAATTAACACTAAACTTATAAAATGTCCTTTGAACTTTAAAATGCAATTTAATTACAGATAATGAAAATAAAGTCAGTATCTTTAATTATGGGGCAAGTTATCTCTCAGGTCCATTGAAGCTTATAATTAGATATGAAAATATTGTTGTTTATCTTTGTGCAGATGAGAACTTGGAAAGGGTAAGAAAAATTATTTTTAAAAAACTTGTTCATCAATAAAATATAAATAAGAAAGTGGAAATGTTGACTTTTGTTTGCATCACAATAATTATTCCTGAAATATTTCTAACTGATTCTATTATTCAGACAAAAATTTGCCAAGATCAAATTACCAGAAGCATTTAATGTATGAATTTCGAGTATATAACAAAATGATACTATGAAATCCTTTCTTTAAAGAATTCTAAAGAGGATAAACATACAAAAGAGATTGTCAGAGCTCTGCTCATCAAGAACACAACTTCACACAGAACAGCGCTTTGAAAGGGAAAAACGGTTGCCCTGAGCTGGCAGTGCCGGGAGGATAAAGAGACTTCTTGAAACTTACCAGTTTTTAAATTCTTTGCCAGTTGACCATTTCCACGTCTGTTCAGCTTCGTTTTTCAGTCCAATCCAGTGTTCAGCTCTACCCACATATCGTTTTAAAAAGATCTTGAAGAAAGCACAAAGGACACGTGTGTTAAACAACCCCTCTGGATAAGTATGCAATAAATCCTCAGAAGTAGTTTCTCAAAGCTGTATCTGAGGCATGAGAGCTAAGCTGATCATTTATTGGTTCTGTATAGAATCAGTTCATTTGGATTTCTGGCCTTTAAAACTAACCATTCAAATCCAATTTAAAAGGCTAAATTGAACCCTCAGTTTGATCTCAGACTGATCATATGGCTTTCTGTGACTAAATTTTCCCCCATGGGAAACAGGTTCAATGTCTTCACTGAGAAGGAAACAGAAGGAAATCACAGATTGCTACATAAAATAAAATAGTAATAACTTATAAAATTGTGTTTGAATACCATCTTACCATGTCCTTTTCAGAATCAACGAGAGCAAGGGTAGCACCGTGTTTGAAGCAAGAGTTTTCAGCCAAGGTCCAGTTTCTTGTTACATTAGAAATAAAGTAACATTTCCTCTGGTATCCAATCCAATCATCTGGGCATGAAGAAACATGGCTGTTTGATGGTTCTGAAGATATATATTGAGTTGGACAATTGTATTGGCCCACTGTGAACAGAAAAATTGTTTGTTTTAGTAACAAAAGAAACAAAATACCCACAGCATGCAAACCTAGTTGAGAGGATCCTGTGCTATACAAGCTGATAAACTAAAGGATGAGAGGCAAAAAGGATAATTCTGAGAAGAATAAGAAGGCAAGCTCTCATCTTATCTAATCTTCTGCTGTGTATAATCATCATTGTACATGGTATAAAAAAAAAGAGGGTAAGCTTTAGAATCTGAATGCAGAGATGGAGGAATTTGAAGATGCAGTAGATAAAACACTATATAGGGAGATGAAAAAGAATAATTTACAGAGAATTAATTCAGAATACAGAAAGATCTACAGCTTGAGGTGTATAATAAAATTGTCAAACACAAATTTTTCTTGGTATAGCTGTATGTTTAAAAGGTCATGTTGACTCTTGACATTCATAACAATTGATTCTCTGGGAGCTTCTAGATATAATCTTAATTATCTATAACCACCATTCTGTGGCCTTTGAGATAAAAGACAAAAGACTGGTAAAGGCCTGATTAATCTGTGGCTACATCATCATTTTTCTCTATTGACAATGAATGTGAAGCCCACATTTTCTTTCAAACTGACTGTTGATGTTTAGACTCTAAATAAGTCCCTTTCATTCCAGATTTAAATATCTTCTCAAATGGAATTTTCTCCCACAGTAATGTGTAAATTACAGACACTTTTCAAACTTATAAAGCTCTAGAAAACTCAAAAAAAGTATTATAGTAATCATCCAAGTAACATAGAATTATATATTTAGTATTTTTTAAGTCGTTGGCCATAAACAATATATGGGATGCTCTTAAGTTAATCAGAACTTCTGATTAATTGGACCAAGTAATTCCTGTTGATTTCAATTGGGCATGAATGCTTACAGCAAAAAGACTCAATGAACTTATGAACTGCCGATTCCATGAACTTATTAAGTGCAGACCCACCTGATAAAGAGATGAGAGCTATGATTAAAATGGTGATGATGACCACATTTACTACAGCACATGGAATAGGAACTTGAAGAGACCCTTCATGATGTGTTGCAAAGTGATGACTGGCAGCATTATCTGAAGAGAGAAAGTTGATGGTGAATTTAGGCAAAATATAGAGGTAGGATAGAGACATTGATATTGTTTTGAGGCATTTATTTATTTATTTATTTTATTTTTTATTTTATTATTTTATTTTATTGTATTTTAAGGTTTTAGGCGAGGCAACCCTTGGGTGACCTCACAGATTGCAAGGACCTTGTCAGCTTACAATCCCTTATTTTAAAAATTTTTTGTGCCTACAGCACCTGGTCTTCCTAGATGGTCTTCCATCCAAGTATTAATCAGGCCCAACCCTGCTTAGCTTCTGAGATCAGATGGGATCGAGCGTGTTCAGGGTGGCATGGCCATAGACTATGAGGCATTTAAATGTTAAAAATTAACTATGTATCTCCTTATATACTTATATAAAATTTATATGTTAATTTTCCCCAAATTTTGAGTTAATTTGGATAGTTTCTTTTTGGTTAGAAATGAAACAATCCAGGACTAATAATGAGTCCATAAAATATCTTGCAAATATATGTACTTAATAGTTATAAAGATTCTAAGTGGATCACAATTTTATTATTTATCACAATAAGAACATTGATTAAATACTTAATTACATTTCAATTTTTATGACATTCAAGAATAGTTGAACTAGACTATAGTGACAGAAATCAGAAAAATGATTGCTTTTGTGTATGTAAGAAAGGTAATTTGAGTGGCAAGAAACAAGGGGACTTTCTAGGGTGATGAAAATTTTTTTCTAGAATATAAATAAATAATTAAGAAAGGAGAGAAGGAGATTTTGTGACTCATAGTTTGGATTTGATATTTGTTAGAATAAGCTATGGGAATTTTAAAACTCATAAGAAGTATATAGTTTTCTATTATGTTCTCAAAAACTGAAACATAAAGTTGCCACTTGAGTGATATTAAAATTTACTATAAAAAGCAGTCTCGAAATGCACAAATATCTTGTTTTTCAGTATAAATGACTTTCATAATTAAAAGTGAGTATCTTGAAACATATGTATCTTTTGCCTTAATAACATTTCTCTAAAGTTAAACTGGTCAAAGTGATATTGCTTTCTTTCATAGTGATTTACTATGTACTGGTTGTCAACATCAGCTTTTGCTTCTTCTGGGGATTGTTTTCCCAGTGTAGATCTGCATTTAGATTTTTTAAAAGATGCCTTTACTTCATTCCTATGTAGTTCTATTTCTTTCAGCTCAAAGCAAATCTTCCTTTTTTCCCCCACTGGTATGCAGTTGTCACCAAACACAGCCCTTGGTAGGTAGGGTAGCAAGTTCAGAGCTCTGTCTAGTTTCACTTCTCATTGTGCTGCTTAGACTCAATGCAGCAAGAGCTCCCATTCCTGAGCCTGTACTAACTCGACCAAATAGATCATGGACTCCAAAGCCTAAGTCAGTCTGTTGGCTTATCCAATGGATAAACTGTGGGGATGATATACTCTATGTCCATTAATGAGAGCTATTGTTACTCAGTTTGATTTATCACCTAGGTGACAAAACACTCTCCCAACAGTATACTTCCACTCTGATTATGGGCTTTGTCCATTAGTAAAGAAATTGAAATAAATTCATTATTACATACTGAGTTACCTAAGGTTGATGCCTAATGATTGTTCATACTAAGGATGCAGGTACAGGAGTACATAAACTAAACATTCAACAAAAAATTGGGGTGATCTCAGGATAAGTTAATAATTTATGAATTAGATCTTTCTTTCAACTATTATTGAGCAGTTTCATTGTTATATCTTTTTTCTTTTTGGCAGCTCAACTGGGCCATAAAATATGGTTATCTGGTTTCCAAAAAACTTGTGTGACTTGCATTTGTTATCCAGACTTGATTTTATGTTCTTAAGTGACATATGGGTTTATCGGAGGTAATCAAAGTGATTTTGACTCAAAGTATTCTATTAGACACACATTCAGAAAGCAGAAAACAATCTCTTCCTCTTGATAGTTTCAGCTCTGCTGTTCACTTTCCTTTATTACTGGATAATGTTGCTTACGAATAAATTCTACTACCTAAGTGTTAGATTTGGGGATATCTCAAAAATTAGAGAGGAACAGGAAAAAAAAATCATGAAAGCCTCACAGAAACAAGGTATAGGAAAACAGTGGGAAAATTCTTGTAATAAGAAATAGAATCAGTTTGAGAACAGAATAGGCAAATAGGAGAGAGGGAAAGGTATATAGCTAAGATGATTCTATTTCAATAAAATACAAAAGAAAAAAAAAATGTCTGATTCATGTAGAATGTGAAGCCAGTGATTAGAAGGGTAAAAGAGAAAGACGAAATGAAGGAAAAGAGTCCCATAAGGAATACAGAAGCAGATGTCATTTTCAAGAATTTTTTTCCTGACATTCTTCTAATAAATTACCACTGGACACTGGACATGTTCAAATGCATATATGGCTCTTCTTTCAAAGATTGGAAACCTTCATTTTCAGTAACTGAAACATACTGTCATGAGAAGATAAGATGAAGCACACAGGAAGCACATAAAGATACCTTGTACCTTCTCATGAGGGCAAATGAGGATGTAATTATTTATGTGGAAAACAAAATTTTCATAAAGAGATGCAATGCTTCTTGGAGTATGTACAGATAAATATGGAAAAATGATGGAGAGTGCACTGAACTAGTGTGGGAAGTTTCCTAATTAAATCTGAAAAACTGGGATGGTTTAAATTGAAACAAAAAAACAGATCTTTGAAGATTTTCTGAAATTCACTTTTGTGTTTCCCTCTAGTTGCAGGAATCTTATTTCTCAAGTACAAAGAAATACTTCTTCCTATTTTCTTCTTTATCTTGACTGAAATAGAACGCAACCAAGTTCTTCAAAAGATAAAGCCTCATTTTCTTCTCTAAATGCTATTTTATATTATCTATATAGATACATAGTTATTACCAGTACATAAAAATAAGATCTGACTTACTTTTTTGTCCTCTCTCCAGGTGCAAGGAGCTGTTCTCTGTTAGGGAACAATCTTCAGAATTCATCTTTATTCTTAGTCAAGATTCTCTGGTTAATCTCAGGTTAAGCCAATCTACAGTGGAAGTCTTCGTTGGAGTTCTTACCCAGTCTCTGAATCTCTGAGATAGCTCAGCATTTATAGTCAGTTACGCTGTCTCCGCCCTTTTCCTCTTACCTTTTGGTCGTTCATCTACCCCAGTTCTCTTTAATTTATGCTCCAGTGGCCCAGACAATTCACAATGTGTTGTTGTGGTGAGCTATGGGTTTTCCCTACTGTCTGAAATGTGCTTTCTCACAACCGTAAGTGTAGCATGAAGAGACAAGTGGGATTTTCCCAGAATCTGTGATAACCTTTTTTAAATTTGTAGTAAACAAAAATAACTTAGGCGATAGTGTGTCTGAGTAAAGAATTAAAAGTTAGGGATTCCTTTCTTTGAGATGGAAATAATTTGGAGAGTAATATATTCATATCCATGGAATCCCATTCATTCATTTAATGTAACTAGTATTTATTGAACATCCACTATGAACCTGACACTGTTTAGGGCCAGAGGATTTATTGTTGAATAAGAATTTTAAGATCTCTATCCTTATAGATTTCTCTCCAGTGTGGAAGAGGTTTTTTTTTTTAGGAAGCTTTAAATTGACTTTGAGAAGTCTGTCATTTAGTAAGTGGTTGCTTTAATGCAGGAAATAGAAACCTGTGGTTTGGAACTTCCTTTCTATGTTCTAAAATTATTTATCTTTAATTATCTGTTTCATTTATCTCCTGCTAATATTTTGTCAATTTAGACTAATCTTATTCCTTTATTTCCACCTATCTGCTAGATTGCATGTATATTATATAAAAAATGTATATTATACACACACATAGATAGATATAGATGTAGATATACCTGAGGTTTAAGACATTTGAAATATAATTACTATAAAAACATTGCCATGGTATTAATATTATCCAGATAAGTTATTAAGATTAACACAAAGTGAATGCAGAATGTCCACGTATGATGATTTAAACGGGGCAGGGATCAAAATACCACTCGGGTTAAAAATTTTGATACAAAAAATGTTATTGCTAATATTATTTCTTTAGAGTTGAAAGACCTTGTTTTCATAATAAAAACTTTGTGAAAATGTTATACTTAGGTGGATTGTAACTTATTATCTACTATAGGTTAGTTACCATCACTTTTATTTGTTTACTTAAGACATGAAGAGGTACATGTTGGTCTTAAAGGCTTTCTTAGATTCCATTCTATTTTTCAGTCAGTTTCCTAGAATGTTTTCTAAATAACAGCTAAAGAGTTTTTCTTCGTTTTATAATTAAGTTACATCATTTTGGTGATGTTCATTAGTTCCCTTCTTCCACCTTCCAAAGTTTCTTATCAAACTTTCTATAAATCCAAGGACCTACTTACAGTTGAGAGGAAAGTCCATAATCCGGTCCCTCTCTACCTCTCCTCCCATTTTCCCAATTAGCCATTGCTCTCTTCAACAGTAACCTCTTTGCTGTTCCACAAAAATGTCAAGCATACTTCCACTAGAGGGTCTTTGCTTGTTCTTTAAAAATTTCCTTCCTCCATCTACTTGAATGTCTGGCTCTCCTTTCATTCAATTCACTCACTTGTTCAACTGTTATCTGCATAGAGAGGTCTTCCTTTGCCTTTTATATGTAAATTAGAACCTTACACTCTGTACCTCCATCTACTTTGATCTTTATCTCACTTGTCAATATCTGATATTATATTATTATTTATCAACTACTTTTCTTACTAAATTGTAAGCTGCTTGGGGGAAAGGTCTTTTTCTGTCTCTAATACCTGACATAGTAACTGGAACCTAGTATGTAGTCAGTACCAACTTGCTGAATGAGTGAATAACTAAATAAATATAAATTCAGGAAAGAATATATATAACATAAAAGTTCCAAAATATAGAGTGCTACTCTGGAGGCTTGGCAGATTGTAGGGTTTAGAAAGATATGATTTTGGACTGCCACTGGATAGCAAGTACACACTTGAATACTACTGATGAACGACAAAAAAAGTTAAGTTTGGTATTTAATGGAATAGCTGACGCTTTTGCTAATTTTTTTTTTTTGAGTTAAAGCAACTTAGATCTTTTAAGTGTTTATCCTCCTAGAGCTGGAAGATCTGGGTTCATGTTTACACTGTTATACTAGTTATACATACTAAGTTATGAAGAATGCATGAGATAATATCACTGTTATAAATCTGGAACATTGTTTGAAGTCTTCTAAGTCTGTGGAATATAGAGAGAAAATATTCCTACACACACTGATTATCCTTGTCATGTGTCTTTTCCACTTGCAAAGCAGAACTTTTTAATAGCTGATTGGACTAACATAGATCATGGTCCAGTTATACCATTTACTAATGTAAATTTTCCTGCCTGGTGATTTCCATATGACTGTGAAAATCTAATTTTCTTTGCTGGACACCAACTATCTTTGAAGTTTGGTTATTTCAGAACAGTTAGACAGGTTAACATAATGAAAATAGTACAGACTTTACCGATAGTTAATCATCTCCCACAATTTCCCTCTACTACCTATAGGCCAGCTATGTTGATCTTTATTCTAGTCTTTAAAAAAGCTAAACTTATTTTTATTATATACAGTGTTTCCTTGCTTTTGTTGTCTAGATGCTCAGATGTTATATAGCTATCTCTTTTTTCTTGTTTATGTTTACCTAACATGTACTTGCTCACCAGACCTTCCTTGATGGCCTGTATAAATTACTTCTTATTAGTCAAAATTTATTACCTCAGTCTCTTATTTTAGTTTAGAAAGCATATCATCATTTAAAATCTTGTAGTTCTTTATAATACATACATGTAGTTTTAAAAATTATCATCATGATCATTATTATTTATTCCCCTATCAATAAAGTAAGGTCTTTCAGAGCAGAAACATGAATGTCTGATTCAACAATGAATCTCCAGTACATGAAATAGGGCTTAGAACGTAGGAGTTCATCAAATATTTATTGGGTAGATAATGTATGTGAATATCGACCCAAGCATTTGTTAACTGTTCAGCTTTGGTAAACTTACTTATACCAGTGAGCTTTGGCTTTATTTGTAAAATGAAAATATTGCTGTCTGACTTTAAGTTTTTTGTGAAAAAAATTACAAATTAGAAAATTAGTTTTCAACCACAGTGATTGGTGTATATTAGGTATTTAATGACATATAAAGGAATAGCAGTTTGATACAGGCCATGGAAAGGGCAAGTTTCTCACTTGATGTAAGGTTCTAAGAGATAAAACTGAGAAGTCACAGCATAATTGTTGATATACTGCACCATGGCTCTTGTCTGTCTAGGATACAGACAGACAGCTTTTATGATACTAAGATGCTTGCTTTATTGCTCGAGATTTCTTGCTCCTTCATCCCCAATCAGGTGAATAAATATTATAAATATGTTTATATGTGTTTATATTTATAAACCTGTACATGTATATGCTATATATATATGTGATATATAATTTATATATGTTACATATGTCATTAGGCACAGAAAATATACCAGGAGATCTTGCTGTAAGAAAATAGATATATTCAAACATTATTATATTAATCAAAATCTGTTACTTTTGTTCTGAAATCATTTTTCTCTATCTGTCTTGATAAGAATTGCCCAAGAATTTTGTGATACTAGCACTTGTGTAGGTGGGAGTAGGCAGCCACTGCAAACATAAAAACCAGCCAAATTCCCAGGAACATATGAGTAGGTCTAAGTATCCATTGGCCTCCATGCTATTCAAGTCCTACAATAGCCTGAACTTTATTAAAAAATGAATAAGTTGTTCATTAACTTTCTCTTTCCACAGTCATTTTATTTTAAATGTAAGAAATACCCCGTAGATTTCAGAAAGAAATCAACTTTAATTCCTACAAAGGAGTGAATAATGAATAGGGGTTGCCTAACACAGGCTTGATTGACACCTGTTGTCCTGATTAATTATTACAAGCATGTCGTTTCACTTGCAAGAGTGTCTTCTTATGTACAATAATTTATATTCTCATATTACTAATCAGTATTTGTTAAATAAAAGGAATCTATCTCTACATGTGAAATAATAGCAAATAGTACAAATAAAGTGTGAAGGGTCAAGATACAGTGTGGGAGAGATTTGGGGTCAGAGGGTTTTTCAATTGCCCATTATTCACCTAAATATGGAAGCAAATTTCCTGTGTGGTCAGCCCTGATGGATTCAATTCTTTAAAGCAAAGAAACACATAAAGGGAACTGAAGAAACAAAATTAGTGCAAATAAACTCTTTTTAATTTCCTTGTAAAACACAAATGTCAATAATGTTTCAACTATTTCAGAGATAGTTTATGTCTTATTTCATAAATAATACATCAAAAATTAAGGGATATACATAGGGTAGAGATTAACATTAACATGATTGTTCAGTTAAGAAAACTTAGGCTTAGAGAAATTAGTGCCTGGGCAAAGTTAGAAGAAGCCACTCAGGACACCAGAACAGCATGTTTGACCTTATATGAAGAATCCGGGGGATGTCCCAGAAAGGAAATGAAGTAATGTGAGCTAGATGCAAAATGATGCAGAGAAGACAGGATATACAGTCCTTTTCAGGCAGCAGCTCAGCAGATGCTTTCAGTGACACCTGTTCCCGGGGACCACAAACTTCCGATCTAAGACAGTTTCCGGAAACAACCTGTTCTTTTTTTTTTTTCTTAAATTTCCTTTCTCTTTCAATTAGGTTTCTGAATAGCTTTTAATTTTCTTGAGAATCAAAGCTTCAATTTATAGTTTTATCTTCAACTAAATTAAGATAAATTGTTAATACAATTAGTAAAATTAATTTTAAATCACAGATGTGTGTGTGCTTTTAATTGTTTACCATTAAGGCCAATCAAGGTAGCGAAGAGTAAGTGGGGGAATTTCCAATTTTAAACACTTTCCAACCTTCTCTACTCTCTGAATTGATTTTTTTAACTTTCTAATTTTCCACTTTGGTGGAAAAACTCCTAAAACACAGAAATGAGTTGGTTTGGAAAGTATGAGCTGGTATATTTCTTCTTCCTGACTTGAGATGGTGAAGGTAAAATATAGTGCTCACTTATACAGCAACTTGGAATCTGAAAAATTTGACCATTTTTTTAAAGTCAGAAACATAAAAGAACAATATCAAAGATGAGATACATTGTTTAACCTTACCTTAATATTTTAAATATGTCAATTCCAGGCTTCTTGCATGTAGCAAACATTTTTGGGGAATGTTTCCAAAGAAAATGGTGTGGAAATGGCAAATGGAACATATAGAAATTTTAGGTAGGACAGGGTCTGTGCTGCTAAGTGATTTAAAATGCACCCATTTGTGTTTGAATCTTGATAGACAGGCAACGAAGTTTAACAGAAATATTTGTCTCACCTCCTGTGAATCTATTTGTACCTTCTTAAGTACTAAGAGAGAAGTTTCCAGTTAGAAGACATTCTGGGATTATTACCATTCTTCTGCCCAACTAATTTTAAGTTTAAATGTATTAAAATATTTCTAATGGATTGAATTGGGCTTTTTGTGGCAAGATGTTAGAAAAGGAAAATGAAATGGTATAGGTAGATATGAAAAATCATGTGTATTATACATGATTGTGGGCTAGCATTCTTGATAATGTAAATAAAATGGACACAAACTAAGGAAGATAAACACATTCCAGACAAATATCTCCTGTAAAAGTAAAAGAAAAAGAAAATTTAAAAATCCTGACCAGTTTTATAACTATTAAATAAGTTGAATACATAATTAAATACATCATCTTGGGAAAGAAAGAAAACACAGAATACAAAACTAACAGAAATGCCATGCCCAGAAAGTTTTATGTTCCAATATACCAAATATTCAAGGAAAAAAATAAAAAATTACAAATTCTTCCAGAGAATAAAAAAATTAGGTGAGGAAAACACTACAATTAAAACCTGACCAGCCAATCTTACTCACAAAAATAAATGAACAATTTTTAAAAATACGTTTAGAAACTGAACTCAGTATTATGTAAAAAAATAATATACAACAATATTGTTTCCTCCAGGAATACAATGGTGGCTTTTCATTTAAAAACTAATCAATACAGTTTTCCACATTAACAAGTAAAAAAGTAAAACTTAACTCAAAGATGTAAAATACTCTGTTTGATCAATTTAACCATAAATTCATAATGAAAGCCTATAACACACTAAAAATCATGTGAACTTCCTCAATATTATAGAAGGGTATCTATAAAATATATCATAAAATGTATGTAAAGATAAATAATTGAAAAAGTTTTTCTGCAAAATCAAAAATGAGACATGATGTAGTAATGCAGTAGGGTCAATAAATAAATAAATTTAAAAAATAGATAAAGATTGAACAGAAGAGTCAAATATTTTTAATTAGTTTTTCACAAAACTACAGCACAATGTCACAGATAGGATATTGACACTGGTATAGCTAAGATACAGAACAAAGCCATTTCCACATGAATACTTTTGGTTTTCCTTTTAAAGGCAAATCCATTTTCTTCCTGTCTCTCCTTCATCCCTATCTCCTGATCCCTGAACTTAAGCCCAGACAACCATTGACCTTCATTTCTATGATTTTGTTATCTCAGAAATGTTACATAAATGGTTTCAGATAGCATACAATCTTTGGGGACTGGCTTTTTTCCTCTCAGCATAATTCTTTGGAGATTGTTCCAAGTAGTGGTGAACATCAATAGTTTTTCTTTATTGCTGAATAGTATACCACAATTAGGATGGTCCACAGATTATTTAACAATGCACTCCTTAAAGGACATTTGAGTTGCATGTCCCCTGCACTGGTATGTCTATGTTTTTTGCACAAACTTAATGGAATTGTTTGTTTGGCACATGTTTGCAAATATTTATGTCCACTCTGTAGCTTGCTTTTTGATAGATCTCATGGAGTCTTTTACAGAGCAAAAGTTTTCAGCTTTTCATCGAATGTCTATTGTTTTCTTGTTTTCAATTTCATTATTTTTGCTCTTATGTTTATAAGGTCCTTCCATCTGCTTGCTGAGGATTTATTTTGTTCTTTTTCTAGGTTCTTGAGGAGGAAAGTTAGATCATTGATTTGAAACTTTCCCTCTTTTATAATAAAAAACATTTAATGCTATAAATTTTCCTCTCACCACTGCCTTAGTTGTATCACACAGATATTGTTATGTTGTACTTTCATTTTCGTTCGATTTAATATTCTTCTAAGTTTTTCATGACACTCTATTTGACCCGTGAATGATTTAGAAATGCATCGTTTCATTTTCAAATATTTGGAGATGCTTTTCTGTCATTCACTTTTAATTTGATTCCACGCAGTCAGAGCAAAGTATTCTTTCCCTAATTTCAACTTATTAAAGTTTGCTTTATTGCCCAGGAAATGGCCTATTTTGACATAGGTTTATTAGATTCTTGGAAAAAATTATGTATTATGCCTCGTTAGATTGAGTGTTAGATAAATGTCTATTAGTTATTATTGGTTGATGGTGTTGTTTTCCTTTATTACTGTTTACGTCTAGTTATTCTACCAATTGTTAACACCTTTACTATAATTGTGAATATATTTTTGTCTTTTTTATTTCTATAAGTTTTGCTTTATATAGCTTTGTTTTTGTTACACTTGTATTTAAGATTGCCATGTTTTTTTTAGTGAATAAATTTTGTATCATTATATAACTTTATCTCTGTCTCTGGTAATTTTATTTATTTTTTTACTTTTAAGTTCATTTTATTCTTATATAGCCACTCTTGCTCTCCTTTTATTAAGGTTTGCATAATATATTGTTTTCTATGCTTTTACTCTGAACCTATATATAATGTTATAATTAATGTTAATTTATTTCTTAAAGCATATTTAGATCATGTTATTTAATCTACTCTGTCAATCTCTGATTCTTAAATGTTGTATTTAGACTGTTTATATTTAATATAATTACTAATATGTTAGGGCTTAACTTTACCACTTAATTTTTTGATATTAGTTTGTCTCCATGTTTTATATTTCTGTTTTTTTTCTGCCTTCCTGCAGATGACTTGAACATTTTAAAATTGCCTTTTGATTTCGCTATAGTGTTTTGAATGAATATCTGTATATCTTTAGTAGTGATGCTCCAGGTATTGCATTAGGTAAACATAACAACACAGTCTACCTGTGTTTACCTTTTACCAGTTTGAATGAAGTAAAACCTTACCTCTCTTCATTAACTCCAGATTCCTTATTCAGCCTCTGTTGACACCGAAGGGGAGAGTGGCTACTTCTTACTACTGGCTGGATATGACAGTTACACTTCCTCATTGAACTTCTGGTGATACTATATTGGCTGGAAAGGACAGGAATAGCTCACCACTTTTCCTCACTGTACAAAATAACACTACTGGGCATTGGTAAAAGTCCTGACTCCACATTAGGTTTCCTTTAATACCATCCTGGGTGGGGCGGCTAGGGAGGTCTTATTATTACTGCTGTGTAGAGGAAGAAGTCCTCTTCATAGTTGAAGTGTCTTGTTACAGCCCAGCACATATATAAGCTCAGATTTACCTCTCAGAATTTGCTGATGTGATGAGGGTAGGGTCACAAATTTTTCTGTGGTATTGGATGGAGGAGGACAGTGATTAGTTAAAAGTTTTCTGTTTTGTTAGGCTGTTTCCTGATCCTTTGGCAAAAGAGAGCAGTGTTTTGTGGTATGGTTTTTTTCTGTTTGTATCTGTTGGCATTACTTGGTTTGTGGCTTCTTTAGTTCCATATCTGGAATAAATAATACAAAAAGAAAACCCAAGGAACTCAGTACTGTGTCATTACTTTAGTCTTGAGTCCTCTAGTCATTCTGCCTTATTCTGAGCACCTTTCAGTCTTTTTGTGGTTATTTTATATATACTTTACAGAGTTTTTGTTATGCTTAGTGGGACAAATAGGGAAATACTTATACTTCATCTTCTAGAAAGCAGATTTATAACTGAGTTTTCACAGTTGATATGATTGTGTGCATATGAAATCCCAATAAGTCTATAAACTATTAGAATTTTAAAGATAGCTTAGCAAATTTTCTTGACAGTAGATGATACATTAAAATAATTACATTTATGTATACCAGCAAGAGCTACAAAATGAAAAAATTTTAAAAGAAACAATTTCAGCTTTATAAAAAATCAAATATTAAAAAATAAGCCTAACAAAAGAATGAAAAAAAAAAAACTACGAAATGGTGACTCTAATAAGGAGAGATATGATGTTTAAGAATAAGAGGACTAAACTTAGTGTCATGTTAAGTCATAATTTCAAAGATTTTGGCCATTTCATTTAAGATACTGAATTTGTTTCATTATATGCTTTTATTATCCTTATAATATCTATATGATAGGTAGCAACAGTTTCTTTTTACTCCTCATACTGATGATTTGTACTATCTTTCCTTCTCTATTTTTTTTTTATTGATTAGTCTTGGTAGGGAATTGTCAGTTTTTTTTAACAGCTATTTATTTAGTTCATTTTTTCCTGTTTTCTATTTTGCTGACTTACTTTTTATTACTTTTTTACTTCTACATACTTAGAGTTAAATTTGCTTTTATTTTTCTAGCTATGTAAAGTAGAACGTTAGGTCATTGATTATTGAATTATATTCTCCTTTTATAATAATATGTAAAGCAAAGATTAGAAAACTATGGCTTGTGAACAAAATTTCACCTGAGACCTCTTTTAGTAAAGTTAAAATGTTCCCTCTAAAAACTGTTTTAGATCCATCACACAAATTCTGATGTTATATCATTAAACTAAAAATATTTTCTAACTTCTTTATGATTTGACCTATATTATATAGAAGTGAGTTGTTAAATTTGAAAATATGGGTGTTTCATTTTGGTTAGAGAAGATGCTGAGACTTGTTTATGGACCAATATATGGTATATCTTGGTGAATATGCCATGTGCATTTGAAAAGGCTATGTATTCTGCAGTAGTTTAGTGCATTGTTCTATAAATATCAATTAAATCGAGGTGGTTGATAGTGCTGTTCAAATCTTCTATGTATTTACTGATGTTTTAGACTAGTTCTGTTAATTATTGATGGATGTTAAAAATTGCTGATGAGTATAGAACTGTCTCTTTCTCCATTAAAACCTGTCAAATTTTCCTTCATGTATTTTGAAGCACATGTATTTTAAAAAAGATATGACACTGATAATTTTTCCCTGTAGGTTCTACAATATTCATCTGAATATTCCTTTAAAATATGCTATTTTTATTTTAGTGCTCAAGTACTCATTAGATTCAAACTAGAACTCTGGCTTAACTTTGTGGGTAGCACAAATCTTGTTTCAATCCTTTAAGCCTTTGTTGCATTGCTTTGAATGGGTCTTGCACATGCCTTATTTGGGGGTCAGCCTGGGTATTTTATGGTGTTTATACATAGATTATGAAAACTCATTCTCTCCGTTTCTCCTTTCTGGGATTCTCTTTTTCTCTAGTAGCTATATTTGCCTTGATTCTTTTGTGTGGCAATCATGAAAATAGGTCTCTCAAATCTTCACCTGTGGAAATATGATGACATCAGATTTTCCCTCTCTGAAGTCTATCATCACATTTATACCAAAGCCGTACTTCTCATAGGCTTTTCTCAGCCAAAGAACGATATACTGGAGAGATACTGAGATACTCCCATTCTCAGGAGATGTGGAATTCCTTTGATAGGTGACTGTACTTTGAGGACCCCTATTAGCCTTGATAAATTTTTAAAGAATGGTACATTCTAAGGCTTTTCCCCCAAACTTCCTTTATTCTCTCTTTCTTTCACATGGTAGAATATGATGATTCTTTCCTGGGCCCTTTCTCATTTGTCCTCACTTGCATTTCCCCTAATAAATCTGTTGCATGTTGAATCCTTCCTTGGAATCTAATTCTCAGAGGATCCAAACTAATACACATTCCTGGTTTCTCCAATCAGAAAAATTGTAGGGTTTCTATTAGGGTTTCTAAATTGATCATTCACATCAAACACTCTGCAGTAAGCCCTGAGACAAAACCATAATAACATTGAAACACTCACCTTTATGATAATATTTTCTCCAAGCTGTGATTCACTTTTCACAACCTGAATGCTATTATTTACTCTAATAAAACCTTAGGATTTTGAATTTAGGGTAGTCCACATAGTTCTAAATCAATAAAAGTATGGGGAGGGGGACTGAGGGGTGTTAGGTAATATACCATAATGGAAACAAAAATTTACTCATGGTTTCTCAATGTTCAACTTTTACTTATTAAACATTGTGATTTCTCTTTAAGATGGTTCTATGTCTCTTCATTGTTCTTCTTTGATATCTTTGAATTTTTCTTGTGTTCCAATAAAAATAAAGATGACTTTAACTACAAGAAACAAAGCATTTGTGTTAGTTGACTAAAATGATAAGCAATCACTGTTTCCTGAAACAACAAAGCCAGAGGTAAAGTTTCTGTGTCACTTATGACCATTCAAATGCACATAGATAATTTGACTCAAGATGGCTTAAACATTATTATCTGATACATTCAGAAGTGGTAATTTAAATATTTCAAGGACTCAAGAACTGTCTGTCTTTCTGTTTCCCTAATCTTGTTTGTTAGTAGGAATTATTTCCATTAACAATCACAAAATGGTTGTATCTGTCCCGAAAATCACAAGGACAAACAGTGAAGAAGAATATATGCATTATTCTCTAATATCTACTTCTACTGCTGGCATGGAATAAAAGTGATATGTCAGCGGCAATTTGCTAGAATTTTGTAAGCATTTCTGTTTTTCCCTATCTTGGTCAAATTCTCACACCATTCAGGCCATTGTTGTTATCATATCCTTTGAAATAACTTTCTTTCCTCAATCTTCCTACTTGCTACTCTTCTTACCAGGAGATAATCACGTTCTAGTTATTAGAGTATTTCCTCTCAGGTTCTTCACATATGTTTTAGCTTAGATGCAGTATTGCTCTGAAAAAGTCTATTCCAAATAATCTATTCAATTTCTCTTTATCAGAGGTGGTCAAGGTTAGAATAATTAAGTTAAAGTTATTTTAATCTCCCCTTAATTGTATTAATCTTAAAATAAAATATTTATATTTGTTATATAAAGTAGTTGTAAAAGTTCAATGAGTCAATACATGCAGCATGCTTAAAATAGTGCATGGCTGAAAGCTGGTACTAAACAAATGTTAGCTAGTATACCTCACTGGACTTTCATAATCCAATTGCTGACAAAGAATTAAAATTACTATAATTAGCAATTATAGTAATTAATCCTTTCAATTGGGATTCATCTTCTGAGTTAAAGTGTGATATCTACTGCCCCCTGAAACACCATGGCCACAGCAAATGCCTAAGTAGATTGTAATTCCTATTAAGGATGAAGAGAGGACTTGCTTACTGGGTAGAAAATCTTAATAATTATTGAAAACAATTTGCTAAAAAGAAATCTTTGCTACTGATCTTTATATTCAAATTCTGGAACTTTACGTCTCAAGCTTACATTTATCTTAGTCTCCTAACAGGAAATTTTAAAACCACATCAGATAACTTGAAAAATTTTTTTTACAAGTGCTATTGTCCAAACCTCACAGAGGTTTTCTATGATGTAGATTTTAAAGAAGCAGGTGGGGAGTGGTACGATCAGATAAAAAGTAAACAAAATAGAGCTAGTTCACATCAGTAGTAAAAGCTTGAAATGGAGAAGTTTAAAATATCGTGTGTTACAAGTGTTAAAGCTTTAGGTTAAAAATCATAAATGAATGCAATTTAATGCTTGACTGCCACCAAATAGAGAAATTGCTGTGTATCACTGAATTGCACTTATTCCTTTACTCATGTAATGACTATTTAATACTTTGCACTAAACTCTGAAATAGGTACTAGACCTACAGAATTGGACAAAATAATCATGATATTGATTTTCTTTCTCCTTTCAATTCTGTCATTTTTGCTTCATGCATTTTGGGTTATATTTTTAGATGCATTTACATTTTAAATTGTGTCTTTTTGATAGCTTGACCTTTCATCATTGTAAAATGTCCTTTTTGGTCTCTAATAATTTTTTAAAGTCTATTTTTTTCTAATATTACTGTATCATTCCAGCTCTTTTAGTTACTATTTGAATTGCATATCTTTTATTCATTTTTAATTTTTTAATCTAAAATATGTCTCTTGTCATAGTTGAATATAACTAAGAGTGTCTCTTATAAACAGCATTTAGTTGGATCATATCTTTTGTCCATTTGTGCCTTTTGATTAGGTTGTTTAATCCATTTATATTTAAGGCAATAAACTGGTTTGTTAGTGTTTAGGTTTTTCCATTTTGTTATTTGTCTTATATATGTTTATGTCTCATCATGCCCCTGTTGGTCAATTACTACCTTCCTTTGTGTTAAATAGATACATTCTGGTGTACAATTTAATTAGCTTGTTTCATTTTACTATATATTTTTTTCAGTTATTTTCTTAAGAGTTCCCCTAGGGAGTATAATTAACATCAATTTATAACAATTCAGTTCAAATTAATACAAACTTACTTTCAATAGTATCCATGACTTTACTCTTATAGCTTTGTGCCCTCCCCTCTGTGCTATTGTTATACATATTACATTTGTATACATTAAACATTTGTTATACATGAAACATCATATAAAAGTTAGTAAATTATGACTACATAAATTTGTAATTATTTCTATTTAAATAAGGAGAAAAATAGATTTACAAATAAGAAATAAATTTACACTTTTATATTTAACCCTATAGTTACCTTTAACACTTCTCTTTATTTTATCATGTGAATTCAAGCTACTGTGTAGTATCCTTTTATTTGAGCCTAAGTGAACTCTTTAGCATTCTTGTAGAACAGAGCTGCTATCAACTAATTGTTTTACTTTTTATTTATCTTGGAATGCCTTACTTTCTTTTATTTAAAAAAAAATAGGTTTTATGATTATAGAATTCTTTTTTGACAGTCTCTTTAGCATTTAGCATTTTAAATATGTCATTCCACTACCCCTTGGCCTATATCTTTCTAGTGAGAAATCAGCTGCTGATTTTATTGAAGATCACATATATTGAGACACTTTTCTTTTGCTGCTATGAGATCCTCTTTTTGTCATTGTTTTTTTGACGGTTTAATTATAGTGTATCTAGTAGAAGATATCTTTGAATTTATTCTCCTTGAGTTCATTGACCTTGATGGATGTATAGATTGTTTCCATCAAATTTTAAAATCTTTGGTTATTACTTTTTCAAATATTTTTTTCTACTCCATTTGCTCTCTTCTCTTCTTTGGGACTCCTATTATGCATAGGTTGATATGCCTGTTAGTGTCCCACAGCTTTCTGAGGCTCTGTTTATTTTTCTTCATTTATTTTTTATCCCCAGATTTTATATAATTTATCTTAAAGTTTACTGATTCTGTCTTCAGCCTTCCTAGTTAATTTTTTATTTAACTTATTTTAATTTTCAGCTCTACAATTTCTGTTTTTTAATGATTTCTATGTCTTTGTTGATATCGTCTACTTAGTAAGACATTATTCTCATACATTCTTTTATTTCTTTAAACATAGCTGCTTTAGTCCTTTGAAATATTAAAATTGCTGATTGAAAATCTTTACCTTCATTTCTGCTTGTACAGAGTCTTAAGATCTGTCAGAAGGAAGAATTGGGGGCCTTCTCAGGCCCTTCTTGGTCACATGCACAGCCCTACACATTCATAGCATTCTATATTCCTAGCAATATGTTAGAGCTCTTCAAAGCCCCTCTATGAACATCTTGTCTCCCAAGTTTCTCTCTTAAGTTATATTTTTTTAAAAATCAGTCATTTCTTTGCCCCAACTTTTGTTCACTGCAGGCAGCTATAATGTTCAGCAATTGGTGCTGATCATTTTTGGAAAATGCCCCTGGAAAAAATGTTGTTTGCATTGAGCAAGCTCATTTGGCTGTTTTGGTTCAAGAGAAGAAATGCCCCACAGGTGGGAATTTCTAGGGAAATGCCGGATAGTTCGAATAATGACTACTCTGAGATTATCTTTTGAGGACCTCCAAATTCTTTCTGCCCCCTTCAGTTCCTGTTACGTTATTGTTTTCCACAGCACTGTAGTTGCAAGACTATTGCTTTTCAAAATTACTGTAAAACTGAAAAGGATGGGAATAGAGTAAGTCAAAACTCCACAATTGTTCTTAATGAGATTCAGGATTTTTTTGTTCAATAAATTTTTGTAGATTTTGCAAGTCTCTGGTTAATTTTTAGCATTCTGTAAAGTTGATTTTGACATTTTTGTTCTTGTTGATTTAATAAAATAATAGCTACTTGTAGGTCATAATACTACCATTCCTACTGCTGTCTGGCCAGACAACTAAACATAAAATTACAATGAAGTGTGTTTATCATTTTACTAAGAAAAATAAGGGGAGCTATAAAAGTATATTAGGGAATTTACCCTAGTATAAGAATACCCTTGTGTAAAGAGTAACATTTATTATGAGGAGGAAAGATGAACAGTAATTTTCCAGATGAATAAGGCAGGAGAAGAGCTTTTTTAGCTAGGGACAAATAATACAAGTCTCAGGGATGAGAGTAGGGAATGACCGACCACATTAAGGAACTGAAATTCAATAAGCTGAAATAAAGTGAGAGTAAAGGGCAAGACAATAGACAAAGACAGATTACAAAGGACCAAATAAATGCTGTTAAATAGTTTAGAATTATTCTAAATACAGTGAGAAGTTTCTAAAGCATTCTACATTCTGATTAACTTGGATCAGACATTCATTTTTAGAAGTATCACTCAGGTTGAGCAGTACAAGATGGACTGGATTGAACTGTTATCCTAGACAGTTGATTATATTCAAGACTAGTGTGGCAGAAGAAGAGATAAAGGAAAGTTGTTGAATTAAATACATGATTAGTAAATACAGCCTATAATTGATTGGATAAGGAAATTTAAGGAGATGAGATGCAGAGGGGTGGGGGGAGTCAGAGATGGTCTTCACGTTTTGATTCAGAGAACCATGAGCAGTATTCCTTAAATAAGAGATTAAAGAGTGGATTTAGGAGGAAATCAAAATAATTAAGTCAGTTTCTGAAATCTGTGTGGGGGTTTACCTAGGTATTTTTAATATACATTTAAACTTATGGTTCTAGCCCTAAAAAGAAGTCTGATCAAGATATTGTGTGCATGTGTATTAGACTTTTCTATTTTTGCTTTAGAAAGTGCTTTTCCATCTGCAACGAATGTAGGGGTGTGTTTCTTCTCTGGCCTGAAGCGCTCATCCACTTAGCTGATAGAAGTTGATATCCCAAGGTTTTCAGCTGCATTTCTATAGTATGACTTTCAGTGGAACAGTACCACCTTTTCAAAGTCACACTCTCTAAGGACCAATTGCACCAAATTACTATTTCATGTAAAAAAATAAAAGCCTGGACCTCTTGACTTATATCGCGACAAACTTAAGAGCCAACCAGACTCAGAATTTGCCATAGTGTTAGCTATAGCCTTTGTCAAGACTGAATCACAGTTCAAAGTTCCGTTTTGCCCAGATAAGAGTTTCTCTTACTCACCCACAGAGGTCAATTTTGAGATACCTCCCTAATTAACATTCTGTATGTAAACTCTATGTCAGAGTGTTTTTCCTAAAGTATCTGAACTGCAACACAGTCCAAAGAAATACTGGGGGCATATCTTACCCCAAAAGTATTTTTTCATTGTGATCTTCCTGGTTTTTTTTTTTTTTTTTTTTGGATGATACATCCTAGGAGCAAAACTACAAAAGAAAGAGGAAATGTAGAATTTCTCTGCAGCCTATATCTTGACAATAGCTGCTTCTCTAACTCTTTTTTACATCTGACATTTGGGGAGGTTGATTATAATGAATGTTTTGATTCTCCAGCAAACAAATAAGAATTTGTATTTTGCATGAAACCTATCACATTGGTGAAAACCACAAAATGACTCATGCAATAGAAAAGCAAGCATGGTTCTACTTACTGAGGTCAGAGTATATAGATTCATGTTTTATTTTATCAGTATCTTTATCTGCTCATATTTAAGTAACCATTTTAACCATGAGAATGGTATACTCTAGCCGACAAACTCCCAAGACCATATTATGTGAGCAGATGGTTTTTCCAAAGAATTAGAAAGACAGGTGCTGGAAAGACAAAATTTATTATTATGACTATTGTGGCTGAGGCTATATATTTACATAATATTTTTTATTGACCAAATAATTGTCTTGGATGGTAGATGTACTGAATTGAACATGATGAAATGACAAAATCAATGAGGGTTTAGTGTCCAGAAATATAACAGAACATATCCAGTATTAAATTGATAAATAAAATAGGAAATATCTTTATTTTTCTGGACTTTCAACTGCAAAACACTAGAGTCCCATGCTTCTCAACGACTATCAGAAAAATAAGACCCCAAAAAGATAAAAAGATGACCGCTATCATCCCTGCCCTGGATGTCTGTAGTCTAATTTTAGATATAAGCATCAAAGATAAATCATTTTACCTACAAAAATATAATTATAAAATCATATAAGTATATAGTTACACAAGATGTTAAAAGAGATTTAATAAGTCTTTAACAATAATGAGCCTTAACTGTATGATAAACCAGTTATAAAGAATATCCTTCACAATCTTCCTTTCAATGATGAAACAATTTTCAAGTGGCCAGGTTTTAGAAAACTCACCTTTCGCTTTTCACTAAAGTCTCAGAATTCATTTGCAACCAAATAAGCATGTAACTTCCACACATCTGTTTCTTTTACATGTTTCTCTTGATCTCACCACAAAGGCTACGTAATTTATAGGAAGTCAACTTAACTTCTTTACTTAGAAACAAGAAGATATAAATTTCAATGGTATTTTTAGAAGTACTGGAAGTTTACTATTCATTCAAGATTTAAAAAAAGAATTACTTACTAAGGTCATAGTTTGTAATTCTGGTTTAGTATTAACAAAACCTAATTCAAAACATAGGTCAAACTAGCAAATAACTGAATTAATCTGAATGAAAATAAAATGAGAATGAGAATGAGTATAAATATAGAACCTACTGTACCTTAAAATCCAGTGAAGCAAAAAAATTATTTTTCTTAAAATGTTTTAGTCTATATGAGCACCAGTTGGGCCGGTATTGTAAAATTCTTTCAGTAACAGCAGAATCACCTTGCATCACAATAATAATGAAATTAGTGTCTCCTCTCATAGCTATATGACTTGACTAATATAATTTGAGTATTCTTCTGCAATTAAATCCACTTTTTTTTTTGTCTACACTCTACCTATACCTGAATAGATCTATCTAGCTGGGGAATCACACAAAATCATGTTGAAATGACTCATAGTGAAAGTATATACAACTATAAGTATCTATTTCCCTTCCTCTCCACCCTTGTCTCTCAATTTCATTTGCATGAAACTCTCCTCTTAAGTCACTGGACATCCCTTCTGTCTCCTCTGCAGAGTCCTTCTTTCCTCTTTTCCTTCTATCTACTCTATCTACATCGGCTTCTTAGACGATCCCATCCAGCCTCATGTCATTAATACTAGCCATATTCTTGTAACCTATGTTTTTCACCCTGACCTCTTTCCTACATGTCATACCTGTCTATCAACTGTTTACCGAAAGTCTCTACTGCCATTTTCATGTAAACATTTTAAACTTACAATGTTCAAAATTAATCTTCAGATTTTGTCTTTCATACCAGTTAATTCTCCAGTTTTTTAAATATCTCAATTAATAGTACTTTTATCCCAGTAAACGCAGACAAAAAAATCCTGAATCATCTCTCTCTTATTTTTCATTCCTAAACACTATACCTAACCCATCTGTGAACCCTTGGATTCTTTCTTCATACATACAGAATCTCCAGCTCTACTGCCACCACTATATTTCAAGCTAACACTAACACTTTCTTGCCATTTTAACAGTGTTTTAATTATGATCTTTCTGCTTTTGCCCTTGCAGGAATTGTAAAGCAACACTCATTTTTAAGCTTGGACATTGCTTTATTTTTTTTTCACAGCACTCCCTTACGAACTGAATTGTTATATAGTTCTTTCGTTGTGTGTTTGTTGGTGTTACCTCCCTCTATTTGAATACAAGCAGCATGAAAACCTCAGTTTTGTTGTATTTACTGCTATATCTCCAGTGCCTAGAACATAGTCAGGCAGATAGTAGATGTTCAATAATTTTTTGTTAAATGAATGAATCAATCAATGTGTGGATGTAATATTGAGTGACAAAGTAGATTGAGGGTCATAGTATTAGAAAATGTGATTAGAGAGGACTTCTCTAAATAATTCAGGAACTATCTTCTAGGCTTTGTATCTGTAGCTATGATAATGCCCAGGAAAAAATTAGACCCTGCAGAAGTGATGTACAGATATCAACTCCAAGAAGTAAGACACAGAAGCCTAAGAATTTTCAGGTATGATGTATTCTCTTTAGTCGTACTCTGTTTTGAAAGGTGTCATGACTCTGTAGCTCTGAAAAAATTTCATTACCAGTGGTCCATTAGATACACAGCTTGAGCTGGTTTAAAAAAATCATCTGCTTTTTTTTTTTTTCTGGGCAGATGATATTGATGGTATCTTGGTAGGCCATCTGGTCTCAATAATCAAAGTTTTTTGTATAATTTGTATTGCATTGATTTCTTGGGTCAGTTAACCACCAAATATTTATTGTAATTTAAGTTTACAACCTCAAGACTTTTCATATATTTTCCATAGAAGAATGATGCTGATTCAAAGAGCAGTGGTATGTAGACCACTGTAGCAATCTGAGATTGGACATGAGCTTTACATGGGTTTCAGGCAAATCCACCTGATTAACAATGTTAGTTTTCATACCCAGTCAAATTATTTAAAAATTCAAAATTAAGCTGAGACTTAAATGGTTATTGTTTTTTAGTTTGGGAAAACATTAATATTGTAATTGTTATTGTTGTTATTATTTAGCATCTGATAGCTAAAGACACCACAATATTTTTTCTATAGGGTAAAAGAGATCTTGGCTCTTCTGCTGCATTCTTCCGGATAAATCTTAAAATCATTTTTTTTATATTGTCAAGGTAATTGTTCTCCTGTTGCTATCTTCTTTATTCAGTACTTAATCTTCCCCTCAATAAACATCTCAGAAGAATTTGAACAAATTAATATTTCACTTTCCTTCATAAACTTTCTTCTTTTGGCTGCTAGAGAAAATGTACTAGCAATACCATTAATTTCATTAATATTGAAATTACCATCTTCACTACCTCTAGCACTTCCACTGGACTCCATCACTATCAATCTTCCCTTATGAAATATCCATAAAAGTTGTTCTTTGTCCCATATTAACTCTCTTGGATTTTTTAAAATTATTCATGTAACTACAATATGCAGCTTCCTCTGTAATCTGATTTGACAGTGGAGAATTTATGAAGAATGCTATTTTTATGAACCTGCATTGAAAGTGCATACTCACTGGTGAAATTTGTTTTGTTAATATGTACACAGGAGTATTATGTTAATTAGTAGAAGCCACGAAGTCAGTGAGTTAAAACGCGCATTTGATGATTTCGTGTTCTGAATGACTCTCTAGGTAGGAGTAAATGAAATCAGTGAGCTGATTTCTGACACAATGCTACCTTTCGGCCTTCAGTTTCTGTTTCTTGCAAGGACTTGTAAGAGCAAAGCTTTAGTTCCGCTTGTGAACTGGTGCTCTCTGGTGGCTGTGTGAGGCCTTAAAGAAAGAGCCTGCTGCTATGATTGTGAGATGAACAAATCTATGCCAAGAAGGAAGTGCCAAGCTCCCCCATGCTGCTCTCCTTCCCTCAATGGAATACCTTCACCGAATTTTGCCTTCTTACTTAATCTTTAGTCAAACACTAGGAAGTCTTGTGGCTAACGTCTTTGGGTTTCCATTCTAGATTTGCTACAATCGCCAGAGATTTGGGATCTAGTAGTTACCAAAATTTTAAATGATTTTATTTTGATATATAAAGTTAGTATTTCCGAAATTATATTACTCTTTTTAGTATTGGCTGAAGAGAATATTTTAGAGTGATACAAAAGTTCTAAACTAGATTCACTAATGGTCATATGCATTTATATATTTGCTAAATTCATCCAATTAGATACATAAAATAAGTGAATTTCATGGTATATAAATTAGATCTCACTGAAACTAAGAGAAACAAATAAACAAAGAAAAAAAATAAATTTCTGCCCTGCCTCATAAATATTGGGTAGTCTCTTCACATACCAAAAATGTCATTGGAAAATATGGTCTCTTTCCTAAGTTCTTGAATTTTTTTAAATATTTCAATGTCTTTAGAATGCCAAATATTGCCAGTATTTTTTTCTTCAAATCATATAATTATATTATTAGCATAATTTATAATCAACATTGCTTTAGAATCTGAAAATAACTGTTAGGTAATTGGAAGCTACATTAAATATCAATATATTAGGTATGTAATTGAAAATTTACATATTTAGGCTAAAAAAAAGGCAGCTATATATGACAACTCAACTCTTAAAGGGATAAAACTTCCATTTCCCTGCCTTTTTGGGATTATCAGGAGAAATTTTTAAAAGAACAAACATAATATTAAATTCAATACGTGGTGGACAGTTGAGAAGTTATGTGTTAACTAGGTCATGAGAAAGAAAACATTTCCTCTGAGGTTTTCACCAAAGATGAAACTGTGAACCCCTGTAGGGACCCTGAATGGACAGCCTGAGAACAAATTAGTAGTTTGAGGATAAACCTCTGATTAGCATCAGATTTATTTTTTTCTCATTATACAGCATAGCTAAAAAACCAAACGTACACATATATACACACACATTCACTCACACTGAAGATGCAAGAGGAAGAAAGATACATGACGTTGAATCTGCAGTTGAAAAAAAGAAGTTCAATTCAAACATCTCAACTTAAATTTAAAGGTACGGAATTCAGGTTTTTCCCCACGTATGTGGATTAGTATGGGTATGGATTTAGTATGGCTTAATATTAACATGAATATTAGTGTGGATAGTAATTTCCAATATTCTGTTTTTTTTCTGTTCTTGAACTGCTTTTTTTCTTTTTTTGTTTGTTTTTGTTTTGTTTGGTGCTTTCTTCTCCTTGTCTCTATCTCCATCTTGTCTATCTTTCTGTTTCCGTCTCTGTCTTTCATTTATTAATGTGGGACAAACAGTTTTTTGCTTTTAAAGTAATATTTGTCTTACATAATTTCTTAATGATTTTCAGGAAACATAAAATATGGCATTTTTAATTCTTATTTTTAATTGGGATTGTCAAAAACTTTAAAATATGTTTTCCACCAGATGAAAAATTTGTTTTAGAAAATAGATATTTTAACCCGAAAGATCACACAATGTAGTGGCTCCTCTGTGCAAACTTTTTTCATATTCAGTTTGTAGATGTCATTCAGAAGCCCGAATGTGTTTTGGTACAGAAAAGGAACTCAGGAAGCTACAAAAAATAAATTTGCAACTTCTGGTTTTATTTAAGTTGTATAAGCTAATAGTCATTTTTTACTAATTACACATTAGAAAAATAGATTATAATGTTTTTGCAGGGTTTTTTGTGGGTGCTTTGTATGTATTCATTCCACTGGTCTTGCACATTCAAATTGTTTTAAAATCACTTGAAATAATTCTTTTCTTACAATTAAGCCACTAACTTAATCTTCAGTTAAGATCTATTAATTCATGTTCTATTTTATTGCTAAGAATCACTTTTTGAAATTTTGACTTATTTTTTAATTATGTATAAGTAAACATATTTTACAATTATAATTATATATAATACATATTATACAATTTAATTATAATTTTATAATAATGTAAAATATTTATGTATTTTCAAAGTCAAACCTATATAGCAAGCTACTTCAAGATATCTCCAATACCCATAAATCCAGCTTCTATTCTATTCCTTTCACTCTCTTCAACTAGTCCGCCTATTGATGGACAGTTATGACGTTTACTTTTTTAATTATATTTCCATTAGAAATAGTATTGAAATGCCTTGCACATATGTCTTTTCATACTTTGCCAATATGTCACCAAGGACAAATTTCTACAAGAGATATAGCTAGGTGATGACGTAAATGACTATATAATTTTGCTAATTTTTTCCCAAATGTTCCTCTGTAGAATTGTACCATTTTGTACATCTATCTTTTAAGTGTTTTCTTGACTACCTCCTAACATATTATAATAATCATTTTTTTATTTTTAAAAATAAATAATTTTTTTCATATGTGTTGAATTCTTGGGACTATTGGTTATCATTATTAATGTATCAAAGTATTAAAAAATAATCTGGGAAATGCAGTGTATACATTATTAATTCAATTCTGATAAATCTTATTTCTCTATATTTGTCAGTATTATGATAAGAAAAAAGCTATGTACTATTTCTTTGAAATATTGTTCTATTTGGCTTATTATGCTTTTTCTTGACTGAGTTTCACAACTTCAAATGTACTATCTCTATTTCCATAGGTTTAAAGAGTATTTGAAATATAAATTTCAGTATTAATAATTTAATTTATTGACTGAACAATAAGAATAACCACAATTATGAGAAGTAATTTTTCACCAGTTATTATAACACATTCACAAAAATTATCTTTGATAAGGACTTAAACTATCATGTGAATCATAGACGTTCATATATTTAGTATAAACTAATTTGCATTGTCCACCAATGCAAATTCTCATAATGAGGTTGAAAACATAACAACATGTATACTCAAGACACTGGATGAGAGTATTTACTTTCTGTCTAATGGTATCAATTTGTTGATTAATAACCATTGCTGAGTTCACACTCTCATCTTCAACCTAACAGTGTTGATATATGAAAAATAAAACAGTAGTCACACTATAGGAGTTTATCACCCAATCAGAACTCAAAGAACTATTATTACATGGGTTAGAATGGATTTTAGGACATTTTCAGATTAAAATAACACATACCAGGAGTCTTATTTAATTTTGATTGATATCCTTAGTAAATCATACAGGTGAAATGACTTGTGAATGTTACATTAAAGCAAATGATTAATTAGAAAATATTTATTTATGTGAATATATATGTGTATCTGTTAGTGCACATGCCCACATACCTGAGTGTGCATGTGTGTGAGCATGTAAGTGTGTGTGTGTGTGTGTGTGTGTGTGTGTGTGTGTGTGTGTGTGTTTTGGGGGGAATTATTAGATGTATGCATTAAAATTATTTTTTCCACTGGTCAATTTTGTCAAATAGTAGCATTTTTTCAATATTCAATGTAATACGTATCATAGCTTCTGATCATCAGAGTATTATCATTATGAAATAAAATAAATGTGTATTTTTGAATTTTTGGTTTTATGCTTTGATTACCTAATATTTGAAAATTTAAAGCTAATATTACATACAGTTCTATTATTACAACTGGTATCACTTCTTAAGAACGTACTTTTCTAAGCTAATTCATATGATTAATCTTTCAGATCGTTCTGTGATGTTGCACTGGTATAAAATCTTTTTGGGAGTATCTGGAATAGTAAATGCTATTTTGGTTTTGACTTTGCTCTCCTTGACTCTGTTGGGTAAGTTAAAAGTTCTTTAATGATAAATATATGAAAAATATTTACTCTCTTCTTCTGACTCTTTTTTGTAGTCGTTCACACTTCCTTACATTGACAAAGGTTTGCTAAGGAGCTGCTATGTATAGATTGGTGCAGTGCACGCCCTGATAATGTACTTAACATGCAGCCAAATCGGATAAGTATCTTGTCCTAACCACATGCAGTCTGATAAGAGGGAGAATGTATATGTGTGTGTGTGTGTTTGAGATTCTATGTATATTTGGAAACCATATTTTTTGATATGTCAGACACGTGAGTAGATAGAATTTCATAATTTTTCTTAAGCATTTTTACACATTTTATCGAGGTTGTATTTAGTTTAATATTGGTTTTGTCTAACAGATACTTACTGAGCAACTACTATATTCCAAACATTACTACAAATACCTAGTCAAAGAAAAAAAAGGAATCTCATATTCTAGTATAAGAAACAGATTTTAGATAAATAATTTTGGTAGAATGACCTAAACACAGCATCATCTGTTTTAGCAAAATATTAAGAAAACATGAGCATGCATACTTCCTAAATTAGGAACTTTGCTTTACTTACTACTATATCACCAGTTTTTAGGACAATGCCTGGCACAGAATAGACCCTCAACAAATATATGTTCTGTAAATAAATTAATTGTGTAATATTTGAAATTATTTTTCATTAGATATGATAATAAAAAAGAAACTTTCTAGCTATCCCTTCAGTTATTTCTTGTTTCAATCATCAGAATCAATCTAAAGAATTTGTCTATGACATATTGCACAGAGAAGACATTTGCTCAGTCCTATAATTCTGTTTTCAAGTTTCTCAGGGAGTGTTGCTAAAATGCCAAAAAGATAATAATTCAAATATCACCCAGCATGACAATATTGGAAACCTGAAAATGAACAGCGATACAAGAGGAAATCTAAGTAACAAAGATGCAGACCACTGTATTTCAAGAGCTACTGACCATACAGGTATCTCTCAAAGCTTTGGTCTATACTTGTTTTATTCTTTTGGATCTTCTAAGTTTGAAAATCTTATTGAACATGTATGCTATGAATTAAATCAACAAAGATTTGATATAAATTAACTTTTCACTCTAAACCTGATTCATATATTCTTTAAATTTTTTTACAATGGGAGGAGGGCTGTAAGCCAGAACGTAAAAAATATGTTCTTCTTTCCAAAAATTTAAAATGAAATTGAGACATATAAATATAAAAACTTAATTGTGATAAGGCAGTATGTAAATATTTGTTTTATTTTTTACTTATCCTTTTGAAATACAAAATAGATCAAAGTAATTATATTTAAGAAATTATCCATTATGATTTTAAGCTTAGAAGTTCTAATCATAAAGAATTTAGGAAAACTATCTCTTCTACTTTTGATTTTTTTAATTTAACTTTTTAACACTTAACTCTTTTAGTTTTTGACATTTATTTTACAGTATGATATATAATGAAGGTACAGATTAATTTATTTTATAATTATTTATCAAAGGGTTTTTCTCTAATCCTTTAGTTTGTATTTTCATCTTTATCACATATAAAAATATCATTTATATTGTGGTTTACTATAATTATCTGTCTGTTTTACATGTACAAGTCCCAAACCAATTAAAATACTGTAATTTTACCACATATTTTACATTCCAATTCCTCATTATGTTGGGTATTGTAATGCAAATTTTTCAGTTAAGAAAGCTTTGATAGGTAAAAATGAAATCATAATAACCACCATTAAACATTCATTAGTCTAAATGCTGTATAACAAATTACAAGACAGTGGTTTCCTATTACATTTTTCTTCTTGTTTAATTAAGGTAATATTCACAAACATAAAGCTAACCATTTAAAATTAAACAGTTCAGTGGTGTTAGGGCATTAAATGTGCAACCACCATATCAGCCTAGTTTCAAAACAGTTTCATCACTCAAAAAAGAAATTACATACATAATAACTAATTACCTTCCTTGCTCCCCTGCCCCCATCAGCTCTTAGATGTCACTAATCTGCTTTCTGTTGCTATGGATTTACCTATTCTGAAAACTCATATAATGAAATTATAATATTTGACATTTTGTGTCACTTCTTTTATTTAGCTTAATAGCATTTAGAAGTTCAAACATGTTGTACGATGTATCAACACTTTACTTTTTTTTTATTACTGAATAATATTTCATTACATGTATAAACCACAATTTTTTTAAGGTGGCAATATTAACCAAAATGGTTTACCAATTCAAAAAAATTTCTATCAAACTTCTAATGGCCCCTTTTTTGTTGCTCAGAAATGGATGAGATGATCCTAAAATTCATATGGAATTACAAAGGATCTTGAATAGCAAAAACAATTTTTTTCAATCATAGTGAACATTCAATATTATTTTATATTAGTTTCAGGTATAGCAAAAACAATCTTGAAAAAAGAAAATCAAATTTGGAAGACTGACATTTTCCAATGTCAAAACTGACTACAAATCTACAGTAATCAAAAGAGTCTTGTACAGGCCTTAAGATAGACATATAGATCAATGGAATAGAACTGAAAGTCCAGTGTTAAGCCCATACACTTATAGTTGAATGGTTTTTGATAAGCCTTCCAAACCATTCAATGTGGAAAGAATAGTCTTTTCTACAAGTGAGACTCAATTAACTGGATAGCCACAGACGGAGAATGAATTTGGACACCTAGGTCACACCTAGGTCATATAAGAAAACTTATTCAAAATGGATCAAAGACCTTAATATAAGAGTTAAATTTTAAAAATTTTACAAGGAAAAATACATGTAAATCTTTATAACCTTTGATTATACAATGATTTCAGATATGATATCAAAATCATAGGTGACAAAAGAAAAAAATAGATTAAATGAATATCACAGAAAGTAAACCCAAACAACTTAATTAAAAAGTGGGCAAAAGACAAAAAAAATTTCTTCAAAGAAACTATACAAAAGTCCAATAAGCACATGAGAAGGTGCTTAACATGATTAGTCATTAAGGAAATGGGAAGTCAAAACCACAGTGGGAAACCACTTCACATCCACTAGAGTAGCTATAGTCAAACAAAAATAACAAGCATCGGTGAGGAACTGAAAAATTGTTCATATGTTGCTGGTAGAAATATAAAATGGTGCAGCACTATGGAAAACAATTTGACAGTTCTTCAAAAACTTAAACATAAAATTATCATACAACCAAATCTTAAGTATATACCCAAAAGAATGAAAAACAAATGCCACAGAAAAATTCACATATTAAAGTTTATAGCAGAAATATTTATAATAGCCAAAGCAGCCCAAATATCCATCAGTTATAAATGGATAAGCAAAACATTCTACCTCCATGCAATGGAATATTATATAACTATAAAAAGGAATGAGGTACCGGTACATGCTTCTATTGGATGAACTTTGAAAACTTTATGCTAAATAAAAAAGCCAGACACAAAAAGCTAAATATTATATAATCCTATTTATATGAAACGTCTATCATGGTCAAGTTTATAGAGACAGAAAACAGATTAGTGATTGCCAAGGTTAGAAGTAGGGGAAATGGGTAGTGGCTGCTTAATGTTTATGAGGTTTTATTTTTGAGTGATAAAAATATTTTGGAATTAGTTATGTTTGCACAACACTGTGGATGTACTAAAACCCATGATATTTTAAATGATTAGATGGTGAATTTTATGTTACATGAATTTTACCTCAATTAAAAAGAAGATTGTAATGGCCACAAGTTTGAATAGTTATATTGGCCTGCACTAAGATTTTTATAGATACTTCACTTTTCTCTCATTATTATGACAAAAGTCTCAGATATTTTTAATTTGAGAATACTTCAATTTAACTTTAAGAAAATCAAAAGACTTTATGAACTCGCAATTATGAAGAGCTTTAAAAATTAATATCAATATTTTTAACATTAAAAGGACAACATTAAAAGATTTACAGACACAAAACAGGGATAGAGATTCTAAAACTTAATATGAATACATTCTAATCAAAAACTATAGATATTTCATTTAATCTTTCAGATAGCATTAATATAACATATCTTTATAGATTCATGTTATTATAGTAATTATATTAGATGATAGAATGAAAAATCTCTTATGTATAAGTTTTGCTTTATCTTACTAAATTAATTTTCTTAAGTTCCAAGAATTATTATTTATGTTTTAAACGCCTTATGAGTCTGAGCACTTTGTAATGAGTAATTTTATTTTAGCTCCACTTTTATTCATATAGCACATAAGTATTCTGTCAAGTTTTAAAGATACATACGTAATTTATTTTTCTTTGTCTTACTTTTTTCTTTACAGGATTGTGCCCATCAGAATGGCTCAAATATCAAGAAAAGTGTTATTGGTTCTCTAATGAGTTAAAAAATTGGAGTGACAGTTACAGGTATTGTTTAGGAAGAAAATCTCATCTTCTAATAATTCAGGACCAACTGGAAATGGTAAGTGGTTTAGTAACATATTATGGCATTAGCCTCTATAAAGCTTTCTTTGAACTTCTTCCCACCTTTCTACTAAATTATCATTTACCTTGACTATTGTTTTGCGGCTCTTTTAAATTTTGAGCTTGAGCCAGTGCCTCACCTGACTCACACACGCTAGTCCTGGTCTGAATACTTGAATTCAATTTGCAAGTGGTGTGTGTGTATGTGTATGCAATGTGTTATATAATGTGTAAGAAAATTGGATATGAATCAATTAGTATAAGGATCCTCATGCAGTGCTAGTTGTCTAATAAAATCTAAAATCTCAATATGTTTGAATTATTAAAATGTTATGTTCATTTAGTTACTTGTTACCCACTTTTTTAGCTTTTTATACAGAAGAATCTAAAACAATCAAACTATGTGTGGATTGGGCTTAACTTTACCTCCCAGAAGAAGACATGGACCTGGGTGGATAGTTCTCCATTAGATTCAAAGATGTGAGTCTTTACTAAAAGGCAATCTGACTTACTATCTATTGTGAAACTTATCTTCATAAAGCATCTCTAAGTCCACCAAAAGCCACTCTAAATTAGTTCTTGGCAGTGGAGAATTTGAAAGGATGAAAAATAAGTTAATGTTTATTAGAATAATGATGGATATTTTAGTATGACTTTCAAAGCAAATGAACTTGAAAACAATAATGGTTGCACATTTATTGTTTAAAGACTATTAATAATTTATATGAAAAGGTGGGCCAAAACATTATAGTCTTCTGTTTTCAAAGTTTTCAATGTTTACTTCAGCCATTTTTAGTAATTGAAAAAAAAAAACTGTGTATAATTTTGTGTATTGTATGATTATCAAAGGATTATTAAAAAATAAATGAGAAATGAAATACAAGACAGAACAAAATAATCCAAAATTCTCTCAGCAATTATGTGAGATGATTGAGGATTTAATCTTTTTCATCAATGTTTTTGTGTGCTTATATTAATTTTATAATAAAATATTTAATTATAAATACAAATAGTAAAACCAGTAAATTCAAATCTTATCCCTATGTTGGTAGGCAGAATAATGGTTTCAAAGTCTCCAAACTGTAACTCTGTTACCTTGTATGGCAAAAAAAAGACCTCAAGGGTGTTATTAAATTAATAATCTTGAGACAGTATACTCATGCTGGATTTTCCAGGTGGGCCCAATGTAATCCTGAGTTTTTCCAGGAGAATAAAGTAGGGGCAGAGTCAGAGAAGATGTAAAGACAAACACAGAGGTCCAAGTCATGTAACCATGGCCAAGGAGTACAGACAGCCTCTAGAAGCTGCAAAAGGCAATTAACAGATTTTCTCATTGTGTCTGTGAAAGGCAGGCCTGCAGACATTTTATTTTACTCTCATGCACCCAGTCAAACTATAAAGTAATCAATCTGTGTTGTTTTAAGCTACTAAATTGGTGGTAATTCATTACAGCAGAGATAAGAAATTCATACACTATGAGAATCAATTAATGATACTGTTGTGCTATTTTTCTTCACCCTTATATTACCATTAAATATTACTTATTTTCCATCTCACTGCAAATTAATCAATCTAAGGAAGTCAACTGAAGCCATTGTTTGCAATGGAGCATAAAATTACAGGTGTGTATCATCTGAGGTTAGAGTTCTATCACAGCACATTACCTGATAGAATACTTAGGAAGGTGCCAACTTAGGTTTTTCGTCATACCAAATCCACTCGTCACTACCTATAAGATTGAGTTTTAACTTTAGACCATGCCTAGGGATTTTTGTTCAAAATATGTTAAATACAGAATTCCAGCCTCAACTTGGACACAGCGTATTTTCCAATACAAAAATCCAGTACTTATTTGCCCCTTATTAATTTGGAAATTTTGATAATCTGTGTATCTTGTTCATGACTCTTTCTCAGACTTTTTCCTCAACTTAAATAAATCCCTAATAGAATAAATCACTAACACTATAGTATTTTGTAGATAACTTTGTTATTGTATTTATTATATTGCCTTATGGATAAACAATACAATATATGTACAATTTATTTAAATCTTTCATGGGTCAGTTTGTGTACTGAGTTCTTTATGATTATTAATTCATTTAACCTCATAACAGATATAATTGTCACCATTGTACGAGTTGATATGAGAAGCCAAGAAATGCTAAGTGAGCTGTCCATGTAACTTAACCTTATTTTTTAATCTAAGAAACCACATGGAACAATGCAAAGAATACTAGGACAAGAATGTGAGCACACATTTATTCTTAGCTCTGTCATTTGCAAATAGACTTAGAATTCTGCCACTTGCAGACAGTAATACTAAGTTACAGAGATACCAATGTGTAGTGAGTAAAGATATTTGAAAATACCTTGAAATTTTGAATTACCTTTTAATTGAGGATGTTAGCTGCAAATACAAATGGATGTCTTTAGCAAAAAAATTATTAATAATGTATTTATTCTCCCTTCTGAAGATTCTTCATAAAAGGACCAGCTATAGAAAACAGCTGTGCTGCCATCAAGAAAAACAAAATTTACTCTGAAACCTGCGGCAGTGTTTTCAAATGGGTTTGTCAATATTAGAATTTCAAAATAAAAATGACAGTGGAATAATCAATAGTCAAAGTTTTGGGCCTATCAGGTTCTAATATTAATCTTTAGGAGTAATTTAAAACTGTAATTAAACACCAAAATTTCATCTCCATTTTTCCTCCATCATTGACATTTGTCCTGGCCTCATAATAATCCATGTTAACAATTTAAAATGTACCTTTGCAGTTTTTGTATGTAATAATATAATCTAGGGTAAGCACATTACAACAAATGTTATTAAATTATACCTGCATTTCTGTATTTTGCCTTTTTATTATTGGTAATACCTTATGCAAATTTTACATAGTTCTGAGTTGCAACATAGAGTGGATTTATATATTCTTTATTCATTTCTTGATGAGCACGAACTTTTTTTGCTACTATAAACTGTGCTATAATTAATATTCTAAATATTTTCTTAGGCAATAGCATTTTTATTTCTATGACATAAACCTTAAAACTGAAATATCTGGGTAAAAAGTGTTAAATATGTTGTTTACTTTAGATTTTATAAAACTTTTATCTAATCCTAGAAATAATCACAATCTTTTAAGAAGATTATGTATTCATAAGGTAGTTAAAATTTTTCTCTAAACCTCTTGAGAATTAGTTGCCAAATTGATATAATTTTATTACAAAATTTCAAGTATCATTGGATAACATTGTGTATGTTTCCTATAAAACAATATCTTAATCACAATATAATTATCAAAATCAACAGACGAACATTGCCACCATACTCCCAACTAAATCTCAGACTCCCTTGGGGGTTTCTGAATTCTCACAATAATGTCCGTTAGAGTAAAACACGTAGCTCAGACTCATTTTCTGCATTTAGATATTATGTCTCTGTAGTTTCCTTCTAGCTAAAAAAGTTCCTTACTTTCCTTGACAGTCATGACCTTGACATTTCGAGTATTACAAGCTGGTTATTCTATAAAATGCTCTTGAATTTGAATATGGTTATTTCTCATGGTTTTATTCATGTTATGACTCCTCAACAGAGAGGTGATGTAGGGAAGCTGTCTTCTCACTGCGTTCTTTCAGATGGTTCACAATTTTATTTGTCTCATTACTGATGATATTCATTTTGTTTACACAATTAAAGTAGTATCTACACTTCACTGTCAAGTTACTCTTTTCCTTTTGTGATTAATTTTTCGTGTGTGTAGGGACATGACAAAGATTGTCTTAAGAGCCTAAACTTTGTTTCACTCATTCTTACTATGTACCCCTGGCCTCCTTTTTCACAGAGCATTTATTTTAAAAAATTGTAAATGGAAATTTTTTCTCTGCGCCTTTGAGATGTAAATTTTTGTAAAGCCTCCTAAGATTTTACAACCCAAAAATGTTTTTTTCAAGGACCTGGGAGCCATCCCTTTGAATTGTAATCATAAAGAAAGATAGCACCCTTATTTTTCAGTTTCTATGGGAGGGTAGAGGACGACTTAAATGGGTTCCCAGCCCTAAGTTGTAAAACCACCTCCTATCATGAAGGTCTAATTTTCCTTTCATAAAGCCATGTAGCAAACACAGATGGTGTATGATCTCCACTTTACCCCAGCTCTTAAAAATTCTGCTGCCTTTTGTTTAGCAGATTTTTGTTCAGATTGAGTTCTGGCTTATTTCCTCTATTGTTATAGCCTATTTTAAAGTCTTTCTTCCCCAAGTAACATTGTTTTATGCAATTTTTACTTTGACAAGAGGCACTTCTAAATTGTATGAATCTCATTCATCATTAAAATTTCAATATATTCATTTTTATATGTGTATCTTTGTGTACTCCCGTTTTCATATTTTGTTCAATGGTTCATTATCTCCTATTTTGATGGTAAAATAGTTCCAAACATAGTCATAAGAATTTTTCTTCAAGGTGACATCTGTATCCCTGATCTCCACAATCCTCTGCTGGTTTGCAGTTTTTTTCTTTTATGGTAATAACCTCAGCAGAACACTAGTAAACATTTTCGTCAATGTTTGAATTGGCCTTTATGTTCTAGCCTGATTCAAAACATTAGTAAAATAATGAATCAGGTAAATATAAATTTAAAACTGTTTATTCTTTCAAATAATTTGCTTTTTTTTGTATTTTTAAAAATATTATATTTTATTTTCTGTCCTATCGTCTAAAATTTAAGCTTTATATGGGCAAAGATTTTGCCTTTTGGATTTCTGTTACGCCATTACTTAGAGCAATGCCTGACACATAATAGGTGCTCAATAAATATTAGTTTAATCAAATTTAATAGGCGCTATGAAAAAAGTTGCACAATACTTATGAAAATATTGTTAGGTAGCTGGTCAGACATGAGCAACAGGCGAACAAAGGAATAGAGGCCTAGCCTAAAGACCGCTCAAAGAACATCTTATTGGTGGTTAGCGAATCCCTCCTGCATCCCCAGAGACAAAGGATGGGAGAGCCGAAATCTGTTGCTGGTTTAATCTGGCCATAGACACATGCGCAAAAAGTACCACCCTAACCTGCTCACAACCTCAGCCTCATTATACCATCATTTTAATATCATGTTTATTCTTGGAAGTTCCTGAATCTAAATATAACCAACAGTTTTCTGGGTAAGCACATGTGCACTAGACAAAGTGTTATATAGCAGCCAAAAGTCAATCAAAATGACCTCACATGCCAATCACCTAAGAACACCTTTGTGAAGGCCATCACAGCCCTTATATAATACAGACAGGGCTCTCCCTCCCTTGGGGTTATAGCTCTCTATCTTACCAGGCTGTAACCCATGCCCAACCTCCACTAAGATACATATCCACATTTCCAGTGGTTAGCCAGTTCTAGGCTTGTCATATCTTCTACCTTAAAATGTCATTTTAATAAATAATACTTTTCATCATTGTCACGAAGTAGAAATTCATATCTTCATCAGTGATAAGGACTGAGACCTGTGTGTTACCAGAACTCTGATCATCACAATGGTAACAATATAAAGCAGGGGGATCTGACGTTGTCACTGAGTTTGGCTAGTACTTCATTAAATAATGTGACAAATTTATATCTGAAGTGAGTAGAATTAAAGAGAAGGAAAAAATCTTCCAAGAGGTGAAAAACTTTTGGGTTTAGTGAGTATGTTAAGCTTTTACAAAATGCAAACAAAGTCAGTGTTAGTAAAGGTCAAGAAAGGATAAGCTGGGTGTGAAATATGGATGTAAAATAGGAAGTGTCATACATGCCATATGAGGATTCTCACTTTCATTTCAAAAAGCAATTGGAAGCCAATTAGCAAAGTAACCTGGTCAGTTTTGAGTTTCAAAATCATTGGCAATAGTAGGGGAAAAGGAATATGAGGAAGTGGATACATATTCACTGTTAGGCAAGAGATGATGGACCACTATGAAAGCTTTGATGATAAAGTGAATTGAAATATAAACATTAATAGGACTTGTTGATTGACTGAAATGATAGATGAACAAAACAACATTAAGGATAATACCAGGTGTCTGTTTTTATGTAACTAGTTGGATGGTGGTTCACATTAATGCACTAACAATGGCCTTATTTGGGTGGGAAATTATAAATTAAATTTTGACATGTTCAGATTAGGGTACAATTGAGACACTGTAGTGGAGTAGGCAGTTAGATATTAAAACCTGAAACTTAGAGAGAGTTTCATTGTGGAATATGTAAGTTTACAATTTTTTGGTGTGGATATTGACCACAATTATTAAAAGAGATTGCCTAGTACAAAGAGATAAGAGAAGAAGGCCTTAAACTATGGGAAGGCTAACATATTTGACAAGGACAAAGAAAGTGTACTGAAATCAGAGAAAGCAGAGAAGTCAGGGGGCAAGAAGAAATCTCAGGGGAATATGATGTTGCAGAATTCTTAGAAGACGGTATTTAAAGAACGAGGAAATAGAAAATTAATTATAATACTGCTTGAGAAAATATGAGAGATGTTAGCTGAAGCAAGTTCACTGGATATGCAGTATAGATTTAGGGTGATTTGGTGAGTGCTGCTCTTGCCCACTTTAGTAGCATGATAGGTAAAACTAGACTGGACAGAACTGAGATGTCTGAAGGATAGATATATTTTTCCTTAACTTAAGAAAGAGCTTTGAAACAAGAAAGAGACTTTCTAGCTCAGACTTGTATTTAAGAAAAATGGAATATAGAAATGAAAATAAACTGATTTTGAATATAGAATATGTGCTGCAACAATGTATCACAAATTGGGTTTGTTAAAATAGAAATTTAGTGTTCCCCTTTTCTAGAACTATCAATTCAGCATGAAAGTCTGCTGGGTTATATTCTTTCAGATGGCTCAAGGAGAGAATCCTTCCTTGTTTCTCCTAGCTAACACAAAAAAAAAAGAAAGAAAGAAAAGAGAAAGGAAGAAAGGAAATAGCAAATGAGAATTAAAAAGAACTATTAAAAATACTAGATAAAACAGTACTAATGTTGAAATGTTAAAATTATTTTTCTTAAAGTGTGACAAACATTGTCACAAATTTGTGACAAGTCACAAATATTAACCTCCAATATTCTCCTGGCAATCCAACCCATTTTAATTAGATAAGAAATAAGTAATAGTTACAACAGGAAAAAATAAAACTGTTATTATTGGATGCTCTGTTTTGCAGTATTTAAAAGAATCCACAAATTATTAGAAATTATGAAAGCATTCAGAATGGATGCCAAACAGAAGAATAACCCAAAATAGTCACATTTCCATATAGAAAAAATTATTTTAAAAGATAATAAAATTACATAATTGTAATAGCAAAAACAATAGATACATGTAATAGAAATGTGCAAAGTAAATGATTTTCAGTAACTGTTAGAGAAATTGTATGCTATTTAAAAAGATAAAACTATACAAGATTAATAAGAAAATAATATTATAAATACAACACTTTGAGCATTGACATATGGAGTATGAAATTACAAGATTCTTCTAAATTGCTATAGAAAAGCAAAGACCCATGTCTTTTGAAAAGTAAAAATACAAGTTGAAGGAAATTACTTTAGCAATTATCAAGATGTATTATCAGACAATAATATTAGAGCAGTAAAATGTTGAAAGTTATACAGAAAGAAATAAAAAAAGGTTACCTATTAAAATTATCCTACCAATGGTTATAAGTCTATTATCAGAAACATTTACCTTGTGCCTTTTTTTCCCTTGCAAATCCATTTTCTTTCTGTGTAGCATCTAGCTGTTGCTGCACCATCATCACTGAGGTAAGCACATTTTTCATTTCCTTTTACATCAAACCTACAATAGAGAGATTAAACACTACGTACTAGGGCATTCTGTGAATTCTCCCTTGACCAATGACATCTTTTAAAAATATCTTATTAGGGACCTTAAAAAGTGTGCTGTGACATGGTACTCTCTTGCTAGGGTTAAGATATCTGTAACTCTGGGCAATACGAGTTTGTCTTCCAAGAATTTATATTTGTTAAACTGAAATTAAGTTAGTAATGTATAATCAGTGGAACGACCAGTTCATATCAGTTCATATTAACCAATGGCTCTTAACCCCAGGCAATTTTGAATTCTCCTTGCTCCCTATAAGAGACACTTGACAATACCTGGAGATATTTTTTGTTGTCACAAGTGGAGTGGGGAGGGGAAAGTTGCCTCTATTAGTGGGTAGAGGCCAGAGATGATGTTGACATCCCACAATGCACAAGAAAGTGACCCTTCCCCATGACAAAGAACTATTTAGTCCAATGTGTCAGCTATATTGCTATTGAAAAATTCTCATATGAACTAAGTGGTAAAGGGGCTGGTAGTCATCATTTGGGCTGGTTATACTGATGTCATGGGTGCAGTGAACTCAGGTCTTTAGATCCAATTTTCCTTATTATAAAATAAAAGATACAAATCCCAGGACTAATTATGCTAACATTGCAAATAAAATCAAGCAAAAATGAACAACAAATTTATCATAAATTGTAAAAGGTGTCAGCAAACCGGTAGCATAAAGCTTGAAATATAAATATGGAAATGGAGAAGATAAGCAAAAATCAAGCAAAAGTTAAAAAATTTTTTTACTGCGTTTATGAATATCAGGTCTTTATTTTCAAAATAACCAATTAGGAGATTTTCCTCTTATAGCTTGACTCCCAGCCTCTCTGGCTGACTCTTGGCACTAATCTCATACATGATTCAATCTTCTCTATTCCATTTTTCAACATGCATACAAATCCTGGGCTCTAGAGAAATGTAGCTAATGCACAGGTTCTAAAGAAGTTGTACTATCTGAATTTAAATAATTGCAGAAAAAACTCACCATTTGTTAAATGTGATTCCATTCACCCATTTTCCTGTTTGATTTTCTGTCATGTACATCCCGATCCAGTGATCAGAAGTGCCTTTGTGTTGTCTAAGAAAATTCTTTAAAGACAAAATAAATTTTATAGTTTTTTGTGTCAATTTTTACTAAAATCTATCATGTTTCTCTTGCTGTTCAGGCTGTGAGGAGCAAGGTGAGAAATATTTAACTCCTAGCTACAACAGGAAACAGCTATGGCATTTTGAAAAAATATCTGACCCACTGATCCTCAATCTTCTTATCTATGAAAAAATATGAGAAATATTTTCTTTAAGATACTTTTTTGATTCCAAATTGATATAATTCAATATGAAAATCTATTCTAGAATTTTTAAACAAAAAACTTCTGAAAGGCCAGAGCTTTCCATTTGAGCTCTTGTTCAGATATTTTAATAATGTTTTTTCTCTTTCTTGTAATACTAGTATATTGAGTTTAATGTTTTACATCAACTTTTCCCAAAAATTATCACATGTGTGTGCACACACATACTCTTCATACATTTAATTCCTTTAAAATTTAATTATCAAATTTTAATTTTTGCCAACTTTTTTGATTTTTAAAGATATCACTTAAGAAAACATATAATTTTCCTAATATTTCTCTTTTTCTTTCTTATTGATATAATTTTGAACTTTCTTGCTACCTACAAGCCCTTTATTACCACAAAATTATCTTATATATAGAAAATCATCAAGTCTACTCTGCTACTAAATACCTGAGAAATCATAAACTTTATATTATATCATTCCATGTTTCAATTTTAAAATAAATATAAGGAAATCATGATTGATCACAACATTAGGGTCCATTTATATCTATTAATTATTGACATTTTAATATACCATCTTCTGCAGCACTTTATGAATTTATTTAAAAAAAATTTCAGTTGGGCTGAGCTTTGGGATTATAAAAGAACAGATTAATAAAACATTCTTTTTGGATTCGGAGGGTTTTATTTAGTAAAAAAAATATATAAACAGTTAGAAAATATTCTAGGAGATAGAAGATAATCAGTATAATGAGTACAGGCAAAATTTGAGTTCATTGGAAAAATAATCTGCTTTTTACGGGAGACTTTCACATAAGATGTGTTCTAAGAGGTTGATCTGGAAGGGAAGAGAAGATTCCATGATAAGTACAGAAGGTAAGGGAGAAAAGAACATTCATAGTGTAGGCTTGGGATGAATTTATTGTGTGTATGTGTGTGCGTGTGTGTGTGTGTGTGTGTGTGTGTGTGTGTGTGTAGATGGGGTTCAATAGTTATGGTCTTGGTGACAGGCAACCGGGAGTTGGATTTCTAGGAGCCTGTCCTATGAAAAATATTAATTGTCATTTGCCCAACAAAGAAATACCCAGTAGCCCCTTGTTAAAAATGCAAGATAATTTTAAGTAGATAAAAATAAATACAAAAAATATTTCATGAAACAAGTTTCCTCTCATTTTAACTAAGAAAAACACTTTGTAATTTAAATAAATATATATATAATATTTTAAACTATTTTAAATAAAGATCCTTTAAAATTCTTGTTTACATTACTTTTATCAATCCACAGATAGGTTTATGTCATTCTATTTGTCCTTAAATTGTGTTCAGATCATATAGTACATAATAGCCATCTAAATTTTCAAAATATATCAGAATGTATGATTAGTCTTTTTTTTTTGGATGAAAACAATACAGTAATTCTTATTTGATATGTTTAATGATTTCTCTTGATTTTAAAACTAGTTATTTTTGTACACTTCTTTTTGTGTTCCATGATATTTATTATTATCTCTGTCTTTGTCAAGAAGAATCTTATGACTAAAGATTTTAAAAAATATTTTGCCTTGTTATTTCTTTATTCTTCAATAATTTTACTAACACTCATTATTTCTCCATCTTGCTGCTAACAGCCTTTTGTTTTTCACCCCACAAGAGGAACTGTAAATGACGGTTTAAAGATTACTCAAAATGTTCATTGCAAAAGACTTTTAAAATTCAAGAGTGAAACTACTGACTGACTACAGAAGGTTTTCCACTTAGTTGAGACTGTATATTTGATTTTCTGTGTCTAGTCAACATATCTAGTTTTTCACATTTTATTCTCATTTTATTATTTTTTGTTGCTTCCAAAAAAGTTTAGTTTCCTTGTACTGATCTATAAATTTCCCCAGCTTGGCTTTTCCATTTAAATTTGAACTAATCTTCAGGCAGATTACATAAAAATATTTTGTTCATCATAGCAATAATGCACAATTCTCTTTTAATAATGTTGACTACTGTGCAATACTCTTTACAACTTAAACATTTAATTGTACATTATTCACAAAAGAATTCAAATCAAGTTACATTACTTCTTACACTGATTACTTTTAAAGAGACTAAACAAAAGTAAAAAAGATATGCTTATCACAGAAGTGACTTGGGGAAGTAAAAGATTTCAAAAGTTCAGAGCTACAATTTCGTAATTTCCTAATACAGTTCTTGGAGATTCTCTTTATTCATAACATTTTTGCCAAGAAAATCAGCATTTATTCACCAAAGATCCATTAAGCATTTAATCTGTATTTGCCTTTATGCTGTAGCAAAAGATACAATTTCAAATAAAACATAGTATTTGCTCACTGTAGGCTCATGTTCCAGGCTATGGGGAAACTGTCAATTATATACCTATTGCATTACTGGTGTTGAATGCTCTGATGGAGGCTGCAGAGGGACCTCAGACACAGACAGCAAAGTAAGACTAAAAAGTCAGAAGAAGATTGATTACTCAAGAAAAAGAAGACTCAACCTTCCTGAGGCAATTCACTCTTTAGCTATCATATCTACTACTTGATGTAATAAGCTTTACACTATCCAACAAATTATTACCAGTTTTTTTCAACTTTATCTTCCATGGCACATTATGAACATCTTAAATATTCTGTATATATGAAGAGGCATGTGGTAAAAGTTTTAAAAGTCATAATGGAATTTGAATATTTTCAATGCCTCTACTCAATAAAATTCATAAGGAATGTCTGTTAGATTACTTACCATTTCTTCTATAGTATTAATCACAGTTAGGTCAGCACGCTGAGTAGAACAGTTATATTTACTTGAATTCCAATCTCTTTCTTGTTTAGAGAAATAATAGCAATTATTTTGGAAACCAATCCAACCATCTTGGCAACAATGGTGAAAAGACCAAGTTCCTGTAAATAAAAATGAGACAATTACACATTTTAAGCCAGATGAAATAATATTCCTCTGTATTTGAGATCATTGGGGAAAGATAGGATTATGATGTAAAAGATTATGATCCTAATTAGAATTGCCGATCTATTGCATAACGAGTTAAAAAAAAATCATGCTTTGTTAAATGACAGCAGTTCAGGATTTGACAGGACACTCATATTTCTTTCAACCTCAGTGATACACAGGCCTTCCTGGAACAACCAGCATGATTTCACTTGTGTTAAATTACTCTTGACTTTTCTGGGTAAGTGAAATATAATGAAATCAGAGTAATAAAAATATGAAATTTTACTAGACTGTTTTAAAGCTATGACACATGTATTAAACTTTAAGGAAACGATAAAAATAATAAAACAGAGTTTATAACTAATAAGATATGTGTTGGATTGCCTATTGTCAACTAGGTATCACCATCACTGGTTCTGGGTTAACCAATGAAAAGAATCTGCATGAGACTTGGAAGGTGGAAGTAAAGCAGAAGCTGTTATTCTTGGAGACCTAGGGCATAGAAAGTTCACATGCCTTCTTATGCGTTTCCCTTTCGTAGTCATTACAGCTAGATGTATTGGCTTGTTGGACTTTTCTCTAATCTCTGGGTTCTCCAAATACATTAGTGTTTTAAGCCAAAATTATTAGTGATTCTTTCTCCTCTGCTACAAAGTCTTCCAGATCATCATTCCTCAGCTCCTCCCACAATCATGTTATTTCTCATTTCTAAATTGAAGTCTTATTCTTGAAACATCTGTAGTGTTTACTCTTCTGAACACAAATTAAATCAGTTTTTGGTACCAAAGTGGTTTTAATGAAATAAAATCTTAAGGATGAGATACAGTATTGATTTTTCAATGCAGTTTGCTTCAAGGGCATTAATCTACTTACCAGTGTAAATGGGAAACTGGTGACTTAGGGTATGTATGCAAAGGTAAAACAATCGATTAAATTATTATCTATAGTCACTTGATGCCAAGTACCTACAACAGCCTTCTCTTAATCATTGATATTACAATGAGTTAAAAGTGTAAGAATAATAATATCTGAATGTCATGATTTAAAAAACTAAGCCAGGTGACAGAGAGTTACATGCAACAAATGAATGTACACTTTTTTTAATGCACGTGAATCATTTCCCAAAATGCAGGACAATAAAGTGGTAATGAGAAATTTTTAAAAATTGAAGACTTACAGTATGACATCTGATTGCAGTAGAATGGAGCCACATTATAATAAAAATAAAGTTAATTGTAAATTAAGCAATGCAGGGCTAAATCACTCATGATTCAAAGAAGAAACTTGGGAAGTAAAAAATATTTTAAATTGAAAAATAGTTACATATATTTTGGTATATGTGATATACATGTGTGTGTGTATGTGTGTGATGTATATATATATATACACACATATATATGTGTGTGTGTGTATATATATATACTGTGATACAACTAAACTTGTAGAACATAGCACATTTTCATAAAGGTTAGAAAAAAGGTAGGTATTGGCTTAAATTTACATTTCAAAAGAGAAGGAAGAATTTTTTTTTAAAAAAAGATAATTATCTATCTAAAAAAGTTAGTAAGGGTGATGAATTAAAACCAAAGTAGAAAGGCGCAACTAAAAAAATAATATCAGAAATTGACTGAATAGAAAATTAATAGAAAGTAGAAAAAAAAACTCAAGATGGCTTTTTGAATAATGTAAAATAAGCTAGAACACTAAGAAAACTTATGAATAACACTATTTAGTAAAGAAATTAAATCTTTAAAAATTTCCACAAAAGAAATCTCCAGACAGCTTCAGTCGTGACTACATTTGATCGTTTAAAGACGACATAACAATATTATACAAACTCGTTCATAAAATATAATAGCAAGAAATACTTTTCAATTCAAATTTTGACACCAAGGTAATCTTGATATTAACACCTCACAATAGTATTATAAGAAAAAAAAATAATAGTTCAGTCTTTTATAATGTGTATATATCTTAAAATGTTAACCAGTTCATTTCATGAGTGTTAAAAGGTTAATACTTTATAATCAAATTGAGTTTATTCTAGACATAAAGGCATTAAGTAAACGATAGACCTTTTGATAAATTGATAAAAAGACTATCTGAATGAAAAAAATACCTCTTGATTATTATACTCTAATATTTATAACAATCAATTTCAAGAGGATTTTAGCTTTCAATGTAAAATAAAATAAAAATGTAATAAATATAATAGAAACTCTAATAGCTTCATGTTTTTGAAGTACAGTGAATTTCTTAAACAGGATGCAAAATGTAGTAACAATGAAGAAAAGCAAAAAATGAAATTACATTACCTTAAAATTACAAACTCTGTTATTTAAAGACATTACATATAGTGGATAAATTTAAAATTAATATTAGAAGAACATATTTACAATATCTATAACATGTCCATAGTGGAAAAGATATTTAAATAGAAATACAGAATATTTTTATCTAATATGTTAAAGAACCCATGAATTACAGATGAAAAAGAAAGCTAATTCAATAAAAAATAGTGGGAAAATATTTGAACATGTTCATCACAAAACATTGTGGCTAAAAGAACAGTAAACAGGAAAAGGAACTTATCATTTGGTCATCAGGGAAATTACAATTAAAACCATAATAAGATATCAACACACACATTTTGTCAGAATAAAAAAAAATAGGTAAAGCTGACAAAGTGTTGACAGATATCTTTAGCATCTCACTTTCTCATACATTTTTGGTTGAATTATCTACTATTTATGTATTATATACTAAATCTGACTTGGGCATACTCTATATTATATTCTAAATGATATCCACTATTTACTAAAAGACTAAAAGTATAAAAATGTTTAAAGCAAAATAATCTGTAGTAGTCAAAATGCAGCATAATCTGATTGTACATCAAAAGTAGAAAAACTAACAAATTAATATATAGCATGGGATACGCTACAGCAAGGATCTGCAAACTATTACCTGAGGCCAAATTTAGAGGTAATACTTATTACATTTTAAAATAATCAAAATAATACAAAAATAACCAAAAGGTCAAAATAATTAAAAGAGAAATAATATTTTGTGACACATGAAATTTAGACAATATTCAAATTTCCATGTTCAATTTTGTTGCAATACAGCCAAGATCAACTGTTTATGTATCTTCCATAGCTGTTTTTGACACTACTAATACAGAGTAGTCGCAGCAGAGATTATATCCAATAACAAAGCCTAAATTATTTACTATGTGGCCCTTTGTATAAAGTTTTTTCTAACCCTCTTTTACAACAATGAGTCAAGAAGACTTTGCTACATGTTAGGACATGGAAAAAAAAAAATCAAGCATGATGTGGAACAAAAGAAGTGAGATGCAATGAATGCATGCAAATTGCATTATTTAATTTATTTTTATTTGCATTTATCTTTATTATTTTATTTATGTAAAAGTTTTTAAGTGGGCAAAACTAGTTTACGCAAAAAAAGTCAAAATAGTGATTACCATAATCAGGATGAACAATTTTGTTTTAATCTTTGCATGTCCCAATGCCTTACATACATCACGTAATTCATAATAATTTATTTATTGCTATCCATTAAATATATTGAGACTAATGGGAAGGAAGTGAAACTAATGAGAAAAGACTACATGAGAAAAGAAAAAAAGAATCATATAATAGAAAGCCCAGAAAAAGAAAAAAAGAAAAAAATTGAAGAAATAAAGAACATAATTTACTTACCTATTATACACAATAAAATAATATTTAAAATGACAGATATCACTATAGGTATAAAAATCTTAATCTTATGCTTGCTGTAAAAACCTGAAAAAAACAAACAAACAAAAAATTACTACATTTAGATTAAGAAATAGGTAAAAAAAAAAACAAACCCTAAATTTAATTTCATGACCACATTTGACAAAGCTCTTTAGGCAATTTTATTCTGATACTTCACAATGAGATGACACAAAACAAACTTTTCCTGTTTGTCATATGAAAAAAAATCTGAATTTTTTCTTGTTGAAATTACTCAGGACATTCTTACATCCAATTTAAGTGTCATAGTCCAAGGAATCAAACAGAAATGAGTTTTTAGAGCAGAATTCCTTATGCCTGGAGCTACCCCCAGGCCTTTACTATTCTTCTTCTATGGTGAAATATTAGCACATTCTAACAATCCTTGAATGTTTCTGAGAAAATCTACTTTCCAACTAATGAGAAATTTATTTTAAAGGACAGACAGCATTGCATATGTGAAAGGCCATGGAATAACCGATCAAAAACTTGGAATTGAGATTGTTGGCACAAACAAGCAATGGGAACTTGGATAAGTCATTGTTTTCTGGTCTGGTATTCCCACATCTGCAAAGTCAGTAAAACAGAATTAATCTCTGGTCAGAAATTGTTTTTCTTTTACTAGTGCTCATTTAGAGAAAAAATGGTACACAAGTTTTTCAAAACAAAACACTTATTTTATATGATTATAAAGTATTGTTATTGTAAAATTTTATAAGAATTTTAAAAATGATAGAAGTTACTTAAAGATAGAGTATAAACTCATTGAAACATTTATCATTCTTATTTTTTTTAGTTATTCCTTTTTGAACTACTTTTTTCCATAGTGTATGTATGAAGAAATTTACAATTCATCCAAATTTACATTACTTAGAGATAACCAGCATTCTCATTTGGGTTGTATCTCTCTTATACTATTTTTATACATATAACCTCCCTTCCAAATACACATAATTTTAAATGAGTATAAACATCATATGTTCTTCCCATGCCTGGCAGATTGTTAACAATGGCCCCCAATGAATCATGCCTCCCTGTGTTCATCATATGATTTTGCTACTCTCCCCAGCAAGAGGTACATTGTATTTCCTGACACTTGAATATAAATTGGCCTTGTCCTTTGCTTTGACCAACAGAATGTGGTAGAAGTGACAGTCTGGGCTTCAGAACCCAGGCCTAAAGAGATGTTGCAATTTCTACTTCCACTTGTCTGAAGCCCAGATATCATCTAAAGAGAAGGAGAGGAGGGGAAGGTGAAGGGGAGAGAGGAGGAGACAGAGAGGGATGGGAGCAAAGAGGGCCAGAAAGAGGTGGGAGGAAGGGGAGAGAGAGAGGGAGGGAGGGAGGGAGGGAGGGAGAGAGAATATGGAAGATAAACAACTGAATTCAGCCACTAAGGCTTAAATCTGTGAGTGATGACATTTGGATGCTCAGTCCTTTCCCAGATACACCAGCTGGCAAAACATAGAGGAGAGGAGCCATTTCCACTGAATCTTATCTGCATTCCCAACCCATAGAACCACCAGCAAGACCATGACTATTGTTTTAAGCCACTAAAACTTTGGGGTTGCTGTTTTCAGAGCAACAGAAAAATTTATACATCATGTGAAAGTGTAATTTGACATCACAATTTTAATGTCTGATAATCTTTTCTACGGCTATACTCATAAAAATATTATTTTGTTTCTGATGGATCTTTAAGCAGTTTCTGGCTTCATTCCTTTTTTAAAACAGAACCAAAGTAAGTGTAGTTTAAATGTATTTTTGCATACTTATCTAATTATCTTCTTAAGATAAATTTTCAAAAATAAAAAAATTGGCATATATTGGTTAAATGTTCGTCTAAAGGTGTGGTACTAATCTACACTATTATGAGTAATACATGAAAATACTAGTGCCAATAAAAATTCATAATAAAGTAAATTTTATAGAGTACCATATAGAGAGAAAAGGGAAAAGGAACACAGCTAAAGAATATCAGCATTGTTTTTGAAGCACTCAATTATTATTTCGTCTACCCAAGAAATATAATTATGGAGTTACATGTAATTTTGTATATTTCTTTCAAATTTCTTAAAAGGCTTGTCATTAGCTGTGTATTTTTTCTGACTATCCGGAATTTTAAAGCTATATAGTAAGCATGAACAGTAGTATCTGTAATGCTTTACTTTCCAACCAGCTCGGTTTATTTATTCTTTTATCCTTAAAAAAAAATTTATTAATCACCTACTATAGTAGTAAGCAAAAAAGACATAATTCACGCTTTCTAGAATATACATTTGGTGGGAAAGACTGACAATAAGCTGATAAAAATTAATTTAAAAATTATAAATTGCAAAAAGAGCAAGAAAGGCAATAAACAGAGTGCTATGATTGATAAGGGCCTAAAAAGGTAGGCAGGAGGATCACTCTGGGGAAAATGACACTAAAACTAAGACCTCAAACACAAGCAATGGCTATCTACCAAATCTCATGGGATGTTTGGTTTTGTCTAAAACTCCCACAAAGATATTTTGGTCTGAGCCAAGAGGTTCTTGATATTTGGTCCCGGCCAAAATGTCCATAAACATATTTGCTTCTCACCAAATTCAAACGGTCCTTGATATTTGCCCCAAATGTCTGCAGTTAAGAAAATGTCCCTGGATTCAAATAACCCATAACATTGTTTTGTACTTTGGGTTTACAGGAATAATATATTAAAAATACTACCATGTTTTGTTGGTCCAATAATTATTTTGTGGCTGTTCTGCCAATAGTAACCTTTCTTGCCTTAGTAGCATAGCTGGTAATGGCACATGGAGTTAAGTAGATGGCTCTGGGTTTGAATCTTGCAGAGGATCAGGATTTCTATTAACTCTGAACCAAACGTTTCTATGGATGTTTTGGACAGAGTCTGGCTCTTCGTGTGAAATGAAGAAGAGACAGTATTCCAAACAAAGAGAACAGCAAGTGCAGCTGCCTTGAGTCAGTTAAAAGAGAGCAGCAAATTGTAACAACTGTGACTATGTAAGAGGTTACAAAGGAGCAAAATGATGCTAAACTTAGAAGGCCCTGGGAAACAAACCTATTTTCTCACAAGTACAATGGGAAGTCGCTGAGTTATTTAAGTTGGTGTCTGGCATTACCAGAATCATGATTTTTAAAATTCTCTGTAACTACTGGATGAAGAGACCATTTAGGAGGCTTTAATTCTAACCAATCAAAATACGATGAGGTCTTAAAGCAAAATATTAACAGTAGAGATAGAAAAAAAATCAAATGGAGCACATGGAATTTTTTTTTCAGAAGTTGTTTTAAGGAGTAATGCAGAAGGAAGTTAGATTGCTAAAAATAAAGTGAAAGTCTTGCAGAGAAGTTGCCAAAATCAGACTGGTGAGAAACCAAGCAGCACTTGGAGAGTTGGAGAACTCAGGTTTATTATGCCAACAGTCCAGAGGAGCTAGTGCTCTGAAGATCTGGGCCCCAAAGGAGCTCAGTTGTGACATTCCTTATATAGAACTTATTTGAAATGGACTGATTGGTTAATTTGTCTTTAGATATTAGAAAGTTTGAGAGTTGCTATGGGCTGGAGGCAGTTACAAAGAGTTACAAAGCACAGGAGTTGCTAGGGAGTACAGGCAGTTACATTTGTTACTTAGGCAGAACAAGCAAAAGGGAAAATGAGTATTTAGTTAATTTCCAGTATGGCCTATGCAGCAAGCATATCTACAGAAGCAGAACAAAGAGCTGATTAGCCTTTTGAGTGAAAATTCCTCTTAAAAAGCAGCATGTAGACTTTCAGAGAACTTTTTTGTGTGTGAATGGAGAGCAAGCAAAGTATTGGATGAGATTAATAGTTGTGGTAAAATTTTGTAAAAAGACACAACACATAATGTTCTAGACATTTGGGAATGATTTAGTGTAAAAAGGATAGATTGCCAATGCAGTCAGGAAGAAGAGAGAATAATTAAATTAAAAAGAATAATTCTTGCATAGTCTAGAAGGGTTATGGTCTGAAGCACAAATGGAGGGATTATTCCTCGGTAAAACCTTGTCTCCAATGTAGCAAAGGTCAAAAAGAAGAGAAACAAAACATACAACTGTCTTTTCAGCTTTTTTTGGTGTTTTATATGGCTGGGTCAGAACTTGAGTCCAGGCTCTTTCTAATGAGGTTTTAATCCCCTTTCAAATATCACCTTATTAATATATTTAATTTCTTATTAGTTTTATTCAAATATCAGGAATCAAGAAAATCAATACTTGTTCTCCTTTTTCTATGCCATCAGTCAAGTCAATATGTCATTATGGAATTCTATTTATCAGATTCAAAATCTTGATCAAATATTTACTGTGCATAATTTTATTTTCTTATCCCATTTTAGGCTATGTCTTTTTCATTCATTAAATAACATGCTCTCTTTTTAAAAGAAAATTTTGTTATTTTTTCTTTTGTTAATTCTCCTAGCTTTCCACATTTTAATTATGAAAAGGTGAAGATGACTTACTGCTGTAAAGTGGAATTTTTAAATACATGTTTCTATTTATTATTTTAAGTAGGTAGTCAGGCTCTTTTGGAGCCTTTTCCATTTAAGCCCTAAAATCTAGTTTTCTACATTCAGTATAAAATCACATTTTATAATTTCTTTTTTTTTGTTGTTCTCAAAATCCAAATACCTGTACACTGCACAAATTATCCAAAATCAAAACAACAGAAGTTGTTGGTCTTCCACTATAAATTTAGTATTAACAGACGGTTACTAAACTTAGTGAGGATGTAGGAAGATACATCAGTGTCAAATCACTATGTTGTACATCCGAAACTAATATCATATTGTATGTCATCTATACTTTAACTAAAGAAAAAGATGAATTTAAAAGAAGTTGCACATCCCTCATAATGTGTTCAATGAAGGAATGTAAAAAACAAATAACATCCCAGGGCAGCTTAGTAAAAACCTGTTTAATTAATAATATAGAATACTGAAGAAAGTAAAGTGGAATAAGCATTTTTTAAGACAATTACTTATAATACAGTCAAGAGGCTATTAAAGAAGTGAGACCTAAGCACATCTTGTACCTGTTCTCAGAGGCGTTATGAAATTGTTAACTTGCTGCTAAACTCTGCTCAAGGCTGAGCCATAAACATCCTGGAAAAACACATCAACTTTACCTCCCCCTTGTAGTTTTGGCCTCCCTCATTTGCATATCAGAACTAACCAGTTCCTGCTAACCTAGCCAGCAAGTATTCATTTGCATGAAAGAATTACACTTTGTGGTTTTTGCTTATATAAATCCCGCTTTTCTCTAGGGTTGCAACTCCTTTTGCTTAAATAAATGCTTTTTGTTCTTTATTATAGCCTGAACCTCTTCTTTGGTTAACACAATGTAACTCAAATAGTTTTACATTAATCTCTATTATAATCTAAATAGAGAAAGATTCCAATTATTTTCCCAATAGAGATGCTTTGTTGACTAAACTAATTTCACTGTTTTGGAATCTAACCTTCTTCAAAGAGAGTTCGGAGGAAAGTTCCAGGGTGACTAATGAATGTAAAGCCAAACAAAATACCCTATTTTCTAGCGCATAGCCTTAGGGAAAAAAAAAATCACAAAATAACCAATAAGCAGAAAGAAGAAAATAAAACATTAAAATATATAAAATACAAAATAAATAAATGAATTATATATCACTAAGTTACTACTATTACAATGGTGTTTATAATTTCAAATTATATATATAATGATTATATATAGTAATATACATATTTATATTTTGTATCGATTTAATATAATTTCAAATCCACTTGTTTATGACTTAAGTGAAGTTGTTTTAATCTACTTGTTTATGAAAAAGACAAAAACACTTTCAGAACTAAAGTTGTTTTGCTATAAAAATGAAGTAAGTTACTTCAGCATGTTATCTCACCTATTGTCCTGATAAACATCTAGGCAGTAAGTTAGACTATACAGACTGAGAGTTTGTGAGGACTATTTGATAGTTTTGGTTTGGACCAGGAGACTCTGGTAAACTTTTTATTCATATTTCTTTATTTCTTTATAATTTTACTTACATTTAGGCCTTGGGGCCTTTGGTTCCTTATGGTCACTGTGGCCAGCACCAAGGGATCCTGCCTACTCCATGTCTCAGGTCCAAGGGTTACCTTTCTTTTGGTGCCCACTTAACTCTATTGGTTCAGAGGCACTTTGTGTATCAGCTGAGAGGGAATAGATATATGTCTTATGCAAGGTGCTATTAAGGAGAAGACTATCCAGAAATTGGATTTTGGGCTGGGGAGGCACATTTCTAGTTGCAGCAATGTTAATTTGTTGCGAGATCCTCTAGGAAACAGCAAGAGTCTTGGTATGTAGAAGGTCTGTTGTGGCATCTGCTTGGTTCAGTACCGGCCCCAGTTAAACCCATTGATCCAGACTTGGCCCTTGGTCCACTCAGGTAGAAAGAGAAATGTGTCTCCACCTGGGTCTAAAATTGAAAACATTATGGAGTAGAAAGTGGGACCAGAGGGAATTTGAAGATGTGACTCTTTCAGCAATTAAAGGGAAACCACCACTTTACCAGCTTACCAAGTTTCAGAGGGCACATCAGCCATTGTGTAAGGATTGTTTGCCCCAGAATTGGTGGCTCTAATAGGCCCTCAAAGTCACTGTGTTTAGATCCAAAATGAAGCCTCCTCTTTATTTATTTATTTTTATTTAAGTGTAGGTGGTATACAACATTATATTAGTTTCAGATGTACCATATAGTGACTCAACATGTGTGTGCCCTACAGTGTAATCGCCCAAATTCAGTAATCAGTCACCACGCAAACTTATCACAATATTATTGCCTATATTTTTCTTCACCAAAGCTCTCCTGAGAGGCTTGGGACATTAGCTCATGTTGTACTCTCTTATTGACAGTGGCCAAAAGCCAGGCCACTAAAAGCACTAAAAGCACTACTGGGCTTTTAGTTTTGTGCTGCACCTGGAAATCAGCTCTTCATTGATGGCTGTCTCTCCTGAGTGGCTTTTGGTATAAAAAAGCTACATTTTATATTAAATTTGGACTTTATTCCTTCATCTTTCCTTGCCTGGAGCAGTAGCATGATTAATCTGTCATTGATTTAGAGTATTTTTTTTTTTATTGGCTAACTAAGAGACAGTATCTTGTATGTCATTGGCTTATGAAATTAGTATAATCACCACAGCAAATCTGTGCTAACTAAATTGCTGGCAAAGACAAAATTAGTTTGTAGAGTATAACTTTTGGTGCTTTCTCAAAACAAAACAATATAATTTTAAGTAACATATTTGTGTGATATATGATGTATTTGTACATGAGATATATAAATACATACTGTTGATAGATATGTATGTCAAACTTAATACTGATTTTACGAGTGGCTAGGAACATTATTAAAACTTTTGGTTCAGATATTTTCATGTTACCATACAATATTCGATTCCTTTGTCCTCAACTCTCTTTGATCTAAACTTAGACAGAATTATTAAATTGTCAATAAAAAGAGAATTAAAGTATTTATATGTTTTAATATAAATTGAAAAAATAATTTTTGACTTTTAAATGCACTGGTAGGATGAAATCAATTAAATGGCAAATGTTGAAAACTCACCATGGTCCCTAAAGCATGGATTGTTGTATTTAATGAATTTTAGCCTCATTCCCTAACTTCTTCACTATAGTTTGACCAAAAGAGCCCTGTTTAAATAACTGACTTTCCTGTTCGATTTAAAATTTGTATCTTACATAATCTGAACTTTTTATTTAATACATCCAATGATACCAAGTATTTCTAAGTATTTTTAAGTATTTTTTTAGTACATTTTCTAAGTATTTTTTTAGTACATTTTCTTTCCTTAACCTTCTTAAGGTTACCAGAGACATCCTCAAGGTAATCAGGGCACCAGCAATTATTTAGATAAGTGTAAAAAAGGGAGATAATCTTTTTGCTTTAAGTCTAGTTTATCTTGACTTCTTTAAAGTCTATAAACAATCTTTTAAAATATTACAAATATTGGCCAATTTTTTATAGCGTGTGTTCATTCTTGGCATTGAATGAGTATGTAGATCATGTTTAACATCTTTTCTAATAATGGTTGTATTAAAACTAAGTAGAAGTAAAGCTAACTCTTAGACAGTTTTATACTGTGGTTAGTCTGTCTCCATTATTAAGGTAAGGTAAAGTGAATCCAAATTAAAAGGACAACATAGGCAATTTAAAATCTTAAGTTTGTTATAATTTTCATTTATAGAGATGGAAGAAACTAAAACCCATTTCATGTATTCTGTGGCTTTTGTTTAACATTATGCTTCATAATTTCACTAAATAACCTTCATTCTAAACAATTAAAAATGTTCTTACCTTGCTTTGTTCCATTAGTTTCTTGGCTGTTGTTACCAGGTTTCGACATGTTTTCACCCACGGCAGGTAGGAAGATGCTTTGTAGCATATTTTCTGAAACCTATCTTCAAAGTTTTTACTTTAACACAAAAATGTGTTATTACAACTCAGCTCCAAAAGACAGTTATGCTACTTTTGAAAAATGAAACAAATTTTAGTGTTTTTCAAAACGAAAGTAGTCATGTGATTATGATCTCAGATCATACCATTATCTTTCTGTAAATGGAAAAAAACAAGAACAGAAAGGGAGAAAATGTAGTAAAAAAAAATGAAAACCTAAAGAGTTAACAGTAAGGAACTCATGTATTCTTGTCTCTCAGCGGAGGTTCCTCATTTGGACCACAGAATAAAAAATATTCAAACAGAAATTGTTTCAGTTTTCCCAAGAGTGGCAGATAGCTAGTGTCTTTACAGAACCATAAGAGATAAAAACACTAATTAATTAAAAGGCATACTTTAGGACGTTTTGACTTAATTATCATGAGTTAAGAAAGGGCATATTAAAGGTGATGAAAGTACATGTACAACACACACACAGAAAAAAAAAGAGAAGAAAAAATAATTAAAATATACGTAGAATGTTATCATCGACATTCAAGATGATAATGTTATACTAGTATTAAGTTATCACTACACAATTTGGTTTTCAAAGATAATTTTAAAATTATTTTATATCCTCTATCAATATTATATACACATATATCGTACATAAAAAGGAAAACAGCTTATGTCCCACAAGCTACTTAACACCACATTTGTTTTGACAAGGACACTCTGAGGGGAAAAGAATAGCAGAGAGGGAGGTAAAATACGAAAGAAGGAACAGAAAGAAAACGTAAAGAGAATTAGAAGCGCTGAATTAAACTCTTCTGGGTGGCTCCAAATATACAGCCCTGGTCACTTCTGTCATCACCCAAAATAAAATTAAGCAAGATAAAATACAGAAGGAAAGGGACAGAAAGAAGACTAAAAATTTGGGGGAAAAACGTGACCATATTCTACCTGCGTGATCGAGGACATTTGATTCATAGAACTACTAAGATTGCCTATATAAAAGAATATAGAGATTACACTATGGTGGGTGAGTGAAATGTAATTTGTTCCTAAGGGAAAATAGTCAAAATATAAAATTTGACTCAAAATGTAAAACATGTTTATCACCTCAAAATGTTCTTTGATGTACCTTTGCAGTTCCTCTTTCTACTTCTGGACCCAGGCAGCCATTAACCTGTTGTCAATGGAGATGAATTTTGCTGGTTTTAGAATTTTACATAAATGAAATCACAGAGTATGTACTCTTGTAGGTGTGTGTGGTGTCTTTTGCTCAGCATAATTATTTTGAGTGAGATCTATATTGTCACACAGACCAATAGTCCATTCTTTTGTGTTGCTGAGTAGTATTTCATTGTGTGAATGTATAACAATTTGTATATCCATTATCTTCATTGAGTTGTTTTAATTTGGGGGCTATAATAAATAAAAACAGCATAAATATTTCTATTAAAGTCTTTCTTTGCACATTTATTTCTTAATGTTTTGAGAAAATACCTAAGAGTAGAACTGTTAGGTAATACAGAAAATATATGTTTGTGTCCACTCCTCTTTTTTGGTGATAAAAACACTTAACATGCATCTGTGCATTCTGGAAGGTGATGGACATATCTATAACCTTGATCATGATGCTGGTATCACAAGTGTTCATATATGTCTAAATTCATCAGATTACACACATTAAATATGTGAAGTTTTTAAAATATAATTTATACTTAAATAAAGCTGTGTTTAAAAAGAAATATATATATTTAATTTTACAAACGTATAACATTTTCCAAAGAAGTTGTAGCATTTCCACCTTTAACATAAAATAGTTTCAGTTACTCCACATCAACAACATTTAATATGGTAAACCTTTCAAATTTTAACCATTCTAGTAGGCATATGATGGTATCTAAATGTAGTTTTAATTTGTACATTTCTAATGATCTGCTGAACATTGATTTTCTCATGTGCTTGTGGCAATTAATATATGTATTTTGTGTACTTTATTTAAATAGTTTGCCAATTTTTATAGGATTATTTGTCTCATTAATATATATATATGTATATACATATATATAACAAGTTGTCACATAATGTATAAATAATATGAAAATAATCCCTTCATCAGATATATTTATTACACATAATTTCCAACATTTGTAGAGTATCTTTTCATAAAATTTCATAAAAGTCTTTCTTTACTGTCTTGTCCAGGTATATGCCACTTCTCATCACTGCCATAAAATATCCCAGAGGGAACTAGATTATCTTGACATATCTCAGAACATGATATAGCTTAGACTCTATTGTACAAAATAGATTCATTACATTGATGATATTATGCTAGTTGTACCTGGTGAAGAATGAGCAGTAAACATAGTATAACTATAGAATGACATATATTTATCAGCAAGAATCCTATCTCATTTGACTAATTTGACTTAATAGCTCCTAAAATTAAATTGTACAGCAACATTCTATCATAAACTGCATGAGCAAATGGCTGAAACTCTCATGATTCACTTCTGTATTAATTTTCTTTCTTGACCTCAACTATGTATATTGTGGCAGGAAGAGAAAAGGTGTTGGAAAGGGTTCCATGTGTTCATGTAGTGTCGATGTAAAAGGAAAGTTTTACCATTAAACTTGAAAAGTACACCAACTAGAAACAGATGCCATGTTATAGCCCCATTCAGGGAGTGGTCATGAAAGACAGAGATGAAGTTATATCTTCATGTTAAACAGAAATTTAGGTGATACATCTGGTTGTCTTTCTGGTAGGAAAGATGAGCACCCAAAGATATAAATTCACTTATTGTCCAAGATTAATGGGTTAGGTGACTAGTCTAGAACTCAAAAAGAACAAAATCGTAAAATTAGTGACAAAGGGATTTGAGGGAGAGGTGTAGGAATTATTCAGAATGACACAGATTGTGAAGAAGTTCATCCCCAGGCAAATACCCACAATTGATAGCTACAGTTGAGGAAGAGACTTTCAATGTTCAGGCAAACAAAACAGTACGTGCTGTGGGCATCAGGAACCCTCTTTTTCCAGATGCTCTGAGGTTTGATCAAAGGAGCGATGCAGAGTGGTCATGTAACTGAAATGGATCCTATGCGTGGGATCAACAGCATTATCTTTTACCACCCAAGGACTATCTGGAACTAATAAGTGTTCAATCTACCAAATGCAATGGCTGAATCTGAGTCTCAGATAAGACACCAATTCTGAGAGGGACAGCTGTTAATCTGGTGGCAGATTAATTACACTGAGACTTTATCATACTGAAGAGGGTGATACTAGGTTTTAATAAGGTAGACTCTTAATCCAATAATGAATTTAACTTTCTGCCCACAGATTTTCTGCAGTGCCATCATCCATAGACTCAAGGATTCATAGTATGCTATATCCAATTTATCATTGTCTCTGCACTGATCACCCTTGAAAGCCACTTCAGGCCATCATAACCTCACTTCTTTCAGGGGTTTTAAACAATTATTGAGGCTGTAATGACAACTGATTTAACCTAACTCTGATATTACCTTTCCTTATGTCCTCATTGTATACTCCTCACTGCTGTCCTATGACTTTCAATTGTCACTGAAAAGTAACATTTTTCTTTGTGTGTATGCATGAACACCACCAAAGTGTGGTAAAGATAGTATCTTGTAGAGCAAACTTTTTACCAATGAGTGGGGAGAGCTGTGGTCAGGTTTTCTCCCTTGGGAAAATAATTCTGACCCTACTAATTTGATCTATTATTTTCCTGTTTTGTCTCATCTAAGCATTTTTAAATTAAATTTATTAAAGTAATATTGGTTAATAGAATTGTATGTTTCAAGTGTACAATTCAATAATAGATCATTTGTATACTGCATTATGTGTTCACTACCCAAAGTCAAGGCTTCTTTTGCAACCATATGTTTGACCCCTTTACCCTTTTCTATCTCCTCCCTTTTCCTCTTTCCCCCTGATAATCATTAAACTGTATTCTGTGACTGTGAGTTTTTGTTTATTTGTATTGTTTTTTTTTTTGTTTTCAGTTTTATATCCCACAGATGAGCAAAATCATATGGTTCTCAACTTCTGTCTCACTTATTTCAATAGCATGATGATCTCAAGATCCATCCATCTTGTCACAAATGGCAATATTTCATCTTTTCCTATAACTGTGTAATATTCCCTTATGTGTGTGTATCATATATTCTTTATCCAATCATATCTAAGGATAGTTCAATTGTTTCTATGTCATGGCCACTATGAATAATGCTGCAATGAACATAACAGTGCATATATCTTTATGGGTAAGAGTTTTCAAATTTTCAGGATAGAGACCCAGGAAGTAGATTGTTGGGTCACATGATAATTTTATTCTTAATTTTTCAAAAAACAAAAAAGCATGTTTATGTAGACCCTACTAGCCCAATATGTCCCCAAATAGCAAAATGATTATTTAAATTTTTTTAATGAAAAATTTTTATTCTAGTTTAAACAGATACTGATTTTGTTTACTTGGTATTTACTTGTTTTATTTCATTTTTTCTTACTATAATATAAAATATATGAAGATAGAAAGTATGTTTTATTTACTTTATGTTTCTAATACACTTTACACAAGTGACTGGTACATTGGTAAGTGTACAATAAATATTTGTTGAAGAGAATGGAACAAGATAGCCACCTTTACCTTGTAGCATACAGAATTTTAGCAGACATTAACATGTCTATCTATTTTCATTTATCAACACATTCTTTGTGGTTTTAGACAGTGATACACTAGTAAATTTTAGCTATTTTTGGACTTCCTTTTAGAATTGGGTACTTTGTGCTAGGAGAATTATCCAGAGTAAAAGTATTCTCCATTTCCTTTATACTGTTTTCTGTGTAATATCACATGAGAACATTTGAAGAGATGGAAGGTGAGAATGGTTACATGGTGCTGAATTGCAAAAATAATTTCAAATAACAGGCAGAAAACTAAAGGTAAGAATATTGTTTCTCCCCACTCAGACTCCAGTTCAAAACTGCATTATTCTCTTAAGGAAGACAATTATATTTGAATATTTTTAAATCATTGAAATTAACTATATTCTGGGATTTAAAAATGGTTATAAGTTGTCTAAAGTAGTTTATTTAGACTCATGTATCAACAATTTAAAAGAAACAGTGTTTTTGAAGTATGGGGCAAGAGAAATACTTATAGGATGATGTATAATCTCAATCTTGTAGCATAAGAATAAAAATGTAACTTTTAAGTAAAAGATCAAAGTTGGCATTTTTACAGAAATTATCCCTTCTACAAAACATAAGATTTCTGGAACCATTTTTTTTGGTTATAATATCTATACCAAGATGCCTATTATTACACCCAGAAGATGAAGATCTAGTGCTGATGGTGAGAGTAGCAGTGGTCCTATAGTGTTTTACAGATTAAAAAGCATTTTTATATATACATATTGCATTTTTTAAAATCTTTTCAAAAGAGCTTTAAGATTGCCAGAATAATCTACTGGGAATGAGAGAATGGGAATATAAAACATTAATCTTTGCCACGTAGGGCTACTGTGTCAAGTTGTTCTTTTTGTTTTATTTTATTTTCAGATCTGTTACAGTTTCTATAGATAGTTTAATAAACACAATAATGATGTCTATATTCATTGGTCTAAAATAAATTTTTTAAATAATCCTGTTTCAATAGTAAAGATGTAAGCTGAGGTGACTGGGCCAGAAATTTGGAATTGCTGGTAGAAAACAAAGCTCTTCCATATATATTCTTGTGGAACATCCTCATATATTATCCTGATTATCATCTAGTGGATTCAAGATTTTTTTTAAAAGACATCCTATTTTCATCGTCATCTGAAGGCTCAAGGTCTTTTTCATGGTCTCCATAACAGGAAACAACTATTTCTTTTTCACTAGCAACTTATTTTGATGTAATAACAACTAGGACCATTGAAGTTAAATTGACTGAATTGGACTCAACTCTTCAGACTAAGTACATGGCCTTGGGCAAAATCTTTTTGTTTTCTTAAATATAAAAACTTTTATTTGTAATAAAGTGAATCTATCTTGTATTTTTTTTCAGTAGTTGTTAAACTAAAATATTAACTTTTTTCTTTAATTTATAAACCAACTTGTAACAGACAAGTGAGAAATAATATATAAAATTTGAGTGTAGGTACATAAAATACAGGATGACATCCATTTGAATTATAGGTGAAAGAAGGATAGGGCTTGGAACATAAATTAGGCCTGTAATTAAGCAACAGTTATATTACTGTAAGCATGTTTTTGTCTGCTATAAATTTGTTTCTAAGCTTTTTTGTAATTGATGAGTAAGGATAAGCCAACTAATTATTTGATTCTTATTTTAAGACAGTTACACCTATTGCTGAAGATGAATATAATTAATCTCATTACCAAATCTAGAAAAAAATTTTTTCCATTCCAAAGCAGCTATAAATAATACAATTAGTGTTCTTGCAGTAGTAATAATAACAGGTTTCATAAAGAAATTTTTTAATATTGCCCTACGGATGTCAATGACAGCCAGTCAAGCAATCCTGGAATGTGCCAATGCATTGCACTGAAGGTACTCAACTCTCTGGTCACTTGGCTTGACATAGTATTATTGTGGCTGAGATAAAAAAAAATATTAATTTTGAATATATAGCTATAACATTATTTGACGAGTCTAAAATTTCCCTTCCTGGCAAGTATGAAATTAGCTAAGTGCAGATCCATATACCTAGAATTAATATTCCCTTGTAACTTGCAGAAATGTATTTTGAGGATATTTAGCTAAGTGGAAGTCTTTCTACCTTTGCTTGAGTGAAGAAATATCCAAAGGCAAAAAACAAAAACAAAAACAAAAACAAACCAACGATAGAAACTAACTTCATATATGTTTTGTAATATAGACAATCGGGTAGTAAATTTCAAGTTTCACTGCATATAGCACATTCTATAACTCTGTACTACAGACATAAAGAGATGCACTAAGTCCATAAAAATCAATTGAAATAAAACATTCACATATTACCAAGATTTGAGAATTAGCTCTCTTTTATTGTGACAGGATAAAATTTATTTGTAAAATGTACAATCACAGCTGAGGAATTAAGTGCTTGTTTGCTCATAAGCTAATAAAAACTGGGAAATAATGATCTGAGTATCAAAGTACTTGACTTTGGTCACTAGCAAGGCAAATTGGCTACCATGCCTCTAAACTAAGGAAATATTCCTATGATTTCTACATGTAAAAAGATACCTGTCTCTTTTTTAAGTAGAAAGAGTGTATATAGCTAACTTATTCAAAAGTGTTAATATGTGGGTGAAAATAGATAAAATTAAAAGAGTAACAACATATATATCCATGTGTAATGTCTCTGAAGTTTCCTCATTTATTCCTCTTTAAAAACACTATTCCTGCCAACTATGATCCAAAGGAGTACTATGATCAAAATTCTAAGTGAATAGTATCAACCAGAGATCTGTGCTTCTTAGGCTGACACTGATTACTGTACAAAAAGTCAAAACCAGGGAAATACAATATATTATATAAAGGTGAGATAGCATGTCCCAGTACAGTGACTGGTACATAAGAGAGCTTCAATAAATGTTCCTTTCCTTATTTTATTTTTAAAAGTGAATCATTAAAATAAATAACACACACACACACACACACACACACACACACTTGGCATTGAACAATCCAAAAATGAAATTAAGAAAAACAGTTCTATTTACAATAGCATTATATATATGTAATTTTTTCTATACGTGATATATATGGGATGTATAGATATATATTATACACAATATTATTTTTATTTTATTCTATATATGTACAATATAAAATATATTATATATTTATGTCATATATGTTACATTTTATAGAGTATAAATTATATTTTAAATAGTAATAAATAATACACATAGTGCTATATATTATAAATCATATATATTATTTAATAAAATAAAATTATTTTTATTTTTCAAAAACATCACTAAATAATTCACAAAGCAAGACAGAAAAATGTTTATGAAGTGAATAATCCCACGAGTTCTAAAATTCATGAAAAACCATCTCAACATTTCAGATTTCTCCCTGTTTCCGTATGAGTATTGTATTATGCTAGTATTTGGATGCATTGGAATCCTTATTTTCATGATGATAGTAATTGGCTCGAATTTTTGGGATGAGTATGGAGCTTTTATTTATCTTTATACTTTTAATTCTTAATATCAAGGTCAGCTCCACACTGTAGTCTACAACTGGTAAATTAAACTTTCCAGCTATATCCATTACATTGCAAAATTATTTTAAATTTAAGAAAAGTTAAGAAACACTCAAATATGAAATAAGTCTTTGTTCTGCATCTATTTTTTTCAAGAACCTCCAGCATAAGATTGGTTTGTTATTTTAAAACATATTTCGTGATGTGTTTTTACAGAGTATGTGCTCATTGGGACCGCTTTGAGAGATCATTGAAATGTATGAATGTGCTAGCTGAAAATAAAAGACCTATTTGAAAATCATTTTAGGTGGACTTCAACTTTTTTTTCCCAAGGTGGTATTGAATGTGTGTATCGTGTACTCATTATTTTTGAAATAACCAGACTCATTCATGGTTCCTACAATTTATTGTATTTCTCATGAAATTATGATTCTTGAAAATGCAGGGCTAAAATGGTCACTGTGATATATAATATTGACATAGAAACATAAACTCTGAGGGCCTTCGAGATATCTAAATATAAATGAGCCCTAAAACAACTTTTCTAAGGGAGACAAAAAAGTAAAGGGTCTATTTTTTATTGGGCAATTATATATGTTTTTGAGGTTTTCCTAATACAACAATAGAAAATGTCAGACTTTTCTAAAATCAAATAAGTATTCTGCTTAAGGTAATTCTTCTGTTCTTCACACAACATTTTGGTTGGGAAGCCATCAACCAATTATACCCCTCGACGTGTTCAATCCTTATATTGAAATCAGTTTCTTATAATATGAAATTCTCCTTCTCTTTAATATTTAATATGAGATGACTAATATTAGTTTTCATGAGTTGATCTAACTAAAGATAATTCAATATTAATTCTAGAAAAGTTGACTATGCCATAATCATTATTATAGCTTTTTTCAAAGTCCTTAAAATTCAGGAGAAAATGGTTTCCTGCTAGATACTAAGTACAATATTTACAAACAACCACTACTCCCTTGTGATTCAGTTTTCTCTTCCATAAAATATAAATGGTAAAAAAGACATAACTGGTGCAATAGAGATTCTTTTAGAGAAAGATGCTACTGAGAAAAGTTAATAAAATTTGACATATTAATGAAATATAAGTAGAGGTAAAGTCTTTCTTAGTGATATTTTTAATTCTAATAAATGTTTGACAATTTCAACATTTTTGTTTCTATTAAATTTGTGTTTGTAGTTTGACCAGTTTTAAAATAGTTTCCCTGACACTCAGTTTCAAACAAATTATTGATCATAAATATTTACATCTGCTTCCCCAAGATTCTATATTAGAATAATAAACAATAGCAAAATAAAATAAATAAAAACAAAGAGAATGGAAAGGAAAAAAATGTAAAAAAAATGTAAATCAGATGGAATAATACTATTGGATTAATCAATGAGACAACTATAGTTCAAAGAAAGAAGAGAGGGCTTCCATGTGGATGGGAGCTATTTCTCATGGCAAAACCTAGGCAGGACTCCATTTTCATAGATGAGTACAGAGTGTCAAGAAAGGTACAAAGCAAAGTAATTAACTGAAAGACTTACTAAAGAATGATCTTTCAGATTGCTGTTTTGACAACCTCTTACTACACTCACACTGCGGTATTTGCTACCACGTCATACCAAACAAACAAGAACAAAAGCCCCCAAACCAACAAAATCTTTTTAAAATAATGAACTATGTAACTAGAACAAACTAGGGCTCCTATTTTATTAAGTGGTGGTTGGTGCAATAGGGTATTTGTTCTCTTGTTTTGGTTCTGGAGTGGGAGACAGGAATAATATATTGGTTTACTACATAGTCTAGCTATTTTCTGTGCCCTTGCTATTTGAAAATTTATGGTAGCTAACCAAATATCCCAGAGTGTAGAGAAAAGTGTCAGAAAAAAATTAATAAATATAAGTAAATTGAGAATATCTGAGACAAAATCTAACATACTGCCATTATAGAAAGGGCAATATCCCTTTAACAAATATTCAGAAAAAAGGAATAGGGGGAAAAATGCATGTGAAATAATAAAAAATATATACGAAATTTTTTTAGGAGAAATAAAGAAAACCATAAAACAAGTATCTTCAGTTTATAACAGCCCACCAAATTGAAAATACAATACAAAAATAAAGATAAATAGATGATAAATGGATGGATAGATAGATGATAAATGAATAGATAGTTGATAGATAGATGAGAGAGATGTTGATAGATCCTTATCATATTTCAGAACAAAATCGGTAAACATATATTTCTAAAAGTTTACATAAAGAATTTGTTTTCTCCCAAAGCAAAGAGAAACAAATTCATATCAAATTTTTAAATATGTATAAAAAGTCATTTTAGTAATACCTTCAAAGTTCTGAACTTGATTTTAACTTAAGTTTAAAACAAGAGTAATGAAGCAATACAATTTTTCCATCCACTCTTTTGGGACAGATAAAAGGGGAGGGGCACTGATATTAGAATGAAGCCAGCCAAAGAATGTAATGAAAAGTCGTTGCAGGTTATCAGCTATTTTGTTCCTGGAAAGCAGTTATTCACTCTATATAAAAACAATCCATAAATAATACAACTAAGAAACTGAAGAATTGGATATAGTAAAAGGAGTTTTATTTTTCTTTTTAGAGGTGGGCCTAGAACATGAAGAAATAACATCAATTAAGGAGTTTAATATAAAAAAGAAAATAATATACAAATAGTAATAAATATGAGGTCTAAGAATGTATGCAATATATAGGATATAATTAGCACTGACCTTTCGGACTATTTTTAAGGTGTTTTGCAGCTCTAAACTGTATTTTACTACCTATCAATATCTACCTAATGTTATCACTTGATTCAAATGACTCCTTTCTACTACTAATAGTGGATAAAGAGCTCCTCTGAAATTATAAATTGGGGAGCATATTTTAAATCCTTTTATGCCTTTTAGCACACATCTATGTACTTGTATAACTGAGATTAGAATACAATTATCCTGAGTCTGAAATTTTTTTTTTTTTCAAAATTGTAATTTTTCACAGTTGGCAACTCTTTCCCTGGTACAAATTATGTTAATGAGGTAAAAATATATATGAAGTTTTATATATTGAAAATTAGCCCATGATAGTCTTCTTTAAATCATATCTGCTGATGTTACTTTTTTTCCTGTATCTTAGCTGGACATATTAATTTAATTTCTTAAAATACATTTTTATAAAACTAGACATTTTTATAAAACTAGAGGCTCATAGATGACAAATGAAAATATTAACAATGAAAAATATGACATGCTCTAATTTATGGATATTTAATTTAGTCATTCAACAATAAACAATTAGACACTATAATCAAAGTGCCACATGATAGGAGCCTTGAAGATGAATATGACAGTCACCTCAAGAACCTTCCAGTCAGGTAAAAGATGTGGAGGTGTTCACAAATGAGTAGAACATAGACAACTCATCCTTTGTTAAAGGATACCTAAGTGTTATCAGTCTTAGATGCAGCAGAAATTATGACTGGTTAAAGGCTTTAAGAAGTAAAAATACAATTGAAATTTCTCTGTAATTTAGCGGATAAAAAGGAAGGGAAGGCTATTCAAGGCTAAGGGAATGTTGTGAATGGAAAGCATAGGAGGATGAACATATCAAATGCAATAAGGTAAGCAGTAGTAGTGATAAGTAATCTCACGGAAATGAAGTGTCTGTTATAGACTGCCTCGAGAAAAAGGAATTAGAGCCAGGTAGTGCAGGGACTTAAACAACAGACTTCTACTTTTTCACAGTAATAAACAATAAAAAATATTATTTATATTTTTTCTTCTAATTATGGGGGTCAGAATTCACAAGCTTTGTTCACTTCAACTTGTCACTGAAAACCCTGCCCTCATTCAAGGAAATGCACAGATTAATCAATTCATCATTCTTGTTCTGCTCATAGAGCTGCCTTTTAATTATGAAAATTGAGTTGGCAAAAATCTTTTTTCCAGTTAATCACACTTGATGCTATTCGCACTTTCTCAATTAACTAGATTTTAATTAATTTTTCTTATTTTTTCTTTTAGGAAATAATTATATGTGTCCAAATGACTGGCTGTTGAACCAAGGGAAGTGTTACAAGTTTTTAACTTCTTCTAAAACTTGGAATGAGAGTCAACAGGACGGTATAAATCTCCAGGCACATTTGCTGATGATTCATAATTCTGAAGAGCTGGTGAGGAATCAAAACCAGGAACTAAGTGCCTAAGGGAAAATTGCTAGGTGTAGTTGTAGCAAGTGTAGGTGTTTTATAGTCATTGCCTTTAACGGTCATTGATATATCGTTTATAATTAAGAACCTATTATTTATGAAAGAAATAATTATTTGCTATTTCATTAATGCTTGGCATAATGCCTTACTCTATAGAAGGCATTGACTTTGTTTTTTTAAATGAATGAATGAATACACTATTTCCTCTGTAGGAATTTTTACAGAAGAGTTTAAAACCTGAACATCTTGCTTGGATTGGAATATATATGATGTCGCCAAGAAAACAATGGATGTGGATTAATGAACACCTTTTGTAGAACAAAAAATGTAAGTTGTTATTTGAGGAACAGAATGGTGTAATGATGTTGTTTTATTTATCGAAAGTACTTTTAAGTTTCCTTGATTTCCAAGTCTTTTTATCTTTCTTCCTTCCTCCCTTCTTCATTAAATTTTTTTTCTATTCATTTTTCTTTCTACCTCTTTTTTTTCCTGTTATTTCTCCCTTTCTTCTTTGCTTGCTTTCTTCTTGTTCTTCTTGTTCTTGTTCTTGTTCTTGTTCTGCTTCTGCTGCTGCTGCTGCTGCTGCTGCTGCTGCTGCTTCTTCTTCTTCTTCTTCTTCTTCTTCTTCTTCTTCTTCTTCTTCTTCTTCTTCTTCTTCTTCTTCTTCTTCTTCTTCTTCTTCTTCTTCTGCTTCTGCTTCTGCTTCTGCTTCTTCTTCTTCTTCTTCTTCTGCTTCTGCTTCTGCTTCTGCTTCTGCTTCTGCTTCTGCTTCTGCTTCTTCTGCTTCTGCTTCTTCTGCTTCTGCTTCTGCTGCTTCTGCTTCTTCTGCTTCTGCTTCTGCTTCTTCTGCTTCTGCTTCTTCTGCTTCTTCTTCTGCTTCTGCTTCTTCTTCTTCTTCTTCTTCTTCTTCTTCTTCTTCTTCTTCTTCTTCTTCTTCTTCTTCTTCTTCTTCTTCTTCTTCTTCTGCTTCTTCTGCTTCTTCTGCTTCTTCTGCTTCTTCTGCTTCTGCTGCTTCTGCTTCTGCTTCTTCTTCTTCTTCTTCTTCTTCTTCTTCTTCTTCTTCTTCTTCTTCTTCTGCTTCTTCTTCTTCTGCTTCTTCTTCTGCTTCTTCTGCTTCTGCTTCTTCTGCTTCTTCTTCTTCTTCTTCTTCTTCTTCTTCTTCTTCTTCTTCTTCTTCTTCTTCTTCTTCTCCTCCTCCTCCTCCTCCTCCTCCTCCTCCTCCTCCTCCTCCTCCTCCTCTTCTTCTTCTTCAACATTCAGTAATGTTGAGAAGTATGGTTAGTATTCATTATGTCACTATGGCACCTGGAAATTATTACTTGTCAAAAGACAAAAATTTAAAAAAAAATTTAAGCTGACTTGAATGTCATTTAAAATAATTTTAAACAAATACTTTCTCTATAGCAGATGCAAAGATAAAATTAACTTAAAAATGAAAGTACCCAGAAAATAAAACCTCTCTTTTTCCATCTGACTTATTTTACTTAGCATAATACCTCTAGATACATTCATGTTGCCACAAATGGTAAGATTTCATTATTTTTTTATGGCTGAGTAATATTCTATTGTATATATGTACCACTGCTTCTTTAGCCAATCATCTATTGTAGGACACTTTGGTTGCTTCCATGTTCTGGCCACTGTGAATAATGCTGCTATGAACATCGATGTGCAAATATCTTTCTGAATATGAGTTTCAAGTCTTTGGGGTAAAGACCCAGTAAAGGGATTGCTGAATCATATGGTAGATCAATTCTTAGTTTTTTGAGAAAACTCCATACTGTTTTCCGTAGTGACTGTACCAATTTTCAGTCCCACCAACAGTATATGAGGGTTTCTATTTCTTCACATCCTCTCCAATATTTGTTATTACTTGTTGTGTTGATTATAGTTATTCTAACAGGTATGAGATGGCATCTCATTGTGGTTTTGATTTACATTTCCCTAATAACTAACGATGGTGAGCATCTTTTCACATATTCATTGGTCATTTTATGTCCTCTAGAGAGAAGTGTCTGTTCAAATCCTCTGCCCATTTTTTGATTGGATAATTTTTTTGTTATTATTGAGTTGTATGAGTCCTTTGTATATTTTGGATGTTAGATTCTTATCAGAGGTGTGCTTGCAAATATATTTTTTCATTTGGATGGTTATCTCTTTACTTTGTTGACGGTTTCTTTTTCTGAGCAGAAGCTTTGTAGTTTGATGTGGTCCCATTCATTTATTTTAGCTTTTATTTCCCTTGCTAGTGAGGTCAAATTCATAAAATCCTCTTTTAGTCCAAGGTACTTGTGTTTAATCCCTATGTTTTTTTCTATGAATTTTATTGTTTCAGGTCTTATATTCAGGTCCTCAATTCATTTCAAGTTAATTTTTGTGTGTGATGATAGACAACTGTCTAGTTTCATTCTTCTGCAAGTGACTTTCCAGTTTTCCCAGCACCATTTATTGAAGGGTACTTCCTTTCTCCACTGTATATTTTTTGTTGAAAATTATTTGCTCATATAAATATAGGTTTACTTCTGGACTCTCGATTCTGTTCCATTGATTCGTGTGTCTGTTTTGCTGCCAATATCATGCCTTTTTGCTTACTGTCACTTTGTTATATAATTTCAAGTCAGGCAGAGTGATGCCTCCAGCCTCATTCTTTTTTCTCAGGATGGCTTTGGGAATTTCTTGTCTTTTGTGCTTCCATACAAATATGATGATTTTTGTTCAATTTCTTTAAAAAATACGGATTGGATTTTGATAGGAATTGCATTGAATCTGTATAATGCTTTAGGTAATAAGGTCATTTTAACTATGTTGGTTCTTCCAGTCCAAGAACACAGAATATCTCTCCATTTTTTTGTATCTTCCTCAATTTCTTTTAACAAGGTCTTATAGTTTTTATTATATAGGTCCTTCACATGTTTTGTTAGATTTATTTTCAGGTATTTTATTCTTTTAGTTGCAATTGCAAAAGGAATTATTTTTCCACTTCTTTTCCTGTCACTTCATTATTAGAATATAGGACCGCTATGGATTTTTGAACACTGATTTTGTATCTAGAAACTTTACTGTATTTGCTTATTGTTTCTAGTAGTGTTCTTGTGGAGCCTTAGGGTTTTGTATATAAAGAATCATGTCATCTCATAAATCAGTGCTGTATTTTGTCAAACTCTTTTTCTGCATCTATTGGTATGATATTGTAATTCTTATTTTTAAATTTGTTTATGTGGTGTATCACATTAATCACTTTGCATATGTTGAACCATCCCTGTGCCCCTGGGATGATGCCCACTTGATCATGGTGTATAATCTTTTTAATATGTTGCTGTATTCAGTTCGCTAGTATCTTATTAAGGATTTTTGCATCTGTGTTCATAAGAGATATTGGTCTGTAGTATTCTTTTTTGTGTTATCTTTACCAGGTTTTGTATTAGGGTGATATTGGCCTCATAAAATGAGTTGGGAAGTATTGCTTTCTGTTCGATTATTTGGAAAAGTTTGAAGAGAATAGGTAATAAATCTTTGAACGTTTGGTAGAATTCACTGTTGAAGCCATCTGGTCCTGAACTTTTACTTTTTGGTAGGTTTTTGATGATTGCTTCAATTTCCAAACTGCTGATCGGTCTATTTAGGTTTTCCAGTTCTTGTTGATTCAGTCTAGGATGATTGTCTTTTTCTGAGTATGGTCCATTTCTTCTAGGTTACTAAATTTGGTGTTATATATTTTTTCATAGTATTCTTATATGATCTTTTGTATTTCTGCAGTTTCTGTTGTGATTTCCCCTTTCATCCATGTTTTGTTTATCTATGTCCTTCATTGTTTTTTTTAGTGAATCCAGCAAGGGGTTTCTCAGTTTTAGTAACCTTCTCAAAGAACCAGTTCTCTGTTGCATTTATTTTTTCTATTTTTTCTGTTTTTTTTTGTCTTTAATTTCATTTATTTATTTTGATTATTTCTTTTCTTCTGCTGACTTTAGGTTTCATTCATTCTTCTTTCTCTAGCTTTTTAAGATGAAGTGTTGGGTTGTTTATTTGGGTTCATTCTTATTTTTGGAGATAGGCCTGTAATCATATGAACTTTCATCTTATGATTGCTATGCATGTCCCTTAAGTTTTGATATATTGTGTTATCATTATAATTTGTTTTTATGTATTTCTTGATCTTTCTTTTTATTTCTTCTCTGACCTGGTTATTCTTCAATAGTATTTTGTTTAATCTCCATGTATTTCTGGTTCTTTATTTTTTCTTTTTTACAGTTGACCTCTAGTTTCAAAGCATGATGATCAGAGACTATGGTTGGTATGATTTCAATTTTCTTATTTTTGTTGAGACTATTTCTGTGTTCCAGTGTGTGGTCAATTCTTGAGAATGTTCCATGTGCATTAGAGAAGAATGTATAAGCAGCTGTTTTGGGATGAAAGGCTCTGTAAATGTTAATTATGTTCAGTTGATCTAATGTGTCATTTAAGGATGTTATTTCCTTATTGATTTCTTTTTGGATGATCTGTCCATATCTGATAGTGGGGTATTTAGGTCCCCTGCTATAATGGTGTTTTGGTCTGTTTCTTCTATTAGTTCTGTTAGTAATTCCTTTATATATTTTGGAGTTACCTGATTGGGGGCATAGATACTAATGTGTTATGTCTTCTTGATGCATAATTTCTTTTATCACTATGAAGTGTCCTTCAGTATCTTTCTTTACCTTTTTTATATTGAAGTCCATCTTGTCCGATGTTAGTACCGCTACTCCTGCTTCTCTCTGATTGCCATTTGCTTGAAATATCATTTTCCAGCCTTTCACTTTGAGTCTGTATTTGTCTTTGGAGCTGAGATGTGTCTTTTGGAGGCAGCATATGGTTGGGTTTTGTTTTTTGATCTAATCTGAAACTCTGTGCCTTTTTATTGGTGAGTTCAGCTCATTTGCATGTAGTGTGATTATTGAAATATGAGGTCTTCTTATGGCCATTTTATCTTTTGCTTTCTGGTAGCTTGGTGTTTCCATTGATTCCTTATCCTTGTGTTTCTGTTACATTTATTTATTTATTTATTTATTTATTTATTTATTTATTTATTTATTTGGCTTTTGTGTTTTTCCCTTTGGTTCTTCTTGTTTTTGTTATATACTTCAGTTCTGAATCTTTGGCGTGTGGTTACCATTAAGAATATTTAAAAGACAGATATATATACAGTTATCCCTTTTCTTCTGCGTGTACCTTATCTCCATTCTCCTTTGTGCATTTGGATCTTTGACTCCTCCCTTTTTCAGTCTTTCTTGTGTCAATTTGTTTCTATGTATGCTGAATGTTCATTACTATCTTGTTATAACAAGTCTCTTCTTATTTTTAAGTTTATAATACCCTGTTCCTAGTAAGGGTTGCACTCTTCTGCTTCTATCAGCCTGCTAGTCATCTTACTCGTAATTATGTATTTTTTTTTTGTTGTTATGTTTTAGGTGAGTTGACCTTTTTTAGTATTTCCTGTAGTGCAGGCCCTGTAGTGAATTCCCTGAATTTTTGAATGTCTGGAAAGATATTAATTTCTCCTTCATATCTAAAGGAGAGCTTAGTGACACACATTATTCTTGTCTTGTAGTTCTTTTCATTTAATATTTTGAATATTTGATTTCACTCTTTTCTGGCTTTTAAGGTTTGTGCCGAGAAGTCCAAAAGTAATCTAATGGGTTTTTCTTTATAGGTTATCATCTTTTCCCTGCCTGCCCTGAGAATTCTGTCTTTGTCATTGATTTTTGATAATTTTAATACAATGTATCTTGGTGAAGGCCTTTTTTGGGCTGAGATAATTGGGTGTTCTGTTGACTTCTTGAAACCCAAGCTCCAACTCATTCCTTAAATTTGGGAAATTCTCATCAACTGTTTGTCTGAAAATGCTTTCTAGTCCCTGCTCTTTTTCCTCACCTTCAAGAATGCCCATTATTCTTATGTTTCCTCTCCTGATGGTTTCAGTTAGTTTTTGTATTTCTCTTTCATTAATTTTTATTTTTTGGTTTCTCTCTTCTTCCTTCTGATTTATTTCTAGATTTCTGTCTTGATATTACTTATCTTTTCCTCCATTTGGTCAACTCTATTTCACAAGCTTGTATTTTCATTTTTCAACTCTTACAATGTGTTCTTTATCTCCAGAAGTTCTATTCAGTTCTTTTTGAGGGTTTCGATCTTTTTGCTAAAGAAATAATTCTGCTCATCTAGTTGTTTTTTCAATTTCTGAAATTGTTGATATGTTTTGTTTTCAGTCTCATTGAATTTTTTCAGAATTACCATCCTGAATTCTGTCATTTAAGTTGCATATTTCTATGTCTGTAAGCTTATTTTCTCAATTTTTTTCTTTCTTTCTATCTTGTCACCTTGGTTGTTTGTGGTGTTTAATGGGCTATTTCTCCACCTGGGAATTAGTGGACGTGTATTCTGATTTTTTTTTCCAGAAAGATTTATTATATAATGGTCCCTCGCCTGTTGAAAAGAAAGTGTTTTTCTTTTGGTTTCCAGTAGGTGGCACCTAAGCCTCTTCAATCTCTGCTTTATATAAAATCTTAGTAATAAAGTCTTTTCTTCCTTATAGATATTTAATCATGCTGCTACCCTCAGTTTCAGTCCCTGTCAGGTCAGTGGCAGTCTAGGCAGCATTTGCTCAGATTCCCCTGGGACTCCGCGGTATTGGTCTTGGAGGGTATGGGGTGAGGGGCCCTATGGATTGGGAGATGGGGCCTGCGGTTCAGCCTCAGTTTTGCAGCTGTGGCTAGTAAAAATCAACTGTTGTTTCTATGCTGTCCCTGCCTTTCTGCCGTCCTATTTCTCTGACCTCTGCCCTGATGACTAGGCACTGCTGCTGGCCATGAGGAGCTCACAGTACTCCCAGGCAGGGCTGTTCAAAGATGTTGCCACACTTTCTCCTGTCCCCCTCCTTCAACAGGGAGTTCTGGTGGCTGAGAGAGATACTTTCTTTGTTTCTCCAAGTCTATTACCCAACACCCAGGGTTCTGACCTGTGGTAGGTCTTATGCACATTCGGACATGCTGGTATACAATATGGGTGTTTTTCGTTAAGTTTTAAATGTTCAGCTTATTGTTGTTTCAAGGGATGAGATCCAAGGACGTCTCTCACGCTGCTATATTTCTGACATCACTCCCATATGGTATTTTTATTTTTAATTTTTTCAGAAACCTCCATGTTGTTTTCCATTTGCAATCCTATCAACTGTAAGTGAAGGCTTTCTTTTTCCCATGTCCTCACCAAGACTTATTGTTTTTTGACTTGATGATAGATAGCTATTCTGACAGGTGTGAGGTGATATGTCATTGATTTTAATTTGCATTTCCCTCATGATTAGTGATGTTGAGCATCTTTTCATATGTATATTTGCCATTTAGAGAAATGTCAATTCAGATCCTCTTTCCATTTTAAAATCAAATTGTTTGTGTTTCTTTTTCTTTCTTTCTTTCTTTCTTTCTTTTTTTCTTTCTTTTTGGTGTTAACTTGTATAAGTTCTTTATATTTTGAATATTAACATCTAATCAGATGAATAAGACAATGTTCACTTTCATCATTTTCATTTAGCATAGTATAGGAAGTCCTTGCCATAGCAATCAGATAAGAAAAAGACATAAAAGACATCTAAATTGGAGAGGAAGAAATAAAACCATCATTATTTGCAGATGACATGATACTATATATGGAAAACCTTAAAGAGTCTACCAAAAAACTATCAGAACTAATAACTGAATTTAGTATGGTAGCAGGATACAAAATTAATATTCAGAAATTGATTGCATTTTTATACACCAACAACAAACTATTGGAAAGAGAAATTAAGAAAATAATCACATTTGAAATTTTATCAAAAAAGGTAAAATACCTAGGAATAAATTTAAATAAGTAGGCAAAATACCTATGCTTGGAAAATTATAAGACCGTGAAGAAAGAAATTGAAGAAGAAACCAATAAATGGAAGGTTATACTGTGCTCATGTGTAGGAAGAATTAACATCTTTAAAATGTTTATACTACCCAAAACAATGAACATAGTCAATGAAATTCCTATCAAAATACCAATGACATTTTTTACAGAACCAGAACAAATAATCCTAAAATTTATATGAAAGCAAAAAAGACCCTGAATAGCCAAGCAATCTTGAGAAATAAGGACAAAATTAGAGGGATCATGCTATTTGATATCAAACTATACTAAATGGCCATAGTGATCATGGTAGTGGCATAAAAACAGACACGTAGATCAGTGGAACAGAATAGAGAGCCCAGACATAAATCCATGTTATATGGTCCATTAATCTATGACAAAGGAGGCAAGAATATACAATGGGGAAATGACAGTCTTTTTTAATAAATAATGTTGGGAAAACTGAACATATTATACATGCAAAAACATGAAACTAGACCACTTTCTCACAGTATAAACAAAAATAGACTCAAATATATTAAAGACTTAAATGTAAGACCTGAAACCATAAAACTTTTAAAAGAAAACATAGTAAACTTTGACATTGTTTTTAGCTTATTTATTTTATTTTATTTTTTTTGATATGTCTCCTCAGGCAACAAGAACAAAAATAAATAAATAAATAAACGGAACTACATAAAACTAAAAAGGTTTTGCATAGTAAGGGAAACCATCAACAAAACAAAAAGACTACCTACTATATGGGAGAAGGTAGCTGGCAATAAAACATTGTATGGTCACTTCTGATGTTGTTATTCTAGTTTATATTCTAAAATCTAAGCTTTGTAATTTTAACATATAATTGTGATCATTTATCAGTGACTATTATTTATAACATTAAGGTCCTCCTGGTGTGTTTTCCCTAGTTTTTAGGATAATGTTGAAGTAAATGTGTTTATAGGTAATTCTCTTGTAAAAAATTCTTTAAATCGAACTCACTTTGGCTAGTATTTTATAATATTTACACATATAGAGCACATATATTTTTCTAATTTTTAAGCTGTAAGTCTTGGCCGTCCTGTCAATATTTATTCATTTAAATTTGCTTGTTATAACCTTTATTACAGTCCCAGGTGATCAAATTGTTTATTGTAACTTTGTTTGGCCCTATTTAATAAGTTTCCTGACACATTCATAATGAGAGGCTATATATCTTGAATTGATGAAGTTTTGCCTACAATTGTTCAATTTTTTTTTTTAGTTTCTTTATCCAATACTTTTAAAACTCTGTATTCCATAGCATAAAAAGTGAAAAGCAACTTTTGTCTGTTTATTACTTTATCCCTGAAGTGTAATGATCATTTTTCCAAGGTCTTGCTCTGTTAAAATCTAGGTTTACGGCAAATCCACTTGATATCAACAAATCCCTTGGAACTAAAGACTCCATCAGCATTCAGAAAAGCAAAGAATTCATTCCCGTTAATTTCAAACCTGAAAAGGAAGAACCACAATCAGTTTGGAAATCACTTACTGCTGAAATTAAAAATAAAATTAAGAAGAGAGTGATTTAAAACATTTTAAAAAACAATGAGCTCTATACTCACCCATTACAATGTGCTGCATAAAAATATCTGGTACATTAAAAGAATATAAGACTGAATGTAGGCTTTTTATTATTAGTGTAATCTGTAACGTTATTTAGAACAATAGGTGAAAAAACAAACATAAATAAACATGAATATGTAAATGATATAGATATATCTCTATATTTATCTACATTTACCTATATCTATTTTTGTCTATCTATTAAGAGAAAGAGAGTTGTTAAATACAAAGATCTCTGAAATTTTTTTAAAAAGCATTTCCTGGCATATTTTTAGCCAATGTTACTTTTTGAAAATAAGTAATGAGATTTATATTTATTTGGTATGTTTTCTGCTCAACCCAATCCAGTACATAAATGTTCCCATGTGCTTCTTCAAAAATTCCTTTCACAAAAATGAGGGAATTATCTATTGCTTAATGTTTTAGGGCACATTGATGAACATGCTTCTCAATGCAACCAGCTTTTATGATTTCCATACTAACTGACATGCTCTAATGCTTCTATAGCAACAAACAATACAGATGTTTACTTTAGTTTTAGCAAAGTGAAAGATTTTCACTTTGCCCTTTTACTTCTTAAAACCTTTTAGTAGAGTGACTTTCAACAAGTCACTGAATTCTTTCTTCAGACTGTACAGATTTTCCTCACACATTCATCTCTAAATTCTAAGAGCTGTATCTTTTGTTTTCATTTACCTAGGCCATTCTTGAGAAGATGCAAGTGTAATGGCACTAAAAACGATCTATTTAATAATTCAAGAACATTGAACAGACATTTAGCTATAGGGACAATATGCATTATGATTAAGGACATAGCATTGCTAGCTAACTTGCTTGGGTTAAAATCACAGTTCAATAAGTTATAGCTGTATGACAATGACTGGGTTACATAACATCTCTGTGCTTCACTTTCTTCACCTTTGAAATAGATATATTTAAATATTTACTTCATAGGCATTGGTTGAAGATATGTGTTTTTATAATTACAGTGCTTAAAACATTGTCTGATATACATTATCACTGAGTATTGACTTTGGTCTTTTTAATTTTCTTTTTATACAAACTTAAGCTCTAAAATGATTGAAAACTTTCCCCATTTCTTACCATATCCTCTTTTGTATCAGTTTGAGCAAGTTCTGATCCCTGTGAACCGCAAAAGTTTTTACTGGCTGTCCAATTTCTGATACCATCAAAAAAAAAAGAAACACTTCTCTCTTACTCTGATCCATTCTCCTGAACATTTCATAGTTAGGGGAGATTTTGAAAAGATTGCAACTGCAATGGGGGAAAAAAGGAAAGAAATGATAAAGTAAAAGATGCATTAAAAAGTATTTCTACTCATTCTGGTCAATCAGTTTTACTTTTTACTCTCATAGTTTGAGGCCTGTAAAATTAGCTTCATTTATGGGATGATAGATGAATTTAATTTTCCTGTCTGCAAGGGAAAACAGTTATCGAGAGGTCTATACTTTATCTTATTTCTCTGGCTTCTATTTTGAGTAATGGAGCTGGAATTTGGGCTACAGCAAATGTATATTAAAAATATATTGGGTTTTAAGCTTTTTAAAATTGATCAATTAATTAATGAATGTAAAGACTTCTTATAATAACATTTCTCTATAAATATCTAAATTCCAGATGTTTAAATATCAATAACATTGAAATCTAGGACTCTATAGTGACAGAAGCTGTAAGAAGAATATCCAGTACTCTTGCAAATGATAAAGAAAAGAAGAAAGAAAAGCTATAAAGTGTTATTTTAAAGTAAGTGTTAAATTAAACAAAGTATGCACATGGAAAATCAAGACTGAAGACCATCAGGCCCTGGCTCAGGAATTAAAACCTACCTTAAAATTCTTTTCACAAAATGAACTAATACCCAGAAGATAATTAACATCTTAATTTTTACAAATCAACTTCTACAGAGAAAATCTTGCAATATATCACTATGCTATTATTTTTTTTCTTTCAACATAATGTGATAGAAATAAACAGATATTTTACAGAACAACTACTGATAATATTACTTAGTCTTGATCCAAAAAAATAAAGTACAGGTACATTGTAATTATATAACTAATGTTGTGTGATGGTTAAAATCAGGAATTAGAGTCAGACAAGTCTCAATTCTGGCTCTGGAATTTATTATTTGTGAAAAACAAGTTATTCACTCTAGCCACTATTTCTTTGTAAATAAATTTCATAATTATATTGTTCCATAGCCTTGTGAGAATTAAATATAAATAATAAAATATAGTATATTTAATATTAGTTTTAGGGGAGCCTGGAAGTAAAAATTACTCTGACATTCCTAAGACACATTATCCTAGATGTACAAGAACAATAGACAGGGCTTGCTTGATGTAAAGATAAACCTTTTACTAACCAAATTAGCCTGGGATGTGATTGCTCACCATGACTTGCTCAGTGAAGAGTGATTGTTCAGACTACTCTGTGTGGTTTCTTCTGGTCACGGGGCTTGTCAAGCTTATGGAGCTCCCTTTTCATTCACTAAAGTGTATGAGTTAATTTCTGCAAATAAACATACATTTACAGTAAAATTTTCATAGAAACCCTGACTGTATGTTTTTTATTCTTCCCCCATAATAATCAGTCAAGAAACTCTCATTAAAAATATCTATATCTTAAAGTATACCTGAAACTGAAAAAAAAAGGTGCTGACCAAGTAAGCAGCACACCTGACATAGCACTTCTCAACTATGACTGCGCAAGAGAGTTACTATGCCCCTGAGCTATACAATCAGAATGAGGGTGGGACCCAGGACTTTTCTGAAATATCCCATAAGTCATTCTAATATGCAGGCAGGGGTAAGAAGCTGTAGTATCCACTGGCGGCTAACTAGAATTTATTTGTGTTTGAGTGCATCACACGTTTCAACAGTAGTTATTTATAGTTTAGCTTTACATGTTCAAGATGGAGGTGATGAGAAAAGTAGAAAGCTAAATCAAAGTTAAATTAAGGTGGTTAATAAAAAAATAATAAAATAAATACAATTCAATAAAATAAAAGGTAATAGAGGATATGATGGCCTTACAAAGGGCAAAAAAGATAAGTGCCAATAATTGCTAAAACTGTTCAGATAGGGCATGGGAGGTGGGGAGATAACTGAGACTGGGTGGAAGGAGAGAGGAAAGGCAAGGTTATTTCAAAAGGTGAAAATAATGTGAATGGAAGGTAGTAATCAAGTAAGTATAAGGGTCATCAAATCGCTATGATTGAGCAAATGGCTATAACAGGTATATAAATCAACAAAATTAAAGATAGAGAAGGAAGGAAAGTTATAAGGTCATATGACAGATGAACTTAAATGTAAGATAAATTTTTTTCTTTATTTTGTAAGCAACAGGGGGAAGTTTAATGTGTCTGAGCAAAATAATGTCGTGATAAAAGTGTGACAGCCTGCTGAAATGTGATAAGGGTAAAAGTTAATTAAAATCTAAAACTAGACAAAGGAAGTCTATACCTTAGGCCTAATTCCTGGAACCCTTAGCCACATTCTGTTAATCATGAAACTTATACCAATGAGCTCATGCGCTGACTGCCTGAATCACCCTGCTTACCTGCATGGCATGAGAAAGAATAAATTGTATAGAAGCTGGAAATTATTGCTTGTCTACCGTCATGGGAACATAGGCTATAACATTCCAACAATAAGCATTCTGCTTCTGTACCCCTGCTTGCACACCTGGCCGTGGGTTGACAAGTAGTGAATAGAAGAAAAGTAGATTTTTGTGTTCAGACAGAGTGAAGAATGGGATTTAGGGCTTAAAAACCTTGTACCTCTACATTTCAGGGCTGCTCCTGGCAAGGACAGCCTCTGTCTAATAAACAGCCTTTGAGAGCATACTTGGTTTGGTATATTCAATGTTGGCCACAACAAAAGCAATAATTTGTAGTGAGCAGAACGAATTAAAGAGGAGACGGGATTTGGAACTCATGGAAATGTTAGGACATTAGAAACAAACAGTAATAATTCTATTAATGATTAAGATAATCTTGCTCAACACATTATTAGCATATGTAGAAATACTTTGGAAAGAATGTGTGTATATATACATACACACATGTATGCACTTAAAGATCAGAAAAACAGTTTTGAAGAAAGTAAAATCAAAGAGACGTCATGCACTTTTGGTCTCTTTAGAGCCGTAGGGCAAATCTAGTAAATGAAAACTAAGAAAAGTTAGGTTTTGCAGAGAAGGCAAAATTTTATTTCCACATATCTCAAGTTTTCAACTGGAGCTCTTTAACAAAAAGATTGATGAGGGGAGCACAGTTTATTAGGGTAAATGATGCAGGAGAAACCTAAACAAAGGAATTCAAAGAGATGGCTTAAAACACAGGCACTTTTAGCAAAGAACAGTAAATCCATGGAGAAGTGGCTAGTCAAAGAAAAGCAGTTTTATGCTTCCAAAGGTAGCAAACTGTGGGAAGGTAAATATTAGGGAGGAAACTAATGGAGTAAGGTGTGCTGTCTCTGGGCCGATAAGAGTCTGTTTCCAGTAAAAGTGGAATATAAATCCTATTTTTAGGCAGAAATGGGGGAAGGGTAGAGTGAGTTTTTCCTGTAGCTACTGCTTCTTAATTGCCTTTGGCTCAAAATAATTTTTATGTCAAAAAAGCATATTTTGAGATGATATATTCTGGTTTCCTTCAGTTTCATGATCACGATAAAAGAGTAAAAGGATTCTAATGAAAGAAATATGCTGTGTTTTTAGACAATTAGATTATATAAAAAAAGAATGTCTAACGGAATCAACTTTTATTTTCTTTGCTTTTCTTGTGTGACCTTTTACAACTGCTAGTGCTATGCAAAGTTAAACAGTACCAACAAGCATCTTTTTCTTGTTCTTAATCTTAACAGGAATCTGTATAAAATTTTATTAGGGAACATAAATGTGTTGTATAAATTTAACAAAGAGCATTAGCAATTTAAGGAAGTATTCCCCTACTTTTCACTTCCTAAGAGGGTTTATCTCAGATAGACATTGAATGTTAGCACATGCTTTATATGCATTTATTGAATAATCAATCATACGGTTTTACCTTTTAAGTCTGTTAAGGAGATAGCCCTATGCTGACTGATTTTTTGACATCAAAGAATTCCAGAAATAGACTTACCTGAATATGAGTTTTTAAGTACATTGATGTGTCAAGGGTGGAAAATTTTCAAGTGAGCCAACTTCTGCTTGCTTGTTTGGTGTTAACTAGGGTGTGGTAATCTGCTCAAAGATATGCTAACGGAAAAATCAGCGTGTGGCAATCTATTCAAAACTATGCTAATGGCCAACTTCTGCTTCTGTAATCTGCTTGCTTGTTTGTGGTTCTAGGCTTTATAAGCTGCCTCTTTTGGCAACTCGGGGCTGATGTCCTCTAACCCTGCGTGGTAGAGAGTCAGTCACTGGCTGGCTAATAAAGGCTCACAATTCATCTCAAATGGCTCCATGAGTCTTAGATTTGAATGCACCACAACAGTTGTATTTAGTCAACTAATATTTTATTTAAAATTTGTACTTCTAATTTTCTAAAATATTTGTCTATTTTTTTTTGTCTTGTTCTTAGCTTGGTTTCAAATCAAACTAATGCTAGCTAATAAAAAATTGAGCATATGTCTCTCTTTTTTTATATATTCTGGAGAAAGATGTATAGTACAAGAGTTAGCTGTTCCTTGAAGTTTCGTAGATTTACTTTATTTTAATGACCATTTCAGTATTTGGAATATTTATTCCAATTTTTTATTATTTATTATATTTTTAAGATTTTTCTTTTTCATATTTCTCCTTTGGTCTTTTAAAAGTTATACTGAGTTTCAGGTATGCAATATAGTGATTGGACATTTGTATACTTCACAAAGTGATCACCTCTACTTCTATACATTTCTGATGGTTGCCAGAAAGGAGGGGTTAGGGGATTGGATATAAAAAGGGTAGGGGATTAAGAAGTATAAACTTCTAGTTGTAAAATAAATCACAGGCATGTAACGTATAGCACAAGGAATAGTCAATAATATTGTAATAACTATGTATGGTGAAAGACGGTTACTAGAGTTACTGTGGTGATCACTTTGTAAGGTATATAAATGTTGAATCACTACGCTGTACATCAGAAACTAATATAATATTGTATCTTTTATATCGACTATAATTTTAAAAATCTTTTAAATAATTGTTTTAAAAAAAGAGGAAATTTTGGAGACAGGCTAACATACAGGCAAAATGCCACATCAGAATGAGGGTGTTTATCTACAAGCCACGGAGAGAGACCTGGACCAGATCCTTTCCTTATAGCCCTCACTAAGAACAAACTTTATCAACATGCTAATTTTAAATTTCCACCCCACCAGAACTGGGACACAATAAATATTAGACATTTAAGCCAGTTTGTTGTATCTTGCCATAGCAGTTCTAGTAAATAAAACATCAAAGTATTTATAAACTAAGATAAAAAAAGATTTATGAAAAATATAAAATGCCAAATATATAATGAGAAAAAATAAAAATTAAAATTATAAATACTGAAATGGTAACTAAACTAGAGTAAATCTACTAAATTTGCAAGGAACAGCTAATTCTTATATTATACATCTTGTTCCAGAAAATAGCAGAATAAAAAAAGACATCTGCAAGAGAAGGCATAAGCTCAGTCATTTAGTAACACCTTCATTCATGTTAGCTGGATGTCAGTTATTTCAGGCTATTCAAGTTGAATCATGCAAAACAATCTTGATTACATGGTAGAGTAAAACTGTGGTAAACAGCTTCTTTCCTTTTTGTAAAAATACATTTAAAAATGTCTGGGAAGTAATACACATATCATAAAATTCACCCCACATATCTTCAAACCCATAAGCTTATGCCCTCTCTTGTAGGTATAATATTCCACATATTCTCCCAAATCTTGTATTTCTTTACAGAAATGCTTTCCTCACTTTACTTCTGTAGTTTTCTTCCATAAGTAAGTTGGTCAGCATTCTTAGGCTGTCATGTGTTTTTTATTTCTTTTCCCTTTATTCTCAATCACCCAGTGAAACTTACATGTCTGGCATATCCAGCTGTTATGGCTGCCATCACGTAGCTCTGGGGGTGTCATGGCAAATGTAATTAATCCAGATTGGTAGGACAGAACAAGAAATGTACAGAGTGAGCTTCTATGTCTAACTGAATGTTAATGGACAAACAAAAGAACCTTATTAAATTGTATTAGAGATAGTATGAGAACACGCTCATACTTGTTTAGGTAGGTGAATGGAATGTTGATCCTCCAGTAAACAAAATTTTTTCCTTAGACACACAAAAAAAACTTGGCATATTGAGTGGTACACATGGAAAGCAGTATTCCTATTATTAGGGCACTCCATACCATTTCTTGGAATTATTTTAATTTTATAGAAAACCTATGAACAAGTCATAAATAATAATTATACACACATACTCAGTCTGTATAAGTTCAAATAAATTTATTTATTACTTGACCTTGAGAAAGTTGCCTAAATTCTTCGCTGCTCAGTTTTCTTTTCTGCAAAAATGAGAGCAAAATTAGAATTGTACTTCCCTTGTAAGAATGTTACAACGATCAAATAAGATACTACATGGAGAATTTTACAACGATGATGCCTGGCATTTATGTAAAATATATCTCTATCAATCTGTCTACCATCTATCATCTATCTATCTGTCTATTTATCTATCTGTCTATCATCTACCTATTTAATTATTATCTATCTATACACACACATAATCAGGTACATTTTTATCACTTTAAAAATCTGTTTATCAATTACAGCATATATGTGAGCTAAAGTAGAAATGTATATTCCTTGCAGATCATTTTGTGTATGAAGTTGTATTATGTATTAATAATTTTACATCTTTAAGTCATTCATTATTTAGACCACTGATCTACTTTCATGGTTAGAAATATATTAATATATTAATATATATTCTCTTTGAATATATATTAATATGCTCAATTATGACAACTAAAAATCTGTACATACCTTTTCTTTGTGGTGCAGAGCCAGCCCTCTATTTATTTCTGTGAAATCAAGGAGCTTATAACGGGGAATAATGAATGTCCCTTAAGTATTGCTCAATCAGGTTAAAAGACTGATACCTTCAATCGGTTGGCTTATGCTCTTAGTGTCATTTGGAAAGAGCTACTTTTGGAATAAGATGAACTCTTTTTTCCTCCATTCATGTAGACCCTCTTTTTTACTTAGCAATGTTTTATAGTTTTTAGGGTACAAGCTGTGCATATACGGTGCTATGTCTCTATATTTTTTATATCAGTGAAAATGGTATTATGTATTTAATTTCAATTTCCAATCTGTTAATAAACATAAAATTGACTTTTATATATTGACCATGTACTGTGAAACTTTAACAAACTATTCACTCAGCAGCTCTATTATCTACTTTGTTGATTTCTTAAGATTTTTCCCACAGGTGTTTTAGTTCTCTTCTAATTAGTATTTTTTCGATTTCTTTTTCTTGCCTTGTTGCACTGGCCAGAACCTATCATAAATGTTGAATAGGGAAAACTTGCTTATTCTTATGATGTTCCCAATCTTAGGAGAAAAATGTCTTCCACCATAAAATATGCTAGATGTAGTTTTTTTGTAGATCAGCTTGAGAAAGTTCCTCTTTTGCTCATCTATTTCTAGTTTGCTGATCAAACTGGCTAGATGTTAATCTGTTTTATTAACCTGACATTATTTACATCCTATATCTTCTATTTTTTTCTTTTCTATTTCATTGATGTTTTGTTCTTTTATTCTTCATTCTTTTTCACATTAAGTTCAGCTTTTTATTTTTCTTTTTTAATGTAGATGCCTAGATTAATCTATAGCTTTTTTTTCCTCATGTCAATTGCTCTATTACCTCTTGTATTTTACATTCTTAATATATACAGATTTTCTAGATACTGGATGATTATTGATTGCCAGTTCGTTTTGTTGTGGTCAGAAGTAATTAAAAAAATTTTTTTGAAATTTCTTTAATATTCTTTTGTGGCCAAGATATGGTCTTAAAAGTTTTGTATAAACTTGAAAAAAAAATGAACTCTTCTAGTGTCAGGTGAAGTGTTCTATAAGTATCAAAGTTGGTTGATAACGTTGTTCAGTATTCTTGTTCTATAAATTATAGTAACAATTATTGAGAAAAGGGGTTGGTAAAATGCCCAAATATAATTGTTTTCTATGCCTCTCTTTAAGCTCTTGTTTCATGTGTTTTAAATTTCTCTTAATAGATGCACACACAATTAGGGTGGATTTTTTCTCAAATGAATTGACCCATTTATTATGAAACTCACCTCTTTATCCACAGTAATATGCTTTCTTTAGGAATCTACTTTAGTGGCATTATAGCCACTCCAGGTTTGTTTGGAATATATTTTCATGTATAATTTATATGTCTATATTTATATGTAAAACTTTACATTTGTATAGATACATGTGAATATATTAGTGTAGTATGTGTATCTGGATATATAGCATATGCATATAAACATACGTGTTTCTAAGTCTTTTCAGTATATATGATTGTCACATATATGTTTTTGAATATATCAATACATGTTTCTATATTTGAATAAATGCGTCTTTGTAGGTGCATATATTTGTAACAAACATGAAAATTAAGATCTATACTGCACACCAAATTTCAAAAGATGTAAAGTTCCGAAGTGAGATTCCAGAAAATCTTCTATAGATTTTAAAAAGAAATGAATGAGAACCTGTTCCTGTCTTCAACTTTTGAAATCTAAAAGTGTTGAGTTTGGAGAAAGAATTTCTAAAGAGATTTTTGTGGAAAAGCTCTTGTCATGTTGAGATTTTGCAGGGTCCAACAACTTCTATTCTTCTCTTTCCTGTCATGGTTCAAAGCTAAGAAAACAAGTGAAGGAAAAGTCAGCTTTATTACTGATAAGGTTGATTTGGGGGAAGATGACATAAAACCACATAAACATGGGCTTCCCAATTCTACCCCTTGGAATAAGGCACATTACTCACACATTGGCATCCCTGGACGATTTCAGGGATTTGGTCTTTGATGGTGAAGCAAAATAAAAAACTCTAATTAACCTCTTAATAAATCTCCCATGGGCCTTCTTTGCGAATTCTAATGAGATACACACCACTCAGGCCTGAGCGAAACATATTGCTCACCTTACATTTCTTCTCTTTTATTGCCTTTAGAAGATCTAATTGAATTTCAGATAATTAGAGGTATCTTTCCCTCCTTTCCTTTTACTCTCCATTCTAAAGCATGCGGACTTATCACTTATGACCAAAATCACTATACACTCATTGGCTCAGATGCACCAGCTTAGGTGGTCTAGCATAAATTGTAAAAACATATATGCGTACATTCATCTTTTGGTTCTTTTACATTCATAGAATATCTGATGTGTGCTGGATATTGTTCTGGGTATGTGAGATATATCCATGAACAGAACAGACAGAAGTCCCTGTCTCCATGGTGTTTCCATTCTAGAAAGATTAAAATCTCAGTTTAGTTTTTAGCTTCTTATATATGTATTTGAATAATGATAAAAAAATCATTTAAAATTTCATCAGTTGACTTAAAACTTATGCTTGATAGGAAAGAAAATGTATCTATGTAAATTTATAATACATTAAAAGACTTTTAAAACATTTTTAATTGTTTGTATGGGGAAACTAAGGACAAAATCCCTTTCTGCTGCATATATATTTTCTTTTATCATCACAATTGGCACTACTTATGCCTGTCTTAAAAATGAAGGCACAATTTCCATTTCCTTCAATAGTGAACCTGAAACAAACAAAGAGATTAATTATTTACTAAGCTTCATGAAAAACAAGCATAGCTTAAAATATACATAGTGTAAATTTCATTGACTGTATTTCAAAATGTGCAACATAGAAGAAACACAGAAAGTGAAATAAACTTCTTTTTTCTTATCAGGCTTTAAACTTTACCTTGGCACTGTGGTGTTGGGAAGAAATGAACATGGGACATGTTTAATAACAAAGAACGTCCTGGAACTTTATGCAGTTCTAAAATGTAGTAAACATTGTAAACCCATTTTGTGAAAGTAGAATAAAAATAAATAAACCAGTTTATTTAGCTATTTTAAGATTATATAGAGGAAGAGTTTAACTGTTATTTCATTGACCACCCTTCACACATTAAAAAATGGTCTGTCTTAAGGCTAAAATTAGACACAGGAATGTGCAGAGGAATCATGTGATGACACAGAGGGAGAAGATGGCCATCTACAAGCCAAAGAAGAAAGCCTTAGGAGAAATCAACCCTACTGACACTGTGGAGGTACCTGATTATAGACTCATGATGCTTGCCATGCTTGACACATTTAATAACAAATAAATGTTTTTAAGGCTTACCAGTTGCTTAATGCATCTCCATTTTCCCACATCCAGTGGTTGCTTGCATTTTGTTTTCTCAGTCCAATCCAGTATGTAGAGGGCCCCAGAGAGTGGGTCAATATTTCCTTTTACAAAATACAGAGTGCAGTGCAGTAATGGACCTCTTCTGAATTTCTCATTCTCACTACCTACAAAGCTATGATCTTTTTTTTTTGAGCCTATTATTCTATTGTTAGGATTATTGCAACAGCTTTGTAACATGACACTGTGGTTTTATATTTGCCATTACTAACCCATCAGAGCAAAGATAATGATATTTTTAAAACTTAAGTCAGATCATGTCATACTTTTTTTTTTTGTAATTCTGTAATATTTCCCTATTTTACTTGGAGGAAAAACCAGTCTTTACAATAGCTTATTGATCTTATTGATATACAGCCTTCACTCATTCTCTCATTGTAGGCCCAATATTGGCTGCCTCTTTCTGTTCCTAGAAAATTTCATGCATATACCTATCTTAAGGCCTTTGTTCCAGTGGTTTCCTCTTGCTGAGAAGTTTATCACTTTAGATTCCTTTGACTAAATCCCTTATCTACTTTACAGTTTTGCTCAAGTATCATCATCTCAATGAGAAAAGACTATCTTGCAGCCTACCTACTTGAAACACTCATATTATCCCTTAATTTATAAATATTTATATTTTTGCATACAATTTACTGACTTCTAATACACTATATAATTTACATATTTATCATAATTTTTCATTCCCCATCTCTTCCCTTGGGATGTAAACTATATAAAGGCAAAGATTGTTTTCTTGAGTGATGTATCATACTCTCAAAGTAAACCTGTCATACAGTATCTCTATAAACTAAATGAGATTTATATTGCAAAGGAGAAATCTAACCACTTCATTCTGGGAGCCAAATCTGACCAGAGATCCATGATTGTCAATACAGTTGGCCTGGCCATCTCTCCAAGTTTTTTCAAGTTCAAATCGGAAGAAGCAGTTATCATGAATTCGATTCCAGCCTTCTGGACATGTAGTAGTCTTCCAAGCGCACGTCTTTTCAAGTTTAAAGATCCTTGGATTTTTAGCTAAGATTAACATAGTGATAGAGAAAAAAAAATAAACAAAGTATAAGAAACAGTTTAGCCTTCAGAGTAAATGATTCTCATATATTCAGATTGAAAAAAAATGTGTGTGTGTGTGTGTTTTTTTTTCAGATGAACACCCAGAAATGAAATCGCTGGGTCATATGGTAGTTCTATTTTTAATTTTTTGAGGAATCTCCAAACTATTTTCTGTAGTGGCTGTACCAATTTGAAATCTTATCAATAGGATTGCAACACCCTCACGAACACTTATTTTTTGTTGATTTATTGATGATAGCCATTCTGACAGGTGTGAGATGATATCTCATTGTAATTTTAATTTAATTGTTCTTATGAGTAGTGACATTGAGCATCTTTTCATGACTATTGGCTATTTGTATGTCCACTTTGGAGAAATGTCTATTCAAGTCCTCTGCCCATTTTTTAATTGGATTGTCATTTTTTTGTTTTTGGTGTTGAGTTGTATGAATTCTTTATAAAGTTTGGATATTAACCTTTGATCCATATTTATCCGAAGAAATCCAAAGCACTAATTTGAAAAGATATATGCAGCCCTATATTAACTGCAACATTAGTTACAATAGCCAAGATACAAAAGCAATCTAAGTGCCCATCAATAGATGATTATATAAAAAAAGATGTGAGACATATACACAATGGATTATCACTTGACCATAAAAAAAAATAATAAAATCTTTTCTTCTATGATAACATGAATGGACCTAGAGGACATACTAAGTGAAATAAGTCAGACAGAGAAAGACAAATATCATATGATCTCACTTATATATGGAATCTAAAGAATAAAATAAACAGAAACAAAACAGAAATAAAACAACAATAACTCATAAATACAGAGAACAAACATAATTGCCAGAAGGGAGAGGGATTGGTGTGGGGCTGGTTGAAAAAAGATAAAGGAATTAAATACAAATTGGTAGTTACAAAATAGTTAGAGGGATGTAAAGTATAGCATAAGAAGTGTAGTCAATAATATTGTAGTAACTATGTATAGTGTCGAATGGGTATTAGAGTAATTGGGGGATCACCTTGCAAAATATATAAATGTCTAACCACTATGCTGAAAGTAATATAAAATAATATTGAACTCTAATTTAAAAAATCAAAATAATAAAAAATAAAAGAAAAAATGTGTTTTACCTTTATATTCAATTTAAATGGTTTAATTTAAAATTTGGAAAAAATTAAAAAGCAAGAACAGGGCATAAAAGAAATTATCATTGAAGAGTTCAGATCTATGAATAGTTTAAGACAGCAAGAATAAACAAATAAACAAACTTCAAAGAGCTCAATTACACTTCTTCAGCCACTTCCCCCTCCCAGTCTTTATAATGTCATTTTCTCTATTTCTTTTTCTGTAATTTACTATGGCATCTGAGACATGTCTCAGAGGGCTGGCTCCCTACCTGAGACTAGGTCTTATTTCAGGAACGACATTTCCCCACAAGTTAAAGATTTCCTTTATCCTTAAGCACAAAACAATGGAAGGAAAAAAAATGTTGAAACTTTACTAGCTTTTTATTTTTCACCTTACTGCAACTGGATAAAGTTACTTTTTAAGGTACAACCCTGAGAAAAACACTCACAGCTGAAATAAATGACTGATTCATAGTCACTCTTATGAATGAGAAGATCCTGAAGTGGAACAATAATTCATCAGCATGGGACTCATATAAAAGCCAAGTGGAAAAACTATTTAAAAGTATCAAGTTCAAAATAATTTAAAAATGTCAAGTTTCCACAAAAATCAAGTATTTGGTTCAGAACTTGAGTTACCAGAAAGCCAAATTTCTTATTCATTCACTAATTCATTTATTCGTTTATTTAACAACTACCCGTTGAGCTTTTATTGTGTGCTAGACACTTCAGTAGCTTTAGGACTACAACAGTGTACACAATATACAAAAATCTTTGCTCTGTGAGACTTAAATATTTAGTAAATTACATAGTTTGTCATAAGTTATAACTGAATCAAGAGGATTGGGATACTTGGTGGAAAGATTGTTCATGGAAATTTAAGTGCAATAGTAAGAATTGGGTTCAATGAGAATGTGATGTATACTAAAGGCTTGAAGTAAGTGAGCTAGTGAGGCATAGGCAAATGCAGGTCAAGATCTTCCCAAGCAAAGATAAAACATAATATAAGGACTGAGATGAATGTGCCTAACTTGTTCACAAAATAATGAGGATGACTAGGGAAGACTTGAATGAAGGAGCAAGTAGTAGATGGTGAGATTACAAAGGTAATTGAATGACTGGATCCAATAGAGTTTTGTATGACATTGGCAAGATTTTGGCATTATTTCAAGTTAATAAAAAAAAATTGCATTTTGAACAGATCCTATTTGTTTTAAAATATTGCTAAAAAAATACTTTAGAACTGTACTATCCATATGGCTAGTGAGCACTTGAAATATGGTTAGTTGAATGTTACCCCAATAATTTTTAATAAAAAAAGAAAAAAATCCAAATGTCCTGTAAGTATAAAATATGCATTATCAAAAATTTTAATAATGTAAATTTATATGTGAATGTAAAAATTACATTAATAATTTCATATTATGATATGGTGAAATAATATATTGACTATACTGGGTTAAGTAAAAATACAATTAAAACTATTTTTGTTAGTTCCTTTTTACTTTTTTAATGTGTCTTCTAAAATATTAATGACATTTGTGGCTAAAATTATATTTTTACTGGACAATGTTGGTCCAGGAGGTCAAGGGTAGAAGGAAGGAGAACAGTAAGAAGGGAAAGGATGTTGGCTAGGAACAGGGTGGTTAATAGTAGAGGTGAAGAAAAGTATTCAGATTCTGGGTGTATTTTGAAAGACCAGGCAGAACATAGTTATATTTCAAGTATGAGAGGGGAAAAGGAGTCAAACATGACTATAAGGTTTTTGGCTTGAAAATTGGAAAGATAAAATTGCTAGCTCCTAAAAGGAGGAAGATCATGAATAGAAGAGATTATAGGAGAGACAGATTAAGCCTACTGACCGTTATTTGAAGTGTTTGTCTGCAAACATCTCCCACTCAGAGGTTTGCCTTTTTGTTTTGTTGATGGTTTCTTATGCTGTGAAAAAACTTTCTAGTTTGATATGGTCTCATTCATTTATTTTTGCTTTTAATTCCCTTTCCTCTGAGGTCAAATTCATAAAATTCTCAGGGTCCATTTGTTTAGTACCTATATTTTCTTCTATGCAATTTGTTGTTTGAAGCCTTATATTTAGGTCTTTGATCCATTTTGAGTTAATTTTGGTATACGGTGATAGATAACAATCTAGTTTTGTTCTTTTGCATGTGGCATTCCAATTTTCTCAGCACTATTTTTTGAAGAGGATTTCTTTTCTCCATTGTATGTTTTTAGCTTTTTTGACACAAGTTATTTGCTTATACATTTGTGTGTTTATTTCTGGGCTCTCAAATCTGTTCCATTGGTCTATATGTCTTTTTCTGCCCATATCATGTTGTTTTTATTATTGTCTCTTTGTAGTATGACTCAGGGGAAAAAAATAGATGATGTAGGAGAGAGAGAGAGAGAGAGAGAGAGAGAGAGAGAGAGAGAGAGAGAGAGAGAGAATTACTAAAGTAATATTACAGATCAGGTGGAAGTTATAGATTTAGTGTAGAATATAAGTACTTCCTCAACAGTACCTCAACAGGAGTCTAGACAGAACATATAGGTAGAGATGGAAGTAAGTAGATATAGTGTTAAAAATATTTGAAATTTTTCTAATTTTTATAACTTCTGAAGTAAAACTGGAAGCAATGAAAATAAAAGAATGAAAATAAAAAAAGGAGTCATTACAGATTTGGAGAGAAAAGAAAAAGTATAAAATTACCTATGGGAGTGAGATTTATTCATAAGGAAAGTGGAATATAATTGCTAGTTTCTACCAGCTTCTTTTTAACAATATCATAATGACTCCTGGTGTGATTCTCTGATGCTCATGTTCTTTCTCTCATCTTAAGCTATAAATGCCTGCTTGACCTTAAGGTTCAGCACAAACACTTTTCTCTTCATAAAGCCTTACTTAATTACCAGAAGCAGATTTATAATTTCATCTTCTGCTTGAAATTGAACATATGCCTACTTAGCAACCTTTTTATTGTGTTGCTACTGTTTGCTTATATGCTTGTTTTTTTTCAGGTATAGATGAGTTCCTTTGAGGCCATAAATCTCCTTTTGTCATTTTGCTATTATACCACTTAGTACATGCCTGACATTCAAGAGATGCTTATTGAAAGAATGATCATTCTGGAAGGCAAAGCAAGTGACTAAGTTCAAAGAGAAATTGGACACTTTGGAAGAATACTTTCAGTTCCAAATGTTCAATGTAGGGAAGAAAAGTCTAGGCTTTGGTTATCAGACTGAATCAGTAATACCATTAATATACATATATATATATATATTTTAGCTAAAATTGTTCACTTACATTTTCTAGGAAATCCTAACATCGCCCAAAGAAGAAAGGCAATGCTTCCGAAAAGCGTACTTGATATGACTACCATTTTCTTTGCTGTTATACCTAGGGAAAACACAGGTCATTTTTACCTTCTACAGAAAAACAAGCAAACAAAATATGAACAAGTAATGTTTATCTTATTCTCTACCTTCAATATATTCTACTGTTTGCAACTCAGTAATTAATTATTAGGAAGGTGAGAAAGATCTACATTTTTAGCAGCAGCAGCCGCCTCAAAATGCTTTGTCTCCATTTTTTGGTGCCATTTCTGAGAACTATGTTACTCAGTCTTCTGCCCTGCTTCCAGAATAGAAAACCAAATTTGTTCCTTGGTAAAATACTGCTTTTACCAAGCCAGGGATTAGGGATGGAGTGGGGGCAGTTGTATTTAAAGGTGAGGTTATGGATGATATATATTTAAAAAACAAAATGCTGAGAGAGTAAGCAGGGATCAAGAAAGAATGCCAGGATCACAGCAGGAGGTTTAGTTTCTGTTTTTTGTTACCTGACCTCTTGACCTCCTGCTCCACAGCCTCAGTCCCATCCCAATTCTCAGTCCTTGCTCTATCCATCTCCTATGCTGTCAGGGATAAGCTCTTCCGTGGTCACAGCTGCTGGGATACTTGTAGGGACCAACTGCAAACTGCTAATTATATTTGATGCATGCTGTAGGAAACCAAGGCACCAGTGTTCTGGGAGAGTGATGTCACAGGACTGAAGTGGAAACAGCTCAGCAATCTGTCATCTTTTGCTCAGTCCCACGACTTGGGCCCTCACAGGCTGCGCATATCAACTGCCTTTTCCTCTGACGTTTTTGAGGCTAAGGGTAGTAACGGCTACCTAGCAACGGTGGCTATGGCTCCCCTACAGCCAGTAACTATGGCTCCGGGCCCAGGATTGGCTGGAACCAGTGAGACTCTGAAAATTCAGTCTCTGATTGGCTCCTTACCTCCCACCTGTTGACTGCTCAAAGCAGAGAATAGAGAGGCCCATCCTCTCCATTGCTGGCGCATTTATACAGTTTTCTTAAAATCTCAAACCTGAGATAATTCTACAACATGTGGCTCCACCCATCAGCCCCATTTTTTTTTTTAAATAAGCTTTTTTTCGTACTTCTTAATTTCTGAGTTCTAAGTTTGCCTGCAGATGTTTAGCGATATTTGGGGAAACAAGCCCATTATTTTTACGTGTTTCCACAATATTTGAATGAAGATTTGTTTCATATATAAGCAGTCATCACTTTTCACAGTAGAACAGAATGATAAAAATGACCGTGCTTGGTATGCTGAAATCATACCAATTTATTTTAACAATTAAAGAAAAAAGCTACGATTGTTTTTTGATCTTTAATTTTTTTTGACAGAATACTGAAAACTCTCTTATTCTCTCTTAAAAATGCATAGGGAATAAAAATCAGTAAAACTAATGATTTTTAAAACACTAATTTAAAACATTAAAATCATTGAGAATAAGTGCTTTATTTTGTAAAAAAAAACTCATCAAGAGTACTTTGAACAGGTTTTCTTCTTTGATGTCTCAAACTTTCATACTTCTAAGTTTGATTGGGCTTTCAACATTTGATATTCTGCATTTGAAACATCATGAGACATTTTTGAATATTCCTTTGTTGTATTTTTTTGGGCGGGGGGATGTGACTTCTAAGAGCTATCTCTATCCTTTTCATCACAACCATTTTCTTAATTTTGTTGATATTTGCCTTCACTAAATTCCTCTAGCTGCTTATTTAGAGTCTCTCCAAAAGTGGAAGTATGAATAGCCCCATGATCAGCTATTTCTTTTATAGATCCATTTAACTTCTATTTGATTTTTACTCTTAGTATTATCATTTTTTTCTTTGCTGAATTTTAATCTTGTCGACTAGTTCCCTTTTTTGATTATCTATTTTTGTAAAATATTATATGCATTTATTACTGCAAGACAAAGAGGTGACAAAAATTTACACTTAATTGTATACGTTAACTTATAACAGTGGTCCATTAATCAGTGACAGACTTAGAAAGAAGTAATGCGATTGGTCATTGATCACAATGCATCTGTTGTACGTGTAGTAATTTGTAGGCTGCAAGACTAGCAGTGAAGTTTGTACTTATACAATTACTTACATTTATGTAAGTATACTGGAAAACTAAAATTTGAAATGTGTAGTTGGAAGGTAGTGTTATTTAATTAAACCATGGTTAATAAAATCTGTGCATGTCAGAACCATACAAAACAATGCACAATTATCCCCCACACATACACATTCTTTTGCAAATGTAAATATAAAATAAAAATAAATGCATATCAAAATTTATATTATACAATTGTTATGAACTAAGTATTTGTGTACCAAATCCATGTGTCAAAACCCTAACCCCCAACATTATGGTATTAAAAAATAAGGCCTTTGAGAGGTAATTAGTTTTAGATGTAGTAATGAAGGTAGAGACCACATAATGTGTATGTTAGTGCACATGTGCACATGTATGGGCGTGTAAGCTTATTTTGTCTACCCCATTAGATAATTAGGACAAGTTAAAGACATGTTACTATACTGTATGTAATATGCTGAATATTCAAAGATCTAAACTGATTTATTTCCAAAATCATCTATATAATCTCATTTTAGGATCATCTATGTTGACAACAGAAAAGAACACAGTAGGACATGAATATAGGTAAATGTTCAGCTGTGATGCCAGGCTATTGGTGGAGTATTTTCTCTTTATAAGTAAATACTGAGGTTGTTTACTGTAATAAGGATAAATGTGTAGATTAGAGTAGACTAGAAAACATTTAAAGTCAGTCAAGCAGATAATGGGGGAAAAAGACTTGTCTGTCATAAATTTTTCCCCAGCTTTATTGAGATATAATTGACAAAAGTATATCTATTTAAAGTGTACAATTTAGATTCTGAGAAAACATGGTGGAGTAAGAGATGTCTCAGAGCACTTCTCTTGAAACAACAATAAACAGAACCTCTAAAACTGAACAAAAAACACCCAAACTGCACATTAGCACATCTGAGCATGAGATCTGAGCATAAGTGCTACCACAGGTCAGAACCCGCGGTGTTGGGCAGTGGACTGGGACAAATAAAGAAGTTGCTTCTCGCAGACACCAGAGCTCTTTGCAAGAGTAGGGGCAAGAATGTGGTGACTTGCCTGATCAGCCCTGCCTGGAAGTGCTGGGACTTTTCTACACAGCCAGCAGTAGGGTTTAGTCAGCAGAGCAGAAAATAAAGAAGAGGGAGGGGGCAGCAGAGAAACAACTGTTGATTTTAACGGGCCTCAGTTGCATAACCAAGGCTGAGCTTCAGCCTCTTACTCCCAACCCAGAGGCCCCCCACCCCACTTCAAGACTGAACGCCACGGAGCCCCAGGGAAATCTGAGCGAAAGCTGCAGAAACTGAAGCTACTTCTCACGGCCTCTGAAGCTCTCTACAGGAGGAGGGGGAAGAAAGAAGGGGCAGCAACTTTCTTGAACAGCCCTGGCTGGAAGTACCAGGACTTTTCTATGCAGCCAGCATCAGGGCTCAGTCATCAGGGCAGAAAGCAGAGAAGTGGGACAGGACTGCAGAGAAACAACAGTTAATTTCTACTGGCCGCAGTTGCAAAACAGAGGGCGAACTGCAGCTCCTAACTCCCAAATCAGAGAGCTGCTCCCCTTATATCCTCTGAGACCAATCACCATAGAGCCCCAGGGAAATCTGAGCAAATGCTACCAAAATTGTGACTAAGACAGACAGGGACTGAAAAATGAGAGTAGCAAGTATGATTAAAATCTACAAGAAAATAAAAAATGTTAGGCTCCATATAAAGCAGGGATCCAAGAGGCTTAGACAACACCTACTTGAAACAAAAAGAAAAGCACCTTCTTTGCAGCAGGCTAAAGAGAGACCTTTTTTTCTTCTTTCTGGAAAAACAACAGAATACATTCATTAATGCCCAGGCGGAGAAATAGTCCATTAAACACCAGGAACAACCAAGGTGGCAAGTCATCTCAGAGAAAAAGAGAAAAATCTTCAGAAAATGAGTTTACAGACATAGAAATATGTGACTTAAGTGACAGAGAATTCAGGATGGTACTTCTGAAAAATTGCAGTGAGTTCTGAAATGAGTCATATAAACAATTTCAGAAATTGCAAAAACAACTAGGTGAACAGAGAAGAAGATTAAAACCCTCAAAAAGAACAGAATAGATTTTTCTGGAGGTAAAAAACACACTGAAAGAGTTGAAACATGAAATAAGTTGGGAAATAGAGTCGGCCAAATGAAGGAAAGGATCGGTAATATCGAGACAGAAATCTAGAAATAAATCAGAAGGAAGAAGAGAGAAACCAAAGAATAAAAATTAATGAAAGAGAAATACAAGAACTAGCTGATACCATCAGGAGAGGAAACATAAGAATAATAGGTGTTCTTGAAGGTGAGGAAAAGGAGCAGCAATTAAAAAGTGTTTTCAGAAAATAGTGAATGAGAAATTCCCAATCTAAGGAATGAGCTGGAACTTGGAATTCAAGAAGTCAACAGAATACTCAATTATCTCAATTCAAAAAGGCCTTCACCAAGATGTATTGTAATAAAGTAATCAAAAATCAATGACAAAGATAGAATTCTCAGGGCAGCCAGAGAGAAGAAAATGATAATGTGTAAGAGAAACCCTTTAGATTATCAACAGACTTCTCAGCACAGAATTTACAAGTCAGAGAGGAATGGAATCAAATATTAAAATTATTAAGCAAAAGGAACTACCAGCCTAGAATAATGTATCCAGCTAAGTTCTCCTTTAGATATGAAGGAGATAATAAGAACTTTTCAGACATACAAAAATTGAGGGAATTCTCCACTATGAGTCCTGCACTACAGGAAACTCTGAAAGTGGTCAGCTCACCTAAAACAAAATAACAACAAAAACACATAATTAGGAGTAAAGTGACTATCAGGAAAACAGAAGCAAAGGAGTGTAATCCTTACTAAGAACAAGGCATTATAAGCTTCAATAATAATAAGAGAATTGCTATCGTAAGATAGTAATGAATGTTCAGCATACATGGAAGCAAATTGAGATAACAATGACTGAAAAGGGGAGGATCCAAAGATCCAAATTCACAAAGGGGCAAGGAGATAAGGTACACACAGAAAAACATAGATGACTATATATATATATGATAAAAGGAATTATGCACCAAGAACATTTAACTTTTATTAATAGCTATACTCCCAATCAGAGAGCCCCAAAATATGTAAAGCAATTACTAACAGAACTAAAGGGAGAAACAGACCAAAACACTATTGTAGAATGGGACCTACATACTCCACTGTCAGATATGGACAGATCATCCAAAAAGAAAATCAATAAGGAAATGACATCCTTAAATGACACATTAGACCAGCTGGACATAATTAACATATACAGAGCCTTCCATCCCAAAACAGCTGCTTATACATTCTTCTCTAATGCACATGGAACATTCTCAAGAATCGACCACACACTGGGATACAGAAATAGCCTCAACAAATATAAGAGGATTGAAATCATACCAGCCATATTCTCTGGTTATAATGTTTTGAAACTAGAGATCAACTGTAAAAAGAAATCAGGAAGAATCACAAATACATTGAAATTAAACAATATGTTACTGAAGAATAACTGGTTCAGAGAAGAAATAAAAAGAGAGATCAAGAGATGCATATAAATAAATGATAATGATAGTACAACATATCGAAACTTTTGGGACAAAGCAAAAGCAGTCATAAGAGGAAAGTTCACATTCTTACAGGCCTACCTCCAAAAATAAGAATAAACCCAAATAAACAACCCAATGCTTTATCTTAAAAAACTACAAAAGGAAGAAAAAATGAGGTCTAAAGTCAGCAGAAAGAAAGAAATAATCAAAATTAGAGCAGAAATAAATAAAATTGAAAACAAACAAAAAACAACAATAGAAAAAATAAATACAACAGGGAGCTGTTTCTTTGAGGAAGTTAATAAAATTAACAAACCCCTGGCTCGACTCACTAAAGATAAAAGAGAAAGGACACAAATAAACAAAATCAGGGATGAAAGAGGGAAAATTATGACTGACATTGCAGAAATACAAAGAATCATACAAGAATACTATGAAAAAGTATATATTTAACACCAAATTTAATAACCTAGAAGAAATAGACCATACTCAGAAAAAGACAATCTTCCTAGACTGAACTGAGAAGAACTGGAAGATCTAAATAGACTGATCAGCAGTATGGAAATTGAAAATATCACCAAAAATCTACCCAAAAGTAAAAGTCCAGGATCAGATGGCTTCACCAGTGAATTCTACCAAACATTCAAAGAAAATTTAATTTAATACCTATTCTCCTCAAACTCTTCCAAAAAATTGAACAGGAGGCAATACTTCCCAACTCACCTTATAAGGCCAATATCATCCCAATACCAAAATCTGGTAAAGAAACACACAGAAAAGAAAACTACAGACCAATATCACTCATGAAGACAGATGCAAAAATCCTAAATAAGATACTAGCGAACTGAATACAGCAACATATTAATAAGATTATACACCATGATCAAGTGGGCTTCATCCCAGGGGCACAGGGATGGTTCAACATACACAAATTGATTAATGTGACACACCACCTAAACAAATTAAACAACAGCGTGATATTGTCAGGAAAACAGACACATGGACCAGTGGAACAGAATCAAGAGTCCAGGAGTAAACTCATATTTATATGGGCAAATAATTTTTGACAAAAAAGCCAAAAACATACAGTGGAGAAAGGAAAGGCTCTTCAATAAATGGTGCTGGGAAAACTGGAAGGCCACCTGCAAAAGAATGAAACTAGACTGTTGTCTATCACCACACATCAAAATTAACTTAAAATGGATTGAAGACCTGAATATAAGACCTGAAACAATAAAATGAGGAGAAGAAAATATAGGATTGAAACTCAAGGACCTTGGACTTAAAAAAGATTTTATGAATTTGACCTCAAAGGCAAAGGAAGCAAAAACTAAAATAAATGAATGAGACTACATCAAACTAAAAAGCTTCTGCTCAGCAAAAGAAACTGTCAACAAGGTAAAGAGACAACCATCTCAATGGGAAAATATATTTGCAAGTAATGGCTTTGATAAGGCCTAATATCCAAAATATACAAAGAACTCATACAACTCAATAACAACAACAAAAACAAACAAGTCAATAAAAAAATGGGCAGAGGACCTGAACAGATACTTCTTTATAGAGGACATACAAATAGCCAGCAAATATATGAAAAGATGCTCTATATTGCTATCTATTAGGAAACTGCAAATCAAAACCACAATGAGATAATATCTCACACCTGTTAGAACAGCTATAATCAACATTACAAATAATAACAAATGTTGGAGAGGATGCAGAGAAAATAAAACCCTCATACACTGTTGGCGGGACTGCAAATTGGTACAGTCACTATGGAAAATACATGGAGGTTCCTTAAAAAACTAAGAATAGATCTACCATATGATTCAGCAAACCCTCTGCTGGGTCTTTACCCAAAAGACTTGAAAATCTATATCCAAAAAGATATTTACACACCAATGTTCATAGCAGCATTATTCACGGTGGCCAGAACATGGAAGTAATTGAAGTGTCCTACGATAGATGATTGGCTAAAGAAGCAGTGGAATATTACTCAGCCATAAGAAGAGATGAAATACTGCCATTTGCAACAACATGGATGGACCTTGAGATAATCATGCTAAGCGAAATAAGCCAGATTGAAAAAGTAGAAAATCACATGATATCACTTATATGTGAGATATAAACCTAAAAGCAACAAATGAACAGGACAAATAGGGACTCGTAGATATGGACAATGTACTAGTGGTTACCAGAGAGTAGGAGGTGAGGGAGGAGGGAGAAGTAACGGGGTAAAGTGGGTCAAGTATAGGAGGGTAGCGGGAGGGTGAAGTGGGCAAAGAGGATCAAATATATGGTAGCTGAAGGAAACTGGACTTTGAGTGGTAATCACATAATATAATATATTGAGTCAAATTATAATGTACACCTGAAAATTATATAATCGTATTAACTAATGTTACCCTAATAAACTAAAGTATACAACTTGATGTTGTGATATATGTATACTTTATGAAATAGTCACTACACCCAAATAATAATATATTCTTTACCTTAAATAGTTACCATTTTATTTTATTTTATTCTATTTTTTATTCTATTTTTTTTTGTGTGTGGTGAGAACACTTAAGATTTACCTTCTTAGCAAATTTCAAGTAAAAAATACATTTTTGTCAACTATAGTCAAGTTACCATACTTTAGACCTCCAGAACTTATTTATCTTGAACAACTGCAAGTTTGTATCTTTTGACCACACTGCCCATTTCTTCCTCCCCTTAGTCCCTGGCAAGCACCATTCTATTCTGTTTCTATGAGTTGGACAATTTTATATTCTACATAGAAATGAGATTGTATAATGTCTGTCTTTATGTAAATGACACATGATGTAGAAAAGAAGTAAATTTCGAATACAAGAACACAAAGTGGTAGGGTAGAGGTAAAAGTATAGAGTTTTTGTATGTAATTGAAGTTAAATTGATATCCATTATTAAATCTAACAAATCATTATAGATAAAACTAGCCTTTAACTAACAGAAGAGACTATATACAACATACACACCCCACTCCAAAAATAGGACTCTACTTTAAATGTAGAAGAGGAGAATGGATTGTGATATGTAACTGGATGTGCACCCCACCTTGGAAAACTGGCTTTGGGAGATTACAAAATGTATTCAACATAGATTTAATGTAGTCTTTATCAAAATGCCAAAAGTGATCTGTTTTTTTTTTGCAGAAATATAAAAACTCATTTTAAAATTCATAAGGAAACTTAAGAGATCTTAGTCAAAAGAAATTTGAAAAAGAATTAAAAAATTGGAAGTTTTATATGTCTTGATTTCAAAACTTATTACAAAGCTACAGTACTCAAAACAGTGTGGTACTGACATTAAGTCAGACTCATAGGCCAATAAAATAGGAAAAAGAGTTGAGAAATCAATTAGCACCTGTGTGTTCAAGTGATCTACAAGAGTGCTGAGATCATTCATCAGGAGAGGCTTTTCAACTAATGATGTTGAAGAAACTGGGTACCAACATGCCAAATAACAAACGTGAACCCTTACCTTACGCTGAACACAGAAATTAATTTAAAATAGTTCAAACACCTAAATGAGGGAGCTAAAACTATAAAATATTTAGGGAGAAAGTGTCAGGATTTGGCAATAGTTTCTTGGATATGACACCAAAGCACAGGCAACAAAATTAAAAACAAGTAAGTGGTACTACATTAAAATAAAAAAAATTGTGCATCAAATGACAAAATCAATAGAGTGGAAAAGCAATCTACAAAATGGGAGAAAATACTTGCAAATCATATACCTGATAAGGGACTGAAATTGAGAAGTTCAAAAGCACAAAACAAGTGACCAGATTTAAGGAATTGAGCAAGGACTTGAACAGATGTTTCTCCAGAGAAGACATATGAGATTTGCATGAATATGTGCTCAACATCAGTAATCATTAGGGAAATGAAAATTAAACTCACAATGAGTAAGATACTGTTAACATAGTCATTATGATGGCTACTTTCAAAATTTAGAAAATAACAACTGTTTTGAGGATGTGGATAAATTAGAACCTGGTACATTGTTAATGAGAGTGCAAAATGCTGTAGCTATTATGAAAAACAGTATGGTATTTCCTCAAAAATTTATAAATTGTGTTATTACATAATCTAGCAAATCTACTTCTGAGGACATACCTTCAAAAAATTGAAAGCAGAGTTTTGAAAAAATATTTGTAAACCAATGTTTATAATAGCACTATTCACAATAGACAAGAGGTGAAAGCAACTTAAGTGTGCATTGATTAACAAATGGAGAAATAAAATGTGGTATGTACATATAAGGGAATATTTTCAGTTAGAAAAGAAAAAATTCTGACCTGCGTTACAACATGGATGAAACTTGAGGACATTAAAATGAGTCACAAAAATAAACAAATAAATAAATAAATTTACCTATAGATAGATAAATACCTAAATACATAAATACTGAATGATTCTACTTATATGAGGTACCTAGACTAGTCAAATTCATAGAGACAGAAAGGAGAATGGTGGTTGGCAGGGTTTGATGGGAGGAGGAGTGTGAAGTTGTTATTTAGTAGGTGTAGAGTTTCAGTTGTATAACATGAAAAGAGTTCTGGAGATTGGATGCACGATGCTGTGAAAGTACGTAACACTACTGAACTGTGCACTTAAAAATGATTAAGATGAGAAATTTTATAATATGAGTATTTTACTATAATTTTAAAAAAAATGTATCCAATGAAAGCCTAATAACGAGGATCTATACTATCATGAAAGCCGAGGAGAAACCAGCTCAAGAGAAATCTGTCTACTAACAGGAAGTTAGAAGCAGTCACATAAAGTGAAAAACTTACCAAATCAGCAGCACACATCAACCGCACAAATATGTTTGTCTTTTACCAGCTTTCTCTTCCCCATGTGGGGTCAGAAACGGCAGCTGTTAAATAGAGGATTTGATGACTCCAAGGGAAAGTGAGGAAGCGAACAGGACACCCATCCTCTGAATGCTTCCAGGTCTGAAATCATCCAGGCCAGAGGAGATGTTTTAAACTGAAGTTTCAATTGGGATAGAAGAGCTTGTAGTTTTGATATTTTGCTGGAAATAATAATTTCTGAAATGAGACTGTTCTTGTTACTGAAAGGGACCACAAAAGCTATGGAAATGGCCCCAACCTATTCAGTTCTGGTGAGATATGTCTCAGAGTGAGTTTAATGAAATGAAAGAATAAAGTTAACTTTTGTGTGCACATACAAAGCTATGGTCTTTTTAAAACACGAGATTTAACTTTTCTATCCTCTGATGCCTATCTATGCATTCTTTCCAACCTCATGAATGTGGCTGGTGATTGTGGCTTAATGGTTTTTTCCTTGATCATAAACTTGGTATTATCAGTTTCTTTTAAGTGGGAGGAAAGGCAGGTAGAACCTTAGGAAATATTTCAGACACACACATTACTTTTTAAATAAATACAATGCTTTCTGGAATCTCATGGCTGTGTTAAAGTTTTCTCTTGTTTATTTTATTAACTGCTTCATAAGAAAATGTTTCTTCTGATCCTTCAGCATGTACTGCTTCTTTTTAAACCTTTAAATCATGACATATGCTTAGACTTTTCTCCCCTTTTTGCTCAGATTTTTCCAGTATTGGATTTTGAGGTGAATTACTGCATAATGAGTATGGAATGTTTTAGACCCAAAGTAGAAAATGAAAAAAGTTTGTATTACTGATAGCTATGTTTTATGGAATCTGGAATACAACTGCATTGAAGCACAGTAACCAAGAATATGGAAGATAATGATGGCAGGCCTACTCTGTCTAGTGTACAATGATCTGAAGATGGCCTGGGTTTGAAATGGTTGCCTGCCATCATTCTCACGATCCATCTCACTTCCAGTGACTGCTGAACTAAGCCAGTGGGTACTTGGTTCCCCACCAGATCTCAGTGGCCTTGAGAAATAAGGAAAGGTAGAGATGGTGACCACCAGACCAAGCATTCTGATGTATAAGTACATAGGCTTCTGTTTTGTATTATTTTATTCCACTTATTGTGGCAGCCTGGATTTAGAAGTTTGTGCTATGAAGTTTCTTTCACTAGAAACTGACTTTACCAAAATCTCAGGAGCTATGGTTATGCTTCATTCAGTAAACTTTCTCTGACTTGCGAAGGCCAGAACCTGCCATAACAACCAGCTATTCCATAAATAAGCATAGTGAATTTTCTGTTGCCTTTCAGTCATTTAGCAAATATTTATTGGGCCTTAATACTGAGAATAAGTAGAGCTGGGTTTAGCAGAGGACTCCTAGAAGCCAGTGTAAATAACTTTCATGGCGTTTTCCTGTCTTTCCCCCGGGAAGACAGAGACATTTCTATTTCATTTCCAGCTGTAATGAGCCTTTGGCCTGAGAGGGAGAGTTTGTTGCTTTGCCCCTCAGTGGCTTCATTCTTTTCTGTAGGGGAGAAATTCCCTGGTAGGACTTTGTGTCTTTTGTACAATGGTTGCTGTTTACCTCCCCCAAGCCTTCATTATAAGGAAACTGCCTAGTCTCTTAACTTGCACTTAAACTTCCAAGCCTCCTGTGAGGTCTGTCTGTAAAGTGCCTTCAAGCATGTATGATTCACTTTTGTGTCAGCTGCTCTAAGGAGTTCCACGCTCACATGCAAACCCACACTCTGCCTTTAGCAACCTATTACAAACTTTAACTGAATTCTTTACAGCAGCTTGAGTTGAATGCTTCCCTTTCCCTGATTAAGCAAGATTTTGTGTTCTGTCTCTCCTTGCAGGTGCCTGTCTTTCCTTAGTTCTTAGTTTAGTTGATTACTCTGTGACCTCAGATCTCTGATGGGTTTAAGAAAAGTTATAAATTTGAAAATCATCCAGCTTTACTTTGTTGTAAAAGCAAGACTGACATCTTTTCCAGCTTTCTGCATGCTGTGTGGAACTGTGTTTTCCCCTCCAGTGGCTGTCTGCTCCAGTGATCCTTCCATGTAGCCCTTATACATCGAAATGTTTACTCAGCTGGATTGGGATAAATGTCAGCCACATCTAGGAGTCAAGACTAGCATGACAGGAAAGAATCAACTCATTTAATACTAATTTGCTTACCAGTTAGCTACTGTAAGTTTCCAAAGTAATTGGCTACGTTTGAGTGCTCAGATAGTCAATTTGGTTACAGGTGATAGGTCCTGACACGTGCAACAGTCTGTGGTAAAAATGCTGAGTCATCAAAATCGGGGGATGCAAGATTTTCCCATATTATAATGTCGTGATCAAAATGCTTAGCATGCAGCCCTTAATCATGCCAGCAGGGAAGCTGTTGATTCCCTAGCCATGAATTTAAAACAATCATGTACAGCATTGGAATTCCTACTTGGTGTCTGACATTTAGACATGCTGGATTCTTAACATTATTAACAATATTATGATGATATTTTTATTATTATATCACATGCTCCAGAGTATGATGGGTGAGAGGACAGCTAAGCAACTGCTATTACCTCTGCATCTGTCTCTTAGTAAATGTCCCCCCAAAATTGGTGTGGATATACTTATTGTTTGACCATTAACTTTTATATATGCTTCGTAGGTTTTATACAATGAACAATAAGGAGTTCTAGCCACAGACCTGTGGCTTGTATTACATGAAGACTATAAAAAGATCATTATAAAAGTTAGACAAAATTCATAAAACTGAGAGGACAAAACTTGAGAGACTCCAATAGTCAAATGTTAGTTCTGGGTATGTTTGTCAGGGTGTCTCCAGAAGAGATTAGCATTCGCATCAGTAGACTGAGTAAAGATTGCCCTCACCATTGAATACAGACATCATTCAATCAGTTAAGGGCCTACAGAGAACAAAAAGGCAGAAAGAGAGCAAATTCTCTCCGCTTGAGCTGAGACACCCATCTTTTCCTACAACAACCACTTGGACATTGGGCTCTTGGTTCTAAGGCTTTCAGACTCAGGCAAAAATTTAAACCATTGACATCCTCCCACTTCCTATGTCCCCCTCTACCCAACTCTCAGGCCTTAGGACTCAGACGGACTTACACCACCAGCTCTCCTGGTTCTTCAATTTACAGATGGCAGATCCTGGGATTCCTTAACCTTTAAACCATGTGAGACAATTCCTAGTATATACGTAGATTTCTTTGGAAGTATGACTGAATTGATATTAACTCACAATGCTCTGGTAGCTGATAGGATTTTTTCAAAGGGAAAAGGAGATTAGCTATGTTCAATATTCTTTTTATTTTTCCAGACCTACTCTCCACCATTCTATCCCCTTTGCAGAGCCCTAGATAGCTGACTCCTTTGTGCAATATTACTGGTTCCTCTCCCTGAATCTGTAGGTAAGTTTGGACTAATAGAAACAGTAGAGGAAGATCCAAAGATGGACTACTTGCACACATTGGTAAGATATGGCAGTGCAGTTTTTCTAACTAAGACTGTACTTCCAGGGAGGCAGCCTTCCACAGGCATGGCTTTTACTGCTTCAGTCAACTGCTACCAGCCTTGCTCTCTCAGGCTTAGTAGTAGTCATGGCTTCCAACAGCAGCTAATGTCAGACATTTCGCTGTTCCTTCTTGTTTTTTGTTTTTGTTTCTTTGTTTATTTTATTCTTTTCAAACTCCCCTTTTAATGTGTATACTTGTTCTTCTCTTTGAATCTTGACTATGGGTTTTCTTCTTGAACCTGAGCATATCAGTAACACTGTTGTCTCCCAACTCTTTAATTATGTGACTCTAAAGGTATATGTCTCAGAACTTTTGTCGTTGTGAATTTCTCTTTGCCTATCTCTGTTTATTTTCCTCGTTTCTATTATAATAACCTACACAGATATAAGTAAGTCAGGTCCTGATTAATTTAATTACTATTTATCTTTAATAATGGAAAACATTTGCTCTTATATTTAAAGGTCTTCTATTTGACTAGAAACAAGACTAACATAAAACCATAAAATAAACTCATTAAATCATCCCAATAAAAATTAAATTGGTATGAAGTTTTAGTTATTTAAATATTTTCATCAATTATAACCACATTAGAAACAGGATTTTTTAATTTTTTTGTTGTCCATGCCAATTCATTGCATACTCTTCATTTCGTACTAATAATTGATTAAACAACATTTCATAATGTAATTAAAGAGCAAAATAACAGAACATGGCTTTGCTATATAACAAACCGCTCTTACCTTCTCTAAAGCAAAGAGAAACTTTAATTCATTATTTTTTTAATATGTACATTTGTTTAGGTTCTTTGTTAAAAACTGAAATACTAACTAGATTATTTATATTTCTATTACCTTTTAAATGTATTCTTACATGCCGATATTTTCTCTTTAGAATATAGAGATTTAGCAAATAGAGATAGAAAAAAGGCAGGAAGGAGAAAAATAAGGGAAAGAGAGAAGGAGAGAAGAATCATATGTATATGGGCACCATAAGATGTAAAATAAAAAGCAAAAGTCTTCCTCTCCCATCTCTCTTTGTCCTTCTGCTAAAAATAAATTTTAAATTATAGTAGAATGGTTTCTTTCAAAAAAGAGAAAAACTTGTATCAATGTCACTTTCTGATTAGTATTTCTTTTCTATTGATTAGTAAAATTTTTCTGTAAGTGTATAAGATTAGCTTTTCATCCTTTATTCCGTTTCCCATGAGTATTTTTATCATATTTTGTCATATAAATGAATTTAAATTTTATATTGTCAATTGTGTTAATCTTTTGAATGGCTTTTCTTGTCTTGTTTCAAAAGGTCTTTCCCAATCAAAGACAATAATAAATAAATCCACCAATGTACATTTTCTTCTAAAATGTTAATATTTTTGAGTGGCTCCATAGTGTAGTGGGGGGTGGGGAGAATGAAAAAAGGGGGAAAATGTTAATATTTTCATTTTTTACATACAAATCTATATACAAAGGTTGGAAAGGCTAGTCTGTTCCCACCGTAGGAAGCATATTGTCTGTGGATATATATTTGAACTAGGCAACCAGGAAGCTTGGTTGAGTTTCAAGTCTACCACTTAGCGACTGTGTGATGTTGGATCAGGACTTAACCTCTGTATAGCACACTTCCTCATCTGTAAAATAAGGGTGATCAAAATAGTACTTAGTTCAAAGAGTTGTAATGATGAAACCAGAATTAATAAAGTAGTCAGGAAGAGACAATCATTATATGTTTTGCATATACTTTCCTTTAAATGTTGCCGGCAATATGTTTACAGTTATATGTTTAGATAAATTTCAATAGCTTTTTCATGTACCAGATAAAAAAAATCTGTTAGTATTTTAATTAAGATGACATTGAATATTTAGATAAATTTAGGAGAAACAATTTTTCTTTATAATATTGATGCTTATAATCCAAAAGCTTGTTTTCTTATTTTTAATTTTCTTCTTTCAAGAACTTTAAAGTAGTCTTCATTTTGATTGTGCATACTTGTAATTTGTTTGCATTTGTGATTCCTCCCTTTTTTCAGTGCTTAATTGCTCTTGTAAAAGGAACCTATTATTTTATTTTAATTTTACTTAATTTTTTAATTAAATACTTTAAAAATCTTTACATATTCTCTTTAGTAAAAAAAAAAACAAAAACACCTATCCATATTACGATGTTTATATGTGACAAAACCAATAAGAATTTCAAGGTATGATTTACTAATGAAAATTAGAAAGAATTTACTCAAAACAATCATTCCCCAACCCTCACCTCCACCTTGCATAATCGATCAAAGAATGAACAAACCCCTGCCTCCCAAGTATGCTACATCAAACTTATCAGACATAATCTGTATAGCTCTGCATGACTCATTCTCTCCCTCCTTTCCATAGTATAGCTGAGAGCTAACTCAAATTGATTGAGCCAGTCTGCAGAAAGACAGCAAGGCTAATTTTAGCTCTCCTGCAAAGTTATTTCTGCGGCATTTGGTATACCAACTTTGGCCATCTGTATGCATAACCCCTAGCATGGTTGCTAGGTTCCAGATCCCTTAACATATATATTTCTTGTTACTAGAGAAATTAGATATTCTCTAGTTCCTCTTAGGCTAACTATACAATGTAACAAGGTGGCAAGGTGGAGTTTGCACTCTCCCTTTCTCTGGGAGTGTTCTCTGTGTATGTGCAATCTCCTGACTAAGGCAAATCCCCTCTGTCGCAACCTTTGCCATGACATGTGCAGAATATCTATGCCGGGCCATGAGGGTTGTGTACTTTTTATTATTTCTCTGCTTGAAAGTTTTTCTCCAACTAATTCTGTTATTTTTGCATCATGTTGCCCTAGTAATTTGTCTCCCTTTGTATAATACTAATCATATCCAAACAGAATTTTAAAAACAACTCTATAATTGTCAGATATAGAGAAATGAGAAAAAAGGAAAGAGAAAGATTGCTTCCTCTTGCCACAGCCTTCTGTGCGGACACGATAAGCCAGGGACTCATTTGTTGACATGTGGGTGGTTGGTACTGTGAGTTTCAAAACAGAAGTTTAAGCTTATAAGGTTAAGCTTTAGTTTATAACCTGAAATAGCAGCTCCTGTTTAACATTCAGCTCTTAGTTTAGCATCATTCTTTTTTTTTTTTTTTCTGCCTTTTGTAGGGATTTCTTTTCATAGTCATCAATGTCTGACGAAGTCACTTATGCGGATTTAAAATTCCAGGACTGCTCCAGTAAGATAAAAAGTACCCACGAATTTGACCAGGTTGGGATAAAAGGTAAGATTTTGAACTATGGATGTTTTTTGTAGGAAGTGGTAGAAGTGTAAAGGTAGAAGCCCTGTAATCTTAGATATTAGTAAACTGACAGCTTATTTCCATTTGAATTTTTAGTTAAGTCTCACATTTTTACTAAAAGCTGTTCATATAAAATGATTATAAAGATTTTTTTAAGGCATTGGTCAATGTATTGAACACTCAGCCTTTTGCAAATTTTTTAGTTTTTAACATCACACTGAAGGTAATTAAGATAGGATAAAATTTTTATATGTGTGAATTGGAAAATGTTTTTTTTTTCCCCTGTGAAGATGCCATGGAAAAAGGAACATATGTTGTCCAGGAAAGTCATGGTTTTGTATGTTTTTTTTTTTTTTAATAAAGAAGTGTGTGTGTGTGTGTGTGTGTAAAAGAGAGAGACAGAGATAGAGAGACAAAAAGACAGAAAGATAGAGATACTGTTAAAGGATGTCATTTGATTTTCTACTAAGTCAAGCACATACTACCCTAATATTTCTCCTATTTCTTTTGGTGATCTTTATCCAACTTACTAAAAAAACAGAAGCAGTTAAGTTGAACTTCCAATACTATGTTGAATAAAGGTGGTGACAGTGGCCTTTATATCTTGTTCTTGATTTTAGAGAAAAAGCTTTCAACTTTTCACCATTGAGTATGATGTTAGCTATGGGCTCATCACATATGGTTTATATTAGGCTGAGGTACATTTCCACTTTACCCACTTCATTGAGAAGGTTTTTTTTTTTTTTAGCATAAATCAATGTCGAATTTTGTTGTATGCTGTTTCTTCATTGATAGAGATGATCATACGATTTTTTATTCTTTATTTTGTTTATGTGGTATGTCACTTTGATGTGTAGAAGTTGAACCATTCTTGCATCCCTGGAATCGATCCAATTGATAGGGGTATATGACCCTTTTAATGTATTGTTGAATTTAGTTTTCTAGTATTTTATTGAGTATTTTTGCATCTATATTTAACAGGAATATTGGCCTGTAATTTTCTTTTTTTTTAGCATCCTTGTCTGGTTTGTGTATCAGGATAATGTTAGCCTCTTAAAATAAAATTGTAAATGTTTCCTCCTCTTCTATTTTTTTGGAAGAGTTTGAGAAGGATTGGTGTTTGTTCTTTGAATGTTTGGTAGAATTTACCAGTAAAGTTGTTTGATCCTGGACTTTTGTTTGTTGGGAGATTTTTTTGATTATTGACTCAATCTCCTTAGTAGTAATCAATCTGTTCATGTTTTCTATTTAATTATAATTAAGTCTTGGTAGGTTTTATGTTTCTAGGAATTTATCCATTTTTCTACATTGTCCAATTTGTTTGCATATACTTGTTTGTAGTAGACTTATGATCTTTTGTATTTTTGTGATACCACTTGTAATATCTCTTCTTTCATTTCTGATTTTATTTTTTAAGTAAAATAATTTATAATATAAAGTTCATAATTTCTATTTTTTAATAAGAAAGTTATCTATTTTGGGATTTATTTGTTTAATTAAAAGAAAGCATTCAACATAAGTTTGTTACTAAAAAAGATGAAAAATTCTAAGGAGGAAATAATATAGATTTGGCCTAAGATCTGGCTGACAAAAGAACACCCAGAGATATTATAAGGAGACTGCCTATCATTTATGTCTCACAGTCATGATTTTCTGGGGAAAACATAAATAACTAAAATTATTTTCTTTAACATTTACAATTGTCCACTTGAGGAAGGAATACACAGACTGACCTCTCTGTTAACTGCCAGATATTCAATTTCCCCAATTTTTACAGAAAATATATGTTGTATTCAGATTGATTGGTTTACTCTCTTATCTTTTCTAAACTCCATATTTGCCTTTGTTTAGTGAATCGACCTACTAAATAACAGCTTCTCCTTGAACAAAATGTTTTTGACCTATTCTTAACATATTCTTCAAAAAGGTTTTTAAAAATATCCTTGAGTTTCTAGAAAAGCACATTGCTTTACTGGGAACATGTTAAGAAGGGGAAAAAAATGAAATAAATGAATAATTAAATGATTCAAATGAAAATGTATATCATATCCAGGCTTCTTTGCTACTTTTGCTGTCCACAGCACCTCCAGCTCCTTCCCATGTATTGCATCGAAGGACCTTGGCTCTTACTCTTCTGTGCCTTCTGCAGCTGATTGGACTGGGAGTCTTAGGAACCATATGTATGTATTACCCATGTTTTGATTAAAAAGGAAAACACCTAGAATTATATGAGTTTTATAAAAAAGTTTACTCTGAATTGAAGCTTTGAAATGATTATAGGTGATATGTAAACACGAAGGGGGCTTATAACTAGATCCTTACAGTATAGAAATTAATCTCTTTCCCTCACTCTTTTGAATGACTGCTTCCCTAGAACTTTAATATTCTTAAATACTCTTTCCTCAAAAAAAAAAAAGGTGATGGTTGTATTGAGGGATTAAAATGTTTTTTTATTGTTTCCTTTTTTTTTTTTTTTTTGACCTGGAGTTCACTTAACTTCAAAGACAGAAATGGAAAAATTTAAAAAACTGCATAATTTTAAAGAAGAACTTCAGGAGAATGTTTCTCTACTACTGACAGATAATATGAATAGTTCCAAGAAGATCAGAAATCTCTCTATCACACTGCAAGAAATAGCCACAAAATTATGTTATGAGCTCTATAGAAAAGAACCAGGTAATCCTATTTTCCTCTCTAAGTTATTTGCTAGACAATGAACTAAACCTTCAAGCCACTTGAAAATTAGTCTTTCAGAAGTCATTACTTGGGAGAAAGAATTAAATGTGGTTGACAAAGAACTCAATATTTATATGCAGTTAGAAGATAAACAAAAACAGTAATAATAATGTAGGCCCCCAAGTTACAGATGACAGCTATTTAATAAAACATTAAGTGATATACAGTTTATTTAATCCGACATTCACTAGGTTATTTTGGGTGCTGAGGTCAATATAAGATAGGGAGGAAAGAATATCTCTTTATAGATGACCTCATTTCTAAATTTCAGTGAATGTTTAATGAGAATCAAGAGTAAAGAAATAAAGCTAGCCCTTACCCTTGGAATTAGGATGAATCAGCCTTTTAATATCACTAACAGTTTTTATAGCTATTATAACTGAAATATGTTCTTTGTGCTTTTGCAAAATCTCCCAAATATTCAACAAGTCAGAGAACTAGAAATGCTCTAGATAAAAAAAGCAGGATTAATATATGTTTATTGGGTTGATTCTCATGACACAATTTTTCCTGTGATTAGCTTTTATTATCATGTAGTAATACAAAAAAAATGACAAAGGGAGAGAAGAAAATTATTATGCAGGGCTTTAGAGGTAGGAAAATATACTGGAATCCAAGTGTTTAATTTTGAAGTGTATTGTTTAAATTATGTTTTAGACACATTGTGGTGGTTTATAGGGGCCTGAAACACAGATTTATTTTCTTCACCTTTGACATAAATAGAAAAAAAACAAATATATTTTTTTAATTTAACATAGAGGACAATGGGAATAATAAGAATAATGAAGATTATCAACATACACCAAGTAAAACTACATTCTTCTTCTAGAGCACAAATGTAAACCTTGTCCAAAGGACTGGATGTGGCATAAGGACTGCTGTTATAGACTGTTTAAAACCTATGACACGTGGCAAAACAGTGGCTTGCTATGTTCTTTTCATAATGCCAGCCTGTTGAAGATTAAGAACAAAAGTATATTGGTAAGATCCTGTAGATCTCTGCTTGTGAGGAAAGAAGCCATTTTCCCCATCATATTAATTCAGACATAATTCTGGACTATTCTAGCTGTGGTATGAGGTGACTGAGACTTAGTACATTTATCTCAGGGTAGCATAGCTAAGGTAGCATTTATAAAACTTTAGGACTTTAGTGGAATCTCCGAGTCTGGGCAGGTGAGTAGATACAGGGCACGCAGAATTTTTAGGTCTGTGAGCATTTCCAAACTGGAACTTTAGGATTAACACAATTTCTGAGCATTTATCTAAACAGAAGATCTGGAAATTACTCCCAAGGGTTACCAATTTCATAAAATCTACATTGGAGGCGATTCTTTGTTTCTGTCATTTTACATTTTTTTTTTAATTAAAAGAAAAAGCCAACATATATTAGCAAAGAAGAAACTTTGCATAAAATATGCATTTAAAAGTAGAAATAAGATGAGGTGGCAAAAGCAAATGCCTAGCAGATATATTGCACTGAGTTCCTAGGTCCAAGAAAAAGTGAGTTCTCTGTAAGATTTATTTATGTATTTATTTCCTTTAAAAAATGTCTAAATAGTATTTCCAAATTTTTACTCAGCATTTCTAGTCTCTCAGTAATCACATATTTATTTTAAGCAAAAAATAAAAAATCATTTTCTAAAATGTCTCAGCTTCCCTATTCTAAGCATCTTTGTCTTCCTTTATTAGAAGAGGAGGAAATCAATCCATAGTTTTTCCTCATCTGATCTATTTCTCAGATGATCTATTCATAGCATTTACTCGAAAAATGCCTGAAAAATAAGGAAAAAATTTACTATAGCTACAAAAATCTGGACTGGTTTTAAATTCTATTCTATAATCACTAATCTGACTTTGCTACATTCTTTTCCTACTCCTTCTGTTTTCATTAACGTGTTTACAGTAATTAACCACTTCTTTGTTCCCAGACTATTTACTGCTCAATATTTGAAACCTGAAATTTGTGAACTTCATTGACCCTAAGTTAAGGTTATGCATGAAGCAGTAGATTCTGCAAGACAGTAACTGATGTATAAATGCTAGAAGAAATCTTGTAGTAAAAAATATCAACGAAACAAACAAAAAAACCACTTTGTCTCAATTTTCTTTAATGACATTGAAAAGTAACAGTATAATGTTTAAAATGTTTCCTTGAAAGTAATTTGTGAGAAATTATGTTGTGAGGCCTACAGACATGGAAATAATTATTTTAACAAACCATCTCTATTTCTTGTAGGAATTTGTAACATCTCAAAAGTTATATAACTTTTGGCTGGGATTATCTCCCACAAAAGAGTACACAGAATACAATTTGAATGAGTCAATTATTTCCTCTGATTGGTAAGTCTTTATTTAGTTTTATTGAATTTTTATAGCTGGCCAAAGTAAAAGCATTTTCTTCAGGAGCGTTGTAGATTACAATTAAAACTGGCTTCAACTGAAATTGTATTCCTAAAGAATTCTTTTCTATAAGGCTTCTTCAATGTATCCAATAACACAAAAAGTTGCCATAAATGTCTTCTCATTATCTTGACAAGTCACTTACAAACTTGTAGTAGCCAAATCATGGAGAATTTCTTTAAATAGTGCTTTTATCTAAGAGAATATAGAAGCCAATAGTTGTACATAAAATGATCTAAATTCTGGAATTCAAAGATAAGTGAAAGATAAACTCTGCCCTTTGTTATGTAACCATTAATGGTATGATCTGACTAATTTTTAAAAATCTACAGATAAAAGAATATGATAATGCTTCAGTAAAAATAACCAAAATAAATTTTAGCTTTGAAATTTGTGTTATAACTGATATTTGAAATGGTTGTTTTTTAATGGAAAATTTAGAGATAAAGTAGAACAGTTTTTCTGGTAAGAAGAATAAAATGAACTTGGCCATCATATAGTGCACATATGGTATATATAAAATATTTGTTGTGTTATATTGAAAAATGTTTTTATAAATATACCATTTTGAGTGCATTTATATGTTGCATTTGTTTTGCTTGTAATTGGAAAAATACATATAAAAATAATGCTAAAATTTTATTTATATTTTATAATCCCTTAACTTTGAGAAGTGACAGGATTAGACTAAAGAAAGAAACCAGAGTCTTAACCTGTTGGATATTGTTGCAAGTGCATGAATTTATACATATGTTGGTTGAGGACACAGCAAACAGGAGTAAATGCATGGCAATGGTATTGGGGTGCTCCCACACTGAATCTGAACCCTGAAATTCCTGCATATTCACCACATTGGCCAGACATCAAATAAACACTTTGATTGTTTTTTTGTTGCTGTAGTTTTGGTTTGTTTTGGTTGCTTTTTCCCTTTGATAGAAATAGTAAGTGTAAGAATATGAGTCAGAAAGACAAGACAGCTCTATCTTTGGCAATTCACAATGATGGGACATAATGGGAAATAAGAAATGTATAAATGGAGGACAAATGGTTATATACATTTAAAGATCTCATTTAGAGTAAATGATTAAAGGTAAAGGTAGAGGGTGTATCCGGGGAGAGTATAGGTGGAATCTTGTTTCGAAAAAGTAGAATTTCCATGTGTCTTTTTATATTGCTAAAGGGAAGGAAACAGTATATATTTCGATCATCAAGAAATAATACTGAAATAAAAATTATATAATACTATATATATGTATATATAACATATATGTTTATAGTTTATAATTATATATGTATGCATATATGATTCTCTTTTGTTTTTCATTCTCAATGTTTTTGGGGGCTTGTTTCTGGAAAAGGGCTCTGATAAATGACATCTGTATCATGTTACTTAAAATAGAAATTTTCACCTTTGAAAATTTAATTGAACTTATTTATTAAATAACAATCATTTTGTATTAAACTAAGTATTGATGCTACATTTTTTCCAAGAGATAATATTTTCAATTTATACATTTATCCTAATGCATAATCCCTGATTAGTAATTTTGTATTAGGGCCTGGTAATTATTCACAACTTCAGAGTAAACGCTCTGAAAAATGACTAGAGCAATATGTCGCTTGGAGATGATGTCGAGCTTAAAATATCATAGATTAGTTAATTCCTGATTTTGGCGATTATGAAAGACATTTGAGGAGGACGGTATCAAATATTTCCTACTGAGCCAGTTGGATTAAGAACCTAATGGAATTGTACCATTCTAAATCATATCAAGTATTAGGGAAAGCATGTGCTATGTTTGACAGTAAAGATCAGCAAATATTCCAGATGTAAAAAAGAGAGAAAGGCAGAGAAAAATACAGTAGCGATTGACATTGCATATCTGTCAATAAATATGAGTAACTTGGACACTCTTGATATTCTCAATAATAATTAAAATTTATTTTAGACAATGCAGACCCTAGGAGCAATGATATGTTGGAAAAGTAATTTGTATGTGGGTGACTATGTTTTAGATGTTTGACTTGCCAAGTGTAATTTTTCATTTTCTCTTTCAGGTTTACAGGAAACACAGATGACTTAAAAAGCAAAATGTATTGTGGATATATATATGGACAACATGTTTATTATACTGACTGCACCGGACTAAGACCTTCTGTATGTGAGAAGTTAGCTAATCCAGTGAAGATTGAGAGTATACTAACGAATGAAGTACCAGACTGAAAAATCTAGTTAGTGCACTTATTTTCCTTTAGCTGGTATCCTGCAAGTAAAGGCAACTTTAGTGAATATACATCATGTGGACCACATAAATGGAATAAAGATGCTGTGAGACTAAATTTCCGCCTCTTCTAATAATTTATATTTTTGGACTTTCTTCTTTTCCCTCATTTTCTGAGAGAAAGAAAACTAAAGTCATATCAAAAGTCATACTATATCATTTAGATATAGTCAAGAAACTGTTGAATATAAATTCAGGATTTTGGAAGAGAATACTGAAAACTGAAGCTAATTTTTTCTGTTTTTCCAGACATAAACAAGGTAAATATCAACCTCATGAAGAACAGAAAAAAACTGACTCTAGGAATATGTAAAGGATAACACATCGTGACCATTTGGGATTTATTTTAGTAATACAGATCAATTTACATTTTAGGGGGAAAAAAGGGAGAGGAAATGAAATTGCTTGTCCTACCCACAAGGCCTAAACCGGAACAGATATCCATGGACTTAGAGAATATTTGATCAACTAGAATGAGACCATACAAAACATCATGTCAGACCAAGGGATACACTTTTCAGCATAGAGGTAAGGGAGTGTATGATTAACCGTGGATTCCACTGGTCATGTCACAAACTGAAGCAACATAAAGCTGGAGGTCAGATAGAGCAATGGAAAGGACTGAAGGCTGGTTGAAAGCACAGTTGGAGAGCCAGCACAGAGTTAATGTCTATGACAACATGATGATATATTCCAAGAGGTAGTATATGCTTTAAATCAATAACTTCTATACTGTGCAGTTCATAAAATACATGGATGGGTCTGTAAACAAAGGGCAGAAGCAGGAGGGACCCTGCTTATTAACATCATTTCCAGTGACCAACTTGAGAAATGAGTGCTTTCTCTCCAGAGTAACTCAGTTCCATAGGTTTAGAGAACCTGACCTCTAAAGAATAAAAAACCACCAGGCAGCACAACATCATATTAGATGAAACAGTCTTGGAAAGAGCAAATGACTAATTAAAAAGAGAAGGTAGGGCTGCTGTTAAACAAGAGAGACAAACAAAGAAATTCATTTGGCATCTAGTCATCACATTTGAGTACACATTTATAATCCATTGCCTATTTTGATGGTAAATAGACAAATTCAGCAGTCACAGCTTGGGAACGGTGTGATGAACAGGGACTCTTCATTTTTGTGAAGAAGTGGATCTAGGCTGAGAAAAAGTTGAATTGTGGTGGAATCTCAATGTGATACACAGATTCCCCTTTGATATAGAAGGGCTATTCTCTCAGTCACTGGGAGAGCTGCCAACAAGCAACTGTTCTGTGTGAGCCTTTGCTTTTGTTAAAGAGAATTAATTCCCCCAAGATTATTCTCCCTTTCCATGGCAGCTCATATCCAACGATTAGTGATTTGGGAGTCCAGAGGCCTGGCTGCCTTGCTCTAACTGGGGGAAACTCAAAAGTTCTATTTCAGCTCCAGACCTCCATCTGTAACTGATTGAGGCCTCACGGAGAATGCATCACAGCCCAACTTCCCCTTTTGCCCAATCCTGCCTCCTTCCTTCTTTTTCATGGGTTAAGTAATATGAAGGGTGTTCCCCAGTAAATCTTCATCATGCTAATCTTGATTTCAGAGTCTGTTGCCTGGGGAATCAAGTCTTTAAAAGTTGCTAACAAAATTAAAGAAAATCTTAGTAGGTAGAGAGATGACCATATCCTTGGATTAGAACGCTATATTTTTGTGATGTCAAATTTACCTATAGATTCAATACAATCCAAGAACTTTTCAGAAGAACTTTTTTTGGGGAAAGTGACATGGTAATTCTAAAATTAATGTAGAAATGTATAGGATTTAGAATAGCTATGACAATATTGAAAAAGAGAAATATTTGGAGAAATTACAATACTGAATATCAAAATGTATTTTAAAGCCACAATAATGAAACAGCTTTGACTTAATACCAGCATAGATATACATCCACAGGACCAGATCAAAAATCAAAGTAGATCCATGTGCATACAGTTACCATACTTATATTAAAAAAATGTTATCACTATCATTAGAGGAAGAAAATGATGGTCTTGTCAATAAATGGAGTTGAATTAATTAGATATATTTATAAAAAAATGAAACAATTTCTGCCTTATACCATACATAAACATTAATTCAAAATAAAACTGAACATAAAAGTTCAAAATATAAAATTATATAAAACATGATATTTTTATGGCTATAGTGGACAGATTTTTCTTAAACAGGACTAACCACCAATAATTTTAAAAAGATAGAAAAATTTGACTGAATTATAACTAAAAACACCATTAATAGAGTGAAAATGCAAGTCATTGCCTTGAAAAATATATTTGCTGGGTTTGTATTAATATAATATACACATACTCATATTTATATAGGACTTATAATTAACTCAATACAAATCAATAATTAAGAAAACACTCTAAAAAATGAGCAGAAAGATTTAAAGAAGTACCTGATGAAAAAAAATATTCAAATAGCCAAAAACATAAAAAAGTTGCTCAGCATCATTATTCACCAGAAAAGACTTTAACATAAAAATATAGTGAGGGACAAATATACTCACCAGAATGGCTAAAATTTAAGCCTGGCAATACTAAATGTCAACAGAAATGGGAAATGTGCTGTATTTTCTGAGGTCAAATTGGCACCAAGATCACTAAGTCTGGAAAACATATTTCCCAGAATACCTTTTCATCTTTAGGTCCTGGTCAGAACTGGGCAATGAGGGGAACTCGTGAAATAACCAGAAAGCAAAATCAAAGCAGAGATTATTACTTTCAAAAGATTGCTGCAGTCACACAGAATGACAGGTGGATTCTGAGGTGCCTGCTAATCCTTAGAGTATCATTTACCTTCTCCACACCCAGTTCATTTTGCTAACTTCTTCTTACCCTGCCCACTCACAATAGCCCCAGGTCTATTAACAGATTCATGGCTGCAGTCCCATAGAAACTACTATATTCTTGCAGAAGAATGTATTAAGCAGTTTCATTGTATCTCCCATGTTGTGAATGAACATATTTTTGCTTGGGAACGAGGGGTCCAAGTTTTGAGACACTGTGTTTTTGTGAGGACAGTTTGCTTTTCTTTCTTTCTTCTTCTTTTTTTTTTGGTCAAAATAAAATACATATTGCTACATAGAAAATAACCAAGAAATAACTTTTTCCTTTGCTCAGATGGTAAAGTGTTGCTTTGTTTATAAGTGAAATCTTTTGACTTTTCTGAATGAAATAAGTGACAGTGTGTTTAGAATACTGACAAGACGTGTAGTATTTCCTAATAATCGTTGTATTTTTGTGGTGTTGTTTGTCACTTATCCCCTTTTATTTCTGATTTTAATTATTTAGGCTCTTTCTCTCTTTTTTTTTAATTAATGAGTCTGGTTTACCAATTTTGTTTATCTTTTCAAAGAACCAGCTGTTGGTTTCATTGATCTTTTCTATTATTTGACTCTCCCTCTCTCTCTCTCTCTCTCTCTCTCTCTCTCTCTCTCTCTCTATATATATATATATATATATATATATATATATATATATATATGTATATATATCTACATATATATACATATATATATATAGGTATGTATGTATGTATGTATGTATCCATCCATCCATCCATCCATCCATACATACATACATACATACATACATAAAATCTTTCTTCTTTTGCTTGATTGCTATTATTTTTCAACTGGTGCTATGTTTGCAATTTCGTCAGTTTGGATATTGCCAGCAACAAAGGGGGTGTCTGACTCAGCTTTTCAGGATAAAGAATCATTGGGAGTGAAACACACCAACATGTCAATGTATACCAAGTTACTGAAACAAGATCAGTACATATAGAGGCTGAGAATATCAATTAATGCTTATTTAGAAAAGATGAAGAAACAGTGTTTGACATATTTCCTGCCTTGGTCAGATGTGGCAAGGGGATCAGGTTTGGGTCAGTAACTGAAAATAGGGAAATATGATAAAATTGATAAGAAAGGGAGAAATTTAAAGTAGTTAAAACCTCTGAAACTGAAGAGCAAATAACACTTAAAAATTATTCTGATTCTTATGATTTCAGTAACTAAAATAGATAGTAGGTATGATGGTATTCAATTAGCATATTTTTGTAAGGTAATATTTTTGTTGTTTTATACTCTGGCTGCAAAACGACAGCTCTGCAGAGAGGGTTTTCATGAGTAATGTATTTAAAATAAGCCTCCTCTCCTTCCTCTGTCACCTTGCCTTTTACTCTGCTTTATTTCTACCCACAGCACTATCACTACTTTACATTGTTACTTATCCATAAATAAATATGTAAAGTAATAATATTTAAGTACATATTTAAAATATATAAATATAGAATGTAAACTGTATTAAGAAAAAAATATTTCTATTATTTGCTCTAACATATAGCACATATTAAATATGTATTCAATTAATTTGTTGACTGAAAAAATGAGTGAATGAATAAGTGAGTGTTTCTGAACCCAGAAGGCCACATATTTATTTTTGTTTTCAAGGTTAAACAGGCAAAATCCACCTAGGAAATAAAATGCATCTCATTTATATCTAGAGACAAAATTTATTATGATTGAATGAGGATGGGATGAAATTTTGTAACTGTGAGAAGAAAGCTGAGTCTTTGAAGATTTAGGATGTAAACCACTACTCAGAGTTTCAGAGAAAAGATTAGAATACTAAATTACTTTTCTTCAAGTAATTCTGTGCTAATAAAGTACATTGATGAGGATGGGGGGAACTCCTGTTGCTCCAGGGCAAATTAAAGTCAGTGAAATTTTGAGCTTCATGGTGAGAGTCTTCGGTCTCTTTCATTTCTTCAAAGTTTACATATCGGGAGATGGTATATCAGACTATATAGATATTCTCTTTGCCAAAACTATGTAAAATATTTCTTAACTTCTACTTTGTAGTGTTTTTATTTTACCTCATTTTTACGCAGACATTATCCATCAAAAACATAATGTTTTTCTGTTAAGAAGAGAGAAACGAAACATCAACTTGGCTTCTGATTTCATTATTTGAGTAGCATAGGATTTCAGTTTTTTCTTTTGTTTAGTATTTATCTGTTATCATTTCTTACTCTAGTAAATAACAATGTGAAGAATATGCAAGTGCATAGATTTTCATCTCTGTCTCAAGTACAGTCAGATTACTGGCTCAAAGTAAATATAGGTTTTAAGACCTCAAAGAAACATTAGATAGATTCATTCTTATAAGGAAAAGAATTTGAGCATCACGTAACTTTAGAAAAATAGGTTAAAAACTTTAGGACAATCTTTATTTTTTAATAAATAAGTAAAATGAAACCTAGAGACTTTCCCAGTTTACTTAATATTAGAGAAAGCACCAAGCTCATATTACCTACATATTTCCTGACCATATCTCTGCCTCAACTGCCAACCCCCAGTCAGAATACAGTTTCTCCCTCTATCATAAGAAAAATATCACTATATTTGTACCTGATTGCAATGAATTATGAACAGTCCTTACTGGGTTTTACCAATTTTGTTTTAAAAATGTTTTAAACTCTGTAGTATAAGGTAATGACTTTTTCCTTGTACCAATTTTCATAACACTGTCTTTCCTAAATTTATTCCTTATGATTCTTTTTGTTTTTAATTCTGTGGGAGGTGGTTTTGTCAGCCTGTTGCATGTCCCAGTCTTTCTTGATAGTCCATCAAGGTGCTCTAATAAATAACAATATTAAGAGTTGCTTTTCACTGTGTTTAGTTATGAATGAATTCACAATTTATTCATTTAAAGATACTGATTGAACATACATTATGTGGTTGTCATTCTTCTAGATAGTCACAACACAGTGAATATGCTCTCCACTGACTAACCTTTTGCTGAACTATGAGCAAGGCACTTGGCCTCTTTGAGTTTCTAAATCCCCAATCTTTAAATAGATTAATATAAATACATACCTACCTTCCTCCCAGAATTCAGGTTATTAGGATTCAGATCCTTAGCTGATGTATACACTCTAAGAACTGTCACTTTGTAAACGTATCTCCTTTCTTTTCAGTAGCTGCTTTGTGTGTGTATGTGTGTGGGGACACCTAATAGAGTAATTGATAGAAGTTTCACACTTTTTCTTCTCTGTCTCTTAGTACTATTTTTTCTTGATTTTGTACTGGTCCTTTAACATTCTATTTTTAACTTCTCAGACCTCTTCAATCTAGAAAAATAGAAAGAAAAAAAAAGAAAAAAAGTTTTGGTGAGAGTTAACTTACCTGTGGTTTTTCCGGGAGTTAGTGGGTTAAGTATTACATGCAATTATAACACTGTTCTCACAGGCACATGCTGATTAGTAACTTTATAGATGCAGAAATAAATATTCTTGTATTTTCACAGAGTGGTCTTAAGTCTGGAGATCCCAAGGGTTTTTCTACAAATATAAAAAAAGGGATTGTTTACATTTAAACCCCACATTTTTCTCTTAAGACCATTTCTTCAACTATGTGTTTTACTGGAGGAATTAAGGGGAAAAAAAAAAGAGATAAACAGTATGCAGAAGTAAGAACAGTGCTGTTCCGAAATTCTCAGTGGAAACAGTTCTATTTTTGACAATGTTTTTTTTTGCTTGGTTTTTACAAAGGCAGTTCACTCAACTTAGCCCCTGCATGGTCAGATCACCACCCCGCAACAGCTTCTGTGAACTTCTGCGTGATCGCCTAGCACAGTGATTGAATTGTGCTTTATCTGTTTGGTAATGCCTGAGGAAGTGACTTATGCTACTCTCAAATTTCCAAATCCTTCTAAGACAAAGGATCTCCAGGAGAGCTGCAGTCTCAAGAGAACAGGTAAGATCCTCTATGCAGGATCAGACAGACCAGAGAAGAGATTACTCAACTACGCTGGTAGGTTTTCCCTTCTCCCACTCTAGGCTGGTGGACTCCTCTAAGAATTGATTACAGAGCACTCGTCTGTAGTGAAGTCACTACGCCAGAGCCATTTTATTGATCTTATTTAATTTGTAAGATCATAGTGTGAAAAATAGGCTGCGGTCGAAGCTTCTAGAAATCCAGATCTCTGGTGTCACTAAAACAGCATTTCTTATATGTTTTTAGACATTTTAGGCTATTAGGGGAAGGAAAAACAGTAATAGCATCAACATAACTCTCTAGGATTTTTATTTAATCACTAAAAGATATAAAATAGACATATGTTATGAGAGTCATAAGTCCATGGCAATCTGCTCAGCGATGATGTTGTAAACATGTATTTTTTTCTGAGAATTCAGGAAGTAGACTGAAGGTTCCTTATGGCAACATAACATGATTTCAGCCCAAGACACTGCAGTCTGTTTTAATCAGCAATTCAATCCTTGGAAGTTAGAGATAACAATGAAGTAGTAGGAAGATACTTTTTGAAAACATAAAAATTATATTTATTAAAATGTCTTTATTGCCATGGGATACATAGTTTCTTGTGCATTCCTGAGATTATTTTTGCTATTTATAATTTGTTATTTACATATTGTTTACTTCGCGTATGTTTTCTAAGTTGTTTTTAAATCCTTTAGATCTAAAAATGTCTTCTACATATATGTAAAATTGTTAATTTATTGTTACCCCAAAGTAGTTTATATCCAAATGATGAAGAAAGATTATTCCTTATGAACTTCTTAAAGAATTTTAGGTATTGGCTTAGTGGATAATCTTTTAGAGATGTTTTCCCAAATAGTCATCTTCTTTATGAAATTTGATGAAGGCACTGTATGTACTTAGGAAGATGTAATGCATTCTCACCATCCGATCACTATCATAAAAAACTGACTTAATGAGCTTATAAAACTGGAGATGTAATTTATATTGTCATATATTTCCCCCAAATAATTAACAACTGTTATTAAAATTCTTACAAAAGAATTTTATTCCTTTCTGTGGATGTAGGGTGTTTGAATTCCATTTTTGTAAAAGGTCACAAAGTGTTCATTTATTTAAAAAAGCCTATCATCAGAATCAAGCCAGAAACACTAGGAGTATCGGCATAATTAGAAAGTAAAAAGAAGACGAGAGCAAAAAAGAATTTTAATAACACTTCCACTTTTTCTTTTGGAAAGATAATCATGAAGTGCCAGAATTGGAGCTGGATGCAGTAGCTAAAAATGGAACAGAGAGAGCTGAGAGCGTAGTTGAGGTGGCAGAGAACAGAGCTGTGAGAGGTAAGACCTACTTGGATAAATGGAACCACTGGGTCAAAAAGAAAATTGAAAAGGACGCTGTGGGAGATGTTGGGTCATAAAAATTAAAGATTACTTTTAAAAATAAAAGAAAAATTTTGAGAAAAGAAATGAGAATAAACACAAGGTGATAAAACTTATGTCTTTTTATTATGATAAACCATCTTTTTAATTATTTTCTTCACTCACCCCCAGAGTTTTCTATCCCTTTCTGAATTTTTCTTATTTTTATAATATTAGACCTCATTAATTTATTCTTTCCCTTTTTAAAAATCATTTTATCCTTTTGTTATCTTTAATGGGTGATTTTTAAAAATTGTCTTTTAATTTTCCTGTCAAAAGTATGTTCTTGGTATCATTTTATTTTCTACAAATTGTTGTTTTCTAATGGCTTCTTTTATATCATGCTATTTTATGTGCAGATCCAAAATCTTATCTTCTCTGATGGTTTTGTATTTTCAAGTCGACATTTTTGAAGTGCAATTTAAATACAAAATGGTAGACCCACTTTAAATGTATAGTTCATGGTACTTAGCAAATATATACCTATGCACTACAAAAATTAAGATATACAATATTTCTGTCACCCTCAAAAGATACCTTGTGTGCCTTCCAAGTTATTTTCACCGGTATCACCACCAATCTTTGCTACAGGTAATCACTAATCTACTTTCTGTCATCCTAAACTATTCTGCCTGATCTAAAATATTAAATAAATGAATTCAAATAACATATGCTTTTCATGACTGTCTTTTTGTATTAAGCATGTTTTTGAGATCCATACAGGTCGTATGTATCAGCACAGCAGTTAATTTCTTTTCTGCATAGTAATCCACTGGAAACAACACAATGTTTATCAATTTACCTGTAGATGGATATTTCAGTTGCTTCCAGTTTCGGGCTAGTATAAATTAAGCTGCTATTATTACTGGAGAGTGGGGTCCTCTCCCGGCGCATTGTCCAGGACCTAGATGTCTCAAACAAAGAATTGAGCAAGACACCGAAATACAGTAGGAAAAAAAAGTTTTTCTAGAAAGGAAAGTACACTTCCAGAAGTGGAAGCGGGCCTGAGAAAGAGAAGCATGGCTCAAAAGGCCTGGTAACAAAGACTTCAGGGTTTTTATCCCTTTTTTGCTGTGGGTGGTTACTTAAAGTGGGCTTTCTTGATTGACAATTAAGATTGACAGGACTCAGTGATTCATCATTTTTTTTTTCTGTGCCTGTTTATTCCCAGTATTCAGTCTGTTATAATGATATTAATGAACTTCCGGGCATATGCATCATATTATAATGACGGTATAATGAGACTCAGGTCGTTGGGGTCTTCATTGTGCATGTGCGAGTGACTGGTGTAGACTGGTACCTAAACCTCTGCCTGCTGGTTTCTTCGTGTGAGTTAAAAAATGCCTTCTGGCTTGCTTAATTATGGGCAGATTAGGGTGGACCTCTTCTAAGATAGGATGACCTCAGTGTATTTGCAGGCAGACCTGAAACCCCCTAACTAACTTTCCTGCCTACCTCTCTTCTAAGAGCCATCAACCCCCTAATTATTAGTATGGATGTTGAGGGACAGGAGGTCTCTTCTTCCATATCTGCTTTCTGCTGAGAATGGCCATAGTCCCTACCTACAGGGGTTTCATGGGGCTCTTTTCCTTTCTGCATCAGTCAGGGTGGGGTCTTGGGTTTCCTGCTGAAGTGCCACCTCAGTCCCTAGACAAGGAAAAGAAAATGCAAACTTGTTATTTAAATCATACGTCTATTAGTTTCTATTACTGATTTGCCTATTAAGTGAGTAAATGCAAACAAGCTTGTTAATATATTTCTCGAAGAATAAAAAGAAAGACTTTTGGCCTAAAGTCCTCCACCCAACCCTACTCCATCCTACCCCCCAGACTCTAAGGGCCCTGCCTGGTTTAACACCGTTTTCACTTAACAATGGACCGATGACCCTTATCAATAACCAGAGGATCTGAGTTGCCAGGGCAATTACCAAGATTTGAGGGAGAGAGACTTATTCCAAAGAAAGGAGAAAAGAAAACTTAACTAGATTCACTAAAAAGATTAAATCTGCAAGAGATGTCCCATTTCATTTCCTGCTAAAAGATTAAGAATTTTACAAGTGATGCCTCATCTCACTATGATGCACAAATCTTTATCTAAAAATATTTTTTAAAATTTTATTAGGTAAATATCTACATAGTGTAGAATTCTTGGTTGAATGGAGTATATTTTTAAGAAATGGTCAAAACTGTTTTCCACATTTACACTCCCATCAGTGTATTTATAAAACTTTTAAAGTATTTTCATTGTATTATCTGTGCTCCTTCTAAATTTCTGTTATCTGTGTTTCATGTTTTCCTCAGTGTTTCATGTTAAACATCTGGAGATCATTTAAGAGTATGAGCTTTCGTTAAACATCTGGAGATCATTTAAGAGTATGATAGCAAATCAATTTGTAGGACCCCAGTATGTATGAGATGGGTTTGTTAAAGTGAAGCCTTCAGGGACTGTACCAATTCACAAAAATCCAATTGTCAACATTGATGGGTATTTTGCGGGGGTCAGTTAGTTGCTTTGGAGAGGAATCCTGCAATATTTTGCCCCAGGCAGTCTTGTATGAGAATGGATAGGAGAGGGTAACTCAGTTCTATGAAGTGGGGGAGAAAATATGGGGTGAGGGAAGTCTATTTGTATCTTTACATAGACTTTCAAGTACCTTTTCAGTTTTCAGGCTTAACCACACCTCCACATGGAATGTACCAGGTATTATCAATTCATGGAGCTTTGGGCGTTTCTTAAGTGAGAATCAGCTTGCTTCTTTTGTGTCTTCAATGCTGATTTTGGTTGGTTCAGTTTCTAAGGGCACATGAAGTTACTAGTAGCTTTTGTATCTATGAACTACTTTCCTAATTCTATTTTTTTTATTCCTTTCTCTTTCTTATCATGAATTTATGCCTTCTTTAACCTCGTTTTTTTATATTTTATTAGAATTTTTAGAAAAAAAAAAAAACAAGGTAAAGGAATGAGATCTATAATGTTTAATTCCAGGCTGATTTTTAATCAACATTTTAATCAGCAAAAATGCACTTTTATTCTCCTCCTACACTTTCTAATTTTCTGCTATCAAATACTTCCCCTGAATGGAGCAAACATAGACAGGACATTGAAGGTATGCATATATCCCAAACTCTTTTAGTATTCCAATGAAAAGATAATAGATTTGTTTACCTCTGTGTTAGCTAAGAGATTCACAGAAAAAGCTTAGGGGAAAATTCAATTAGGCCTTTGTGGTCCATGAAAAGGGCCTAGTCTCTTGAGGATACTGGACTCCATAGAGGAAAGGTGGTGGCAACTTTCTTGTGTGGTTCTAGAAAGACTTGCTTGGCTTTGTGGCCTCAGAGAATTAATTTGCAAACTGAACAGGCATGCAAAACAGGTCCTCTGCAATTCATAATCATAGAATACTAGACTTTACATCTGATAAGACACTGGACCAGGTTTCTTACATTACGGGACATAGAATGAAAAGCTTATTATCTGGCAATTGACAACACTCAGTGAAATAAACAAGTGTGCTTTTTGTCACACAGAGGTTTGACACATTTCAAAGTACTCCAAAGCTTAATCTCAAAACCAAGAATACATAAAATTAAGGGGAAACAGAGGCCAGAGTAGGAAGAAAAAGCCAAAGATCTCAGTCAGGTCATAGTAAAATAGAATCCCTGGAAGAGAAAGATGATCAAATTGAACAACTGACATAACAAGATAATTTATGATAATAAGTTGTAGCATTTAAGATATTAAATTTAAATGATATAGCTTTCACTGTAATAATTATAGTAGATGAGATGAAAGAGAGGGTAAAGATTGTTAAGATCCAATTGGATGTCCTGGAAGATTATACAGAAAAATTATTCAAAATAAAAGAAATATAAAAATTATGATGGACTTGGATAAAAAGGCCAAATGATCTAATATGTAAATAATAAAATGCCATAAAGAGGAAAAAAGTAGATATAAACAAAAGAATAATTAAAGGACAGTTAGATATCCTCTAATACTGAGTAAATATGGAGAAAAAAGAACTACCATTTACTCATCCTAAATTAGAAAAAGATATAATTTATTCATTCTAGCAAAATAAAAAATTATCATACACTCTGCCTAAGAAACATACTCTAGAAAATTTCTAGACACAAGGGAATTAATGATCTCAAAATAAGGGGAATTTTAGAGACAAATAAAAAAGTAAAAGCTGATGATGAAATGATATAATAAAAATTATAATAAGAGTGTTAAATTATTTTTGTAATGAAGTAGATATATGGCAAGAGAAAAATCTATAATAGTCTAGAATAAATTTTACTAAATTCTCACAGTAAAACCTAGGGTTAGGGAGAGAAGAGGTGAGTAAATAAAGGATTAAAAGTTCATATTGGACAGTGGAATTGGTAATTATATAGTAATATTATTGTAACTCAGAAGCAGTGAATGATTACAGCAACTAGTGGGGGAAATAGAGTTGGTGTCTCATGTCATAACAGAAGACAAGTGTGTGTCTAAGAGCTAGTCGCTAGGATAAGAAGAAAGATATAACAAATAAGACTAAAATTACAAGAAAAAAATCAAATAAATATTAAATCTAAATCACAATAAGTATGTTATATAATAAACAAATACATGATTTATGAAGTAAATCTAGAAATTATAAACCTGTATGCATCAAATATGAGGTAAATATATAAAATGAAAATTATTGGAGATTCAAGGATATTTTATTTGAAATAAATTTAACTCAGATTTTAATATGCTGCTTTTGTTACTACAGAATACCTAGCAAAGTATCTGATAAATATGAAATAAGTTATTCAATACTTAGTACATTTGTTTAATAGATATAAATATACATATTTTATATGATTGTAAATTCTTAAGATAATGTATCTTTAGAACAGTTATTTATTAATATGTTTTACTATAGAACTTTTTATTAAATGTGTGCTTATCTTCCTTCTGCATCTCCCTAAGAGTAGAGACTCTTTGTTCATGCACATTTATTTCTTATGTAACTCCTGATGTAATGTCTTGCAGGTTTATTAAAAAATTATTGAGGTGACATGTTTATTTTTTAATCTACCAAATATTACATTTTAAAAAATTGATAGACCTCTATCTTTCTGATTATAATATAATAAAATTATAAATACTAATATTAAAATAATCTAAATAATTTTAAATATGTAGAACAAGGTATATGTCTAATAATATTTTGATTGAAAAGAACAAAACAAATGAAATCATAGATATTTAAAATGTGATGCAAATGAAAACATTTTTTTAAAAACAGCTATAGTTTTTAGAGAAAAGTTTATCACCAAAAATCTTTCATTATCATAGAAGAAAGCCAAGCTTTTAATACATGTATTAATAAAAATTATAAAACACATCAAGGGAGAATAGACAAATTTTTAAAAAAGGTTTTGAAGACATAATTTAATAGAAAGACTGGTTTTATTGAAAGGACCCCAATAACCAAATTAAGAGAAAATGGTAAAAGCAAAATTATCAGACTTTAAGAATAAGTTTTAAAATATAGTCAGTCATAAAGAGGGAGAGAATAAATATGTATGAGTATAGCCAATGCAACTTCATGTCAATAACTTTGAAAATCTAAAGAAAACAGGTGATTTCATAGTAATGTATTAAAAAAACACTTGAAAATATCAGTTATCAGAAATTGGATTGAAAATTTGATTAAATCATATATTTCAATACTAGCATGGGAAAACTAAGAAAAGAGCATCTAGCCATTGGCCAATACTGATTATCTGGAGATGAGAAGGTAGATCAATGAGAACAAAATTAGGGAGGTAGGAGAAAAAAATAAAAAGACTATTAAAATATAAACCAGAGAGTATTCATAAAAATATTTAGAATCTGTCATATAATCAGATTTATTTGACATTATGTGTTTTTAATGTTATATATGAATGTAGAGATGTATTTATATTGATTAAACATAAAAGAGGACTGCTTGACTTTGAAAGAAATTTTTTTTTATTACAAAAAGAAATAGAGTTAAGACTCCTAAACAATGAAGGGAAAAAGATACAGGGATGGGGAAAGAGGAAGCAGTATAAAATATGTTGCTTCATGTCATTTTCTTGAATTCATGCTTCCTCATAGGTCACATTGTTTCATGGAAAGTGGGGGGCTCTGTTTTCATTTTGCTGACGCTGAACTTGGTAGTGCTGGCTGGACTGGGAATCCTGGTATTAGTGAGTAAGTTTCCACTTTTCTTTGCAGCTGTTCTTTGGTTTTTTCAGGCGCATCACAAGACCCGAGTCTTGAGAAATATCTGTATAAAATTTCAAGATACTAGAGAGAAAAGCAGGTTTCATTTATGTATAACCATATAACATTAGTCAGTCCTTGAAGATTTTAATCAGAGTCCCTCAGATGCAACTAACGCTTAAGAGAGTATTGTAAAGCCTATTTTTCTAAAAGTGGTAAAATCAATGCAACAAAAGTGTGACTAATTTGTACCTGAGAGTTTTCATGATGATGTCATTTATTTAAAGCAAATTATCCATTTTCATGACATTTTCTTTCTTGCCCAACTCGTACTAATTACAAACATCTTTCAAAATGCCATGATCATAATTTGATTTTTTTTCTTCTGTTTTGTTTTGTTTTTCATTAATAGCCAGTTGTTTTCTCCCAGGAATCACAAAATTTCAGTTGAATATGATTTGGCTTCTAGGTACTGTCCTTTGAAAGATAATTTCTCCCAAATGATAAATTCTTTTTTTTCTAGAACTTCTATAATTAAAAACTCTCTGCCATTAGTGTAATAATTGGTGGAGAGGGTCTCTTTCTGCAAATGTACTGAAAGCTTCTCAAGGGCACAGATTTTGGCTTATTCATTCTTTGTATTTTTTGGTTGAATGTGTTAAGTGAATACATGAATGAGTGAATAAACAAACAAATAAACAAATAGGAACTAGTTGGCTTTTGAATATCAAAAGTCGAAATTTATTTATAAGAGGAGGCAAATCAATCTACCCTATCAGCAGTTTTTTCCACATTTAAGAAAAAAGGAAGTCTTTTTTAATAAAGATCTAATACATGTACATTGCCAAAACTTCAAAATATAGAAAAGGAGAAGGAACTAAAAGCAATCGGTAACTACCAATTGGAGGTAACAGCTATTAAAATATAAAGATATACATTAATCTTTCATATTATAGAGTAGATATTATTTTATATCATTTCACTTAATTTAAATAAATTCTTTGATAACATTATATCACTTGACATTTTGAGTACTGTTTTCTCAAGTTCTTCACATGCATTATCTTATTTAATCTTTATCCCAAACATATCCTATAGTTACATTCTTCCTCAGTTTCCAAGGTCAGAGTATCCTTTTACAGTCCTTTGTGATTTATAAGCAACCAGTGGAGAATATTTAATCACGTATCTATTATTTTATTTTACACTTTTAGGTTTTAATACGCTTTGCCTTTCATGTTTCTATCCTTTGTTATATTGATCCTTAAACAAGGAACTAATGCTCTATTGAGTAACATAGATTATTTTAATTTCAATTAATTTTAATCTTAAAAGTATATAAGGTCCGTGTTCTACATGCATGCATGTAGCTATCATTTCAATATATTTTCCATAAAATTGTTAAATAACTATTATGTTATTAATATTCTTTATTGGAAGTCTTTGTGTTAAAGTTTTGAATCTCCTGCTATGAATTATAGATTGCCAAAAACTCTTCTCCAGTGACAGAACAGCGTATGACAGGCAAGGAAGCATTATAGAACAGTTGGAGAGAAATATAACATTGTACATGGATATGTATAATAAAAATGTTTCGACTGAGCACATCATTTTCAAAAATATGTTAGAAAATGCATTAAAAAAGTTGAACAACTTTACCTCAAGACATTCTGAACGCTTAAAGCCGAAGAAAAATGGTGAGTAAAATATGTTTTATATAGTCTCATTAATAATTTCAGGATCTCTAATTTCCCTAGCCTTTTCAGTAGGTTCAAAATCTTAAATATTTCTGAAAATTGTTTTTAAAATATGGAAATATTGTAACTATTTATACATTTTTCTATAAAATCATTTTTTGTCTTAGTTTTTTTTACTTTTAACAATTATTTTTATCAAACTAATCTTTCTCTCTTTCTTGGGTTAGATTCAATTTCTTTGAATCTCTACTTTCTTCTTTTTTTCATCTTTTATGCTTCCATTAACTATTACTTTTTATACTCAAATTTTAATGGACTTTAGCTGGGTATATAGGAAATAAATGTTCTGTGTACTTGCATGTCTGAGAAGGTCTTTATTTTGGCTAGGTATAATTTTGAGGGTTAAAAATTAGTTTCTTAGAGTATATTGAAAAGATTGCTTTATTGTCTCTAGCAAACAATGTTGTTAATAAGAAATTTGTTCCCACTGTGATTTTTATTCCATAAAAATAACCTAACTTTAGCTTTTAATATTTTTTTTTCTTTTGGGGAAGTTGAAATTTTATTATATTCTGCATATGAGTGTTTTCTAATCTTTTTTTTTTTTGTGGGGCCTTCTCAATCTGAAAGTTGATGTCTTTTAAATTTAGAGAAAACATGTGCTACTACTAATAAACTTATTTTTTCCACTTCATTTCTTCTGTTCTTTTCATGACTTCTCTGCTTCAAATGTTAGAATTTTCAGATTGTCATCTCTTCTTTTTATTTGCTGTCTTTTATGGGTTTTAAGTTTTAGGAGCTATCCTAAAGTTTATGTTTCAATCTTTCTATTGATTATGATTTTAACAATCATTTTTTTAAATCAGATAAAATCTTATGTGATTCTTGAGATTTCTGTTTTTTTTTTGTTTGTTTGTTTTTAATATTCTGTTCTTATTCTTTGGAAATAATATCTTTTGATGTCATCTAAGTATATTGATTAGAGGAGTCTTTTCAAATATGACTCCTAAATTTATTTCTGGGAAGAGGGGATAGGTTTTTTTCCTTTTCTTTTTATTTTATCATAGGAATTCTCTTTCATGTATTGGTGCTCAATATACCTTATGATTCTCGCTTTTCTGTTCATATTTAAGAAAGAAGGGGATGGCTGATGTGGCTTGACTGTACAGTTATTAAAAGAAGATAGGTTTTCCATTAGATCTCTCTGGAAGCAAGATATCTATCTAGACATTTTAAGGGTGGAAGACCAGGGTGAAAAATATAAACAGGTGACTTTCTCTTTCAAATGAAGCTGGATATAAAGTGTAATTAAAAGAGTAGAAACCTAAGTTTTGCTGGATAGTCCAGTCAATTTCTTCACAGAACTGTTCTTTCCTCTCCTGAAAATCCTATAGCACTTCACTTATATCTTCTTTCTGTTTTTATTTTTCTTTCTTTCTTACCTTCTTCTATTAAAAAAAAAAAAATACTACACACTAAATGCATAACACTTGGGAAATCTCCAGGTTTTCTGCATGACAGTTTTAACATTTTCTTGTCATGAGTAACTTACAGTATTATGATAGGAAAAGAAGAGAAGTAAACAGAAAATTACTATTCAGTGTAATAAGTGCTCATAAACACTAATATATCATGCAAAAAGCAATATAGTGGGAGGAAATACTCCCAACTGGATAGAGATACAATATTCAATGCTAGGAGCGGAGGCACAATGAAATAAAAGTGATGAGCAATATTATGGCACTCTCAAGAAAAATTCAAGGTATCAAAATAAATATAGACTAATAAGAGATAAAATTGTAGTGTCATTAGGGTTCTTGTAGATAATAGGGAGGATTCAAATTTTAACCTGAAAGCTATCGTAAAATATTAGATAATTTAAAGCAGAATTTTATAGAAACATTACTTGAAACAATGAGGTGATGATGTTTCTGTAGAAAATTTAGCAGACTAGATGAACTATGATTCTGTTACAATCCAAACATACTGAAGTTTTCTCTGAGAGCATTTAACAATCATATCATCATTTTTCTTCCTCTGTATCTATGACTTTTCTTCTATCTTAATTTCAAATCCAAATCACATTTCATTTCAGATTGCTTTCTTCCTTTTCTCATATTTTAAGCAATTATGTCATTTAATATATAACTTTTATTAATCATTTTAACATATAATACACGTTTGGAAATTTTGATATCTATGCTATATATGTTCATTGTATGTATATATGTACATACACATTATGCACATGTGTGTGTGTGAATATCATAGGCTTCCTCATTTGTTTTTCAGACCTCACATTTTGCTCATGCTCAGAGTCAAGGATAAGGCATGGAGATAGTGGAAAGACTCACTCCTCCAAGATAAATATGGACAATCAGAAAAATGAGAATAAAACTCAGGTCTGTGTTATAATTTGTGGTATGTCCACAGAAATTTCTTGTTACTGTTAAGATACAGTTAAGGAGAATTTGAGTGACAGTGTTAATTCTTGGCTATTCCTAAATAATAACCTTTGTGCCTTTTATCTTTGCCACCTCCCTCTGAGTGAAGTCACTGGAGAATTCTTATATTATAAGTTTAAATGGCAAGGGTATGCAATTGTTAGACTTTTCAGTTCATGAGGCATATCACAACACATGTTATGAAAATATATTTTTTCAATATTTCTTTTTCCCTTTGATTTCTGGTTCTTGTCAAAACAGGAAGAGGAGAATAATGGTTAATTATTATTTTCAATTATGAGTCAAATTTTAATGGATTACTGATGCCAATTAAATCATGGAATTCTCCCTTCTGCATTCTTGTACACTAAGAAAAAATTATCCTCTTATTTATAATCCACTTGGTACAAGCATATAAATTATCTACTTTATTTTCACATGTTTCAACCCTACTTAGTGTTATTTAAGTTAAAATACAAAGGAATACAAATCAGAAAATACAAATCAGAAAAAGTTACTTCAGTGTTCATGATTATTTGCTGTTATTGTTTTTATTAATATTTGAGTGTAGAAAAATGCTAAATTCCTAACTGTGGAATACTAAACTCCTTGCTATTCAGCACAATCTATTCATTTAATTTGCTATAATATGTAGTATGCTCCAAACCAACAGATTTCATCTTCAGCATTAACCTGAATGAGGTTCCTGTCCCTGTGATTTTTTCCCTTTATGGTTTTATTGCCTGAATTATTTTTTTTCCTTTTGAACTTGATTAATTCAACTGAATTGCCAAGTTTCAGCCTCATTGTTTCTTTGAAAATTTTTGTTTCCACCACAACAAGCTTAATTAGTGGCTTTCTCTTTCATATTCCCACACTTTATATTTTTAGTCAACAGCTATAAATGTGTCTGTTCTGCTAGACTTTTAGTTCCTTAAATGTAGAAAAGGTATCTCACTCATTATTATATATCCATTTATGATACTGAGAATATTTTAAGCCTGAAGTGCAAGTTTTCTTCAATAGCTGGATTTTTAATAAACTTGGTCTTTTTCCATAGGCAAAAGAAGTACTTATAGTCAAATAGATTTTTCATTGTTTTAAAATATTATTTTGATAATTTATATTATTGAGGAAAGAAGCATCTGAATGAGAGAAACTGATTAAGAAAGTTAAGAAATTAAGAAAAATTAAGCAATAAATTTTTTTATGCTACAACATAATTAGATATGAAGTATGAAGAAAAGGGAGGAGACTATAATTTAAGTTTTCATTTTGAATATATATATAAGAAAAAATTATGTTACATGTGTGTTTTTTAATGTTTTTTTGGAACTGAAATTTAGTATAAATTTTAATATGTTAAATTTATGATGCTTGTGAAAAATCACATGGACGTAAAATGCAATTGAGCTTGGGCTGAGTGGTAGATAACTGTAACAGAGAATTTTTTAATTATCCACTTATAATTTTACTAAACACTGATTACTTAGCAAACATTTATCAATAATAACTATGTTCTTTGCATTGAGAATACAAAATGAATGAAGAACTGATCCCCATCATCAGGAGGAATTTAAGCCTGGCAAGAAAGAGTTTTGGTTAATGAAAAAAAAATCAATAAATTAAATGACAACACTTACAATGAATTAGTAGATTGAGAGAAAGAGAAGCCAAAAGATAAAATCCTACATATTCACACTATAAATAGGACAGGAAAATAGAAAAATGAGCACAAATGTTTAAGAATAAATAATTATAGAAATAGGGAGAAAAAAAGGTATGATCCAATGGGAGCTAATTTTTAAAAAGAAATTCAAGAATACTGTAATCTACAGTGAAAACAACTCAAAAAGGTTAAATAATACATGAGTGATGACAAATACTATTTATTATATGCCTACAATGGGCCCCAAACTGGAAAAGACCTTTCTAGCCAATGTTTTATTTAACCTTAAAGCAGTCTATGATATCAGTATCATTATCCTTAAATTTAAGATCAGGAAACTGAAGTTCACAGAGGGTAAGTAAACTTTTTAAGGTCACATGAATAACAAGCACCAGAATGGAGGCTCAAATCTCAGTCTGCTTATCTGCAAAGCCCAAGACATGTCTACAAATAAAGGGTTGGTAGACAGTTAAAAGATGACTCTGGCAAGAGTATTATAAATGAAGTAATATGGGTTAAATATTGATAACATTTTATTATTTTTGAACAAATATTTAAGTGTTTACTAAGATCTAACACAGACTAAACATAGTCTAAATTCTGGGATGTAATAATAAACCCTGCCCTCATACATCTTAAAAAAGCTTTTATCTAAGGTGAATCAAAACACTAAGGCAAGAACTATGCAAATAGTTATTTTACTGCAATTATGATGTTATATATATATTTAAAAAATGAAAAGTACAGTGCTCAAATAGGGCAGTTAAAGATGGCTTGAAATCTGAATGAGGAGGAAGAAATAAAATAAAGCATAAACTCTGGCTTTTCTCTCTAAAACTTTGGAAGTTAATGTAAGACAAGATGTTTTTTATATCCTGATAGAAAATACATGATGCCAGGAAGAAGTTTAAAGACATTATTACTACTTCAGGGTAGGGCCCAATGTAGAGGGAAAAATTAAAAGGTCGGGTAGAGGTGGTAAGTTAAAAAAGAGTGGGTGTTTTCATTGGAAAGCTGGTCTTGAAGGCCTGGGAACCCATTCCACAACAAATACAGAAAAGAAAATTAGACCTCTACAGGTATAGATATTGTTTTATTAGGAGCATTGATGTATTTGGAGTAGCTCATGTGATGCCTTCTATTTTTGCCTATCATCTGCTGTTAAAAGGGTAGTGACAGTGGGAAACCTGAGAACACAGATTTTAAAATTTCGCTGAGGAAAAGGAGACAAGAAACTAAGAAAGAAAAAGAATAACGTTTGGAAATAACTTCTGAAATTTTGATAACATGAATCTGATTTTGTTGGACTTGAATTAGCTCCTAGTGTTACACAGTGGTAGTAACTGATTTTTTTTTTTATATAGCTACATATTAGACGTCTTCCATCATCTGTCTCTTGGATGAATCTAAATTGCACTTCCAACAAGACAATTATGAAAGCAAAGAATCTTTCAAATTTTTGCATTTCGACCTGTGAATTAGTCTGTCCCTTCCATCTTGTCAATAATAAAGGAATGTCTACTATGCCAATTTTAAAGATGTTTCTGTGACAATTATCCTTTATACATGGTCAAAGATGTACAAAGAGAAGGCAAGAATATTTGAGAGCATTTGTCTGTACCTCAGGCTATATTTTTTTAGCAAAAAAAAAAAATCTGTACTATATAAAAGGAATCTCTGGGAATTAAGAACACAGGAGGTAGAAATTCAGTTTTGCTGTAGTTTTCTGCCCTTTCTTTCACACTACTGGTCTTTGCTTTCCAAGGGCACTAAAAAATGGAGAGAAGTTTTAAACTCAAAGTCAAATCAAAGTCAAGATGTTATGCTATGCAATATAAAATAAAGTCTTCTTTTGGTGCCAAGAAAACTCTACTTTGTTTCTACTACTTTACCTGTTCTTTAATTAAGTAATATAAGCTTACGTACTTTATTTTTATTTTATATTTTATTTTATTTTTTAGGCGAGGCAACTCTTGGTTGACCTCACAGATTGCAAAGACCTTGTCAGCTTATTTTTTATTTTTTATGCCTACAGCACCTGGTCTTCCTAGGTGGTCTCCCCCATCCAATTATTAACCAGGCCTGACCCTGCTTAGCTTTCAAGATCAGATGGGATTGAGCTTGTTCAGGTTGTCATGGCCATAACCTTACATACTTTATTAAATGAAGATTATGATAGTATTTTAAGAGAGTTATAATCAGAGTGACCATATGATTTATTGTCCAAACCAGAACACTTTTGAGAGTGAAGGAAGGCACTGTTTATAATCATATCTGTGTCCTGGGCAAGGAAAGACTATTCAGTGACCTTGTGTGTGAAATTAAGAACAGAAAAGGCTCAGAGGTAGCTTTGAGTCACAGACAGTGAAGGGCTATGGTGAATTCTGACAGTAGTATAAGGAATTAACAAAATTATTGTCACTTTCTTCTCTTTTGGCTAGAATAATCTAACAAGAAAATAATAATTTTGGAAATAATAGATTGGATTTATTAGGTAATTGTCTCTTTTTCAAGATAGATAAAGTACATAACTCATTTTTATTTATTTATTTTTTTGTTACAGGTTTGACACCCTGAAAAATATTTCAAGTGCTGAAACAGTGATGCATTCAGTATTCAATGGAAATGAAATAATTGGAAAATCTAATGACTCTACTAGTTAATAGTTGTGAAAACAAAGCAGATATTCTCAAATTTTTAATCCTTGGTAATGCAAACACTCCTAGCTTGTTGTAATACTGTAGGACATAAAAATTATCATGTAGGTTGAAACTATGTAAAAACAATCTTGGAATTAAAGAAAAAAATTTAATTATTTTGTGACATTTAAAACGTTTTGTTAAAACATTAAAAACTCTATTACTGTTGATTACAAATTAATTACAAATATATAGAAAAGAAAAACAGTAAAATTAATGTTACTTAGTCCAAATATTATAAACACTGAGAATTAAAGTGGTTTGTTTCATTTTTCAAGAGTAATGTTAACAATGTAAAACTTCTTCATCTGGTCCTCCTTTACTATACAGATTGAACCTGTTTTCCATGCCTTAGCAAAGTGTCATACTCCTTTCTAAATTGGGGATTATAATAATCCAAAGCACATAGGATAATATCTGTTACTAAACCAAATAAAGAAATAACATATTCCAAACCAATGACAGATTAATTACACTTTTGTTTTTGGAAAGGGGAAATGAGAAGATTAAAGTGCAAATTTTGATGTGAGGTGAACCTTTTTATTCGAGGAGGCACTTAGAGAGTTGGTAACTAACTAAGGGCTGACTCCCAGCTGCTCCCACAAAGTAAAAGTGCCTTGTTGCTAGAGCATGTTGCTGGGGAACGATGATGCCAAGCAGGCTGAACCGCTCCAAGTATTATCAATCCTGTGACCTTTGCTTAATTTAATCACCACTACCAACCAAAGAGTAGCTTTGGCCATAGCAGAAGGAAATGACTAAAACGTCTTTAGATACTTTTTAGGTTAGCAGAGTCCCCTCACCCAAAGCAAAATTCTCAAATAGTCCTCACAAAGTCTCAGGATTTATTATCTAAACATCCTCTTGACATAGCTGCTGGTAACCAGACCTTCACATTTAGAGGATTTCCAAAAGTCACCTATTAACATAAACTCGGTCTTGCAGTCCTGGTTGAAAGGGTCTTGTTATGGATAACATGACACCCATTCCACCTGTAAGGCTCTAAGGCATTTCTCCTTTTAGTTCTGCTAGTTTTTGCCTCACATAATTTGATATTCTATTGATAGGTACAGATATGTTTAGATTATTATCTCTTCCTGGAGAATTGACTTCTTTCTTGTTAGGTGATGCCCTTCTTTATCCCTGATAATTTTTCTTTATCCTTGATAAATTATTCTTTATCCTTGATAATTTTTTTTTGTCCTGGAGTCTAGTTTGTCTGAAATTAACATAGCTATTCCATTTTATTTCATAGTTTAGAATGAGGTATCTTTCCTCACTCTTTACATTTATCCTGTGTCTTGACAAATAAAGTGTGCTTTTTTTTTTTTGTAGACAGTGTACACTTGTATCTTTTTTTTTTAATCCACTCTGAAAATCTCTGGCTTTTCATTGAGGTGTTTAGACTATTTTCACTTAAAGTGTTTGTTGACATAGTTGTATTAATATTTTCCATGTTTATATATTTTTTTCAAAACAGTTTTTTGAACTAATTCTTTCTTTTGTTATTCCGCCTGCCTCCGGCCCCTGCTTTTTTTTTTCCCTCCTCTCCCATTTTATTTGTCTTCTTTTTTTAGCACATGCATCATACCCTTTTAAAACTTTGTAGTGGTTGCCCCTAGATTTTGCAATGTGTATATATAAGGGTCTGAGCATCTATTCTGGCTCTCAAAACCCTGACTCTCAAAAACACTTCTCATTTAGTTTCCCTGCAAGGTAACCCAAGTGCTGGTTGCTTTGTTTTCCATGTTCCTTGTACTACTGAGCCTGAAAGTTCTCTTTGCTCCTAACTGCAATTTTTGGAACATTCTTCCACCTTCCTTCTCTAAAAACTTCTAGTGTTGACTCTCTTGACATCAAACTACTTCACCATTGCACAACACCAACTATTTTAGTCATCTTCCAACTCATGGTCATTCCCCTGATTCTTTGAAGGTTTTAGCTCACTGATAATCTCTCTGACACTAATACACTAATATTCTCATAATATTTAGTGATTTGTCTACATAGATGATTCTTCCAACATTCTGGACTCTTGGGTCCTTGACCTCTAATGGTCTTGTCTTTTTTCTTACCTGTTCTTTTAACAACTTTTGTCAAACTCTAGAACTTATCATTGTCAATATCTTGAACCCCTCCACAATCTTCATTTCAAGTGCTCCTGCTTTAAATTAAGCCCCCTACATTTCCAAAGCATTTTCTCCATTATTCTGACTTCAAGAAAACTTTGCTTCACTACATCCTGTCAACTAATGGTTCTTTACACTTTTCACTGTCACTTGTCTCCCTCATATTCTTACTCTCTTTGTTATCCACTTAAAGTAATAGTTTATAATTGCCCTCTTTAATATACTCTCAACTTTCTTGCTTCTATATTAGTTCTTTATACTGGAAAAACGCCAACATAAATTACACTGAATCTTAGACTAGCCCACACCTACACCCATTCAGTTTATAATGTGAGGTAAATCTATATCCACTAACCTCAAGTATGTATTAATGTTGCTCAGAATTTATATTTAATCTCACTAGTTTATTCACTCACCAACTCACCTACCCAATTATTTCATACTTTTCCCCTTCGAAATACAAACATTTTACTATTATCCTCACTCTCAGCTAATGACCTTGCTTCTTAAGTCAATAAAAATTAGGAAAATAATTATCACAAAATCCCACCATAATAGCTATTAAAGTATATACATCATTTTCCACACAGTTCGCCGACACTTACGTTACTATAGATAGACTGTCCATGATTCTCATAAACGTTTCTACTTTCTCACTATAGTCCACCTACTCCTACATACTCAAGGAATCATTATAGCAGTTTTCTTTTTTCTCTCTTGCATCATCAAATTTCCCTCTCTACTAAATCATTCTCGTGTACATAAAAACATGCATTACGACTTCTATAGCTATTACATAATTTTTTTTCCTGCTCTTTACAGGAACGTTCTAGAGTTGGAATACATGCTATCTCTATTACTTCTCTCCCTATCTTGTCCTGAACTTACTGTAAGATTCGTTTTTCAACAACTCTGACAACTACAAAAGAGAATGAGATTAACGATAGTATCAGCGAGATCTATTAAAAGGCAGTGGTGCCATATTGACAAATATGGAGTAAATTCAGTGACTCAAATATAAGTTTAATTTGTGGAGACTGTCAATGAGTGGTATAGTCTTTTCAAAATTACTGTCAGGAAAGGCAAATATGATTTAGAAAACTTCTTGCTTAGAAATCTCTTTTGGCTCTCAATGACTTAAAGAATTGAGCTCAGTATGTTTATCATATTATAAAATTATCTTTAATATAGAAAGGGGTCAAGAAAACTCAATGTTAATTCAAGCTACATTCAGACACTACAATGTGCTAATCACTCCTACTAACAAACTATGAGGAAACCTACAGAACAAAGGAAGATTTCTGCAAAGATTAGTAACAGACCACTTACCCCATACCATGAAGGGAAAACAGGACAGCAGAATTTTTAAATTGCTCCTACACAAAATAACACAATCATTCGTTCCCTATGGCTAAAACCTTGGATTAAAGGCTGGGAATTGCCAGCAGATCTTTCATGCTACATACTTTTACCTTTTATACTGTATACCCATACTACCAAAGGAAAATGGGTAAATTCTTTAAACTGTAATTCATAGAAACTAAAAATGATATACAAACTGAATTCTCAAACACTCGAAATCCCTTTCTTTGTCTCTGTCCCTCTGTTTGTCACTATCTCCCTCATTCTCTCTCTCTCTCTCTTTAGGGCTTGAGTCTCCCCTATTCCCAACTTGGGAGTATTTGTTCTATTTTTCATCACCTTCACTACCTATTTCTTCATCTCTTATTCTATTCCTTCTATTCTATTCTATTTGATTTGATTCCATTCGATTCAATTAATTGCATCCAATTCTTCTTTCTATCATACACATCATGCTCTCAAAATAATCTTTCACCATTCCTCTTATTTTGTTTTTTGTTGCAAACTGATCTATTATTGTACAATGTGCATTCCTTCCTCCTCAGCTCATGAACTCTAGTTTTATTTAAAATGGTAGGAAAAGAAGAAATCCAAAAGTAGAGATGACTTTATACTTAAATGACTGGACATTAATACATTTTGTAAAAAATGTGATATAAAGACAAAAATATGAGAGATGAATCTATGTTAGAAACACTTTATTGAGTTCAGTTTTTAACACATGAATATAAACATTTAAGTTCAGAGCTTAGAATGGAGGGACAGTCTGGAGATACAGATTTTGAATCATCAGTGTGTATATTTATTAAATATTTATTTGACAAAAATACTTTAAGCAGCAATTTTGTGGAAGCTACTTTGAATGCAAAGATAAGTTATAGTCTCCCCTTAAAAAATGATAGAATTTTTATAGAAAAATAAGTTTCTGGTTAAAATAATCAGACTAGAAAATAAAGAACTAGAAAATGGCCAAGAATATAAGAGCATAGAGGTTATTAAAGGTGAATGGATAAGAAGATCTATGTAGTCAGGGTTCTGCAGAGAAACAGAACCAGTAAGATATTGAGAGATGATATATAGATTAGATAGATAGATAGATAGATGATAGATAGATGATAGATAGATAGATGATAGATAGATAGATAGATAGATAGAGATGATAGATAGATAGATGATAGATAGATAGATAGATAGATAGATAGATAGATTGATTGATTATGGGAATTGGCTAAGATATACCACCATCTGCCACATGCTAGTTGGAGAACCAGGAAAGCCAGTGGTATAATTCAGTTTAAATCTGATTGCCTGAAAACCAAAGAAACCTATGTGTAACTCCCAGTCAGAGGCCAAAGTCCTGGGAACAGGCGCACAAATTGCTGGTGCCAGTCACATTTTCCAAAGGTCCAAGAAATAGTAGCTACAGTGTCCAAAAGAAAGAGATGTCTCAGCTCAAGAAGAGAGAAAATTTGCCATTTCTTTACCTTTGGTTTATTTGCACCATCAACAAATTGAATGCTGCCTACTCACATTGTTGAAGGTATATTTCCTTTACTTAGTCTACTGATTCAAATGCTAATTTCTTCCAGACACACCCAGACGTAATGTTTTACCTGCTATCTGGTTATCCCTTAACCTAAGCAAGTTGACACGTAAAATTAATCATCACAGTCAATCTAATACAGAGTAAGTGTATAAATGTTTAGAAGGTTGCATTGTCAAAAGGAAGTGGTATAAGTGGAAGCAGAAGTGGGGAAAAAACTTAGATAAAGATGACAATAAATTAGTACTTTTTTAGCAACCTTAAAAATAGTCATAGGATAAAATGACACTGAATTGCATATTTTGAGAGTAGTAATGTGAAGCATACAGGTAATTACCTATGCTTTCTTATCACAAATATAGATTTTTTTATAAGAGAAGTGATGTAATGAGTAATTTCTTTCTCATGTTTAAATTATGTCTCAATACATTAAAGAGAACTTTAGTCACAAAATTGCTAATTAAGTAGGCACTTTTCAGTTCTAGAACATTTCACACTGTAGATAACTAATGTCTCTGAAATTCTCTCATCCTTACCTCACTTGTGGTGGTCTTATTTCTTCTTTACCAACTTTCTATCTCTCTGGTGAGAGAGAATGAGAGAGAGAGAGAGAGAGAGAGAGAGAGAGAGAGAGAGAGCGAGCTCAAGCAATGTCAAGGATACGCCATGTTTCATAAACCAAGTTATCAGAAAGCAATGAAAGATAGATTATTCAGACCCAAGAGGTAACCCCAAGAAGACCTTTGGATTTATTTATCCACTGTAAAGGCTGCCAGAGATAACACGATGATGGCAGGGAAGCATGAAGAGTACTATGAACAGTAAGATCTGATTGAATTCAGAGCCACTCCGAAGTCAGAAACAGAAATGTATTTGTTTTTTTAGTGAGTGTGAAAGTCAGAGTGTACATGAAGTAATAATTAAAAGATACAAGATATCAAGGGAAAAAATTCATAATCTCTTTATAGGAACAAAATAACCCACAGAGATATTTTAATTATTAATAACAGATCTTTCTATGGTTAGAAATAAAGGAATAAGAAGAAATTATATTTCCTGTGGGAATCAAGGAAACCCAAATGTGTGGGAGTTAGGAGCAGAGTTCTCTACCTTTAATAAATAATTTTATTTTCATCAGAATGACAATGACGGTAAACTCAAAGACAAATGAAAGAATAACGTTGCTTTTTAAATTTATATATATGTAACTTACATTGCAGTTCTATGTGAGAATAGGTAAAGCTTGTTCATTTGAACTATGATAAAGTAATATATTTAAAATTTTGTTTGAAATTCTCGTTAAATTTTCACATGAGACTTTAATTCTTTTGTTCTAGAGTTTCTGTTCGGATAGATGTAAAATGTTGATTAGCTCACAATTTTAAATCTTTAGAGAAAATCAGGCTACTAATGGTATATATAAAGCTGTTCCTTCAAAGAACCGTCAAAATATTGTAAAATACAAGTAGCTTTGAATTTGGATCATATAAATGTTTCCAGTAAATTCTAGATCTCTGGTTTAGCAAAGTCAGTATCACAGATTAGTTCACCATTCTAACCTATACATAGCTATGCAATTATATGAGAAAATGAAAGCCATATTTTTTACCGATATTCTCAAATCAACAAATTTGTCCCAGAAAAACTCTTGAACTCTAACATTTACAATGTTTAGCATCTAATGTGTAGACATACTGGCAAACTATGTCAGGGTTCTGGAAAAAAAAATAAGGATTCTAATATCTTAATCTCTTTAACGTATTAGAACTTTTTTGAATAAATAAAATCTTAATTGTGAAAGAATAAATTTGGAATAATAATACCCAGATTACCACATCAATAACCTCAACATTACTAATTTAAATAAATGAGAATATAAATACTAAATGATGTGCTACTTCACCTAGATTACAAATTACCTAAATGTTAAAGATTAATTTTAAAAAATGTATTTTTATAGGGCCATAAGAGAAAAGTTATTTTGCACATGCAAGCTGACACTTATTTGGTGCAAGTGGAATACACAATCTATTTGTTAAGATGCTAAGCTATTTCCAAATCACTTGGTATGCTGCCCCAGCCACTAACACCCTTATCTTGGAATCCTGCCAACCTTTGCAGCTATCACAGCAGAGTGTCTGGGACCTTGTTCCAGGGCTGTGGTCTGTGTCACTTCTAGTTGTTCATTTCTCACGTATCTCCCCTGTACACTTGTGCATATGTAACAACTAAGCAAGAAATAAGTCTTTTATTTGACAGAGGAAAGTCAATGAAATGATTACGAGATAGAACACAAAGGCCCTATATAGATCAGCAATTCCCTGAGGTTCCTGGCAATAGCAAGAATGTCCTATCAGAAGACATCGGACAATGAGGTAGAGAATGTTCTGTGAAGCAAGTTTATTTGCCAGATAGTTTAAATACACAGTCATTTTTAAATCTGTTTTTGACTCTGGTAGGATAGCTTTCTCCTTCCTCAAAAAAATTTAACCACAAGCCCCTTACTTGGTGGTGAATTTGGAAGAAGCCTATTAAACCAAATCTTCAATCTTCACTAATGCAGCAGTCTTCTCACAAATCCAAGAAATTTCAGCACTGCAGCGGGAAATATAAATATGTCCTTTTTGAAAATAGGCACATCCTTTGGATCCATTGATCTGGGCATATTCTTCAGTACTAAATCTAAAGTTAATATATTTAAATTAATTATAAATTTAAAAATTAATTTATACATCAAATACTTGAAATTTCATCACAGTTCAGTGTTCTCCATTACCAAATATATATCTGAACGTTGAGAGACTTCTGCTTCCATTGCACATCAAAATCCCTAAAGCTGGCATATTTGAGTTTTTTATTTCAAGTTAATCATAATCCTAGGTAAAATTATTTAATGAGGATACTTAAATTCTGTGTTGAGATACTTAAATGCTCTCCATTAATGCTGTAGAAACTACTCATTATATTAGAATTTCTTTACTTTGGAACTTTATGAAGAAAAACAGGAAAATGGAATCACATTCTGTATAAAAAGCTGTTATATTTTACTATGTACAAATATAATTTTGTATATATTTATACATGTACGGGGAGGTGAAGAGAGAACAAGATAGAGGGTAAGAGAGAAAATTAATAACTATATATATGTGGTTGATATCAGTCCCTAGTTCTTCTGTTAAGGAATTGGTGATAAATCTTAAATAATGTCATTAGAAAATAATGCTTTTCAGGTCCAAATCTGCGTGCCCCAAATTGCTTTTATCCCAAATGATCCACATTACAATGCAATATTTTTTTCTCGCTTTAGGACTAAGCTTACTAAATCCTACTCTAAGTATATGCACTTGCTCTGCCTTTACTCAGCAAAAAGAGCTGTGTGATTCTGAAGCTCAATCTCTCTATCCTGTGTGCGATGCATTGGTTTATCTAATAGCTGTAGGGAATGGTGTCTTTAGGTTCTAAAATTTGCTGTGGAGGCCACCTCATCCATATTTGAATTAGGAGTGGGGGAGGCAGGGATGTTTCAAACTCCTTTGGGAGAAGTGATTTGTCCTAAATTCTAAAATGGAAACAACTCCCCTTACATGTTGTCTTGGTGCTCATGTAAACCCTTGGTCTAGCAGAAATACTTCAGATTTGTGTGTAATCATTCATGCCCAATATCGCTTCACTTATAAAGAGTAACTGTCCTTTTTGTTTATTACTTTTATTACTGTGTTCATTACTTTGCATGCGCTTTTCATCATTATTATTTGTATGAAAAAGATGAGTCAATTTAATATGACTACTGACTAGTGGTGATTGGAGAGTGGGAAATTGGGGTTGAGTAGAAAAGTCCAGGACAAAACTTTGGAAATGAATGAAGACAAAGTGTATACAGGAAGAAAAGTATAGACATATCATTGTTATTAAAGGAATTTGGTGAATCACAACTAAAGCACAGTATTTTTAACAGAAAATCAGAAATTATAATTCAGTTTAAGGAAACTCTGACAACATGCATTAAAGAGTAAAACAGGAGTGAGTTGAACAGATTAGCAACTTGATGAGTTATTACAGAAGTCGAAAATTTTGATATACCCCAAAGATGCCAATGCTTTTAATTTTATCTATTATGCAAATACCATACATTATATTAAAAATGCACATTTTATTTTATCATTTTAATATAGTTGTGATGAGGGGTCATCTTCGAAATATTTGGTTTTGTAATCAATTGCCTAAAGAATTTTACAAAACTATGTGCCCCTTTATACATTTTTAAGCCAACATCTATTTTTTTGTAGCTGTGAATAGCTGCAAAAATACAATTTTTAAAGCATCATACATTCAACAAGTACTTTAATTATTTCATCAAAATCTTGACAGTGGTAGATTTAATTTATTTTAATTCATGAAAAACATTTGCTGTACAGTTTAATTGGAAAGTCCAATTTAAAAAAAACCTAATTATTAATCAATCAATTCAGACTTACTTTTTTGTTAGAAAATAAATTATTCAATTTTAATAAATGTATTAATATACAACAAACAAACAAACAAACAAACACCACCCTTCTGGACTGTAGGTGCAGGAGAGCCAGGGTAGACGAGAGGCTGAGCTCAAAATCACACAAGTACTAGGTCCTGATTTTACTACTCATGAGCTAAGTGACTGTAGTCAAGTTATTTAATTTTTTATGATAATTATTTTATATATAAAATGGGAATATAACAGTGCTTTTATTACAGGGCTAATGTTTATGAAGTACTTTGAACATACTATTATCTGTGTTTGTTAAAGAAATTTAAACTAATAGATGATGTTCGGTGTCCTGCCATGGTTTTGACACATATGAAAGCAGATACTCCTTTCAATATTTGTTACTGATGCTCTCCTTTTTTTTGGTAGGTTTAGCTCTTCTTTGTATCTAGATTAATAGTTCTTACAATATACTTTTTATTGAGGTAACATTAATTAACAACCTTATATAAGTTTCAAATGTAGAACGGTATAATCTAATATTTGTAAACATTATAGCATCCTCACCACCAAAATAAAAAATGGGTGAAGGATCTGAATAGAAATTTTTCCAGGGAAAACTTATAGATGGTCAATAGGCAAATGAAAAGATGTTCAACATCACTAATTATTAGTTAAATGCAAATCAGAAAATTTATTTTCTCAATATTCATTTCTTGGTGTTCTTAGATTGGTTTCCCCCACCCCACCCCCATAATTGGAGACTTACAAGGACGGAGAGGGAATAGAGCCATCCTCCCATAGCCAACTTCTGCTAGATGGATCCCATGATAATCCCAACCAGAAGAAAAAAAAAATGGGGTAATAGTTGCGACTTCAGAAAATTCTGAGAGAGAAAAAAAGAAAAAATATTATGTGAGAATCACAGATTGATGGGAACATTCACTAAATTAATTTATTAATTCTCATTCACAATGTACTGAATTCTTACTAAGTGTATCAGAAGTCCCATTTATTTACTTTCCCTTATATGCATAATTTCTGTAACTAGGGCAAGAGATTCAGCCAGACCTTTTCTTCCAAGCTATCTATCTTCACCAAGGTGGAGTTCTTGTTCATGCAGGTTTTTCTGCTGTTAGTCCAGGTTTCCTCCTCATTTGTTGCAAAAGAATAGCAGCTGTTTTGGTACCATTGCCACATCTTAGGACAAGGATTACACTTGTGGTCTGAAAAAGAAATTATACCTAATTGTACAAACTAAACAACTGTGGAGTAACTGGAGAAGGCTTTGGAAACTAAATCATTTAATTTGATGATAGGGTCTGAGATCCGGCACCCTGAAAACATACTACTTTAGGAGACTGATAATAAAATCAACTCAATTATGGCTTGTGGCAGTGATGAGATTGACATTCTTTTTTCAGTCTTCTGGCTTCAGAATTACCAGCTACATTTTTAGCTTCTTATAACAATTGGATTCACTAAAATAGATCATAAAGTGAGGAGCAAAAATATCCAGATTTATACCATCCCAAGATGCTTCTCAAATGTGCCTCTGTGTTTTCAAAAATATTGAATGAATTTATGTCTTCCCTTGCCTTCTGTAAAGTTACTGTGACATTAGTAGGGGTCATTTGATAGCACAACTCTCTTATACTCCCAGGTACTGCACATACGTAAGCTAAACCCAGATTTCATCTGACTGGTGAGTAGGTCTGGATTACCTGAAGTGTGAATGACTAGCTCTTGGCAGAGTCTGGTGGCCATTTGTCCCTGCCTCTTCAATAGATCAGAAATCTGGGATTTGAGAAATTCCTCTTCTGTGGACAAGTTTCTGTAGTTGCTCAGCTGCTGGGATAAGTTATCCTGCCGTTGGTGGATAATTTTCTGAAGCCGACTCAGTTTCTCTGAATCTGAGTTATTTTCATTAGATGTCTGTAAAACTCCAAGCCATAACAGGAGACAAGCTGATACATCCTTTCATCCTCATGGTAGCCATAGATAATTTTCTTAATACAGAAATATTTCTTATATTGTTTAAGATTTATTAGTCATTCTTAATAATGGAGGTACTGTGAAAGAAACACACCAGATACCTTTCTATTCCAATTTATGTAGCGCTCATCCTTCTAACTTTATTTATGTTTTAATTCTGATTGTATTTATTAAAATAATTGATTAATAATTACATATCTCTGACATTTCATTAAGTCAGTGACAGTCATTTTGCCATTTGTTTGGTGAATTTTTTTTCTATTTTCTATTTGGAGTTAGTTCATGTAATTGTTTTAACAGGAACAGAATCTTTGGGTGCAATGGGCATCTCAAATTATGATCTGCAAACGACTTAAATCAGAATCACCCAGAACATTTATTTAGTTCTGTTTTTAAAAAGGCAGATTTTAATGCCACAGGTGATCATTTTTGGTCCTAGATTTATAGAATATACATTTTTAATAAGCACTTTAGGTTATTCATGAGCAGAATAAATTTAAGAACCATTGATTCAAAACTCTGCACTTTAGTGTAAGAAAGAATTCACCCTTCTATGCTGACCCAATAACTACCCACTGCATCTTCATTTAAAAAAATATACATCGTTATAGAAAATCAACTGCTAACCTCTATGATGATTAGCTACTGAGTATCTGTTACTGCTACTAGAACATCATATTTCTTTTCAAAAGAACAAGCTATACCCTTAACTTTTATTTATATGTCTAAATAGGTATGTCTAAATCTTAATAATCTGTGGGATTTTACATATAAAAGAAATGAAAGTAGCAGAGGAGACATTAGTATCATTTAGCAAATTAACGTTCTTGACAGCAAATTCTCTGAAAGTAAATACTGTGCCAACACTTACTCTGTACATCACATACTTAACAATATCCTATAAAGTATGTATTCTTGGGATCCTTTTGCACCTCATCCACCCCAGACTGCCCAATGATGGCTAGAATCAAGGGAATATTCTTTTTTTTTTTTTTTTTTTGGCTTTTACATAGGAGTAGAGCTTCCCTTTTTATGTGGAGATGGTTCAACTTCCTATCTATTGGCTAAGGTATGTCAGGTGACTCTTCATTCTGGTTTGTCTCTCTTTTTTATTCCCAGTAGTCAGGCTGTTGCTGCTGTTTAAAAGTTTTCTCTAGATAGGTCTTGGGTGACGGATTGTACTAGTCTTGTACAAAGTCGTAGGGGTAAACGAAATGGCATGCTCTTCCTTGAATCTACCTTCGTTAGCTCCCTGTTCCTAACCATTGGGATAAGTGATTGTGTGTTCATGCAGAAAAGAGGCTCCTTACTCCAACTGGTAACTGGAAAAATAAAAGTTGTCTTCATAGTCCAGTATAGCTTACCAAGAGAAAACAATGGAATTAGGGCAAAATCCTTATAATAATAAAGTATGTTTCTTGCTGATTTACCTTGGAGACATGGGGAAAGAGAAATACAATGTGGTAGAAAGTGTTGAGAGTATTCAGGATAAAACACCGATTATGTAATGTAATCTAAATTTATATAATTTACGCATGTGTTTTCTATTCACCCTTGCTGGATTTGATGCAAGTATACTTACACATTACCCCCAAGGCCACCAGCCCAATCAGCAGCATCAGACAAAGAGTTAGCAGACTCAGGACAGCCCAACGCCATATCGGGGCTAGGGCTGAATACTCTGAAAAAAGACAGTAGAGGAATGAGCAAACAAAAGTGCCTTCTGGTGTTCCACACAATTGTTCATTTCTCCCACTCAGGAAGCTTCCTAAAATTTTTCAGTGACCCTATCTAGAAAATGCCTAAAAAATGTGATTTAAGGGCCTTATCATCAGGTCTCCTCCATTTTTTTTTTTTTTTTTACCATTCTCTTTTCCATTAAGAGTGTCTTCTAATTTCCAGGTTTTTGTTTTACATCATCACATACTCTTCCTCAAATTTACTGAGTTCATAAATAAGATGTTGCAGAAACTGCTTCCCTAGATGATCCTGACAATAGGAGATATCCCAAGTTTTGGAAATCATAAAACTTCATAAAGCAAGTGTTATTGTCGATTTTATTTTTACCATTATCTATTCTATTTATCATCTAGTAGGTAATGAAAGAATACTGAATGAAAGCAGGAATGAATGTACAATCTAACCTACAAACAGCAGAGCAGACCAGAAAGCCAGTGGAAAACTCTTCAAAATTTAGCATCCTACATGTATAAATATATACACGAATGGTTATTTTTACTCCACCTTCCTATTTCTTAATTCAGGATTTAATGGCATCTAGCTCAATATTTCAGGTAAAATAATGCAATTTCCAAGTGCAATATTGCACATACCACATCCACAACTCTTTCTCAAGGATTAGAGAAAACAAAAATGTGTGACTGTTACCTTTATGAGAAATATGCAAAGTCTACTTCCATCCTTTTTTGTATATTGCCCCCCCCCACACACACACTTAAACTAAAAATAAATCTAAAGACAAGGACATAGTTCAGATGTTTTAGATAATTTAGGACAACAACCTTGAACTGTCAACAGTTCCTTGAAGGTAAGGGATATAGTCTGATATGTTAAATTGGATTCCTGACCGTGAAGACTGCTATTTCTCCCAATTGAATACAGGGAATGAGTGAAAGTTCTGGACATGAACCTGGTTAAATCATTTAATTTCTTTCAGTCTCAGTTTTCTCATTAATCACTGGAGAAAATACTCATATTATTCCATTTACTTCATAATTATATTTTGATAAAGATATGACATAATGCACATAAAATACTAAAAAATATATTATTATTGATTTAACACTACTAATTATATGGGAATTTTAACTCCCATTTTTTTTAATACTTAGAAAACAAAAACTATCTCTTGTCTATTTCTGATTCACTTATCTCCCAATTTTTTTCTTCAATTTTTTTATACCTTTGGAAAAAATGTTTCTTTCACCTTCTCTGCTTTAGAAGCCTCTAATCTGTATTCAAAAAAGAACAGTCCTCTGGCATCTCTCACAAGGCACAAATATCAAAAACTACGTTTATAAAAGAAATCTATTAGTCCCCAAACTCAGTCTCTGTCTGTCATGTCCAAATGCAATTTTTCACTATAACAGTTTCATGAAACGTAGTGATATCATACAATTTAATAAGTTTCTGGACTTTACAAATGTTCCCTTGAATTTTGGTAACACTCATTTTACTGATATGTTCCACCAACTTTGTCTCCATTTCTAAGCTTCTACAGCAACTTTCTCTTGAGCACCCATATGAAAAAAGCACCTCGAGGCATTAAACTCCAATCCATACCCTGAGGTCACATCTTGCTTTCTCCAAACTCCTACCTCTTTTCCTTAGGTTATGTCTATCCTGGTTATTTCCTGCTCCAACAGAATCCTGAAAGGCGAGTGTTGAGTAGGTCACTTCTTCAGACATTGTAGAAGAATACACTACTATAAATTATGTAATTAATGTTTCAATATCTTAGGCCTGGGAACAAAATGTTCTTTTCAAGGCTGGGAGCTTTTATATAGATACTCAACTCACCCAAGACACATCCCACTGCCCCTTTGTAAGGACAGAATAACAATCAGTTTTTCTGCAGAGAAAGTGAGAGAAGCCAAATATTCTTTTTAGAAATCAGAATGTTATAGATTTCAAACTGTTTGCTCTTTCATCATTGTTTCTTGCTATGAAGCAAAGAAGGAGTACTTGGAAGCAGAGCGGGAATAGTGGTTTTACGCAGAAATCCCCATGATCCTCAATGATTCAATAAAGGGTCAGGTTGTTCTCTTTATACACGTCAAAGACCAGCTAACCCTGTATGGATGCATCAGATCTAGTTTATACTCACCTATATCAGACATCAAGCAGATATTCATACTAAGACAGGAAAAGATGTATAGTCACATATACTGAGACAGGAAGAACTGTATAGTTAAAAACCACCCACTTCTGGCTGCTATTCGGCTGTTTTAAGAAATCCAACTCTGTGTGTGTGTGTGTGTGTGTGTGTGTGTGTGTGTGTGTGTGTGTGTGTGTGTGTGTGTGTGTGTTAGTACTGGGGCATGAAGAAGAAATTGAAAGCTATTAAAACTGTGTGTAAATGGGAGTTCCCTTCTGGCATGGCTAAGTTTATAACAAAATAATCCTCTTGTAGATCACAGCTAGTACTCAGGACATGAGGAGAGTGAAAAAAGCAGGCAGATTCCCAGAAGAATGAGACTGACATTTGGTTAGGTGTTTTTGTTTTTAATTCATTTGGTTGGTTGGTTTTTAGCCTGAGGGCCGCCCACAGCCATCACTAAGGAACAGCTAAAACTGCAATAGAAAACATTTAGTCTTTCGGGTCTGAAAAACCAGAGGATGGAGTCTGAGGCAATCACAGGCAGCAAGAGTGCTATATATTCATAGAGAACACTGGGTAAGGGGAATCTCTGGTAGCTTTACACCTTGACACCTCATTAAGCTACAATTTATATTTCATTTACAAATATCTACCTCTAAATTCTCTAAATACCCTGAAAAGATGTTTCCAATAAAACCAAAGTAAACTCAAGGATTTATACTGTGATACTCTAAATTTCAACATCACATGAGCCACAAAGAGTTGACAATTTTTATCTAAAGTGTTCTGGGTATTATTTGGAAGAACATAAGAAAATGCAAAGTATTGCATGTGTGATTGCTCATTTAGTCACAATAGGCATCAGACCCATATGGCTCTTGAAGGCCTGCATCTATTAATTCCACATAACTTTCATAAAGTTTACTAATTGTTCTAAGAAACTAAATTGTTGTTAAGAATCTATTATAGGTGGAATAACAGCCCTCCAAAGATGTCCCTGTCATAATTACAGAACCTTAGATTAATTAGTCTGCATGGCACAAGGGGCATTGCAGATGTGGTTAGGATCCTCGACCTTGAGATGAGAAAATTACCCTGTGTTGCCTGGGTGGGCCCAGTTTAATCACATGAGTCCTTAAAAGTGGAAAACCTTTCCTACATGTGGTCAGAGAGAGATGTGAGAACAAAGGAGGGTCAGAGAGATACAATGTTGCTGGCTGAAAATGGAGGGAAGGAGCTGGGAGCCAAGGAAGACAGAAAGGTAAAGAAACTGATTCTCCCACTGAGCTTTCAGAAAGGAACTCAGCCTTCCCATAGCCTTGATTTTACCCTGGTGAGACCCAGATCAAACTTAATTTAACCTACGGAGCTGTGAGGCAAATGTGTGTTGTTTAAGCTGCTGATTTGTGAAATTTGGTACAGCAGCAACAAAAAACTAAGAGAGAACCCCTCCCTCCCAAAATATTTGAGGGCTATCCATGAGTAATGAAACTGAGGAATATTTTTTAAGAGTTTTTCTTGGGGTAAGAAGGAGAAGAGTAGATAACCATCATCAGGGGAGGACTTGGTATGGGGTTTCCTTTCAGATGGCTAGGGGAGTGATCCAGAACCTTCTAAGGTCCGCCTCAGCATGAAGATTATTATAGTCAAAGGTCTCCAGCATGAGTTGCATCTACCTCAGGGATGGGAACAAATATCCAACAGACTGCAGAAAGGCAATATAATAATCATCATTCTTCGGTAATATTTGCACATAATCTCCAAATACATAAATGTGCATATATTTCTTGTTCGTGTTCACTTTTTCCCCTCCAAACAAATGAAATGTTCAATTCAAAAAGGTTTGGAGGCTTGGATCATAACAACTAAACTTCATGGCCAAAACATGAAAATGAATAATAAATTTATGTTTATGTTTCCTATTCTGGGCAAATTAGGTAAAGATAGAGACCATTTATGCTAGGAAAGCTTACATAAAATAGGTGATTTAGAAATGAGAACTTCAGATGGTTTTCTATTTCTGCTCTGGTCTTTCACTTTCACCAAAGTTTGTAAAGACTGAGTTTTTATTTTTATTTCCCTGAGTCTTTCACATACCTTAAGGTTCCCTAAGAAAATAGTTAGCCTCTTACTATTTTATAAGAAATAATGCATGGGTGGAACAATAACAAAAAATCTCACCTGGTTCCTAATTATTTCTACCAGGAAGATTGGTCACACTTTCTACACACTTTCTACTATTGTGATCCTAAAAGGCTGTATTACCCTTATTAATTTGTAATTTTATTAAATTTAGAAATTACTGCTTATATTTTTCTCTCTTAAAAACCTCCAGCATCTCTGTAGCTTATTTTACCAGATTATACAATCAGATAACCCACCTTATTGTCGTCATCTATCACTTTTCTAGAACGTTTTTCATTTCTTTACCATTTTTTCAATTGTCTTAAATCTTTTTGTTCACCTCTACTCTGGTGATGATTATCAGTGATTTTAATATCCAAGCAGGTGATAAATGCAATACCCTGGGCCATCAGTTCCTGGGTTTAGCTTCCATAACTTTGACCACATCTATAAATCAGCCACTTAATTATAGTGACCATACTTTAAAACTATGTTGCAAAATATTGTAGTTACTAGCCACATGTGACTATTTAAACTTAATTAAAATTAATTAAAATTAAAAATTCATTTCCTCAGTCATACTAGTCATACTTCAAGTGCTCTGTAGCAACAAGTGGCTCTTGGCTATGGACCTGCATGACACAGATATATAACATGTCTATTATCACAGAAAATTCTATTGGACAGCATTATACTAGAGTCTAAACAATTTTATTACAAATATAAGTACCTCCTCTACTTTGATTTCAGATATTCCTCTCTCTAACCTCAACTCCTATCTTTCCAGCTCACTCCTAATAGTGATGCTATGATCTACAGTACTTTGATGTCCACTAAGATATCAAATTTAGTGACCATTCTACCTTTTCATTGTCATAAATATCTCATGTTGCATTTTCTGCTTTACTTGGCTAAAACCATTTACAAGAGTCAATGATAATAATAATTTCCTTACATACAAGCAGAACTTCATTGCTTATCTCTTCACTCGTCATGCACATCTGGAAAATGCAGCCTGGTTAAATTCAACTCTACCTACTCAAAACTTGCATAAAAATAGCCAGATGTGATTATATTAACTGGCATTATTTTATATTTTTGAATTAACTTTCTGGCACTGGTGCTAATCAGTTTATTCTGGTAATCTCTTAGAAGATTATTTCTGGTTTCTCTTCTTTCCTCACATCTCAAATGTCTTCTTTACTTACTTAAACTCAATGTGTCCTGGTTTTCTATTTTCTTGAGAAAATATAAAGGATCAAAAGAGCATTCCTTGTTTCACCAGTAATATTATTTTCAACCATTTTCCATAGTTTAATTGTACAAACTCTTACCTATGGTCAATCTACACCTACACATTGAAATTCATTCCATCACCTACTCAAAGACTTTTAACTTGTAATTTTCTATCTCTTTCTGTCTCTGGAATCATGTTTTTTTTCTTCCTTTTTTTCCATCTCTACTGGTTCACTCACCTTAATTTACAAATATAGGATATAATACCTCCCATTTAAAAATTAAGCAAAGAAAAGCTTTTGTTCACTCACCCCAGCACACACACATACACACTATTATCCCATTTTTCTAATTCTATTAACAACAAAAGGGTTCAAAAGTTATCTGTGCCTGCTATTTCCTACTTTTTCTGGACCCACTATAATCAGGCTTTTCCCTCTTACTATTTCCATAAAAATGTTTCTGCCCAAGTCACCATTAACCTCCACATTAAAACACCCATAGGCTATTTTCTTAGGATTCATTTTTTTCAGCCTACAAGCAGCATTTGACATAATGACTTTCCCCTTTTCTTCCCCAAAATACTTTGATTTGTTTTCCAGGACACTTTCTCTTATTTTGTTTGTTTTTTACTTGTTTTTGTTTTCCTTCACTACCTAATCCAGATTTCTCTTTGTTCTATTTCAAACTGCTGTTGTGCCCCAGAGTTCAATACTTGATCTTTTATCTTCTGTTTATACTCATCCCTGGAAGAGATTTTCTAGGTTCATGTCTCAAAGTAACAGCCATATACCACTGACCTCCAAATGTACATTTCTATTGATCTCTAGGCTCACATAGCTAGCTGACTGGAGACTTGGCATATTTATTTAGATATGTTATTGAATTTTCAAACTTAACACATAAAAAAAATGAACAATACTTTCCCAATATATTTCACTTTATGTTTTCTTATTTCAGTAAATAAAAACGTCATACTTACAGTTTTGCAACCAAAATTTAGAATCACCTTTGAATTTTCTTGCTGCTTTCACAAATGTTAAAAACATCAGACAATACTGTTTGTTGCAAAATAAAATATAGGGGAAGATAAGAATTAAATATAGAAATATTCTTGATTTAGGATACATTGAAAGAAATACTGAGTTTACATGATAGGAATTTATATTATCTCTTGGTTTCTCAATGACCCTTTCAATCCCGCAGATTGTGTATTTCAAAGAACAGTTCAAAAGTAGGGCACATATTAGATAGTACCCAGAGAATTCCAGAAGGAGAATTAATTCAAAATTATTTGTAAAAAGGGATAATGACAAGTGAAGGTTAAATTTGGAGACGTTAAAGACCTGAAGAAATAAAATAAAAGCAGAAGAAAAAAACTGGCCACAAGGAGGAGCAAGAGGATGAATATAGCATAAAATCTTTTTTGAAATGTATACTCATCCAATCAGGATAGTAAGATATCCTGATTGAAATAAAGGGCTATAAAGACAGACTGATTGATTCAAATTTTGCATTCAACATTTTCTTGTCCTGTGACTTTTTGACAAATTTCTTAACCTCTCTGCTTTATTTTTCTTAGTAAAACTGGCATAAGGATAATACCCACCACAAAGGTGATTAATACAAGCATAGAGAAGCATTAATAGTGGTAGATATCACTGTTATTATATCATAATTAGGCTTAAATTATTTTGGATGATCTTAAAAATGGCAGAAACTTGTGCAATTCCCTAAACACTTCTAGTAAAAGTTAAACAAACCAATTCAAATGAGCACAATCAGGGCCTATCCTAAGAAATCTAATATAGGATATTTTTTCCTTTATAGCATTTATCATGATCTAAAATTACCTTGCTTTTTACTTTCTTCACTTCTTTGTTGTCTGTGTTCACCACCCTCCCCTAGAATATAAGCTCAATAAGAGTACAATTCTTGAATATTTTATCATTTGATCTCCAGAATATAGTGCTTGAAACATAGTGATCAATAAATGTATGCTCTAATAATTGATTTATTAATTGTGCCTGCCGTGTAAGTTTTATAATAGTTTTATTTGGACACCTTATATCCAAATATGCTATGGCATGATTCTTCAGTTTAAATATGCTTGATCAATTCACTTGCCCTTCATCATATTGTACTCAAACTTGTATAGCTTTGTTCAGATGTTTGCCCTGCCTGATAAACATTCCTTTTTTTCTCTCTCTTCTTATGCAATTTTTGTCTTTCCTTTGAATCTTATATATTTCATTTGATTACTATTTAACTTGTTTACTTACAGAAGTTTGGTATGCATGTGCATGATAAACTTCTCAGTGTCATGGATGAAGTCTAACCCATTTTTTTCTTCATTTTTCTCTACAATGTGAAGCAAAATGCTCTGCCACAGTCACTGTCTGATAGTTATTCATTGTTTGGTTCACTAACTTTTAACAAAGCTTATTTTTCTTTTCAGTTCACATGTTTAAGCTTTCTGAAAATAAAAATTATAATTATGCCTTTTTCTATAATGTGTGTAAGAGGTTAGTAAGTAAAATGTGAACCAACAAATTTAATGCTGAGGACTGAGAGAGAGAACAGGATATCACCAATGAAAAGGATTAGCTTAAAGGTGATGCATATTAAAAAGTCTATAAAAAATTACAACTGTAAAATGCTCAATTCCTTTCTATATATTTTTTCAGTTTAGAGACATTATTATAGCATTCAACATTATTTTATTTTTGTCTTACTTTTTTACAAATTCACTAGCCATCTTTCTAACTTTGATCAATCTTATCCACAATATTATATGCATTCCACTAATTTCTTTTCTTATTGTATCTACAACTTGTCATTGTGATCCTAATGTCTTTTACTCATTCTTCAGCTATAAACATAGAAAATAGAGTCTGGACAATGCTTGAATTTATAATTTACTATGGTGGAAAGAACTTGGAAACTCAGTAGATGGTACTGCTTTTTACAAGAATAGAAGAGTTCCAAGATTCCTTAAACTTCTCTTTTGCATTGTAATATTAAATTGAAAATGCCCATTGTACATCTATTCATTCATTCATTCATTCATTCATTCATTCACCAATATCTATTGGATGGTAACTGTATCTCAGTCACTATTTTAGAGTCATTGAATATATTCTTGAGGGAATAAATAACAAAAATTTAAATGTTTAAGAAGACTCTATGTGTGTCACACAGTTACAAATGCTACAGAAAAGAGTGAAGCAAGAAAGAGGTACAAGAATGTGAGGTGCTGTGTGGTGGAGTGAGGAAAGTGGTCCTAAATATTAAAAATAAAGGTTAAGTAGCAAAAATCTGAAATTTTGCTCTCCACAAAGACTAGTATCATAACTTTTCCTTGAATACTCATCAATTTCAAAATTATGTCTAAAACATAATAAACATTAATTAATTATCTGCTTTAAAATAAAAGAGGTAATTTATGTAAAAGTGCCTTTTAATCTCTAAAATAGTAAATAAATAAAGGTTTTTTTATTACAAATTTAAACTCATAGGCTCTTTGGAATAAAGGACTTTTTTTTTTTCTTTTTAGATTTCTTTTTAGTTTTCTAAACCAGAAAAGGAGGGAGCAATAAAGTATGCAAGCACAATAAAAATTATTCAATAATATGCCTTGAAGAATGATGAAGAGATGTTTAGCAAATCATCTGTATTTTAGAAAAGAGAAAAGAAAAGTTTGTTATATCTATTTTTTCCCCCCTACAGTTTTCTGCTTGTTGCTGAGCTTGAATCTATTGGCTATGTAGAGGGAGAAAGCAGAATCAAGACCTGATGCTATCAGAAGTGCCTTTGATCCTGGGAATCTCTATACTTACATAGCACGTTTCTAACACCACAAAGTCATTCCTGGGGGAATGCAAACAAAGGCAAATATATATTTATGAAACATAGATCTAGATATCACACCATCAGTCTGTGGTTAGAATTATCAAATACCCAAAACCCAATATGAATTTCAATCCAGAGACTAAGATACAGCGAGTTAATATCATCTGAGGCTTAGAGTTAGCCATTTCATCTTTACCTGGTGTAAAATGTACAGTTTTAATTATTCATGGATCAAGAAGTAAACACAGCATATTCCTGGTGGTTTACAAGAAAAGTAAATGGGGTATTTTTTATAATTAAGCCAATTGCCTGATACCTGGAGAATGTGAAAACTCTAACAAAGCAAGAGATCGTTACATTTAACACCTTCTTCAGGTTTGTGTTAATGGAACAAAAAAATGTTTACTATAATTATAAAGGCTTCCAAGTGTCCATGGACCTTTCATTCATATATTTTATTTAATTTAACTGTAAATTTTCAGAAGTTACCTACTTGGCTATTAAGAGACGAGAGTCAAACATTATTGAAAAGATGTCATTTGAATCACAACCTTCACACTCTTCTCTGTTCCTTAGTCACAATTATTATTCGGTGTTTTTGTATATTTTAAGAAAAAGAAACCAATAAAGTAAGGCAGTGTCAGAAAGAACATGGAAGAAAGGAGCTATGTGAAAAAAACCTCAGGGCTTGGTACATGAGCAGACATGGGCAATGAAGGAGAGGGAGGAAGGAATTGATACTCAGCTGTGCTGGGAGAGCCACGTGGTTACACACTGGTAAAGTAAAGAGTCCACTTTGACTGAAACAGAAGATACTCGAATGGAAGCAGTGGTAGATGAATAGTAGAATCACAATCTGAAATTACACTACTTATAATTGGGAATCACCAAATATTGTAACTGAGATAAGAAACTCAGTGACAACAATGGGTTTGGGGGTTTAAAAAATTTGATTACTTAATTTTTAGAACATTATCAAATTCAACTTTTATTTAAAGTAAGTGAGATTTTTTTCGTTAAGGACTGGTTTTGGTGAAAATATCTAAATCATGCTGTTTTTATTTTTTAATCAGGCAATGTTTTTCATGTGTGTTTTGTTTATTCTTTACCTCATTCTCAAAATAATTTGAGGTGTGTAGAAAAGTATTTTTTTATTTTTAAATTTAGTTTCAAGTATACAGTACATTGGCTAGACATCTATATAGTTTATAAAACGATCTTTCCAATTTCACCCTCCTTCCCCTGATCAATGTATTAATGCTGACTGCATTCCCTATGCTGTGCTCCCCATCCCCGTGACCATCCATCAGCTACTAATTTATACTTCTTTAGCTCTTCACCCCATTCTCCCAGCCCACCAAACTCTCCTCCCCTCTGTCCAACACCAAATTGTCCACTATATTTGTCTGTTTTTGGGTAGTTTTTTTCTTTTTATTCCACATATAAGTGAAATCATATAGTGTTTATCTTTCTCTGTCTGACTTAAATACCTTCTAGGTCCATCAGAGCAATATCTTTTCCATCCTCTTCTTTTTCATATGTAAGAGTCTTGTTTTCTTATCCTTTCAGTCACTCTATCTTTTGGTTGGAACACTTAATTCTTTTCCATTTAAAGTAATTATTGATAGGAATGTAGTTGCTACCACTCTTTATTCTTGTTTTCGATATGTGTTTTTCCTTCTTATAGAAATCCTTCCAACATTTCTTATAATACTGACTTGGTGGTGACAAATTCCTTAACTTATTTTTGTGGGAAGCTCTTTATCTGTCCTTCAACTCTAAATGACAGCTTTGATGGATACATTATTCTTGGTTGTAGATCCTGGGTCTTCATCCTTTTGAAGTGTTTTTGCCAAGCCCTTCTGTACTGCATGGTTTCTTTTGAGAAATCAGCTGCCAGTCTTACGGGTGTTCCCGCATAAGTAACTATCTGTTGTTCTCTTGCTGCTTTTAATATTCTTTCTTTGCATTTAACATTTGGCATTTTAATTATGATGTGTCTTGGTGTAGGCCATTTTGAATCCCTGACTTTTGGAATTCTCTGAACTTCCGTGTTTTTTTCTTTTTTCTTCTTTTCTTTTCTTTTCTTTTCTTTCTTTCTTTCTTTTTTTTTTTTTTTTTTGTCAATTTCTTTCACCAGGTTAGGGAAGTTTTTCATCATTATTTCTTCAAAAAGCTATTCAACATCTTGATTTTCTTTAGTTACGCTGATCAGACGAATATTTGGAGCCTTAACAGTGTCCCATATCTTCCTTAAATTATTTTTATAGTCTTGGCATCTTTTTTCCACCCATTCTAATTGAGTGTCCTGGTTGGCTTTCCTGTCTTCTTGATAGGGCATTTGATCTTCTTCTTTATTCACTTTGTTTATTCCTTTGTTTATTTCATTTAATAAACAAATCTCAGATAATGTATTCTTCATTTCAGACTGGTTCCCTTTAATAATTTCCATTTCCATTTTTATTTTTTTATCTTTGTTGAAGTTCTCACTGAATTTATCTACTCTTCCCAAAAGTTCATTGAGCATCTTTATAACCAGTGTTTTGAACTCTGCATCTGTTAGATTAGTTGACTCCATTATATCTAGATCTCTTGTTTTCTTCTCTCAAATGGTTTCTGCTTCTTTGTCTTCCTATTTTGGCTGCCTTTCCATGTCTGTTTCTATGTATTAAGCAAAGCTCCTACGTCTTCAGTTCTTATTAGTGTGAATTTGTGTAGTAGGTGTCCAGTGGCACAGTACTGAGAGGAGTTCAGCTGCAGGCCAAATTTAGCCCAAGCCTCTGCTCCTCAGGGGCCACCTGTTACATTTCAGCAAGCAATCCACAGATGCTGTGCTTATAGTTGCTTCAAAAGGCCACACCAGAAACCGAGGCAAGCTGCCTCCAGTGTGATTCTAGGCACTGCTCAGCAAGGAGCACTTGACTCACTGAGGTTATGCCAGAATGTCACTCCAGTGGAGCCATGAGTTGGGGAAGACAGAGTTTCAGGGAATCTTCTGAGTGGAGCAACCTCTGTTTTCCAGTTTGTTGACATCACAGCTATGATAGCACTGTGTCTGCACCCTGGGAGGTGGGAGGGTTCAACAGGGAGCAATGGATACTGCCAGCCCTTCTGTATAGAGCAGGTCTCACCTCAGCCCTCACTCTGACAAGGTCTCCCTGTAAGTCGCTGGTGCCCCTGCACACAGCTGAATTGGCACTGGTTTTCAGAGCAAGCAGGTCTGTCACTGTGAAAATCTGCTAGCAGATGTGACCCTTTTAAGAGGCTTCTGCCTCTGCCAGTGCCACATCCTCCATCTCACTCAGTTGCTAGGGACTGGGCGGCCCCGTGGTCCTCTCCCCATCCTACCTTTGGCCATTGCAGGGTGTTTTCTTGGATCTCTCCCTAGTTGTATGGCGTGTTCCTCTAGATCCCAGGGATATTTCCTTGCTGCTGCTGCTTTCTTCCATCACAACTTTGATTTGGTTGCCAGAGGGATGAACAGAGCCTTTATCATGCATGCCATTTTTTCCTGTTTTTTTTTTCTTTTAAATAAATAATTTTAAGTGAATTGACAAAGAATTTAGAGTGAAGGAGATAACAGGAAAAAATGTATATATGTCTACAAGATGTGTAGGGAAGGGAAAGTTAATAAACAAAATATTTGCCATGACATCCTAAGTAATTATTATATTGAAAGGGTCCAATATTCTATTACCTAAAGAAAAAAAAAAGAAATAAGATAATTTAGAAGACAAATATCTAATAGTTTTCAGAAGTAAGGAAGCCTTTCTGGCCATAAAAGTTTAACAAAAATATCTGCTATAAAACTGTATAAGAGTGGCCCTAATGACAAAGTCGATAACACTCAGTGATATTTCCACAATAAATATAGCAGTTAGTTTTCTATGGCTGTTCTTATAAAGCCTTTTATTGTAAGCTAAAATAACAATTTAAGAATCCATTTTTTAAAGTAAAGTGTATGGAATTTATTTTATATTAAAACGTAAAGGGCAATAAGAAACCATCTCTTTCCTAAATAGCTCTTCATCTGAGCTCCACTATACTTAAAATTACATTTCATTGAATTAGGATTTTTCCATTTCTGGAAATTCACTTTAAAGTGCAAACATTACTAAAAGACAATATACCAAGTCCCAAACCATATTATTTCACTTTATGTGATTGTTCTCTTTGATGCCTAAACCTAAGCAATATGCCTTGTGTGGAGTCCTCAAGTTTTTAAAGAATTTTATTTATGAAAAATGCAAGCATTTGGTTGAATTCTAGATCATAGTTAGGAATGGTGCCTTCTAACATAAGACCATGAAACATCTAGTTTAGCCCATATTAGATCAAATTATGTTAGAATTTCTCCTCATAATGGGATAGACTATATTAGTGTTTTGCCACTAAATTTTCAATAGAATCAGTTCATTTAAAAAATATAATTTAGACTCTGCTAGTATGAAGATGAAGCATGAACTTTTGTTTTCTGAAAGGATAGAGAGGATGAAATAGTCCTTCATTCAGAGTTGAAGATAAGGAAAAAGGAAACAAATGTCATATCTATTCCTTTACCACAAGTTATTATTTTTGTGTTTTTATATTTAAGGTTTGTGTATCTCTGAGCAGCTATAAAAGGGCTTCCTGGAAAAACACACACACACACATACACATACACACATACACACATACACATCCCAAAGAAACATATGCCCAAGTCATGGCTCCACCTTATCAGAGAGAAGAGTATCACAGACTGACAGAAAATGAAATCATAAAAGTGGATACTACATTTTGCAAAGTCATTGAACTTTGAGCTCGCTTGCAGTTCACAGAAAGCCATGCAGGATGAAGATGGATATGTCACTTTAAATATTAAAACTCGAAAGTCGGGTCTCACCTCAGGTAAGATGGCCAGAGTCAGCAATTTGAAAATTAATTATTAAAGTGGGTCAACCTTAGTTTCCTTTAAAAAAAAAAACTAGTAATAATATGTATAGTTTTATTTTATTTTCCTGAATGAACTTTTTCTATAGCATTTGAGTAGTATCTACATAGGGTCAGATAAATTTATTTAGATGCAAACAGGGAACATTACTTTTGGCTTATAGAGTTTAATGCTAGAGGAAATAGAAAGCAAGGTTGTAAGGGAAAAGAATATTTTAAAACCCCATTCTTTTTTAACATATCACCAAATGGGTGTGATTCTCCAGGTCCTGCTCATTAAAGAAATTATTTATGGGGGTGGCCACTAAACAAAGCAAACACACAAAATCTTAATAACTAGTTATATTTAGACTAAGAGCGAAGTCCACTTAAGATGGGGATGGATGTGTGGAATGGGAGTGGGTTGTGAATACTGTTGATAATCACCAAGGAAACACTGGCCAGATCTGCCAATGATACTGTTTATATCACTTAAAAAATCTTGAGATAGAAAGGCCAAGAATGATGCTGCCTCATAGCTATGCCATGTTGCCTGCCCCCTGACATCTTTATTGTATGCCCACAGTCAACTCTGCTTCTTCATCTTGGTGGCGCGTGATGGCTTTGGTCTTGCTGATCTTGTGCATTGGGCTGATTGTTGGGTTGGTGGCTCTGGGGATTATGTGTAAGTACTGACTCATTTCATGTGAGGAAGATAATATCTAAGAGTCTTGGTGCATGCCACTAAGCTTAATTGTCACTATTTTTGTTACTCTTCTAATCATCCTATACATAACTTCCAAGATATTTTCAATAAATAACTCAGATATTTTCCTTTTGATTAAAATCACTTATATTTTTTATTAATTAAAAAAATATTTTTAAGAATTTTAAGCTAGTCTTTAAATTATTCTTCAGCACATATTCACATTATCTTTTGAAACTTTTTTTCTCCCTATCCCTCATATCTTAAGATCCAGCCAAAATGGAGTTTTCTGTTTTGCAAATTAATCCTATGTCCCTCTGCCTAAGATTTTGCTCATTCTATTTTCTTTTCCTAAAATATCCTTCTTTCTATTCTTTTAATGAATGTATTTACTTTCACTAAGAGATAAATCATATCCCACCTAATTTATAAATATTTTTTTCTTCCTATAAGTCTAAAATCCCCCCTATGTCACCTTATCATCTGTGTAATTCACTTTTTCATAAGATATTTTATAATCTTACATTTATCATTTTTTATTTACCTGAATATCAAAGCACTTTTAACGTGAAATCAATATTTATTTTTCAAAAAATGGATATTTTGGTATTACATGAAAAACAAAATAAAAGGTCATTGTTTAATGAAATCTGCTTAGAAATCTGTATTTAAGAAAACCAAAACAACTGCTTTGAGCAGGTGATTGGAATCTCCTTATTTGTGACTGTCTCCTTCAACTAGTTCATTTATTCTTTTGGATAAACCTCAGTAATTCTAGAGAAGTTAAAGTTTATTGAAATATCTTTACATTACCCTAATTACCTGAATTATAAATTATTAACTAATTTTTACTTCTAGTGGTTATACAGCAAAACTTCCTACAAGCCAAGAATAAAAATATCTCAGAAACTCTGCAACAATTAGCCAACCAGCTCTGTCAAGATTTAATAAAACATTCAGAACAAAAAGGTAACTTTAGTAAGTATGGCTTGGTAAACTCTACATTTTCCCCACCCTGGATGTATTTCTGTGATGCCATCTGTGGGAAATCTTGAGAACTATAGGAAACAAATTTCCTTGAATCTACGAAAAAACAGTAATTCCTAAACAAAAAGGGTTCCTATGCTTGATCTCTCCTTAAGACCATAAGTGCAGCCCATGTGACACCAATTGGAGATATTATGGAGATAGTTGCTATGGATTCTTCAGGCACAACTTAACTTGGGAAGAGAGTAAGCAGTACTGTATTAACATCAATGCTACTCTACTGAAGATCACCAGCCAGAACATTCTGGTAAGGAGATTCCTATGTCAAATATTTTGAAATAATGAGAAAACCCTTAACTGAAATACTTGGTTTAAATTTTTTTTTTCTCATTCTTCCTCATTTGTGCTAATTTGAAAACCTTATCAAGTTCAGTAAAAATTACAACATTTGAGAGTAGAAAGTGGTGAAATAAGACTACTGAGATTGAGTTCTGACTTGTCTCTAAATCAAGTCATTTAACCTTTTTTAGCTTCTTTAACTCTATTTGCTAAATCATAAATAATCTGAAAGTGTAAAGAAACTCAATATGATTTTAAAATGTAAATAACAGTGTTATCCCAAAATTATATGCTTCTGAGTTTCTGCTAAATTGCAGACAATTGATCAAACCATAATGCAAACTTCATCTTTTCATAGGCTCTCCCAAACAGTTTGGGGAACAATTTCATTTGTAAAACACACAAGGTTTAAGTTGAAAATTTTCTGTTAAACATGTCTCCTCTTCTACACTTCTCGTTTTAACAGTCTCTAAAAAAGGCTATAATTTCAAACAAAATATTCACACTATTATTTAATGTAGCTTTTCTTTTCATGAGTCCTGGGAGCTGGCCAGAAAGCAAGCCTTGGAGTCTCCCTTCTATCCAGTAACAGTTTTATCAAAACATATTTTTCTTAAAGGCAAAATTCTTTATGGTATTTATTCTATAAATTCTAGAATAATAATCAATTACATTTTTGTGCATTACAATAAAAACATACAAATGGGAATAGAATAGAATTCAGGATTGGGGCTGTGTGCGGATAGAAATTCAACAGAACTTAAATATTCAAGCCAGTGATATTCTACACAACTGATATAGTTGATCAGCAAAACTGACATAATTTCTTGAGAGCTAGAGTACATAGTAGTGTACTAGATGTGAGGAGATCAGCCTAGTGACATTCTTGATCATTTTGTGCCCTCTTATTTTAACTTGCTGTACCATCCACTTACTATTTTTGTAGACTCAGATTCATAGAGAACATATTTAGATAAATAAGCTTTTCCTTTCAATCAGACAAAATAAGTGTGTGCCCTAAAATCTCAATTCCAATACAAAGAGATTATTTGGAGACATATAAATACCTCTTGAATCTTATTATTTTAAGCTGATGCCAGGCTGGATATTTATAACTAAAAGAGGAAGTAATGTAATTTGTGAGAAATAAAGTTATATTTCAGACAGAATTTCAGGTAAATATTACTTCCTATGTCCTCTTGAAGTATATAATGTGGCTGTATTTTAAAGAAAAGAGCAGGAATTCACTGAAAGGTGACTAGTGGCTCAAGCTTTAAGAAATAAGCAGTCCTAAGTGACTTTCTCTTTATGAAATGCTGTTCTGTGTCTCACATGTCTGTCTAGAAGCTCTAGTTATTTCTTATTTGCTTAGAATGTACTCTCCTCTATCTGTTTTTTCTGGAAGGTATGAGAATATATGAACATTTGACCTCCATTTAATTTTGTTACCTATAGATTGATTGATTGACTGATTAATTCATCTATTATTTTGACAAATATGTATTCGAACTATTTCAGGCCTAAACCTATGAAGTTAATAAAACACATGAAAATTCCTAAGTAGAAAATGGTAAATCAGGAAAAGTAGATGTATATTATTTGTAAATCTCTTTGAAAATGACATCCTATAATTTTCTTTTACCCAACTAATCATAATAAATTAATACTTCTAATGCAAGATTGTGTAGGCAAACTAAATAATGAACCAAAGCTAATAGAGGTCAAATCTAGGAAATATAAAGTCTCACCAAAAATTTCTTTTTTATTTTTCTTCTCTAGTTGTTTACCATTTATCTCATTTTAGAGCCATATTTGGTACTCTAATCTTCAATTGGTGGAAAATAAACATATATGGAGATTAAAATATCAGCTATTTTGTGTGTAATTTAGTTCTTGTGTTCTATGAATATTTTTAAATTCTAGAACAAGTGAACTTGGTACAATCTAAATAGCAAATATAATTGATTACTATTAATATAGACACGTAATCTAACTTGTTGTTTTGGTCCTGCGTTTTATAATAAAGCTTTGTTTTTATGTTTTTAAAAAAACTGTGGGAGCATTCTGACCATTATAATTATTTGTGTTTACAATAGGAATATATCAAATCCAGGACTGCATTAGCTCGTTGGGTTGGATTATCCCGCCAGAACTCTAATGAGAGCTGGACGTGGGAAGATGGCTCAGTTCCCCCACAAGATATGTAAGTCAGTGGACACTCAGAATACAAGACACAACTAGCAGTTCTTATTCTTGAGATGCTCTATCCTCTTGAATGCAAGTTAGTAAATAGTTGAGAGGCAGCTCTATACCCTATTGTGGGTTATACAAGCAGATGTTCATCTTAATGAGAGAACACCAGTAATAAGACAATTCTACTTTCCCTACTATTCCATTCTTTTGCTCTTTAAGTCACAACCCACCTCTATTCTCAATACATTTTCTCATTTATTTCTACCCTCACAGTTGGAATATTTTATAAGTTTGTGAGTTTTTTTTCTTTTAGCTTAATCTGATTCTCTTCACATATTTTTAGAACAAATTATCATTATTTTATGGTTGAAAGTTGCTACTTTGCAGTTTCTTTTGACTTTTCAGTAGCACTTTGCCTATTCTTCCCCTTAAGGGTCTCTGAGAGTCAGGCACAACATCATTCACAAGGTGGTTCTAATGTTCATGTCATAAAGCTCCATCCTTCTACAGACAATCCAGGCACATAGTAGGTATCCCATAGATATCTGGTAAATGTGTTAGTAAGTATACATTTCTTTTTCCTTTGGTCATAATCAGTGCAGCAGAGAATATAAACACATTAACAGGCAACTAAAATACACTGTACTGTGTTATATCTGCTACCCTATAACATAAATTTTTATTTCAAAAATATTTAATCAGTTTATTTTTTCCTTGAGCTCATTTCCAGCCTGTGAAGCTACTTTTCCTACAGGGTTCTCCTATCTCCCTGCCTCTGCTGATCTAAATATTACCCTTCCTTCAAGGCAGAACTAACATATTATCTTCTATGAAAAGATGAGAAGATAGAGTATCTCCATCATTTCAGATTCCTATCCACCTCTTCCTCTGGACTACAACTTTAGCTGCCGTTTACTTGCCGCTTAATCTTATCACATTGAATTACTACTGAGCTATTCAAATGAACATACTTTATACCCCCTAGCAGACTGTAAGTTCCTTAATGATCTGAATGTTGTTTTTTTCTCCCCAATAATTTTTGTCTCTACCTTATGCAACAAAATACTATACATGGAGTTTTAATGTTGATTGTTTATTTAGCTTTCAAAGGAACTCATTTTGTCTTTTTCGTTCACAGATTTGTGCTTTCTGGAAATGGAAGAGACAATACAAATTGTGCTTATTTTGATAAAGGGAAAATTTGCTCTACCTTCTGTGAGAACAAACATTACTTCATGTGTGAGAGAAAGGCAGGCATGGCAAAGGTAGATGAACTGCTTTAAAGCAAAGAGATGGGCAGAATGTCACAGATGAGTATTGGGCTATACAATAAAAGATCTGGATAAAGAAATCACTAGTCATAAAATTGCTTTTTTTTTTTCATTTATTCCTCTTGGAGTCATCTTTACATTATCTTTTCTACCAAGACCACTTAGTCCCTTTTTAATACGTACAGAAGCCAGTCTGTGAATTGATCATTTGTTTCCCAGTTATTCGGTTTCCATTGATTTTTTTCTTGTCTTCCATTCTTAATTATCTCAACATAAATTGACTCACTGTATCTTCAGATATAAGCATATATATTTTAAATTGAAACAAGAAAGATCATGGCTTAATTGACTGTGCAAAATATTTAAGTTTGAAAACTATACAAAATACATAAGTTTGAAAGATAGCATAAGATAATGGAAAGAATATTAAACTTGAAATCAGTAGAATAATTTGGATGGTGCGCTCACTTAACTAAAGTACGAATATGGACCAGTCAAGTAGCCACTTTAACCCCCATTGTCTCATAATAAAAATAAGATAACACCCATCTTGTATACCTTATAGCTCGACAACCTAAAATAAATCTTCAGAATATTAACTATGTCAGAAACTCCATGAAGGCAAACATCATGATTTTCCTATTTGTTATTCTTTGCCCAACACCAAGCACAGTTTCTAGCTTTCCATTGTGTGAGATAGTTTTATGGAAAGTGGTGCAGTCAGTAAAATACTATACAAATATAATTTCAATTTCAAGTCTGCTTCTTGTTAGACTCAACAGTAATTTCCCATGGGGGGAAAAACAGTAAAGTTTGCAAAAAACCTGATGGGTTTTGAAAATGTGTAAATGTTTCTTAACAAGGCCCAAAGGCTAGTAGACAGAACAGCAAATAAAAATATTTTATCTAGTTCTTTTCCTGACAGTTCTGTGCTTGGTTTTTGCTGAGTAACTCATAAAGTATTTATAGATATGTGGAGAGGCACCCTTTAACAGGATAATAGGCAAAAATTGCATATCTTTCCCGCAGCTTCCCTGAAGGTCTTGTTCTTCTTAAATAAGTGGTAATAAATTTTATGAACATGATTCTCAAACATCTCAACTGAAATGTTTGTTAAAACACTAGATGTTTAAATACAAATAGTTATGCTACTCAGTTGAAGGCTGAGGAGACACAGTCCTGTGTTTTTAATAAGAATCCTTAGTTGATTCTGATACAAGCCATCTTTAATAATAGATAGTATGATTAAAAACATCCAAAGTAATACAAGTAACATATTAATTTTTACTGGGAATGCCCAATTCTCCCCCCAAAAAATTTATTAGGGAATATACTGTATTTGGGAAAAGTAGATCTTTCTGAGCCTGATGTTTAGTGCTGATAAAATTTAAGAGATTCTGGAAATTAATGACAACACAGTGGACTTCTATACCTGTATTCCCGACATTAGTCTAAATGTACATTTGGTATGCTTATGTTTCTTCCTCTTCTTCTTCTCAAGATAAAAATAATTCCATTGAGTAAGTCATGTTATTTTTCAGAACAGAATCTCAGGTCATATGAAAGTCATATAAAATATTTGACAAATTTTATCGATATTTTTCATTTGCCTCTTGAAATTCTCTGAGCCCCACTCTGTGCATTGGGCAAACAGGGCTTCTGGCTTCCAGTCAATTCAACTATTGGGGGGTTGCTAGCAGTGATTAAAAGATGAAAGGAGAGAACAGTCAAGGTATGTATTCCTCTGGCTCTCTCCCTACCATTTTATGATTTGGCAAAAGCTGCATGTTCTCTGTCTTAGGCCAGGGCCCTTGCCAGACAGGTTACAAAGTTCCAACAAACACCCTTCCCTTAATGCTTCAGGCCTGTCGCTAATAACAGCTTCCCAATGCATTTTTTCCCACCCTTTTTTCCTTCCCTTAAGCTAAAACAGGATCTTTATTAAATGCCCTTACATTACCCTTGAGTGCCATTTATTTTCTTCTATTACAGAGATCAGTGATTGATCCAGTGAGACACTGAAATAAAAAAGAACATTGCAATTTTGCAGATTGTTGGGGTTTGCAGACTGTAAATTACTGAGATGTGACCTTTGGCCATAACGACAAATGGCCAATGATAATTAAAATATCAGATTTCTCAATACTAGTGCAATAGTCATAGGATGTGGCCAGCGTGGCCATCTATCTACTAAATAATTCATGCTTCTGTTCTAGAGTTAAGTTGTCATAGAAAGTTTGCTAGTCAAACAAAAATTATGTTTATCAGGCTCAACCTTTAGGTCCAAACAAGGGCGTTACATCAGTGGATATGGATGTGATACATGATACATGTGATAGAGGTTATGGCTTTCAAGAAGCAGGTATGGATTTGCCACCTTTTCTTTTCCTTTACAATGTCTTGAAGTAGAGGACTTTAATGTCTCTAAATAGAGATGGAGCCCACAGCCCATTTGGAGGAAAACTCTCCACTAACTAGGATTACTGAAGATAAAATATTAAGTGAGCAAGAAAGATAATTTTATTGTGTTAAATGATTAATATTGAAATTTACTTGTCACTGCAAGTGCATTAGCCTAACTATTGAAATATGTAAATTTATTTTAGAGATGTAACCCCTTTTTAGCTCTTTTGTTTAAAGATACACAGTGATCTGCAACTCCCTACATCCTGGTTTGCCCAATGGGAGCTACCCTCATGTCTTTGCTATCCAGGTGATCACCGTGTTTCATGTCCAATACCAAATATAAGTGCAGTCTTAGCACTTTTTTTCTCTCTATTTTAACAGTAGTCTAGTGCATTCACCTTCAATATTTACTACATTTTAGGAGCCAGAGCAATAACATGTTCTATTATTGGCCATTTTGAATTTGGTTTCTTTCTCATTTCCTTCTTTAACAAGTTGTGCTTTGGCTTAAACTTCATAAACTTCTACTTTCTAGATGAACATGCATTTATTCTATTCCTTAAACTTAACATATTTTCTCACTGGTGTGAAAAAGTAGACAATTTTGTTTCTTTCACCAATCTGCTCCTGACTACAAAAGGAGTTATTTTTCTCAGTCGTTCGTGTGGACTGTCTGACCTATCAAAGTATCTCAGGTATGCAGGAGGAAGAAGTATACACGTCCCTTCAATGGGATACTCCACCACGAAACCTTTACCAGAAACATCTATCTTTCACCAAATATTCAGGTAACCAGTTCTAATTATTTAGTTGAATACTTTGCAGTTTATATTTTGTTTTCTATTATCTAATGAACACAGGTGATTTTTCTAATGAGGTAATCTACTTAAAAGTATGATAATGTACCTGATACACTAACATTAAAAAATGAAATGAAGTGTAAGAGGGTAAGTATAAGTAAAGGTGAAAAGAAAAGAGCAATGGACTCAACCAATATGTAGTTAGTACTTCCTCTCTCTCTCTCTCTCTCTCTCCCCCGCCAAAGAATTCCCAGATTTGCAAAATAAGTAAAAAATACATTTTTTATTATTTCAGTTTCTGCATAAAACACTCCTTTGCAAGTTATCTGCTAAATATTAAGAACAAATGAAAACATAGGTTGAAAAACTGGTAAAATTTTATAAGCCTGAAGCTGTCTGCTATACTAATAAGTTCTGTCTTCATTATTTAATATTTGTATTAGTTTCCTACTATTGAGGTAACAAATTACTACAGATTTACAGCCTTAGTATAACACAAATTTATTATCTTATAATTCTAGAGATCAGCGGTCCAAAATGGGTCTCACTGGGTGAAGACCAAGGCATTTGCAGGGCTGTGTTCCCTCCAGAGACTCTAGGGAAGAATCTATTCCCTTGTTGTTGTTGTTGTTATTGTTGTTGTTGTTGTTGTTGTTTTTTCCAGTTTCTAGAGCTTCATCCTTGTTTTCCATGGTTCCTGGCTCCTCCTTCCACCTCCAAAGCCTGCATCACAATGTCTGCTTCCATCATTGTACTGTACTGTGTCCCTCTGATCTTCTCTCACTCCTTTATGAGGGTCCAGATAAAACAGGATAATATCCCCCTCCCAAGATCATTAACTTAATTACATATTTAAAGTCTCTTGCCACATAATGGTAACATTTACAGGTTCCAGGGATTAGCACATAGGCATCTTGAGCTGGGATGTTATTCAGGTTATCTTACTATCCTAAGGTAAGTTTTATCTTTTCTCTGATTAGTGTTAGGAATACAATAAGTCAAACCTTCTTTACTTTTACTTCCAAAATAGTTACAAAATTATCTGGAAAAAAATGCTCTTAATTTAAAATTATATGTTTAAAATGAAATATCTTTGAACCAGTCATGTTCAAGTGATACTGATAAAACATGAGGAGAATGTAATACATTTTTACTTTCAAAAATTAAAGGTTTGCTAATTTGTTTGCTATAATCTCTAAAATACATTAGAAAAGAATATATATAACTAGTTTAGTAAGGTTGTGGCATCATCTAAGGATAAGAGAAGTATGTTATTAAATCTGTTCATTTTGACATTTTTGTAATTGAAATGTAATCTGAGTTATAACTTGTATTTCAGAGTTTGAGTTCTCTTTTTCCTGTTACTGTTATAAGGCCTCAGTGATTCTCTAGTTGAAATGCCTTAAGTTGATTCTTTCTTTTACTCAGTCTAGTCTTATCTTGGCCTTTTTCTAACTCAATTTCATTGTCCCTATTCCTTATTTAGGAACATGGTGTCTTGTGATGGTGATTTTATGTATCTTCTGCGTGGGCTCATTAACAACTTCCATTTTCTTGGGCATCAAGTGTAAGTACAAAAGGATATCTTCAAAATAATTTATCTGTCTATGTGTATCATATAGTGCATGTAGCTTTATGTATAATTTTATGTATATCATAATAAATAAAATGTCATAATTTAAAAGTGAATAAATAAATCAATAGAAACATTTAAATGCACATAAAGGTATAAAATATTGGCTTTCTAATTTAAATTATGGGACATCTATTTAATATAACTCTAAATACTTGGATGCTACTGATAACTTTTAATGTTCAAATGAATGGTGTTTAACTCAAATTTAATGCCATAGATATCTGTGGGGAAAATAATGCAAATAATTACTTATATTATGATAAGTTTGTGAATCATGTTAGATGCCAAAGCATGCAATCTGAAAGGTTTCAGTATATGCTTTACCTTTTCTAATATGCATTTATTCTAAACTTGACTTGACTCATTATTTTAATAAGAGTTTTCACTTTATTTCAGGCAAGGTACAATTTAATGTTTAATGCAAGCCCGAAAACTTATTTGGGCCATATTTAATCACATTTTTTATTCCCTTTAGTTCAAATTTGAGAATATTTCTCTCTCTAGCAAGTGAATTTTTTATAAGACATAATAATTACAGAGCTTCCAGTTCCAGAAAAAAGACTAAGAACCTTTTTTATGACTCATGGTAGTATTAAGAAAAGTGCTTAGACAGAGATAAAGGTCATTGTCTAGATAATTCGTCTTTCTTGTATACTTTGGTAAATCATGTCTCCATCTAGGAGGCATTGGGTGGTGAGAGAGAATTATGAGTTCTGAAATGAGGAAGAGAAAGGTTCAGATTTGCTTTCACAAAGTACAGGATACTTGACCTTTTTGCTTCTAGTTATGAATTCATTTTCCTGGTAGTTCTCAGAAGAATATTTTAATTATTACTAGGAGCTCAAAAGATAGACAACTTACCTTGTCTATCTTCTCAAATAAAATTTCACAGCCCTGCAACAAATGTTAGAACTTTCAGAAAGGTTTCCTTATCGCACCCTATCCTCCCTCTGTGTTTTATGAAAAAAATTATTTAAATCAAATGCTAGTCCATTTTTTAAAAAAATTCCACATTTAAATATCTGTTTACAAAGCAAATATACTAAAAGCAGATTTGTGGAGTTGAAAGAAAACTAACAGATCAGTCAATTAACATATAATAATCTAGTTTATTCTGTAAAAACTAGGAATTTTTAATGGAATATTACCAAATTCAATTTTAACTACAAGAATCCATATTTAACTGACATTGCAAATATCAAAAGATATGGTTTAAATACCAAATCTTCATAACAAATTTCAATGTTATTTTATAAACTAGTTGAGGTAAGAAAATAAAAGAAACTACAAAGAACACTTTCAATTAAAAACAAGATAAACTGAAGATGCAACATTTTGAAGCAATATTTTCAAGTGAGCGGGATATAGAATTTTGTTTTTTATATAAAAATAAATTTACAGTCTCCAGCCACCAATTATTATATAACCAAAGAGCATGTAGTACATATTAAGGATGTTCATAAAAGCATACTCTACATTTTCCATGTTCTTAAAAACAACTTGCTGTCCAGTGGATACTTAATTTTGTCTTTTTCCCAGAGTAGTTCATGGAGTCTGCTTAGACAAACCAAGACAATCATGTTCTTAACAAAGTGAGGTATCTTAAACTGTATTAATTAAATTTGACCCAGAAATCTCACTTTTGAAAAATTTGCTTGTAAATAAACCTGAGTGTGTAGCAATGGGAGAGGAGTGAGATGGGGCAAAACTCAAATGCTTATGATTAAGAGACCATTTAAATCCATAATGATATATAAACACTATGGAAGACCATGAAGCAAGAAGCAAAAGGTTGTAGAAGAGGAGGAGAAGGAGTGGTAAGTGTAAATGTAAGTAGAAGTAATTTCTTGCTTCCTTGTTATTATTTTGTAGTTTTTGTTTTTTTTTTCTACTATATCACTTATATTAATTGACTTGCTATTTAAAAAAAAACTCTAAAGTGCAAAATATTTTCTGAAACATCAGATTTTTTTTTTGTTTTTACTGTTATTTTTTTATTCTCCTAACTTATCAAATAGGTATTACATATAACATAAAAAATACTTTCATATTTTCTTTTACTTCTTAAAAACAGTTTGTCTTATATTTTCCCAGGTAATTATATTTTTTAATCTTTATTTTTCATTTGTTATAAATTGATTACAACCTAACAGTAATAAAGGTACAGCACACTGCTTCCCAATTATGGGTAAAATAAAGAGAAGTCTCATTTCCCTTTCTCCAGTTTCTGTACAGTTTTATGTAGTACAAGCTTTTTACATAGCAAAAAACAAAGCAATAATAACCCCAAAAGTATAGTTAGTGTGAAAAAAAGTCATTAATAATTCTAAAAGCAGAAATTTTAGAATAAGAATTCAAATTTCTAAAAAGAATATTATTATTTTTCATTGTCTAATGGGATAAAATAATTAACACCACTGTCTTACACCCCACTCTGCTTGGATCCAGACTCTGGCTAAGAAAGAAAATAAGCCACTGGCAGCACCGGTTGCTTCTCCTGTCCACAGATGTTTAGGGGATAAACATCTGCTTTCTCTAGTATGTGGCTCTTGACTTTTAGCATTTCCTTGTCAGTAGCAATGTTGATGACAAAAACAGATCAGCATATGCAGATACGCAATTAAAATGTTTTATTATGAATATTGACTTGACCAGTTAATGGGGAGATTAACAAAATGCAGAAACAAATTGCTTTTTATACACAAACTTCCCCTTTCTGACAATATTCTCTATTAGGAGCACAGCCAAATTGTATCCAAGTCTTTTTTTGAAGAAGAGGTAGCTAGCATTTTTACATTAGTAAATCCAAAAAGAGAAGACAGAGAGAGTTGGGTGAAAGTAATAAGATGTATTGGATAAGTATTTTCCAAAATTGATTAAAAACATTAAGCTACAGGTTACCAGAAATTCTATAAAACCAAACAGGATAACATAATTAATATCCATGTTAAAAAAATATTTAAAATAGTAATTTTTTAAAATAAGAACTGTTTTAATTAACTAGCCAGAATTATAAGAACCAAAAATTAATATAAAAGTAATGTCAATATAGAAGGATTGGTCTTATCAGATATTGAAATAAATTACAGACCTAGAATAACTAAGGCTATGTGGTGTTGACATATGAAAAGTAGGTGAATTGAATATAATCAAAACAATAGAAATACTGTATAATCAAGTATTTCATTGGAAATTTACAGTAAGTTAAAGATGGCAAATAAAGAGCACGGGAGGGGAGATTCAATTAATAATATGAGACAACTATGTAGCCAACTGGGGAAAAATGTTGAAGTCACACCTTATAATTTACAACAAATTAAATATCATCTATATCAAAATCTAAGTGTACAATATACTTATAAAAGTTTTATCTCAGGTATAAAACTACTAAAAGTTACAAAAATTAATCAATGTGGGGTAAACTATCACAAGCAAAGTCATAAGGCAAATAAGGCAAATGTAGTTGTAGCTCAAATCATACAAAAAGCTAACTTTACCAAAATATAAGTGTACTAAGAAAGTCAGTTAAACAAGATTAGTTGCTAAAAAGACTCAGGACAGTGAGTCTCAAAATGACAGTGCTCACAAATCTAGTTTGGTGCTAGAAGAGGATACAATTTAATAACAGTGTTTAGGTACCAATATGTGTTATAAAAAGAATTCTGGAGAGGCCAGGTGCAAGCAAGCACCTTTTCCTTCCCCTCTAAGTGTCCTTTCATTTTCTCAGATCGAGAGCTACTGATGTGTACACAAAACACCTAGGTACCAGGGAGCCCAAAACAGCGTCCTGCTGGGAATTTTTATATCTTGCTGATTACACAGGCATATTCCTGCAAAGTAATCAGCTTCAATAGCAGACTTCTCAGGGACTTTTCATAATCAGAGGAAAATTATCAATCATATGTCATCAATATATAGTGCTGATAAAATATAATCTGGCCCAAATATCCTCAGACTAAGGATTACAAAGCTGCACTATTAATTAATATGGCTAATCCTTGTCCAGAGGTCAGTGTTCTGTAGGAACTTTTAAAACACTGCTCAGGCTGATTTCAAGCTCTCTCAAATGAACTCTCACAACACAATGAGGATGTCATCCAAAACAATAAGAAAAAAACTAGAAACTCACTGAAAAAATAACAAAGGATATAGTTATACGCTTCATAGAAAAGGAAATACAACTGACTTTTAATTATACGTATGTGAAGAATTTCAACATCAAATATAAAGAGAAAAATATAAATTAAAATGATATCAAAATGACATTTTCAATAGCATATGTAGTGGGTAATTTGAAAATATCTAATATAATTTAAGTGCATATAATCTTTGACCTAGCAACTTATCTGAAAAATATACTTACATATGTGTGAAATTATATATGATTAAGGTTCTTTATTACAGTATTTATTTCTGTAATATCAAATTATTATAAATAGCCTAAAAATCAATGGAGAATGACTAAAATAAATCATGATACCCCCATACAGTAGAATCTTATATAGTAGTAGTGAAAGAATGAGAAAGTGCTATATGTACTAATATAAAATTATATCTAAAATATATTTTAAGCGATAAAATAGAAGTTGCAAAATCATGTAAACAGATTGTTGGTGTTTGTGTTCATTTGCTTGTAAAATTCAAAATATCTCTGGAAAAGTAAAAAAATAAAATTGGTAAGCCTGACTGCTTTAGGGGCATGAAATTTGGTGAATAAGGACATAGGGGTGGCAAAGAGGATATCTGTTATGTATCCTTTGTAGTTTTTGATTCTTGAACAATGTAAAATTTAAAAATTTTAAATTTAAAATAATACAAATTTAAAATTTAAACTAAAATTTAAAATAATACAAATGAAAGTCACAAAAATAATTCATAATTGGTAGTTGTCTTTAATCTGTTAAAGGATGACTTTGTTATAAATTGTCAGGAATTTATTAGAAATAATTGTTATTTGAAGTGTTCCAGGTGTCAACTATTGCAAAGAAGCAGCAAGAAAATCTGTTTCAGCAGGACATAGCACTGTCGAACTTCACACAAGAGAAGGGAAACCATGACCTCCAGATGGAATACTGCCAAAACTTGATGCAAAACTCTTTCAGTTTAGGTAACTGATACAAAAACAACTTTTCACAGTGTAGGTACAAGTGTATGCACCAAATCCTCAAAGGAAACAGTGGCACATGTTTTATTCTTTGAAAAATCATAGTCAGCATTTTATAATACCATAATTTAAACATCAATTTGAGTCTTTATTATATTATTTGTTATGGTCTTATGACTCAGTTTGCCTAATGGTCCAGTACATTTCCAACTAGATTGAGTCAGTGAGATTAAAAGATATGAAACAATAAGAAAACAAATGAAGGCTATAAAAGGTGTAAATTTAAAGATTTATAAAAACAATCAGATCAATTATTATAGAAGAGAAATAATTTAGAGAAAGGTATTCCCAAATTAATTTTATCTTAAACGAATTCTTAGAGACCCATTGAAGTTGAAAATGATTACACAAATCTTTCTGCAGTCAGCCTCAGAGAAGCTGACACTTGTAAGTACTACAAAATATAAACCATTTGATTACAACGTTCAATTTTGCTGGGAATACTACAAGGGGTTCTTTTAAGAGCATGTGCTTCTAATATTTTTACAATAGCTTTAATAAAGTAAAATGTTTTATTCAAAGGACACAACTGCAACCCTTGTCCAGACAACTGGATTCAGAATGGAGAACGTTGTTACCATGTCTTTGAAACCTGGAACACTTGGCAAGCCAGTAAACAGGATTGTTTAAAGACGGGCTCTAATCTTCTACAAATAGATAGCAAAGAAGAAATGGTAAATGCTGTTTTATGGTTTCATATCATTCTGAAAATATCCGTGTTACCTTTTAAAAGAAAGGACTGTAGTAGATAGAATTTTTAAATATTTTATAACAATAGCATATATGTTATAATGAAGGTTTAAAAGAAACCAAATAGTAATTAGTATAGTTTGTTTACCTTTAAAGTGGAGAAACAAAACACAGAATGATTTTTCAAAAATCAGGAAAATATATCAATTCTCTGGCCTTTGTTAATCAAAAAGGGGAGCGGACAAGGGAAATACCAACTTTGAGACATGTTAATCTACTCTAAGATATACATATACTATAATTATATATATGTTTTAAATTTATTTTTTCCAATGCTGTAGGGAAGTATAATAATCTATAACAATTTGGGAACTATCAAGGAAAAGTAGAAGTATAAGCAAGTCATGAAATGGAGAGGTCTGTAAAAATAAGCATTTGCTAAACATTAAACCTAGTTTACTAACATTTCAACAAGCAAACAATAAGATGTTTTTCTGAAATCATTCTACCCATAAGTATGTGTGAAGTAAAATGCAGAGTTACACATTTCTGACCTTATTAAAAACGTATGCCTACTATATTCAATAATTAGTTGAAGTTCATTTTCACAAGAATAATGAGAGAACAATTTGTTAAAGATATACAGTAGACCAAGGCAACTTGAAGTAACTTATTCTCCTGATAATGAAATTTTTATATGATCTTTTTTTTTACAGACATTATCTGCCAAACTAAATCTGTTAAAACTATTTTAATACGAGATGCCTATTTTTCCCATAGTCCTTGACATTGCATTGATCATATGGCAATAACAACAACATCAAAAAAGTCTATAAAATGTATTTCTTCTTTTAAATTTTCTGTCTCTCTCTCTTCCTCCAGCTGCCAAATTCCTATTAATTTCTGTCTAGGCAAAATGGCACAGTTTATGTATGTCATGGTAGTTTGTAGTTTTGTTTTGTTTTTCCCCTTAGTTTATTATTCAGGTCTTGTTTCTTACAGGACTTTATCACTGGCAGCCTGAGGATGATCAAAAGCGACTATGATTACTGGGTGAGGCTGTCTCAGGAAGGACTCAGCCAACCTTGGTTTTGGCAAGATGGCTCCTCTCCTTCTCCCAACCTGTAAGTGTCTAAGGGTAAAATCATACAGTTACAAGAAAAAATAGAAACATGAGGGAATTCAAATGTTCATTTTATTTTATTTTATACCTTAGATTTCCTCCAAGAGACACAGCCAGGATTATAATTTCACGGGCTTTTGATTGGAATCAAAACTGAGATAATTTAAAAGAAGCTTCATAGCTTCTAAACCTTCCTCATGCTCACACCCACTGCCATTATCCTCTAGAACATCCACATCAAAATCTGAAAGTCTGAGGAACAATATTATTTAATTATCAAGTATATTTCTTTTATATAATTTAGTGACTGGTGAGTGCTAACGGAAAGAGATTATAGTAATTATTAAGCAATTTCCATATTAAACTTTTTAGATAGAACTAGAAAGACTAATGAAAAGAATCAGGTGCCTTAGTATTTTAGGAATTAAAAGTCAAGAAAAAGATTCTAAAAAAAAAGCCTGTCTGTGTGTTGCTGTTTTTTAATATGTGGTTTGTTAAAATTATATTAACATCTTTATTGAAAGAAAACGGCTGTTATTGAAGAAGGAGGACAAAACAACTTCAAAAGAGTACCATGTTAAAACAAAGGAAAACAAATCCTCCTTTAGTTACCCAAGAGAACGTCACTGTAAGCCCCATACCTGACCTCAGATATATTGACTTGCCTCTTCAGGTTATCAACACAGGAACCCCAATCAACTCACAAGCTCTGTGGATACCTCAGAAACAAGTTCCTCTTTTTTGCTAATTGTACCAAGTGGAAATATTTTATCTGTGAGAAGTATGTGTTAAAATCCTCTATTTGAAAGAAATTGTGCTCAAAGTGACCTATTGCAATAGCATTTGGAGCAGATCATTGGAAAGCCTGCCACAATGACAAAGAGCAAATGCAGAAGACCAAAGTGGGGGCAAGAAAACTAGCTACCTGGGACTCAAAACTTATTTTTGCATTGGCACTGGGTAATATTCTTCAATACTGATTTCGAATTGCCGAGAATACAATTAATTCAGAATTATAGAGTACAAAACCCTGAAGGGTTGAGAACAAATTGAAGAAAAAGTATTTCCATGTTTCACTTTTTTTTTTGTCTGTAGAGACTATAAACTCCACACAGAAATCTGTAAGTCACTCGGTGGGAGAGGGGGGTAAGATGCAGTTCTAGCTGACTGATTTTTAAAGTAAGTAAAAGTAAGTAAGTAAGTAAGTAAGTAAGTAAGTAAGTAAATGTGGCCTTTGAAACTTGCTGTCTGCCAGCTCTTTCTACACATTTGCTAGGTTTCCAGACATTATGTTCAGACTGGTAGTGTGGGAGGACAAAGATATGGATTTTCAAATTGGAAGAAAGACAGGCTGCTGCTCTCTGCTGCCTGTAACACAATATCCTTTATAGGACTGCAGAATTCTGCTGGAGAGATGAACCACTATTCCTTCACTTAAGTGGAAGGAATAGTCAGGCTGCCAAGACCAGTGTGTCTCTGGTAACAGACAGCTGTAAGCTCCCTTCCTCCCTCCCACTGACCATCCCCACCACTCACAAATCAAAAGACTCATGGTCCAGACACTCAACATTAGCTTTCCAGCACTTTTAACTGTATCTCTCTGTGCCTCAATTTTGCCTTTGTAGAATAATGATAAGAGGACTGATTTCAAAATGTTTTTTTTAAATTTTGAACTAGAGATTAATCAATCTATTATTGAGCCTTAAATCATTAATATATGTAAATTGCTGAGATGATACTGTGCATAGTTTGCTATTGTTATCTGGAGTAAATCACCAATCATTCTAGGCATCAACATTATGTGTATAATCTGGATAAAAATTACCACTTTTCCTGCTCATGTTACAAGAATAATGAGAAGATAAAGTTTATATGTAAAATGTTGGCAACTATCTGGATAGAATACCTGAAAGTGATTAAATCTCTTCAAATATATCTGTAGATAATCTGTGTCCTAGGTCTGTAGGCTCCTTGGAAGTGGATTAGTTTATTTCCAAGAGGCAGTGGATATGAAAATATCCTGTCATCTATAGGAAGCAAAAATTTATTCTTCTACCACTTACCATCCCTCGAACAACTTACTACACAGTAGACTGTCATCAAATATTTGTTAAATTCAATATAATTTTATATAATCTTTGAATTTTCACGTGGAATAAACGAGGTACACGAGAGTCTCATCTTTCTCCCTTAATAAAAAAGACAGCACTTAAATAAATAAAGTAAAATAAAATTTAACTCACTGAGGCAGTGCAAATCATTTAAATTAACCTGGAAGTCCATTGTAAAAGACGACCTCTAAAGGATAAGGTCCTTTAAGGATGGGATGTGCATGTTTTGGCATTTTTTTTTTCTTTATTTACTCTTGACGTACAGTTTAAATCAAGGGAATTTCAATCAAAAGGATTTTCTCTGGTGTTCTACTAAATCTGGAAAAGGAGAAGGGCAAAGAAAACACAGGAGAAGTTGTCTCCTGTTTTCGGTTTTCACAGCTGGCACCTGGCAGCTAAATATAATAACCTGGAATAAAGGAGAAACAATAGCAATTTTTAGTAGTAAACACTATTTGTCTTCAAGATTCTCCAAAGTATTGTCATGGAGCTATGTTTAGAGAAAGGATAGGAAACATTTAATAACTCTTTTTAGAAAAAGTACAATGAAGCAAAAGGCAAACATCCTTCAGCTGATGTCATCCCACCAGTAAACCATGCAATGTTTACAAGTTAAAATTTTATCTACAGTGCAGCTGCCAGAAGCTTCTACAAATTTCCTCAGTGGCAACATTCATTGCTTTCCACACAGATATTATGGGTAAAAGATTTATTTCCTTTTTATTGCTTTTGGACCAGAATATCAAGACCTTTTTCCAGGCAGTGACTGGGCTTCAGCACTGAGATAACCAGTTTTATACCCTAATCCCATCAGTAATTAATAGGGTATCTTGATTCACCTTATTGAGTTCCAAATAGTTTTAAAAGGAAAGAAAAAGAAAAGAAAGAAAAAAAAGAAAAAAAAGGAAAAGGAAAGAAAAAATGACATTAAATTCTGTCTTACAAATGTAAAGAAGCTTTGTAATGGAGTATGGTTAAAGTACATTGTGTGCAAAAAGAAAAAAAACAGTCAAATAGTAAAATTGATAGAATAATAATAATATTAGTAAATTCTAAAAATTTGTTTATACAATGAAACTTGTAAAAACATTATGTACAATTTAAATCATCTTGTGCTGCTCTTTTTATTCTTTAAAAATGACAGGAATACCTTTACAAAATAATTCACTGCCAAATATTAAGGCAAACCCAGAGGCAACCTACTAAACTTTTCTACTTATTTCATGATCTGTTTATATCGCCAAAGTGAAAGCTCCTATTACACTCCTCATACTTCCTGCTGTTACAGGGCTCATGACCTGTTTCCTGTTGATAAGTTTTAAGAGCTGGTTCAATATCTACAAAAGAAATAGTTCATTGTGTACCCTCGGGAACTCAAGTCTACCAGGAAAAGTCATGTTCCTCATTTGATTTTTCCTGCAATTTTTTGGAATTACCTAAGTACACACAGAGCCTAAGAAGAAAAATCTTCTCATACTAAAAAAATCAGTTTATGGGGTGCTGCCCTCTTGGATTCTCAATAGACATTTGTTCTCATCAAATCACATTTTCAAATTCATGTTATGATTATTTTTCAGTCTTAAACATTTTTTAAATGTTGTAGAGAAAATGTTATGCCATACTTGTGTTTTTTGTAATATTTGCTCATATTGTGATCAATGTTGTGGGTCTTGTTACACAAATGAGGGGATTATTGAGGGCAAAAGTGAGGAAAAATAAGCTCAAGTACAGCAAAAAATGTCAAATAAATGCTGTTTTTTTTCCTTCCTCACTATCCAAAATGACACTTTCCCTAAGGTTGCAGATTGGATGAGAATACTACTCAACACACATTCTCCAGACCAGCTAGACCTTAACTAAAGCAATGTCATTTAAAGAGACACTCATCATCCAACCCTGAACTGGACTTTAGTTATGTAGGGTGTCAAGGGTCAAAACTTGTGTGCCGTGTTTCTATTTTATGAATTAAACAACAAAGTCATTTAACTTTTCTCATTCTAACCTTATTTTCTTTCTTCAGTAGCAAGGCTTAAATAACATTTAATTGATTAACTAAAGGCCTAATCCACATTTCTTGTTATGTGCTTATTACATTAATTGTGTGCATTAAATATCAGCCCTCACAGAGAAAATATTAGGTAATATCCACTGCTCCCCAATGTAGGTACTCTCTACAACTTATTCATGAATACGGGTCTTTAAACAAGGTTGTTTATGTTTGTTTGTGCTCCTCTGTTTAAAAAACAAAAACAAACCAAAAAACCCCACTAAATTTCTTCTCCTTTTTTGCATGCTTTTAACATCTCTTAAATTTTATATTACAATTTAAATTAGAAAACTAATTTTGCATTTACCTAATTTCAGCTAAGTGTAACACCATAAGGAAATTAGACATATTTTTATTTTATACTTAAAAAAACTTTTAAAGTGATTTTTTCAACAATAAATCAAAATAAGGGATTTCAAAGTTTCATTGTATGATCACAAATGCAGTTCTCTTTGTACACACAATAAATTAACACAAAATTTGTTCAATACTGAAGAAAGTACCTTGCTAATACACAGAAAATTGAAAGAAAAATCCAGAAGGAAGAAATCTGAAACTAGTAATTGATAAGTGACATAGTCATGAAAATGAATACAAAAGTGTTCTCTTTATAAGTTTGGTAACTTAATGTTATTTTACCATAAGATGGATGTTTACTGAAAATAAAACTAAAGCACCCGTTTCCACTGTTGAAAAATAAAGATTTATGACAAATTATTTTTTTTTAGGGTTAAATGGATTTATCTATAAACAAAGTCAGTGTTTGTGACAGTGTTATTTGCCATGACCCCTGTTATAGTTGTGCATGTTGTCATTCTGAGAAAGGGACATCTACAGAAGAAGCCAGCTACTTATGCAGATGTCATAGCCTCTCACTTTCCATGACCCGATTGGATAACTTACCCTATTACAATTCAGTTTACTCATCTTTAGCCATGTGTTGATGACATAATCTTGCCTCAAAGGGTTTCATTTTTGAAAAGAGTTAAGACTATCTGCTTGAAGACAGTGTGCATCTCAACGATTTCTTATTTTCTTCAAATAATCAAATAATTAGTACTCTTGTAGAATCCCCAAACTCTCAGTAAGGCGCAAACAACCAAAACACTGACTGCTGTTGTATTTTGAAGACTATCTTCATGATGAATTTTCCCCCAAATCACAAATCCATTTTAAATTCATACACAGTTCACAGTTCATACACATTATTTACATTTATTATTATTAAATCTTCAGTACCTGCAGGTATAAATATGGATCAAATGGAAGAAAATAGGAACTGAAACCAAACTATTCCAGATGCATATTAACAGATTGACTTTTGTCCTGGTCTTCAATCTCTCTGAAGGAAGCATCAGGGAAAGTAATTCTGATGCGGAACTGAGTTGGGAATATTTTTTCTCTTGAAGAAATTCCTAGGGGAAGGTGACAATCATTGGAGTCTTAAATAGAAACGGGAGGTATATTGTAAAAGTTTATAATAAAGAGATTATAAGAGAATGAATAAGATTAAAATAAAGAGAATTATTCCATTGGGAAGTAGGCCAAAGACATAGCAGATGGAGGCTTTATTAAAAGATTGAGAAAAGTTTGAACTAAAGTAAACAAAAAGAATTAGTTGTGTATTTGGTAGCACGGTATAAGGAATGATTGCTAATTTCTCCTGGACTACTTGACTATTGGAACAAAGGTTGTTACATACACCTATTTCCTCTGTTTCAGTAAGTTTTTCGCTTCTGCAAATATTAAGGAAGACATGGGATCAAGGAGACGATAATAGATCTTGAGAGGAAAGAGTACTAGAAAGTAATTTCTAAGTTAAGAAAGTGGATTGCAACTTTATGGGTTTCTGAGTGGTGGATGGTGTAATCAGGACTTCTTTGTGACTGGTAAGCATGTGCACAAACCCAGGCTTGGAATTGCTGGTGAGCCTAAGGAGGAAATATGAAAATCCTTCTTGTGCCAGTCAAATGATTGCTTTTCTGATTTTTTTTTCTTCTATTTCCCAATGTCTCAACATACCTTGCATCAAACGTGCTTGGTGCAATCTTTTTGTTGAATTGTAGAAACATGGATCAAATGAGGGGAGAGAGGAGGACAGGCACAGAAATCAAAGTATCACAAGTGCAACTTTTGTTCTGATCTTCAATTTCTCTGAAGAAAGCCCCAAGTCGTAGTTATAGCTGGAGAGTTAATCACTTCCACGTAATTGTTCAAAGAAGCTAAAGGAGTTTCTCTAGCTTGACTGTGGTTGCCATTTTTTCACATGCACACCGCCTCAGCTCTTTGCAGTCCTTTGAGAAGGCCTTTCCATTGAGGATGGTCACACAGTCCCTGTTTCTTAGGCTTGTAAAATCTATAATTATCTCAAACCTTAAAACAGAACAAAATGTTAATCTCAGTGTATTTCTATAATGAAATATTACGTACCCAGAAAGTACACAGAAACTCTTCCTAGTTTGATAAAAATTAAAGAATAAATGCCCAGGATGAGTTTGCTGGAAAGATGGAGCCACCAAGTTCTTTATTTTCAGCCCCTCAGTTTCTTAGAAGTATCAGGTTAGCCAAAACAACAAAAACTGTTTTTAACTAAAACTATGGTACGCGTTATAATCCAAACTTAACATATAATTTTATTGCCATCTGAAAATTATGTACCTTTAGTTTACTTAAAAATTATCTACTCAGTTTACTTAACTGTAGAATAATAATGATTACATTGAATATGTCTTATTTCCTGGGAGAATAAATCCTATACGGTGTATAGAGCAGAAAGGTGTCTGTTCAAACATGGCCTTAAATGATAATATATTTTGGTATAGAAATTACATTTGCCTGTGTCAAAAGATACCATGCACAATTCCATCTAAATACTCATATAAGTAAAACTAATTTTTGATTTATGTCATCAATAAATCTACTCTCGGAGATTTAAAAAAGATTTTAAAGACTATGTTTTTAAAGATGTGCTCTCCATTTCAATGCACAGAAAGCCAAGAAATCTGAGGTCTTATGCTCTCTCTGGGTATTGACAGGTTGTGAAGTTTTGTGACTTTAGGCAGGTCACCATTATGACCTGGGCTTCAGTTTATTCATTCATAAAAGATCTCTTTCTCTCCTCTCCTCTCCTCTGCTTTTCATTGTCTATTTGAGTGAATTGCAGACACTTTTAATGTTCTAAGAAATTTCAGGCCCTGAAATAAAAATTTCTAAAAGTAACCAAAGAACTTTTTCTATTATTTTACCAATACTTTTATCTGCCTTCCTTGCTGTTTTATAAGCCATTCCAGAGCAAGCACAATGTTTCATACATTGTTAAGCATTCTCCCGCAAACTTAATTTCCAGTACAAAGCAGATATTTCATTGTTGAAGCATATTGTTGAACTCTGTCACCCAAGCAATATGTCTCTAGTAAAGCCTTTCCCACAAAATATTCTGAAGGCTTACAGTTCAGAGGTGTAAGGGGCTCCATCTATCCACAGCCAGCCCTTGCCACTACCACTGCGGGATAGCCCTGTCCAATAGGAGTAGAAAAACTCACTGTAGCTCTGAGACATGGCAAATTCCTGTGAAAGACACACAAGAAAACCTTTAGCTTTAGAGATATTATAATATATGTATACAAAGATGTGTTGGGACAGCCAACGCTTTTAGTATGAGAACAACACGAGTCCTGCCTTACCTAGATGAGAGCACACTTAAGAAAAAAGCATTTGTGCCAAGATCAGTGAATTTGTCCAAGTTAAAGAATTTATTTTGTTTTAGTAAGCATGGAATATACACTGATACTCAAAAGCCAAGAATCACATCAACCATGACTGATAAATAGCCCATTATTTTCAAGTCACAGGGTAAATACTAAAATTGTTACAAAAAATACGGAAGGCAGATTTGCAAAGAGATGTGGAGTGATTCTGGGAAATAGAAGACTATGAAAGGAAACATGTGGGAATGGGGAAGTAACCTTTATAAATACATGTGAAAGGGGAAAGGAAAATGAATATACTTTAATGAAAAAATAGGTAAAAAAAACAAATAAATAAAAGAATTTGGAAGAATGATATATTCTCAGACTAGGAAGAGGAGGAAAAATTTTTTTCATATATATTATATGTGTGTGTCTTTATGCATGTTCCTGATTGCAATAAGTAGGACAGTCTGTGGACCTCATCTCCTTAGACTCGTATAGCTTTTTATAAGAGATTTTTTTTTCTTTTTCCCCTCTTTAATTGCTCCCCCACCCCATTTCCACCCCTGACCTATGGATATTGCCATTTTCCGCTTAAGAACTGGACCTCTGAAGGCGGGGCATCTACTCTCATATGCTCACAGCGTGCACCCGGGCATGATGCACTTGGGGCCTGGCACCCCCCAGTGCACACGTGGGGGGCCTGGCGCACCTGGGTATGGTCTGTGGCTCCACCTGCGACGTGAACCCAGGATCTTCTGCGTGTAAAGCAGACGAGTTAAACACTACACTATGGTGCTACCCCTACAGTTTTGTTGTTGTTGTTGTTGTTTTATGTTGTACTCTACTTCCCTGTGACTGTTTAGTGACTACTAATTTGGACTTCTTCATTCCTTCATGTTTTTCATCCAGCCCCTCAATCCCCCTCCCCTCTGGAAAACACATTTTTTAACCCATATCTGTGAGTCTGGCTTAATTTAGTTTGTTTCTTTTGTTCTTTAGGTTCACATGTAAGTGAAATCATATGGTATTTAACTTTCTGTGGCTAAAGACCCATTTTTGAGAACATTTCAAACACTGACAAAAACTCAGGACCTTACCAGAACTTCTTGTGTGTTTATCTTCAGCATGGTAGAGTTCTCAGCAATGCAGAAATAGTCACAGCCTTGCCAATTCTTGCTCTCTTTATAGAACTGGTAGCATTTGTCCCCTTGCCACTTCCATTTTTCTGGGCAAGGGCTACATCTGTGCTCTTGGAAAGAAACCAATTTTACTGTTATTTTCTACCCAGATCTGCAGTATTTCCATGCTTGAAATTATGTAGTATTTGATGATTCAAGAAAGAATGGGTTCCCTTTCTCTTAGATATTGAATTGCCCAGGCTATGATAGCTACAAATGTTTACAAAGCACTCACTCTATGCCTTGAATTATAATTGGTACTGAGCATACAAGGGAAATTGAAACAGACACTACCTACTTTCATGGATACGAACTCAAGCAAAGAGCGATCACAATTTCTTGTCCTTTGGCAATTCAGCATAGAGAGAGAAGATTGTTTCATAAAGAACTTCTCGTATGTTCAGAAACTCAACATGTATTGTACTTAATAAACATTTGAAGTCTTGTCATTTTCTTCCTCAAAATCCTCTTATATGATTTTTAAATGCAACATATGCCAATAGGATATAGACTTTTTTCTTATTCTAAACACAAGTAAATACAATTTTAGAAAAAATTACATAAATATGAAGCCAAGCATGAATTAGAATGGTAGCTCTCCATGTATTAGAACTCTAAATGGGCATCAAAGTTAGAGAAGTAAGTGCATAGGTTAAGAGTGAGATGGGCTACAAGGGTAGTGGCTGTAAATATAGGAACTAGACCCTGAGAGCCATGGTTTTAACACCTATATGGGAAGATGGCCTTGACCCTTTGAGAGCTGGGGACCTATAACAGGGTCCCTTATAGGTAAATGGTGGGATGGGAACTCAACAATTCCATTAAAATGTCTTTATTTTATCAATAATCCAATGTCAAAAGATTAACATGTTAAACTCTGAGTGGTCAGTGCATAAGTGGGTCTTATATTATTGTTTGTGTTTTTCTGTATAGCTGAAATATTTCATAATTTTTAATAAAAAAATTTAAATAAACAATTTAGAAGACTTCTTTGGGTCAGTTTATATCTCTGGCCCAGATCTTCTTTCTTATATACAAAACTGACTACTCATATCTCCACTACAAAATCTAAATTATATTTTAAATTTAGCCTGCCCCAAACAGCATTCCTGGTTTCTAACCTTCCCCTGTATAACTTCAGAATTCATCCCCATTTCACTTGATTATATCTTTATACTTCTAGTTGCTTTGCTCCAAAACTCTGAAGATATCTTTGACTCCTTTTTTCTTTCATACTCCATTTTATTTCATCATGTATTCATCTTCACTGATAATACCTTAGTTTGAGGCACCATCATCTTTCTGCTGGATTTCTGCTATCGGCATATTTTATGTGAATTCTATTTCTATCTTTCCCTTTGCCGTCCATTTTCAACAGATTTGCAGACTTATACTTTAAAAATTTATGTCAGATCTGTGTTTCTCCTACTTAAGATCTTGTTATGAATCCTCATTTTGCTGAAAATAAGAGCCAAAACCCTTACAATGTGCCCTAATACCATCTCACTCTGCTCCAGGCACACAGACTCTTTATTCCTTGGATATGCAGATAAATTCACATTTGAAGGCTTTTGTACTTCTTGTTTCCCCTACAAGGTTTATTGTATTTCCACGTATGAAATTCCCCCAACTCCAAATCTTTGTTCCTAAACTATCATCTTACTTGGGACTTTATGGCATTCCTATTTAGCAACCCACCATCTGTGAATTCTTAATCCCCTTTATTTCTATAGAAATAGTTTATATTTAGGTTAACCAACCACTCTTGTATGCCTAAAACCTAGCATTTCCCAGAATTCAGGACTTTTTAGTACTAAAACTGAAAAAGTTTTGAGTAAACTGGTACAAGCTGGTTATCTTATTTCATGTTTTTAAGTCTGTTTATTACAACCACTTCAATAGTGTAAGAGGTTTATTAGGACAAAAATCCTTGTATTTTGTATGGTAAATATCAGTAAGTCCTCAATAAATACTAGTTGAGTGGATGGATAGGTGGATGAATGATGGGAAGGAGGAAGTAAGAAATAAAAAAGAAAAGCAAAATAAAACTGAGAGCTAACATTAAACCAAAATTTTATGAACATTTTCATGAGAATGAGGAACAACATTAATACATTTGCATAATTTTAAATCAAACTAAATAGAGTTTATTTGTAAGGCTTTTTTATTTGTTTCTATAAAACTAGATGTAAATTTTAGAGACCACTGGCTTCAGAGAAACTTGGGTTACCTTTTGGTGATGTGGCACCCAACAACAAAAAAGTAATATATACTGGGCAACCAGAAACATGAGAAAAAGAAGGGGAAAAAATTTTTGTGAATTAGTAATGTGTTGATTATCTTGATCTTGAGCTTTGTATAATGTATGTGTATATCAAATCATCACACCATTAAATATACACCATTATATTTGTCAAGTATTTCTTAATAAAATTTAAAAAAGAAAAAATTGTGACCAGTGAGATCACAAGTCATGTGGGGAAAAATCACTAAGGAAGGTGGAAGTGAACCTATTGATAATATTTACTGGGTAACCATGCAATCAGGCTGTCTGGTTAGTGTGGGAAATGGTATATGTCTGGAAGATGAAGAGATGCAATCCTAATTTCAATTCCCTAAAAGAAAAAGAAAAATTTGAGACCTAGAAATATATGTTGCTCCAATGCATGCATGAGGAAGGGAACAGAAGGGAAGGCTGACTTGAATGGAGGTGAACACTATCAAACACATAAAGGATAGGAGAAAAAGAAGACACAGGGATGACATGATGCTTCTAGCCTTGTGCAAAGTGTTTATCAAAAAGCATTGGCATTGTCATCATAGGCAGTTCTTATTAAAAGGCAAACTTTTGGTAACTAGACAAGTCATACTGAATTAAAAGAACTGTAATTTCAGTTTATCAGCATTTTAAACCTGATCCCTATATGATTCTTAAAATCTGAGAACTATAATTATAAATTCATTTACTTCTTAATGGGGAATAATTTGTAAAGCATTATCAAACGCAGACTACTGTGAGGTCTTTATGTGCAAAGTAAATTGAGGAATAGCCCTGTATTTTATTTACTTGTATGTTGTTTTGGTTTTTTAAAGTTAATTGTTTTTATTGTTTAAAATGTCAGAATTTGAAGAATTCGTTCATGTATTATAAAACACAGATGAATCTGAACTAACTAATCTCAATAACTGGAGATAATCTGGATATCCAAACTCCTTATTCAGTTTGCCAAGCAGCTAGTTAAATAATACAACTAGTTAATTAATACAATGGTTCCCAGGGACACTAATGGGAAAGTCAGCCTATGTTGACAGACATCCTGAGCTCAGAGGGGAGCTTAGTGATGAAGACTCACTCACCTCCAGTTTTGTTATAGAGCTCACGACAGAGTTTCTCAGCCACACGCTGCAGAGTTTCTACAAGTTTCTTATTCTGGGTTTGGAGAGATTGCAGCTTTCGGGAGAGATTCCCCAATCTTTCTTCCTTTTCAGAAATACTATCTTGCTGACTATTGGAGAGCTGGTAGTACTGAAAAACTAACCCAAGTTACCAAGTCAGACTGGACACCTTATTTCTTCATTTCTATTTTCTACACATAGGGAAGACAAAACAGTGTATTGTTTGTGATCTCAGACTCGGAGATCTCATATTGCATATACTCAAGTTTGGACTATAGTACATGACAAATTAATTTCTCTATTTCTCTGTCTGAAAATGTGAAGTCATAATAACAATCTCTAACTTCAGGAATAAATTTCTTAACCATATTTACTTCTCCATGAGTATTTTTGTGTAAATTCTCAAACCAGTACTCAATCTGAAGCCCCATTTCAATTTATTCCTTGATTATTACATTGAGCAGTTATGATGCATCACACATTATCTCATTCAGTCACTAAATTAGTCATATTATCATTTCTATGTTTTTATAGATTTGTAATTGGGCTCAGTGAGAATAAGTAGCTTCTTTAATATTATTTGGCTAGAAAATTTCAGCACTTAGGTTTAAACTCCAGGTTTGTAAATCTAAGTAGAGAAATGTTCATGAATTATGAAAGTTACTTTCTATCCTTAAAAAGAATGGTGGTTGAAAAACAATAGTTACATCAAAATGAAGTAAAATTTTTGAAGTCAGGATAGAAAACTAAGAAATATAATTTTTTTAATTTTAACATTTTAAATTGCAAACAAAAGTCTAAAATTTCCAATAATAACCAAATTTTTAAAATTAAAACCTACTTTTCTATGTAACCTTTCACCTGAACCAACTTCTTCAAATGTTTCGAAAACATTGCTGTAGGGTCTCGATCCGATGAAGCAAGTTCACGCACTTCCTTTTTTACATTTCTGAGCTTGTCCTTACTAGTCTGAAATTTAAAGACTTTTACACAAGCGTGGTTTCCTTGTTTGATTTTCACAAGTTTTTCCAAAACAATTTTATAACTTCCTGAATTTTTTGAAAAATATTATAGTGATTAAGAACCTGATCTGTCTGAGTATTGAGTAGGATATAAATGAAATCTCTCTACATTAGCCTACTCAGCTAGTCATGCTAAGAGCAAAAACCACTGCCTCTACTCTTTTATGAAATGGAAGAGGGTCAAAGCATGCATTCATTTAAAATTGTTGATTTTAAATATTAGCATATAAATAGACAAAAACCTTCTTATCTCAAACAGAATATAAAAGTCTAGCTGTCAAGTGGTTACTGTATTTTAATGCTTCTTCCACTACTCATCATTTCAATAGGTACTTTAAGGCTCATTGGATTATGCACGGGCTCTAGAATTAAAGTTAAAAAAATATATATATCTATAACAAGTATTTCTCATCCTGGACAAACCTTGGAACCAGGATCCTCCCCTAAGTCAGAGCATAGACTTACACACAAGCCCCAGGGCTGCCAGGCCAATCAGCAGCACCAGGCACAAGGTCAACAGGGTCAGGGCCACTGGACGCCAAGCAGAAGAGGGAAGCTGGTGCTCTACAGAGAACAAAAGAAAAGGCAGAGTTTTGCTTTTTTTTCTATATTGGATCTATGTCAGCAGCAAGCAAGTGAAAGGAATTTATGCTGGGAAAGAACATATTCTGCAGGATAACAGTAATCAGGGGCTAGATAACTTTCCTTCTGTCCTCAGAAACATTGTCATAAGGCTCCTTGCCAAACCTCACTTACTGTGACTAGATTCTTTCACCAGCCCCATCCATTTCTATTCCCCACACCCACGCAGTCCTACTTTGCACTGAATCAAGTTATGCATTACCATTATCTTTATATGGCTGTTTATATAACATTTTTTTTGTCAAAATTTATTATACTCATGAGATGTCTTAAGAAGTAATAATTTTTTACATCATTAGAGAAGAGATGAAATTAATTTCTTGTTACTTTTGCAAAACATCCTCCCCATCCCAAGTTCTATATGCTTCACCTAAAAAGCAAATCGTAAATCAATGAGATATGATCATTTTACTGCTTCTTTTGGGATTTCTTCATTGAAAATCCCTCTTTTATATTTTTATTTATTCATTTGAATTATTTCTCCCCTAAAAAATAGATTATAATGAAACACAATCATCAATTTCTCATGGATGAATCCATGATATTTTAATTTTGAGCCAATTAAGCAGTTTAAAAAAATCTGTATACAGTATCCCCTGTGCCCACCCGCCGAGTTTGCCTTGTGGTTATTTTAGGGGCTCCACTTAGTGGAAAGCAAACCCATCACCTAGCGAGATCAGCTATAAATCTAAATGACCTGAGATATCTGACAAGGAAGAACCCTAATCAGGTGCATGTAGCATCTAGCATTGTGATTAAAACGAAACAAAGGGAGAGAGAAAGCTTCAAACAAACGGATTCCTTTATGACCTGTGAGTTTTACTTCATTGGGAATTCAAATCAGGTTAAAAAAACAGAAAGATTAAAGAATCTTAACTCCATGTCCTCTTTAGAAAAGTCTCTTACATAATATATTCTAGGTAGAGAGATTTGTGCTAAATATTATTTCCAAATAGGGAATGATAAGTGGCAAAGATTGTACAGAAATAGGAAATATTATGACTATCCTATAGAACTTATAATCTAGTAGGGAAAATAAGTAAAAATCATGGAGCAGATATCAATATATTTTAAAATGTGAATCTTATTTTGTGTTAATAATCATCTTTATCAAAACTTTCAATGGCTTATATTAAATTAGAGTAAAATCCAAATCATTTTTCATAAAAACTCAGATTTTTTTAAGCTGGAAATTCGATTATGGTACTTACAACTTAAATACTTCCAATAACTTTGTTGGAATAAAATTCTACGAAAGTATTTTTTATCTATCCTCTCCCTAATTCTTTCATTGCTTGCTGCACCACTCTGCTCTCACTCAAACGCTTTATTCACAATGGCCTCTATTTACCCTTGGAACAAACAAGCTTGTCCCTGCCTTAGTACCTTTGTGTTAGCTCCTCCTCTATCCCTACATTAATTAAGCCTCAGATGGATTATTAGTAGGCTACTTCCCATTACTTCGCTTTTGGTTTAAATGGCACATCCTTGGGAGAGGTCCATGTTTCCATCTCTTGCACATCACCCCACTTTGTATGTTTTTTAAATATAAGATTGTTTTATGTTCCTGTTTTTTCTTTGTTTTTGTCTGTCTTCTCCTCCTTGAATATATTTTCTATTAAAACAGTGATCTTGATTTCCAGTCAAGATAGTGATTGATATAAGTAAATTCTGTGCTTGCCTCTTATCATGACCACATCAAAATAACTAAACTACAGAACAATCATCATTGACAATTGCCTGACGTCTAGCTGAACAGAAGTCCTACACCTAAGGACATAAAGGAGAAGCTACCTGGGAATGGATAGGAGGGGCAGATACATGGAACTGGCTGGTCCCACAACCTAGTGTGCTGGTTAAAACTCGGGCAGGTTATCTCAGCTATGGAGGTTTCCTTGGAGGAGTGAGGGTCCCAGCCCCACACCAAACTTCCCAGCCCAGGATTCCAGTGCTAGAAAGAGAAATTCTCACAACATCTGGCTATGAAAACCAGCAGAGATTGTGGCTGAGTGAGATAAAAGGTGCCTGAATTTCTCTTAAAGGGCCCGCACACAGACTTACTAAGGGATTCACTCTGAACTCTAGCACTGGGACACACAGGGAGGAACTGAGTTGAATAGCTTCAGGGCTGAAGGGGCAGCTATCTCCCAGACAGAAGTGCTGGTAGAATCCACTTTTCCTTTGTTGAGCCCTCTCTCCTCCCAGGGTGGAGATACAGGCAGCTGCCATAGCTGAGGCTCCATCAACCTGGACAACCTGATCAGGTGATTTCCTGAGACCCTGCCCCTCCCAACTTGCAGTCCCTCTCAAGCACTTCCAGAGGCTTTTCCATACAAACAGCCTGTCTTGGCTTATGCTGAGGACTTTGCTGAAATCTCTCAAAGTTTCACAAAAACCAAGCAAGCAGCATCTGCCCTTGGCATGCCCATACTTCTTGCTGAGTAGCCCCAAGCCCAGTACTAGTGACAGCCAGCTTCAGTTTTTGGCTTGGCCTCTCGGGGCACATCCAAGCTTAGCACAGGCAGCCATCTGTGGATTGCTTGGTGGCTCATGCCAGGTGGCCCCAGCTAGGGCACAGGATGCAGCTGAATTTGATCTGTGGCAGAGATACTTACAGGAGGCCGGCCCCAAGGCCAACACACCCAGTGTCCAGCTTCAGACTGAGCTGAAACATCACTTGGGGCTTCATCCAAGGACAAAACATGCAAAACACAGACTGGGAAGGCACCGGAATTCTGCTAAAGTGAATCCTGCTCTGTAAGATCAGCCCCTCACTGTACAGTCCTCATAACTAATCAACCCTAGAGTAATGCCATCCATTGATGTGTAAATATCAACCAAGGAGGACACACTCAACCCATAAAAGGGATACACCTGGAGCACCCAGCTCAGGCGACCAGGGAAGACTGTACTCCTGAGTCCCACAGCACACCTACTATATAAAGCCATGCTGCTAAGCCTGGGAAACATAGAAGCCCTGAGAACAAACACAGGGAGGCAGCCAAAATGGAAAGACAAAGAAACATGTCCCAAATGAAAAAGCAGAACCAAGCTCCAGCAAAAGAACTAAACAAAAAGGAGACAAACAATCTACCATATGCAGAGTTCAAACACTGGTTATAAGAAGGCTCAATGAAAGTGAGAGAAGAGTAGATAAACTCAGTGAGAATTTTAACAATGAAATAAAAACATTAAAAAAGAACCAATCAGAAATGGAGAATACGATAACTGAAATGAAGAATATATTAGAGGGAATCAATAGTAGATTAGATAAAGTAGAAAACTGAGTTGGCATTTAGAATATAAAGTAGCAGCAAACATCTGATCAGAACAGCGACAACAACAAAAAGAATCCAAAAATTGAGGATGCAATGGATTTTACTCAGCCATAAAAACGAATGAAATCTTGCCATTTGCAACAACATGGATGGACCTAGAGGGCATCGTGGTGGGTGGAGTAAGTCAGACAGAGAAAGACAAATGCCACATTACTTCACTCACATGTGAAATCTAAAAGACAAAATAAACAAACGAACAAAACAGAAACAGATTCATAGACACAGAGAACAAACTTCTGGTTGCCAGATAGGAGGGAGGTTGGGGTACTAGTGAAAAAAGGGAAGGGATTAAGAATACAAGTCGATAGTTACAGTTACAAAATAGTCATTGGGACGTAAAGTATAGCATAAAGAATATAGTCAATAATATAATAACTATATATGGTATCAGATGGGTATGAGGCTTATTGGAGCAATCACTTTGTTATATAAATGTCTAATTGCCATGTTGTACACCTGAAACTAACATAATATTATATGCTAACTGGATTTGAAAAAAATAAAAAAACAGCAGTTATTTTGTCTATCTTGTTCACCAGTGTATTTCCAGTAGTAAAAATAGTGCCTGGCACATAGGGCTGAATACATATTTGAGTAATTAAATGAATAAGGAATAAAATAATGAAAAATTGATATTACCTAAGCTATATAATTTATACAAAAGCACAGAAGATTATCTAAAGTTAAAATTTACAGGTTGACTTTTAAAAATCTAGACTTCTGAGCCATATTTCTGTCAGCAGAGGGCAGACTCAGCTAAATTCTTCTCCTAGCCACACTGATTTCTATACAGTGACAGGTGAGATTCTAAATCATAGATCTGGGAGTGATCCTATTTTCTTTGATTACCTGGCTTACATTGTTTGGTGTAAATTTTCCTGGAAATTGCTGATTTCTCAAGGCATTGATTTAAAGAGTATCTCAGATCAAAAGAGCATGAAAGAATGAGTCTAACCATCCTCTCCACCCTGCCTTGTAAAAGTTCTATATAGCCAAGAATATTAACCAGATGGATGTTTCCAGATTTCAGAGACGCAGGTACATACATGGACCAACTACCCTGGTGGCTTCAGTTTTGTCCATATCTTTTATTACTATCAGATATATTTCTTCTTTCTTTTGATTTATATCTGTCTTACAGTAGAAAGCCAGCTCCTTCTTGGAAAAGATGATGAGAACACCAGCTGAAATAAGCCCAATTAATGTCAAATGAATGAATAAATGAGTGAAAGTGTCTAGTGTATATAAATATCTCTGTTATATGCTCATCTACCCCTGCTCAGACCTATTTATTTTAACACACATGTAAAAGACATAATTTTTTTAAATTCTGCCCCTTTTTTATGATTAACATTTTTTGGCTAAAATTAGAAGTATTAAGAAGGTAAAGGAGAAGAAAAACTATGGAATCAACCAAATTATTTATTCCTTAAGAAACCTGTTTTCCTTTTTATAATATTGGGGGCAAAGAAAATGTGATTTTCTGTCCAAAGAATAAAAAAGAGTAAACTTAAATCTTTACTGCAAAGTGAGGGCATAGACCTTAGGGATTAGGACATTGTTTAATAATTATTACCTCCATGTAAAGAATGAATACATGATCTGGGACAGAACAAGAAAAAAGTGTAGTATATCCTATGCTAAGAAGAGACAATTTGAGAAATTACCTTTTAAGAAATGATTATTTGGAATTTTTTCCTCTCTCTCTCTCTCTCTCTCTCTCTCTCTCTCTCTCTCTCTCTCCCTCTTTCTCTCTCTTTCTCTCTCTCCTTTCACCTCCCTCCCGCCCTCCCTTCCTCCTTTACTCTGTCTCTCCCTTTCTCCTTCAGTATTCACAATCTTCCCTGGTTTATCTAAAGATCCAGAGAAGCACCCCGCCTAGAGAGTTTCTATACCAGATATGGTCATTTCTTAGGAAACCAGGTTTACATGATGAAAAAACTGGAGTTGAAAGTTTCACTTCTTTTTCTTTGATGCTGTTTTTCCCCTCTAGTATTCTTTTCTAACTGTGGTTTCAGTGTTCCTGAATTCTATGTTCAAGTGGCCCTGATTATAATGAGGTCTCTCTAGGGACCACCCACACCCTAAAATAAGAAAAATAAGTGCTTGGGAGGTGCTTCAGTTTGGCTTGGCTTTACTGTGTCTTTATTTCTTGGAAGAGAACTCCTGTGCTATCTCCTGAGGCATGTTTAGAAAAAGGTGTGGACTGGCCAAAGACTGATACAAACATCCCTAGGAATAATAAGATTATATATATATGAACAATAGCTCTTTTCTATATCCTTTTACTATATTATAAAAAGGTACAGTGCTAAGATCAAGTTTTGAATACAAATCTCTTTGTAGTTATAAGAAACTTTGTGAATGAAGAGAGTTGTCATACTAAACCAGTTACTCTTCACCAAGCATCAGAAAGGGAAAATTTTATACACTGCCATTTCCTGGGCCTATAAGAAATGAGACATTATCCAACTCCCAGCTTGTTATTTAGTAGGTATGCATTAACGATTCACTGAATCAATTGATGTGATTTATGTCATGACTCGTCGATGAAGGGTTATGTTGTAGTCGAGAAAATAAAGCTAAAAATCTGGGGAAAATTGGAGAATATTGTAATTAACATGAATAAAGAAATAATGGAACTTAAATTTATCATTAAGGTTTTTTTTCTTAAATCCAAATAGGTTTTCATATTCTTTTGCTAGGAATACATTTAATATTCAGCAGAAATTTTGGTCTATGAGTTATTCATTTCCCCTCCCCCTGGTATATAATTATTATGAAGTGTTCTAGCTGTATTCTTATCTATTATCTATCATCTATCTATCTATCTATCTATCTATCATCTATCATCTATCATCTATCTATCATCATCTATCAATCATCTATCTGTCTAATAGCTGTATTCTTTTCAAGCTCAATTGAGTTAAAATCTGGCAGACCTTAAAAAAAAATTCATGCAGCCCCATAATACCCCACTTTATCTTTTGTCACTATGGCTAGGCTCCTCCTCAAAAAAGAAAAAAAAAGAAAATTTCTTAAATTATTTATTTTACTTAACAATGAATACTATTTAAACCCTCATTATTAAAAATTACCAATAATCTATTTTCCTTATCGTTAAAACAGTAAATTGCTTTTAGTCTTCTTCTTTGAACTCTCTATAACATTTATTATTGTTTGTAAACTTTATTATTCACTACAGTTGGCTTCCATTTCTTTTGAAGTGATTGTCTCTTGGCTTCCTAGATGCCTCTCTCCTGGTCACTTCTGCACTGTCCACTATTCATTCTTTGTAGCTCTTATTGAAATCTCTTGCTCATCCTGCCCCTCAATTCTGCATTCCCTAAAATTCTTCCTTTGGCACTCTTTTTTTTTTTTTAATTTTATGTTCTCTTCCTTCCTCTGTGATATCACTCACTCTCAGAAAGTTTAATTTCTACCTAAATGCTAACAATTCTCACACAAATAAATCCTCACTTCCAGTCCACCTGCTGTATACACAAGTGTTTTGGGGCAACTCTGATTGCGTGTCCCTAATCCTACAGGCGTCTCAAACTCCACTTGAATTCATCACCCTATTTCTTATTTCTCCTGCAGTTTCTATTTTAGTCAAAGGCAGCACCATCTTCATAATATCAGGTGGATCCTAGTTAACCTATGCTCTCCTTTTCCTTGTCTTCCTATTTGTCACCAGTCACAAATTCTTTAAATTCTGCCTCCTCGACATCCTTTATATCTGATTTCTCCTCCTCATTCCCATACTGTTTTGGTTCAGGTTCTCCTAATTCCATGCTTACACTGGTGCAAAATCTGGGTGTTAGCTCATCCAGTTTCATACTCCTTCAATCCATCTTCCTCATTGTAGCCTAGATGGTTTTCTCAAAGAATAAAATTGATCACATTATTTCCTGTTTAGATGCTCAGTAACCTCATTTTACCCACTGAATAGACTCAGAATATTTAGTATGACATAATAGGTCCTCCTTAACTTTCTAGACTTACCACTTGTCAAGTTTCCCCTCTTCAACTCTATACCTCAACCATAACATATTGCTTATAGTTCTCTGAAACACAAAGTTTCCCAAGACCCCCAATGATTCTCTGATGTGTCTGTCTGCCTGTGGTGCCCCCAGCTCCTTAAATCCTACCATTTCTGCTTCTAGATCATGAGGAGCATCTTAAAGTCAACCCAACTCAATGGTTACTCCTCTCAAATATTTCCTGATCTTCTTTACCCCTACCAAATAAAAGTGACCAAGCTCTCCATTGTACCGTGCTCATGCTTTCATCATGGCACCTTAACACACTGATTACTGACTTGGGTACTATATTAGACTTTACATTTTCTTATAAATCATATCATATTTGCAATTATATCCTCAGTACTTTGTGACAGGTTCGTCATAACATGACCCCAAGTATAAGTTTGTGGAAGAGCATGAAGGTATTGCCTTTCATTTTTTACTATCTTTCAAATCATTTAGCATTTTTAAAACACGTTCACAACGTTTACGTTGAAAAAATAAAATATAAAAAATAAATTAATGTATATCATTCATTTTTATTAATTCTAAAATTTTCTAGTCATAATTATGCCACAATATTACGTTGAACCTGAATCTTCTGCATTGCCAAAAAACTCCCAGTGTTTTTTGTTCTATTATTTTTATCAGAAAAAATTAGATCTATTTTCATAAGAAATAATTAGAGTTCAATGGTGACATTCCTCTAACTACTGCTTTATCACAAGATGAAAACAAGATATTTTACACATAGGATAAGATAACTATTTTCAGATGTTTGCCTCAAAGACACTGCTTTGTAACCTCTGCTTCTGCTGTTTCAATTTCCACTTCTTAACAAAATAGGTTGCCAGATGCTTTAGTTAGTGTTTTATCCCACTCCACCTCCCTCTCCACCCTCCAACCTCAACAGAATTTATTTGTACACCCTGTTCCAGATTATGCTGATCACTAACCCTTGTGAGAGTTTCTGGCAAAAGTCAATGGTGAAAAAATGAGGTTTTGGAAGCCACTTAAAGCCACAACGCTAAGCACTGACTCTTCACAGGATTTATTAGAGAAAAATATACCTTATTTTATTACACATGTGTAGTGGCTACAGAAACCAGTATCCCAAAGTTGTCACTTTGTTTCACATCAAGGTGGCTGAATATCTCCAATATTCCCTCACAGTTTATATTAGGTAATTTAGAAAAAAAAAAAAAAAAAGGCACCTCCAGTGAGTTTTTGCCTCACCTAATAAATAGAAAGTGAATAGAAACACTTAGTAGGGGAAAGGAATAAAGCCTAAAGGTAATTTAGAAAGAGAAATGTAAGAGAACAGAGAAAAAGACATATGTCCAGATTCACAGAAGTAAAGAGGACCTGTATTTGGTCAAAGAGAAAGAACACATTAAGATCCAGGCACTGAGTAAAACTCTGATGCCCATCAACACAAAAATGTTGAAAGAACACTTTAGGGATCCTCAAAGAATAGAATCCTGAAAGAAACTTAGGTTTTTGGTGTGTCTAAATGTACCAAGGACTTTACATAGCTGATCAACCTCAGTATTCATAGTCCCTTATTTATGAGAGGTTTTTTTTACTTCAATTTAACATTAAAGTTAATATGAATCACTATGTATAAAGTGCTTTTAAAAATACCAGGCACCAGTCTATGGCTATACCACCCTGAACACGCCCAATCCTGTCTGATCTCAGAAGCTAAGCAGGGTTGGGCCTGGTTAGCACTTGGATGGGAGACTACCTAGGAAGACCATGTGCTGTAGGAGTTTAAAAAAAAATGCCAAGCACATAATAATCACTATACACATGTTTATTTTCATTAGCATTTTATAAATGAAGAAATGGAGGCCCCAGGATATTTAATTAATTTATCCAATCACACAATTAGTAGGAGGCATACCTGGTCTTGTTTGTCTGCATTACAGTGTAAGACCATTTCACTAGAACACAAGTCACATTTTTGCATTAGATTGGCTGAGTTGCCTTAGATTGGCTGAGTTGCCCAGGTAATAAGATTCTTTTTTATGTATGTAAATTCTCCCTTCTATATTCTCTCTTCTATAGACTAATATATATATATATATATTTTGATTACTATGTCACAGGGTGAATCATTGGAAATAAAGCATAAGATGAAAGCTAACTGTAACTGAAATGAAATGTTTTCATAATTTAATTCAATCATCTCAATAATATTCTATGAGTCAATTGAACAAAAGGAAAGGAGATGGGATGTAATTGTAACAGAGACTACCAATTAGATAATTGAATCACAGAATTTCAGGGTTAAGGGAACCTTAGACAGCATTTGCTTTAATGCCCCCTCATTTCACAGATGATAAAATCATACTGCTGATGTTGACATGACTCACCCAAGGCCTCACAACTTCAAGCTAGAGAATATTATAACGGAATGCGAGTTGACGTGTCTGCTTGGAATCCTCTTTCTAAAACCATGAGTTCAAAATTAACAAAAGGGCAGCCTTTACAAATCTAAATTTCTAGATCAGGTCACAGAAGGTAAGTAAAACATCATTAGTTCTGGACTCCATGGGATGGCGGTAAGGAAAAGGGATATATTTTTAATTGTACATACAATCTCACCTTTATATGCTAAACTATTCGGTAAAAGACCTACACCTTCAAATGCAAAGCCCTCTGCCAGTAATAGAACCTTATAAAAACTAACACCTGGGTATACATTGAGTTTAATTTTTCATATATGTGGCATGCAAGTGGTAGAATGTAAACAATTACACATTATAGTAAATCATGAAAACATTTTTCTGTTCTTCCTCTATATTGTACAATCATAGCAGAGAGTAGCCCATCTCATGCATTTAACGAGGATCTGGCCAAGTGGACTCTGGGAGACAGAGTACCTGCGTGCCCAGGCTCTGGCTGCTGGGTTGTAGTAGAGGCTCGAGAATGCAGGCTCATGGTGGTGTCCCCATCAGCATCCAGCATGTTCCTCGTGCTGCTGTACTTGGCCCACATCAGGATTCCTGCAGGGGTGAGGATGTGCTGTGGTTGGATTGCCCCAAGCTGCCTGGCTACTGTGAGACAGTTCAGGATCCCACACACTGAAAGGCATTCTTAATGATCTTCTCTCCCAGCAAGTAACAGGGAAACCTCTGACTCCAGTTCCTGCCTGGAAAGGCCCAGCCCTTCTCCTGTAAACTTGGACTCTGAATGCCAAATTGGTCAGGCAAAGGGGAAATAGCATGTGTTTTCTATTTGGGCGGTCTCGGTCAGAACAATTACTGAAGGGATTGTTTCTCAGATCTCTTTTGTTCATCTGTTTGTACTTCCTGTTTAAGTGGGGAAAGAAGACAAAACTTTACAATTGCACCAAGGTTTCTTCAGCCTCTGAAAAACAATAATTAGTCAGAGGGATATATGTGTATATGTATGAATGTATAAAACCTAGTTTCTTACCCATTATGCACTCAGTCAGTTAGATTAAATTTAAACTCTCTCTGCTTTTGTGGAATTAGAAGAAACTATGGGACCAGCCTCTTCCTTTCTCCAAGGGCATAATATGAAGCATCATAGGCATGGAATTTGAAGCACAAAAGGGACCTTTTGAGACTATCTAATTGATTCTATTTGTTTTATTTTATGAAAAAGTATATTAAAGCCTAACTAGATAAGAATTAGTCTCAGAATTAGCTTTAAAACTGCTTTCTGGTTATCAATCCAATGACCTTTCTTCTTACAGTATATGGACTTGATTTAACATTTTATAGCACATTTGGTACATTATGATCTTAAACAATTACACGTTTTACTGGATGTAAAGGCAGAATTATAACTACCTGTGACTTTAGGAAGCCAGTCAACAATTTCTGTCTAAATTTCTTAAGCTGAGAAGTAAGTTAGAAAATTGCTTGTAGATAATGTATAAATATTATTTCCAAATCAATACAATAGGATTATGTTATTCTACCGATACTTTTCTATATTTTGAGCTTGGCTCAAATCAAGCACACTGAATATAAAGGAGTATAGAAGATGTTTGGATTAGGGCATCCAGGCCCTATGACAAATGGGTTAAGAAGTACATATTGTGGATTTATTATGAGTCTCAAGCTGTGTATTGCTAATCAGTTTATTCTATATAATACAAATCTAAAGAGACCTTTCTCTTGCATAATACCTTATTAAAAGTAGGCAATCAAAACTTATTTGATCATTTGCATTGAGTTCATGTATTAGAAAATGTTATGGAAAAAAGGCAGTAAAAAATTTGAAGAAAGTACTAAGTGAAGCACATATAAGAATGAAGCAGGAAGAAAGAATATTAGAAATCACAGTAGCTGGGGCCCAAAAAAATACATTTAGAAGGTGCTGATAATTATGATTCTAAAGAAATAGCAAATAGAACTAGTTTCCAAACTTCAGTATTCATGTAGATTCCTAATAGTTGTCAAACAATCTATATTAATGTTTTACTATTTACTTGTCCTTAAATACTTATTTTTTTTAACAATGAAAAAAAATTTTTTTTCTGAACACCTACTTTATTGCAGGCACCATCAGTATAAAACAAAACCCTCTGTCCATTTAGAGTCCACATTCCATGGAGGAAAGCAAATGATATACAAAAAAATAAAAGTAAACAGTAGAATTTATTAGACTATGATAAGAATAATGAAAATATATGGAGGGTAAAGGACATTAAGAATATATGGGAAGAAGGGTTGCTGATTTTAAGATACAGTCAGCCTCATTAAGGAAGTGGTATTTCTGCAGAGACTTGAAAGAGGTAAAAGAGCAGGTCTCACAGATTTCTGGAATAAAAATTGTTCAGTTAAAAGGAAAAGGAAGCTCAAAAGCCCTGATAGGGAAGCCTGCCAGGTATAGCTGAGAAGTCACAGAGAAACCAGTGTCCTAAATGGAATGAGTGAAGAGGAGAAAAGTAGATTAGCTCAAAGGAATAAAGCGGGACACAGTTAATTAATTGTCTTATAGACAATTATAAAAGTCTTTTCCTTTTTTTTTTTAAACTCTGAGATATATGGGAAGTTGAAAAATGTTTCAGTAGAGGGCTGACATGATTGGTTTTAATTTTTTTTAATTTTTTTATTAATTTCAAATATACAGTATTGGTTAGACATTTATTTAGTTTATAAAACGATCCTCTTAATTTAATTTCTCTTTCTGTCCTCTGGCTCTATGGAATCTCTTGCTCTGTTTGAAAATGGGCTATAGAAGAACAAAGGTGGATGCTGGGAGACTATTTTAAAAATTATTGCAAGAACTCAGGCAAGAGAAGATGGTAGCTCTTAAACAAAAATTGTTTCCTCATTACTCATCTGGAATTTATCCTTTGGGCGTGAATTCAGCTAGCAGTTATTTTCTCTTTTCTGTCTCTGGGAAAAGTGTGGACATTTTCTGTTCATTGTCATGTATATTTCCATGTAAACTGTGGTATAAATAGGTATTAACAAGTCAGGTATAGTGTGCCTTAGACAACCTAGAGCAATCTTCTTTTACACCATCACCTTTGTCATATTCATGCTTTTATCTTTAGGACATAGGTTATTATTGCTTAGTTTATCTGTTCTAGGTAAGTACAGCTGGACATTTAGCATCTAGAATTATTTTCCTTCAGTATCATGATTCTTCCAACTCATCCAATTCATTTGGGGACCCAAAGGAACCAATCAAACCCAAAACAAAATTAAAGTACATGGCATCTCTTCAAAATTCCACCTTATATCTTAATTTTATTCTCAACCTGAGTTATCTTTCCCTTTTCCTCATTTCTTTTCAGACAGTGACAATAGAGGTTTGTATATTAAAAAAATAGTAAATGCACTAAAAATCTCTGTCTTTTTCTTATAGACTTATATTTTTAAGATCTCAAATTTATTCTTCAACATAAAGTTATCTACCACACTAGCTTTCCTCCAGTGCCGAACTCATTATTTTTGGAGAAAAGGACAATTGTGATAGTGTTTATTACACATGGCACAAAATTTGGAAGCCAAAGTTTGTTTGATTAACTCTTTTTTATTAAAGTGAAATTTGTTTGCATAACATAAAATTAAACATTTTAAAGTTAAAAAAATCCATTGAACATGACACAGTTTCTCATCACATTAATAAATGTGGGAAGGCAGTAAATGCCTCTATGATAACATGGAAATCCCCTCTGGAAATAAAAAAAGCACTAGTGGGAAAGCTTAAAAGAAAATAAGGACAAATCATTATACGAGAAAACAGTTATGTTCCAATAATACCTTTTACAGCAATAACTGAAGAATTGCTGAAAACTGCAAAACAGTAATCATAAAAAAATAATAAAACATGTTTTGCATTCTAAAATGTTAATAGCTCTGTCAATAGAATTGGTTACATTTTAATATTTATTATCAGGTCTTTTTTTTGATTGATAGTGTTTAAACAAAAAAAGTTTTCTTATAACAGCAGTTTCCTTGCAATTCCACATTATACAAGATCCTATTAGTCAGAGGTGTGACAGACATATTCTCTGGGCTATTTCATTGTAAAAAAAAAAATTAGTGTTGCTGTTTTTTTCATGATGTTTTTGATAATAATCATGACCATACTGATGAAAAAAATAAAGTAGCTCTGATTATAATGAAGATACATATTTTTAATTTCTTCTTTTAGCTCTTCAGAAAAATACCGTGCCTTCTACCTGTATTTGATGCACTGATACAAGAAAAGTAATAAATCTGGAAACACACCAGGTGTCCTCCAGTGGCACTTTTTAAGGACAAGAAAATGACTCTGATTAAGCCAGAAATTAAAATCTCCTTGAAACACCGAGGATTTGTAGCTACGTCTAGATAAATACCAAGTCAATGGTAGGATAAAAATTCAAGTCCAACTGCCCTGGTTTCATTTCTAGGCCTGTTAATTAATAATAGTAGCTTAACAATAGAGTTACATACAGAAATCAGTCTTTTCATTCTGTTCCTCAGCTTAGATAAATGTTGGCTAGGCTCTCTTAAAATTTCAGCATTTAATTTAATCTCAAATATCTCTCTTTTCTGTTTTGTTTTCTGCTCTCCTTAATGTTTTATATACTTCTCTCTGTTTCTTCATGCCAATTCATGGTTATATCGATAGCTGCTTCTCACAAATACTGTATGAGGGTACACTACAAAGTTGGTCATAAATTATTGACACATGAATCCAAACACAATTGTGAGATGAGTTCTGGAAAACTGTGCTTCTGATTTGAAACCTGTTAAAATAAAATACAATAAGGTAATTGGAATAAACATAATGAATACTGTCTGCTACTTACACAATATTAAGTAAATTGGTGAGGGTGTCAATGAAACAAGTTTCTGAACTGTCTGTATTATTGGAAAAAAAAAACTTGAATTTAGGTTGTATTAGTTCTCAAATGTTAACAGAATAGCCTTTATTATTAAGGCATAAAATGATTCAGTTTTTTTTTTTTTTTAAGAAATACTATAGTTGCATAATAAGGCTTCTGACCAAAAAAAAAAAAAATTAATATTCTATAGACAGTTCTTTACTTATCTCTCAACTTCTTACTTAGAAATATATTTACCAAATAAAACAAGTTTAGTAAAACTATTATTGGGTATATTTAGTGTGTAGAACAAGTGGAAGAGTTATCCCTGAAAAGGATTTAGAAATTAAGAAAGAATCTTGTTATCAATGCCATTTAAAGGCAGAGCATACAATCTATATATTTTGATGTATTCTGAAGGCAGAATTATATTAGAATACAATGATAAATAATTATAATAATTACCATGGTTAAGTAGAAGCATGGCTTTTTTTTTTTTTTACTTGTTCTTCAGTCTCCTGAAGGAATAATGTTAATTATTTAAGTCCACAGGATATCACTGAGCCTCAATGTAAAAACTATTGTCTGATATTCCTCATCTTGCCTATTATCTCTTTTTTGGTCCTAAGCTTGGAGGATTGAGAGATTCTTCTGTAGAAATGACTAGGCTATGAACATGAAACAACATTGACCCAGGCCTCAGGAATAAAATCAAAATGTGATCGTACTCAGCAGTTTGTCCTGGTCACACCCAATGGTGCCTGCCAGAAGCAAATAAAAAGCCACTCTGTAAACTTCAAATTAATTCTATGAATATTTAATAAATAATGTTAAGCATACTATCAAAAATAATCAGACATATAAAAATACAAGTCAACATGAATGAAAAATAGGAGAAAAATATAATAGAAACAATGCACAGTAGTATAAGACATTGGAATTATCAGAGATAAATGTTAAAACAGTTATATTCAGTGTATTCTAGGAATAAAAAGAATATTGAGAAAGTTGGAAGTAAGCTAGGAATTACAAATAGTAACAGGGTAGATTTCAAAAAACTAGGTTGAAATTACAGAACTGAAAAATTTACTGAATGACATTTAAAACTTGATGGATACATTTAACAGAATAGCAACAATGAAAAAAACTTTAATGAACTGAAAAATATGTGAAAAGTGCATAGACTGAAGAAAAAAAGATGCAAATACAGGAAAAAGCAAACAAAACATATAAAATATTGTGAATAGGTCTATAATGCATGTAACTGAGATTCTAGAAGAAGGGAAGACAGGGAGGAAGCAACATTAGAAGTAAGTATGGCTGAGGCTTTTCCAAAGCTGAAAAAAGACATAGATTTAAAACATTTATTATCTTCAAACAGCTGACTTTTTTAAAACAATGATAAAATTAGAACACATTATAGTAATATATTTGAATAGCTGAGAGAGGAAAAACTAAAAATGTTTCATTTTGTACTCAAAGAAATATATTTTTAGAAAAGTTGGAATAAAACCATTTTAGACAAACAGAAAATTCAACCTGAAAATTTTAATTCTAAAAGAAATACTAAAGAGTATTCTTCAAGTTTAAGGAAAATTACTCAAAATGAAATGTAGGAGGGGTAGAAAAGACTAAGAAGCAAAGAAAACCATAAATATGTAGAAAATCTGGATGAAATGACAGCATAAATCTATAAACCTACTCTTTTCTATAGTTATATTTTTACTGAATCCAAGATACCATCAATAGTTGATGTACCATTTATTTAATCTAATACTGTGAAATAAATTCATCTAGGATAAGAATTTAATAGAAAACCCTGCAGAAATTAGAAAACCAAGGATTTTTTGGAGTCAATGAAATATAAAACTGCAAAACAGAAAAGAGTAACAATGAAAAGTGCATGTCTCATTCTTGCCACCAGATGGAAGGTGGGAGGAAAAAAATATATCCCCTGAGAAATTGAATTACAGGCTGATAGTCATAGAGTTCTTCTTTCTGAATCCGTAATACCAGTGTTTTTGAAAAGAAGGAAGGAAAGAAGAAGGAAAGAAGAAAGGAAGAAAGGGAGGGAGGGAGCGGAGAGGGAGGAAGAGAAAGAGAGGAGTGTTTACTTAAGTAGTCGAGTTTGTGGTGCCTCTTTTTGGCTGGCAGAAACAAATGCTAATCTTTTTGACATAATTCAACTACACTCCAGGCTTACGTAATTATAAAATGCCAGCAGTTGTAAGACACATGCCAATTTGAGAGATACTAAAATGAAGAAAAATATGTGTCAGCATTAAGTTACACAAAAATAATAGACTACACAGAGTAAAGGAATAGTCTAATTTTTATATTTCCCAGAAAAAATCATAAAAGGCTAACTAATATTAGATTTTGATAAGTGAAGAATACTTGTTGTAATCTTTAGAGTAACTACTAAAATGTTAGTAAAAGAATAAATTCTAAATTAATACTAGAAAAGGTGGAATAATATAAAGTATTAAATCAGTTGAAAAAAAAAAGTACATTGAATAGACCATATACTTGTAAGATATAACAATTCTAAGCCTATCTGCATCTATAAATGTGGCTTCAACACATCAGCTAAAATGTCTACAGAATTCTAAGTAGAACCATAGTGGAAGATTTTAATATAATTCTCTTAGTATGGGAAGAAGAAGTAGATAAAAATAAGAGAACTTCAATCACACTGAGTACATTCTCTGACTGCAGTGGAATTAAGCTGAAACAAAACAAAAGGTTAACCTTAAATACAAATATTTTTATAAATTAAGAAATACATTTTGAAGTAATTCATAAGTCAAAGAACAACTAATGATGGAAAATAAAAAGTATTTTGAACTTAATGATAATGGAAATACATTAAAATTATAGCCTTTAATATACATATTTGAGAAAAAGAAACGGTGAATTGCATCCATAAAAAATGTTAGAGAAAAAATAGCAAATTCAACACCAAAAAATTGGATGAAAGGTAGTAATAAAGATGAGAACTAAAATTAATGAAAGAAAAATGTAAAAGACTTTAAAAGAGAAAATCAACAAAACCAAACTTCTTTTTTAAAAAAATATTAATAAAATTGGAAAACATGCCACTGAGATTGATGAGAAAAAGAAAAAGAAACAGGCACACACACAAACAGCCCAATAATAGAAAATTAAAAGGAGAATGTGATTTCACTTTCTGCAGATATTAAAAAGAAAATGAATGACAATTGCAATGAGGAAGATCTCAACTCTTTGTGATGGTTAATATCATGTATCAACTTGACTGGCCACACACACATTAAACATTGATTCTGAGCGTGTCTGTGAGGGTGTTTCTGGATAAAATTAGTATTGGAATCAGTGAGCTCAGTAGAGTAGATTGCCCTCCCCAATGTGGGTGAGCATCATCTTATCTGTTGAGTGCCTAAATAGAAGAAAAAGGGGGAGGAAGGAAGAAGCCTTCTCATTTTTTCTGCTTTGCTGAAACATCTCAGCTTATGTCCTCTTATCCTGCCCTGCCACTGGGATTGACCCCATCAATGCCTCTGGTTGTCAGCCCTGCACACTTGGACTGAATTACACCACAGGTTTTTCTGGTCTCTAGCTTATAGAGGGAAGGTCATGGGACTTCTCAGTCTCTATAACCATGTGAGTAATTCCTCATAATAAATATCCACATAAAAATACTTTCTCATTGTATATGTATTAGTCAGAGTTCTTCGAAGAAACAGACAGTAAGAGATTTACATAGATCTTCCCTTGATATCCCTAATTAATATATATACAATGTGGAAGAATTCGTAATCATGCAGATGTGAAAGATGTTTAAAAGAACTTTATAAAATGTGAAATGTAGTTGTTTTTAAAATCAGTGATAATACCTTACATTACACATTTACTGTGAGTAAGACACTAGCTAAGTGATTTTACTAGTATTTCCTTTATCTCGAAATCCTGAGAGGTAGCTACTATTTTTATTCTTATTTACAGATGAGGAAAGAGGGACTCGAAAAGGTTAAGCAACTTATCTAATTTTACACATGAGTGGGCATTCATGGACTCAAGCTGAGACTTGACTCCAAAGCCCATGCTCTTAACCACAGTTTTACACTGACCAACAGTGACTCCTCCTTACTAGAAACTTCAAACAGGTACCAGGTGCCTTCCTGATGAGAAAGCTGAGGGAACACTTGTGTTGATAGCCCTAGATGGCCATGTGGTTCTTTTTACTATAAAGTCCCCTGCTACTCTCTTTTGTTTTTTCCTGGCTCACTTTTTCTTCCTTCCCATGGCTATTCATCATTCTCTCTGTCTTTCTTATTTATGGTCAACAAATCACATTCTCAACTGCTTCACATGCTCCGACCTTTCTGAGAAAGGGTATGAGCCTTTGTCTCTCCAGATACTTACAAGTTAGAAGAGAACATTGAGCCATCTTCCCAGAGCCACGGTCCCTCAGTCTGATGACGAGAAAGACCTATCCAAAATGAATTATCAGGTTGGGAAGACACTTGCTTTCTTATAAATTCCTGTAGGGAAACATAAATACAAATACACATCAAAGAGAGAGAGAGTGGTAGCGATAGAGAAAATAGAGCTAGAGCGTCAAAGACAGAGACAAGACAGAGACTTTTACAGATATTGAGAAAGAGACAACAAATCGAATCACCTTGGTGAAGAACACATGCATTCACTAGCACCAACCTAGAGAGCCATGATGATTCTTGAATGCCATTGAGTACCTCAAAAGGCATATTCCACTTCTTCAGTATCATTATTATTTAAGTTTCTCTACAGAATACATCGTAGTTCTAAATTGTACCATCTCCATTCAATCTACGTCACAAAATCTAAGAACGGGTTTCCTAGGTGATTTTCACTATCTTTTCCTCAAATTGAAAATATAATATTATATGACATTTGTCAAGAAATGCTTCTCAGAGTTAAAAATCATTTTGTCTGACAGCATGTTTCATGAAGAACTAATCTGGGGTTTAATAATGATATTTGAATTGTCAACAAATATATCACAATATAGAGGTAGTTATAGAAGGTCTAAAAGCCAGACAGACTTTCAGCCTCCCTGCCCCATTTTTGCCACACATCTTTAACTTTAATGTGAACTAGTACTGTTGGGTAAGACAAGACAGAAACAACCAAACAAAAAATGGAATAGTGAAAGCAAGTGTAGAAGTTTAGATTTACAGTATTACTGTTTCCTGACTATTACTCCCTTCTCATAGGCCGTCTGAGTTCTAGCCTTTATTTGTGATGCATTGTAAGTTCCACTTTTTCTGTTCTACTCTACCAAGTTTAAAATTGAAATCTAAACCCACAAAAATGAATAGTGGCCTGATTAGTCATCCAAACATGCAGTGTGTTTGAAAAAAATTGTTTTAAAAGAAAATGTTCTTATTTTTTAAATTAATTAATTAAAAAGGACATATCATACACTTTACCTGATTAATGAATGCTATTATTATAATTCTGGATGATAATAAAAATGACTTTCTTAGGGAAAATTATCATTACCTGGACTCTATATGTGCTCAGTATAGACCACAGATAATTATAGCTGAAATCTATACTTACCAATTCTTTTGAACTATCTATCTTCAGAAGATTAGAGCCCAACTGAGCGCATTGTCTTTTACTACTCTCCCAGGAATCCATTGATGTGCTAAATAGGTAGCAGCTATTCTCATGTATAATCCAGTTAGGGGGACAAGAACTGGAAAGAACACCTGCAAATAAAAGATAAATACGATAAGGTTCATATCATATTATTTTATTCTTTCAGTGCAAGTATCATTCATCCTGAGAACATAATAAATAATCAATGAATTATTATTAAAATATTTTATTTTCAATTCAAACTATAGGGGCATGATTTTACAAAAGAGACCATGTTAAAATGCCCCACTCATTTAAAATTTAAAAATGAAGTAACTATAAAAGTGTTTTAAATACTCAATCTTTCTTTTCTTCTTCACTTGTCTTCCATTCTTTCAAAATCATCTCTGAATTCCCTTTCTTCATGACATCTCTTAAAATTAAGTTAATTCAAAGTCAATCATTGAGGTATAGAATAATTTTACGTTAACTTATTTTATAGTTGTGAGATTTATTTCAGAATACAGTTTTCTAGATGCTAAAAGTATAAAAGCAATTACTCACATTACAGAGTATCGGTATTTTGAAATAGCTACTTGATAAAAATAGTGGAAAGTATGGGTCTAGAGATAGGAAATTGAAATCAAAATATTGTCATGGTTAACTGTGAAATTTTAGAAACAAGGACCAATTGTATATAAAATTGTAATGAAACAGTGAAATTGTATAATTAAAGAAAAACAAATTTAACCAGTTTTCAGGAATACACCTATTAAGTCTACCTCTTTTGTGTGTGTTTAATTTAGTCTTTTAATTTTTACCAACAATTTTTCTTCTTTTTTCTTTTCTTTTCTTCCTTTCTGATGTGCTATTTCTTCTTCTTATCATATCACTTTAAAATGTCAGTTCCCTAAGGGCAGAGCACACATTTCAAATTTGACAGCCTCTTGAAGGCCTAAACACATAACCAGAGAGAGTAACTAATTTGAAAAAAGAAAATTAACTTAGATCTGCTCAGCCAAGTGCATAGGGTATTTATGATGTTGCTTTATTGTATATATGACAGGGGCATATTAGGTTGAGATAATACTGATGTGTGCTTTCCTTTAATGTACAGTTGTGTAAAACAGCTCTCTTCACCCCCCTGCTCCAAGTCATAACACTAATAGTTAACCCTCCTGAGTCCAGAATTAATTAATCATTTAACTCCGCCCTTGCCTGTGGTTGTAAGAGCCTTAGTAGGAGCCACATTCGCTTCTAAAGATGATTGTATGGGTCGACTGTGGTTCTCTTTATTTCTTGATGGAAAATTGTTGTTCTTCAATGGGTTGCTTCCTGAATTAAATCTCCAAATACCTTTGTATACAACAATAACAATAGTGACAAAAAAGTCATTCTACTATGTTTAAAATTAAAATCTCAAAACCCATATTTCTGTAATGATGTAAAGAGATACATTCTTGGCTAATGATAAATAGATAATATGTTGTTGATGGAGAAGTAAAGGTAAATATAGGATAGATAGACTAGAATAGATGAATAAAATAAAATAGACTAGAATAGAATAGACTAGAATAGAACAGGATAGATGATAGATTAAATAGATAGAAAGGAATAACTTCCATGAAGGATGTGTGGTAAAAAAGAGCAAACAGAAGCAGGTAAAGAAGAAGACAGAGTATTAAGAAGAAAGCAAGTGGCAAATGGAATAGAGTAAAATGGAGCCATGGTAGATTTGAAATAATAACAAATTTGCTATCTTTCTTCTGTATTTTAACAACGAGAGCTCCTTGAGACTCTGTCCAGTACCTATAACATAAACTGTACTCAATAAACATTTGAATAATTAAGAAATATAATAAAGACTCTCTAAAGGCTTAATTATACTTTATTAGCAATAGATCCCATGAGATATACAATCTAAGGATATTTATTCACCCTTTATAAAATGTCTACTTAGGATTTAGCAATGCTTTAAGTAATTCCTGGTATTGTCCAAAGGAGTTTAGATTAAAGAGGAGGTATAAAATAATTTTCTTCAATCATGAGACTTATAAAAATAGCATATAGTGTCTTTAGGGAATTTATTTTATTAGGGAGATAGCACCATACTACTTCCTTCTTTACTTCCTCTGGTTTCCTTCCATTAATTTATCCTGGAAATTCCATATCTCTGAAAGCAGCTATTCAAGGAAGGTAGTAGAGCAATGTAGTTAAGAGTATGAGTTTTTTAGACAGATTTTCTAAATTCCTAATTGTAGTCCTACTATGACCCTAGAAAAGTAAAAAAACTTCCAGTCTCTCATTTCCCTTATTAATAAAATGAGAATTAATAGCACCAATTCAAAAAGGTTAATATAGAGATTAATATAATTATGAAGTTCAAGGTGTTAATAGGGTGTCTGGCATGTTATAAATGCTTATTAAATGTTCAATGTTAAAAGTCCTTTTCAGCAATACTCACCTGTGGTGCCCAGGACCACAGCTATCACCAGCATTACCAGGCATAAGATCCCTAGAGTCACAGCAATGCAACGCCAGTGAGTAGATGCCCTGCAAGTTCCTGAAGAGCCAGAGGGAGCAGAAATTGAATGAAGAAATAGGATGATGGGCCAAGGATCACTCCATTTATACAATTCATCAAAATTTGGCAAATTCTAAATTGAACCATGAATCACTGTTTTCTAGATAATTTGGTTTTCTAGGCTTAGTCTGACTTTTCTCCCACCTTCAGCATACTTCAGGTTCTGGAAATGTAATTTGAGTATAGTGCCTTGGTAACCATGAACTCCTTGATTTCAGTTCCACATTGATGTCTATAGGATTCTAACAGGATTCCTGAAATCCCACTCATTCATAGAAGAGACAGCTTAATATAGGGAAATAACACCTATTACTAAAGGTAGTCTTCCCTTTTTACAGATTTATTGCACAATCTTGGGAAAATTACTTCTGTCATTTCATTTCTCTTTGTGAAAAATTGGGGTAATAATACTTCAAAGGATCATTGTGAGGATTAAATTATCTAACACATGTAAAAGCACCCAGTTTAGAGATACTAGCATATAGGTAACTCAGTATTTGTCTACACATATACATAAACAGACACATGCCTCCTTACATCTTGCATCATCTAGTTTTTCCACTCTTCCTCAACAAGTTGCTCAAGAAAAGAATTGCATAAGAGGCGAGAGGAAAATAATTGTGCAATGTAAATTACAGAAAGCAGAAGAGCTCAGAAGAGCACAAATTCTGGTGTCAAAGTCACCACACCAAGAACATAGCTCTGCCTTTGAAATGCAGTGAGAGCATTTCAGAGAGTTGTCAAATAAGAGAATCGTAGAGGAAACTAAATGGTTCATCCTAGAAAGAGAGATCTTTTAATGCCCTTCTCTATGTTTCACTCCTTTTACACTTTTTTTTTTAAGATTTATGTCCTACTAATAGGATCTTTTTATTTAACAAATAGGTTTTTTTCCACTGGTATATAAAAAACTCCATTTTGTTCAAAAAAAAATCCAAATCAAGTTTTTATTCTCCTCTCCCCATCCCCTGTCACACACAGACATACGAGTCAGATTCAGGTTTCTAAATCCTATGACTTTCAACTTTTCTTTGTCCTTTACCACAAAATCACAAGTTTGATTTTTTACCCCTCACATATCTCCATCTTTTTATTCTTTGTTGTCTCCGATATCGTGATATTGTTCATATATAATTTTTAAAACTTCCTTAACCTCCACTCTACAATTTACTTCTTTCTATCAAATAAGCAAATCACTTCTACCGAAATTCTTGCACCTCTATGGTCCATCAAACTTATTACCAGCTCCTCTCTGATAAAGTGTCTATTTCTATAGAACAGAGACATTATGGATATTTACTGTTGTCATCATAACTAATTTAAATATTATTAATTAGTTACTGACTGACTGTCATGAAACTGTTAGTGCACATTCAAATCATTCAATGACTTCTGAAAAACTTTAAATATATTAATAAAATCCCTACTAATCTCAAGTTTCTCAAATTTTCTTCACTTGAGTTTGTTAGATGCTAAGAATAAAAATGTTGAAAACAGAAAGAGGAAATACCTTTCTCTGAGAACACAGGTCTTCTGGCAATACTTTGAGAGCTGAAGTCCAACTGAGTATATCCATCTTCATCCAAATTTTCTGGATCAGAAAGATATGCCATTGTTCTATGGAGTTCCTGAATTGACAGAGCATTTGAGAGCTGTTTCCTCTCTTCTAAGACATCTGCCTGTGGACAAAAGAGGATCTATGACTCAAGTCATCAGAGATATGCATTTACTGAACTTTAATGAGTTGAGACTAAGTAGTCCAACCAGTTATCCAAAAGCAGGAAATGAAAACTCTGCTGTGTAAAGCGCCCATTTGTACCTTTAGATCCTGTTTCTGAGACTGATGACTCTTAAGAAAATTATAAGGCAGCACAATAGATAGTTCATTCAGACCAAATATAAGAAACAAAAAGATTAATGTCTTATGCTACTTTCATTATCTTACAACTGAGTTTGACATCATTAATTGACTTGGCCTATGAATTATTAACAATTTTGGTACCTTAAGTTTACCATTACTTCGTTATAACTATATCTTCATTCATTTATTCATGCTCTTGCTCATTCACTAAACATTTGTTGAATGCCCATCTATTCAATGGGCAGGAGCTGGGGGAATACACAGGTAGATGATACCTGTGAAGAAACATTGTCTCATAGAGGAAACCTACAGATAGATATATGAAGGATGCCTTAAAGAGGTACATCATTGTAACAACACAGAAAGGAAACATATTTCTTTGGGATTTGTCAAGGATTAATAATACAAGGTAGTAATTATTTATTAAAAAATTACTATGAACCAGGTACTACCCACAGCACATGTTTCTTCATTCAATATTAATTTTCCAGCAAGTCCCTGTGGTAGGTATTATTTTCCTAATTTTAAATGAAGAAGATAAGACATAGAAATTTGAGTCCCTTGCTCAGTTTTAAGAAGCTAATAAAAATACCGAAACAAGAAATCAAACCAAAACATACTCTTGCTGCAAAACTCATGATCTTTTCTGTTTTGCAACATTGCCTCCTTCACCATTTTAGTGTAAGTACACTTATAAGTAACAGCTTATGGAGAATTCTGGGACTGAAATGTTATACTAAATGTTTGATTTTTTTTTCTCTCTCAATTAATGTCCAAATAAAGGAGATATGGAAAACACTTATCCTTGCTAAAAACTGGAGAGGTACCCAACCCATTTACAAGATTTTGAAGCAAGTGGAATGAAGGTGATATCTGACATTGAAACAGTGAAGACAGAGTTCCTTCAGTAATGCCATTACAATAGAGAAGAAGGCTCAGCATAAACTGAACTCAACTTTCCCCAAAACAAAAGACTAAAGACTTCTTTTATATCTTTTTTATTATTATTATTTTTATTAAATTTATTGAGGTGATGTTGATTAATCAAATTATGTAAGTTTCAAATTTACAGTTCAATAATATGTCATCTGTGTGCGATTCTTATCCAGAAGAGTTACAAACTTCTCCTAATTTTTATGACAGGAAACAATGGTGCTGGTTGAAGCTGGGTGGTGCTGCCACTGGGGTTACACACCTTTATCCTCCCACAGGTGCTGGGAGATCTAGTTATCTTTCCAACTTCCTGAATGTTTGCATTCAAAGAGATGGCTCTTAGGCCCTTGAAAACAGAATTATGGATGCTAGATTTACATCTCAAAGGGTAGAGAAAAGATTTAAAATTGCAAGCTTTCTAAAGTAACTGCTCTAAGAGGGGATTCAGGGGCCTATCCCTCATCACCATTTTAAGTAGAAAAATAGTACATTTTCCTGAAAGCCTTAAAGTTTCTCAGGCAAGCATTTAAGAGGGCCTGGGACCTTCCCCGGGTCATGACCTTAAACTACCAAATGCCTTGCTAGAGTTTGTCAACAGGTCTCTTAGTGCAGAAGTTTGGACAGAGTTGTGAGATGCTAAGGGTTCTGCAGTTCTCATAACACATATCAGAATAGAAGAGAGAGCAATGGAGAATAAATAAGTGACTTTCTCCTCCCACCACCCCACCCCAGCCCCGACCCAGCCTGCCAGAAAAGTTTTAGTAACTTTAATTTAAGCATGAATTCAGTATTGTTGTCCATGAGTTCAGTGTTAATGAATCACAACATATATTAACTAAGATGTCTTCAAACAGCAACAATATAAAGCAAGTCAGTATATTAATCTATTGACAAAAATGTTGTGACCAGATGCTCACAGAAACCTAATCTTACATTTCCCTTAGAAGCAATATCTATTCGATGTTCTCTGTGACTTCATAGAACAAACTACCATGGGTAATAGGAATTAACTGTGTAGATAAATAAATAGTTTTAAAACTTAACAACAACCACAATAATTGTTTAAAACTTGGGCTAAAAGTTTTCAGGAAATATTTTATCACTGACATGTGTGGTATTGCTGACATGTGGTGATAATAAAAAACAGGCTGACTTTTTGTAAATTTTATTTTATTTTTTAGTTTTTTTACAATTTACCACCCCTTTAATGCCTGCTGAACATTCCTTCGGATACCTTCTCTGCCCTATGAGAATCTAAATAAGCTAAAGCTTGACTAATTTCCTAACTTTCTTGTAACCATCTCCCTTTCACAGTCTTAAAACACTGACATTTTTTACCACAGGAACACATCAATTTGTTCTTGTTTCAGGGCCCTTGAACTTACTCTTTGGCAGAAATACTTTGCCTTGAGAACTTCACGTGGTAGGGTTTTTCTTGATTATCAGTTCTGAGTTTAAATATCATCTTCTCCAGGAGGTCTTCTTTGATTATTCAGTCTGAAGCGAATATAACCAGGGTGCCTGCCTATTACTCTGAATCACATCATACAGTTTTCTTCGAAGCACTTTATACTATTTGAATGTATCTCATTTGCTTATGATTAGACTCACCTGTCCACATATTTGTAAGCTCCATGAGTTAAGAACCTTGCTTGTCTTATTACTAATCTATCCCAAGAATTTAAGACTAGCTTCTCATTTACTGACTCACATATCAATAAATATATTTTGGGTTGATGTATAAATAAATGTGTAAAAGTAAATGAAAATACTTTAAAAGTAATAACATATGTACAAATATATATAAGCACCTTTATATATTATAGCCTAGAATTACCCAATTCTATTATCTGATTTAGTTTATAAACTCCAGAAGGACAAGCTTTCTATTTCCACTGGTATTCTGTGTCTGATGTCAAGTACAGTGCCTCCATTGTCCTGTCTAATGGAAAAGATAAACAAACAAACAAAAAAACAATTATACTTTTTATAATCTAAAAAATAAATTATACATAATACCAAGTTCTAGTCCAAAATCACTACCAAATTGTCTTTAAATTGCCTTTAGAGAATAGAGAAAAGCAAAGAATGTGGGTGTTCTCAAATGGGAGGTATTTTTTCTACATAAATTTGTTTATTTGCTTTAAGTTACATGTGGAATTTTCCCTTTCCACCCAAAATGGCTCTTCTTCTTCCTTTGCATTTGCTTTTGTTACTGATTTGGCCACCCAAGTTTTGGTTGAATATTGTTGACTATATATATATATATGTGTGTGTGTGTGTGTGTGTGTGTGTGTGTGTGTGTGTGTGTGTGTGTGTGTGTTACCTGTGCCCTTAAACTCAACATCATCTGTAACAGGAAGAAAAATACAGCAAAAGGTGATGCAGGAAAGGCCAAATAGGAAAGTCCCTAGATGGCCCCAGTATTGATACAAGCAGAGCATCTCTGATTTTGCTTGTTTTACATGTGGGAATTTTATACATAATTTCTTTTAGAAGAAAAACAATTGAAAATATTTGGAAGGTATTCATCTGATATATTTCACTGATTTCTTTTTTAAGGCAAGAAATAACCCAGGATAGAACAATTGAGTTGCATAGGAGAAAAAATCTTCAAGTTATTGGCAAAATATCTAAATTCAAAGTCCATGTTCTGTCTAATGAATGCATCACATTGCCTTGTTGCTCCTGATTCTGTCACTGACTGACTGAGTGACTTTAGATGTATTGTTTAATTTTTCTGCTTGTTTTCTCATCAGTAAAATAATGATGGGTTTTAAATCTCTGCTGAAATCCTTGGATGGTGAATAAGAGAGGTACAGAATAATTGAAAAATGAAAATAAGTTTCCTATGGTATGTGATCTGAGCTAAGTCAATGTGAATTAATCACAAAATTTTATGTCCTCTGTACATACAAATTAACCTAGGCCCACGAAGGATCAAGATGATCAATCTCACTGTCTTTCACCTTCATATCTTATCCAACTGGAAAGTTTTCGGGGGTAATAACATGCATGGAGCTTTCATCTCCTGTGGTAACAAAGTCTTCTTCTGGAATACCTCCTGAAGGAGCTGCATAGGGCTCTTTGTGAGGAGGGGTCACTTTTCAGAAATACGTTCATGGTGGTTTTCTTGGTTTGTTTTTTATTTTTTTTTTTCATCTAGATTTTCTTATAACAGATAACAAAAACCTTTTGGTGTTGGGGTCCATGTTTTTAAACTTTTTGGGTGCTTACTGAAGTCTTCAAAAGCTTCTGCTAAAACTTCAATGTGGATTTTTGGGAGGGTTCTCCTGTAATTAGTTTCCTTTTCTCTTGCTTCTTCAGCTATGCATCCGCACTCCAGTTTCAACAAGTCCTCATTGGACAATTCCTCGGGAGCCACCTCTAGGAGCTCCTCAGTGTCATCCTCATCCACACCCAGGTTCAAATCATTTGCCATCTCAATTACGCTTTGTTGATTAATGCAACTTCCTCATCTTTGGTGTCAAATTTTTGAAGTCATGGAGGAACCCCTTGAGTGTCTTTCTCCAGATGCCATTTATACACTCCTTGATAATGTCACCCCAACTCAAACCAAGGATTTTGATGCAGTCATAGAGGCTGGAATATTTCCAGAACTTCATCACTGTCTTCTCAGTGTTTTCCTCAGGTGCAGCAGTAGCCTGCCTTCAATGAAGACAAGGTAGATACAAACGTTTGAACCTGCTGCTGGTGTAACACAGCCTACTGTTTTACAGCAAAAATTTTTTATAAGTGGAAAGAGTTCACTCTAAAATAGTGATAAAAAGTATAGTATAGTAAATACATAAACAAACAACAGAGTTATTTATTATCATTATCAAATGTTAAGTACTATACACAATTATATGTGCTTTTATACAACTGATAACACAGTAGATTTATTTACAACAGCATCACCAGAGACATGTGAGTAATGCATCGCGCTACAACATTACACCAGCTATAATGTCTCTAGGTGATAGAGACCATCATGGTTTACATAGCTCATGGTTGACTGAAATATCACGATGCCACTCAAGACTATAATCAGTCCCATTTTTACGATGAGTCAGGTTCAAGCTGCAGAAATTCTTCAGTTTTACTCCCGAGTAAAACAGATTAACTTCCTCTAACTTGCCTTGAAATTCCTAACACAAAGCAGCAGGTGGCACTATCATCTCATACTCCTGCCTGATTTTGCTAAATCATTGTTTTTTCTTTTTCCCTTTAATTAATTAATTAATTAATTAATTAATTAATTTTTTACGTAAGAAAAGTTGGGACAGAATCTTATATTGGTTATGTAGTTTCAGGTATTCAATACAGTGAATTGATATTTTTGCACCTTATGATGTGATTACCTCACTAATTCTAGTAATCTATCACCATGTAGACTTATCACAATATTATCGACTATATTCTCCTTCCCTTTTTCATCTATCCTCACATCCCCGCCCTTTTCACAACCATTTCTTTGTTCTCTGTTTCTGTGAGTCTGTTTTTGTTTTGTTTGTTTCTCTCATTTTGTCTTTAGATTTCACATACCAGTGAAATCATATGGTATTTGTCTTTCTCTGCTTCACTTATTTCACTTAGTATAACACCCTCTAGATTCATCCATATGTTGTCACATGCAAGATTTTGGTTTTTATTGCTGTTTAATATCCTATTTTATATGTTTATATGTATATATTTTTATATATATATGTATATATATACACACACACCTCATATCTTCTTTATTCATTTGTCTATTGATAGACACCTAGTTTGTTTCCATATCTTGGCTATTATAAATAATGCTGCCATGAACACAAGGATGCATATATCTTTTCAACTTAGTGTTTTCATTTTCTTTGGCTAAATACCCAGAAGTGGAATTGGTGGGTAGTATGATATATTTATTTTTAGTTTTTTGAGGAAACTTTAGGGGATGTATTTAGGGGATATGTTCACTATCCTGATTGTGGCAATGACTTCAGTGAAACATGTTTACATATGTGAAAACTTATTGATTGTTCACTTTAAATATGTTTAGTTTGCTATGTCGATTACACCTTAATAAAGATGTTAATAAAATGAAATATCTCTTGTCTTTCTAGGAATCATATGGCTTTTAAAAAAATAAGATTGGCACTAGATTATGTGAAACAAAATGAAAAGGTTTCCTTTAAAGGAGAATAACTTATAAGGAAAGGTAGAAAGAGAGTGAAATACTGAAAATAGAAAAAAAATGTTTCTAACTCCATCTGTTCATATTCATCAATATTTCTATATCTGGCTCAGTGTGTTTTAGAATTGAGTGTCATTATTTTTTGGTCTTGTATGTTTCTGCATTATAGTGTAGTAAAGCAAAATTAAAAGAGGTAATTTATAAAGAGTATGTACTTTAGAGGGAAAAAATTCAACTATTTTTCCTTCTGGATCATCCACCCCGTGAATCTATCAAATATTGTTCCGAAGAATTAAAGGTACTAAGCTGTCTTTTGGTAGCAAATAAAAAATAAAAAATTACTCACTCAGGAACTACACTTAATTGTAGACTAGTTTACTTCTTGAGACATTCCAATTGCCCCAACATGTGAAGATATGGTGTGTGTGTGTGTCTGTGTGTGTGCAAGTAGTGGTGGAGTCTGGAGAGAGACCATGATTTCAAAGAACAATGTGGTAGCTTTTAACGTTGAGACATGATAAGTGTCTTGAATCCTGTCTGACCTTTCCCTTTTTTGTTTCTTCATTTGCTCTGTTTTCCATGCGTGCTTCCCTTTTTTCGCCCTCTGCTTGCAGTTGAGCAAGTTCTGCCTGTTCTATCTTCTACGCAGTTTTAAGAGGGCAAAGAGAAGATGGCACTGAGGTAGTGAGGGTTCCAAGGCTTGGAGAGGAGCAAACCTTTAAAATTAAAAGGGGAAAAGGGACCAAGACCTGGCAAGAAGGCTTAGGACAAGCCAGGTGAAAAAATATAGGCAGAGATAGGATCAGAATTTTTGATATAAAGGTATTGGGCAGCTGGAGCCCCACTTCCTGCTAAGATGTTCTACAGTTAAATAATGTCAGTTCTCAGGGCTCTCAAGGTTTGCACCTAAGTGAGGGGAAATAGCTTAAATTCCAGAAGAGAATTCAAAGATCGTCTTCTCCTTTTGTTCCAGAGCCTTCAAATTCACTGCGCTCTCAATAGAGTTGCCTTCTTCTGGCATATACTGAATGCATTCAAAATGCAGTTGTCAGCAAAAACAGCTCCCCTTTGTAAATATGCACAGGTGCCTGAAGGATACCTCTGGGAAACAGCTCCCTGGAGTCTAAACCTGCAGGTGGAGAGGAAAAAATAAAAGTAGATTTACTGACTTTTCATTCTTAAAGCTTCAAATCTGCAGTGACAGTGGGAAAAAAAACTCAGGAGAAGGACAAGTCCCTCAGTGAGAGGGTTGGGAAAGGAGACTGTCACAAATTTCCCCAATTCTTTCTGGCAAGAAGAGGACATTGTCTGAAATGCTGCAGTAACTTCACTAGTAAGTTCAGCTACATACAGAACACTTATAAATGGGGCATCAGAAAGAATAGGAAACTTACACATGGGGCCTCAAAGGGGAACCGTCCTCCCAGAGCCATGAGTTGCTGGGCTTCCTCAGGGACAGCCCAGTCCAGAAGGGGTAACTGGAATGGGCACTTGCTTGCTTGATGAATTCCTGTGGGGAGTGACATTTCTGAGTTGATGGTGGAGTCAATGTAGTCATTTTAGATTAGATTTGTGAAACTGAAGAACCAAAAGAAATCTTTCCACCCCCTCAATGATTTCGCAGAAAAATTTACTAAAGCCTAGGGATACTTCGTAACCTGTCCATTAAAGGTCACCCATGTAATTAGTAACTAGGCTAGGCTAGAAAACAGGTATTCTAGCTCAAGAAACTGTTTCTCCACATAGAGCCGAAACCTAATTTATTTCTCTCTAAGCCAATACTCCAGCCCAACACACATCCATAAAAACTCACCAGGTCATCTGTGCTATTAATTTTCAACATCTGAGCATCCAAAGATAAACAGTTCTTCTGGCTTTTTTCCCAATTAAATGAGTCAGGGATAAATAAGTAACAGTGTTCTTCATGCCACAGCCAGTCTTGGGGACAAGGACCTAGGAAGTATGCTATATGTAGTTAGTGAGTTATGCTTGAGTAAAAATATTTCTATAATTCTTAAATCAAGTCTCCCTCTTGGAGCTCTCCTATGCATACCATCTCTTCTTAATCAGAATTAAATCTAGATTCTGCAAATTCCTGGATAGCCTCAGAGTCTTTATTTCTCCAATTTTTGGAGAAAAAGAAAAGACATTCTGTTTTTAGTAAACCAATTAAAAAGTAGGCTGTTAAAAAAGAAAACAAAGCTTGAGCTGGGATCTACTTTTAGAATCTCATCTATTTTTTTGTTTACATTGTGCAATTCAATGAATTTTTTTAAAATTATAGTTGGCACACAATAATATACCAGTTTCAGTCGTACAGCATAGCTATCAGAGATCCACATAACTGACAAAGTGATCACCCCACTAAATCTAGGACCCTTCTTCCCTCTTACATATTTATTACAACATTATTAACCATCTTCCCCATGCTACACTCTACATCTCCATGTCTGTTCTGCAACTATCCATTCATATCTCTTAATCCCAACCTTTTTTCACAGTCCTCCCAACTCTTGCCCCATCTAATAGTCCTAAAAATATTCCCTGTATCTATGGGTTTATTTCCGCTTTTGTTGTTGTTTCTTATTTTGTTCTTTAGATTTTACATGTATATTAAATCATGTACTGTTTGTCTTTCTCTAACCAAATCATTTCATTCAGCACAATACCCTCTAGGTCCATCAAGTCAGTATCTTTTTTCATCCTCTTCCTTTTAGACTATGTATGACTTTTAATCTGAAGTGAGTGTCTTGTAGGCAGTATATGTAGGGGTCTCCTCTATTTTTAAAGTTAAGTTTGGAATAATAAAAGTGAGAGTTGGGAGAATGTCTTTTTAATAGCCTTTCTGCTAAAAAGCATTTCTAAAAAGAAATGCTTATATACTTAAAAATTTCAGGTCTTTGAATAATGGATTTAGACTTAAATACTGTGCTTCCTGATTTTAGACACGTTGTACATAAACCATATGTGGTTCTTGAGTACTTGGATTAGGTATAGTCTACAGTAAGGGGTACTGTAAGTACAAAATACACATCTGCTTTAAAAAACTTAGTATGAAGAAAGAATGTAAAATACCCCATTAATAATTTGCATTCTGATTAGTGTTGCAAAAATATTTCAGATATATTGGATTAAATAAAATATGCTATTAAAATTAATTTCATCTTACCCTTTGATTTTTAATGTAATTACTAGAAAATTTAATGTTGTGAGCATAGCACAAACTCTATTTCTTTGGGATAGAGATGTTCTACGTAGAACAGTATATTGATACAAAGTGACTTTCTCAATTTCGATAAGATTTCAGAAAATAGGGAGAAATTTTCAGTCCAAAGCACCGAGGTCTTAAGCAATAGGTAAGATATGTCAATGTCTATACGTTTATGGACATTTTAAAGAACCCCCAAATCCTCCTCATCATCATCATCACCTCTGCCATGACTTAGTAACAACTGGAATTTCTTTAATAGAAAACAAAGCCCTTTGGTCTATGCTATGACCAAAAATGGGAAAAAAAAAAAAGAAGGGAGGGAGGAAGGAAGGAAGGAAGGAAGGAAGGAAGGAAGGAAGGAAGGAAGGAAGAAACCTAAAATCCTTGAGAAAAGCAACATTTTAATTTGAATTTTCATTGTGGCATAAAACCATTGGATAATTTTATAAGAGTAAGCTTTATCAGGAGAATGTAGGAGGGTGCTGAACTATAGGGTCAGAAAGTAAGAGAACAAGCAAATAGAAGGCTAGGCCAAAAGCAATGAAAGCAAGCGTTTTACTTCTTAATTAGCCTAATTTCATCATTTTATGTAAAAGGAAAAAATACATTGGGTTTTTTGGACTAAAGGGCAGTCTAGGCAGGTTTTCTAAGCCATGACAAAGCAAGAAAGACAAATCTCAAAATGTGGTATTTAAACTACATGTGTTTATTTTAATTATTATTTTTATTTAATGAACACAAATATTTTTATTTGTGCCAAAAACTGTCAGTGGTACTTTACACATATGAATTCATCTAATCCTCACAACAACACTGTGAAACAGATTGCATTCATTTTCTTTGTTTGATGGGTAGAGAAGATGGGAATTGAAAAGTAAGCAGTCTAATTCTAGCATCTTTGTGTTTAATCCTACATCACACTACCTCTCAAACTTCTGAGATGGAGTCAATTGAAGAAATATTTCTTGGTGCCCCTTGGGATGTTTTGATACAGACTCTTGGGGTAAACCTGAAATCTACCCTTTTAAACAAGCTACTTGGGTGGTAATATGAACACTAACTGGTGGTTGAGAACCACCACCAATTTCCAGGCTAAATGTGAACTGTGAAGGCTCTGAATCCTTTTTAGCTGGGTGACCTCAAGCAAGCCACACATGGTAACTCTTCAGAGTCTTTCCCTCTTCATATATACACTGAGGACCACAGATCTCTTAGTAAGGAAGATAAAACGTCTCAAACCTGAGAAAACTGATTTTTTTTTCCAGGTGGTCTTATATTATTGCTTTTGAAAATCTTCTCAAATCTGCTTGATGAAAAGCAGTACTTTATTTGGTATCACTACTATTTGGCCTTTATCTGACACTGTCAAGAAATGAAACACGTTACTTAGTATATCTGCCAGTGAAAGACATATTGCTTATTATTTTTAATTAGTTATCCATGCCTGGCATCTCTGGGAGATGGTTCTGAAAGGTCCTGACGTAGATTTAATTCCATGCAATGAATAAAAACAAAATTTTTTCACAGCCCCTCTTGTGAAATCAACCACAGGCTAATTGTAGCTATTTCTGTTTATATTAACATTCCTATCCTTAATATACCAGCTTTCCCCCTGTAAGTATTCTTAGATATAGTGTATTCTTTTATTTTCTCAGTAATCCCTTCCTTAAAGAGATTAAATACATGTTTGACACTTAGCTAAAGATTAATTTTACTAAAAATATCTGCTTATTTTGGAAAGTTAAATAACCCTGTAAATAATAAAGGAATTGTAAACTGCAAAACTTTCTATGAACTTTATAATTATTATTATTAACATTTAACTTACCTGGGTTTCAATTTTTTTTTAATCTCTAAAATGAAAGGTTCTGTGGTTATCTGTGAACTGTTATTATATAAAGTTTACTCAAAGAAATTACATGGTTGAGATTGAGTTGCACAGATAAACTGGAGAAAACTATTTATTAGTGGCAGTTAGTTATTGATGCTGAGAATAAGACTCATTCATACACCTCCAAGAAGAAATGTACTCCATCTCACAACCTCTAACTCTCCTTATGACTAAAACATATACCTGATTTAATTACACACAGCTGGAAGACTAATAGAAATAACTTCTGTAATAACATCAGACTTTACATTATCATTTACTTACAGATGCTATTTCTATCTGCCTCCTAGAGTATGAGTCCATTAAACAGCTGAGATCAACTCAGTTCTTCTCATAATAAAGTGACTTCCTGAGCCCCTCAGATTTTTGTTTAATTTGAATTATCTACCTAATATTTCTAAGCAAGTCTGCCTTCATTGATTCAATTTAAATTGACATAGTACACTTTAAGAAATAGTGCCATAGAATAAAGTTAATGTAGAGGTAGTGGGACAAAGGAGACCGCTTAGGGAAAAGGAATCAACAATTAAAATACATTGGAATGAAATGAGATAAGAAAATCTGTGGCAAGGAGTAAGGGTTGGAGTGCTCTTTCAGAAAAATCTCAAAACTAGAATTTTAAAAGAAAGAGATACTTATGAGAAAGGAAAACCTAATTCCACCAAAATTGTGCTTAATTAAATCAGGTATTGAGAATTTGGCAGAGGATAGGGTGGGGATGACAGAAATAGAAACTTTTGGTATAGAATATTATGAAATTATATTATAACATTGTTTAAACAATGATACACATATCCATTTGCTAATTTTTAATGCCTAGAGACATTTCTAAGAAAGAGTTAATATTAAACCGAGAAGTTTCTAACACCTCTCTTCACCCCTCCCTCCCCTATACCTGAAAAATTTGCTGCTTTCTTCAGAGTTTCTTGGAGATTCAGGTTCTGATGAAAAAGTTCCATTTGCTTTTTGGAATTCTCATTCAACTTCTGAGCAAGCATTTCTATCATTTCCTTGAGCTCCCTTTGTACCTCCTCGGAAGCTTTTTCTTCCTCCTTCTGGGCTAAAATCTGTCCCTCCAAAATATTTTCCTGGTGAGTGAGGTTTGCTTGCTGTTGCTTTAGAAGATCAGACACCTGGGATACTAAATCACAGTTGAATTAAGACTATTTCCAATCTCCAATAAAAATCCCTCCACTGGATTTTGAAGAAATCAAATAAATCAAATAATCTATTCTGACAACAAATAAACCACTAGAAATTGACCCAAATTTACTCAGAAATTATTGATTTGAAAGTTTTTTTTATATTCCTGCAATATGTATTTTTAATATCAAGAACTATCACAGACTCTTGTGATTTAAAAAGTTATCAAGATTTTACTTGTTATTGAGAGGTACACACAAAACTAATCCCAAAATAAGTATCAGTGGCATAAATAAAATATAAACAATCTAAAATAGTCAGTAACCAATTAGGCTTAATGACTGTTAGTAAGAATGTCATTAATGATTTAGTCTATTTGTATCCTCATTCCAATCAACTCTCTACCCTTTCAGACTTCCTACATTTATTTAAGAACTGTGATACTCACCCTTATTTTAAGTCACTGTGTCACAAGAGTCTAAAACTTTTTTTTTTTTCCACAGCACATTTTAGGAAGGGTGGAGATGAGATGAAGATTGTGAAATCAAGCAGGCAACAAATACTAAGGCTCAAGTGTCTTAGTTTGGGAAGTTTTATGATTCAGTACCAAATGCCTTGAAGGCCAGGATTGACCTTGTTGCAAAGTGACAGAGATTTGAAGAAATACTTCCGATTATTGCCAGTAGTCAAGGGCATGAATCTCGATCATTGTGAAAGGTCTTAGTGTTTATCAATTGAAAAAAATAAATGGTTTGTGACCTTAAACAACAACTGAAAAACAAATAGCACTTTAAAAGCCTTAATGACCTGAATTCCAGAAAGCTGAAATGACCCAGATCTACAACCTGAGCACACAGGTGGCTTAGATGAACAATGGGCACATCTTTTTTTTCTTCTGGGCCACTTTTATTCTTCTCTTCCTTTCTTTTCTTCACAACAACGTCTCTTTCTTAAATAGCCATACTATGAATTTGAAGTATGTTTTGTTTTAAATATTTTATTTATTAGACTGTGTTTCTGGTTCTTAATTTTAAAGTGGTATTTAATAATCGCTATGAGAACTCAACATAAACTAAATGACATTTCTTTCACTTTTGGGTCTTTCAGATGAACTTATGGGTAAGTTATTCCAACTATTTTCTTTCTCATTATGCTAGGGTTTACATAGATTCTATCCGTAAAGTTATGAAAATAAGTCAAAACAAAAACTTTTCATTCATAATTTTCATCACATGCCTCAATTAGTTTGAGAGAGTATATACCCATTCATCTTTCCACTCATTCAAAAAACAGTTTGCCTAAAATGTACCTAAATCGAGGTTGTTTGAAGGTGTTCTGAAACCAAGTTACAAACTATTTTTATAAACTCTCATTTTTTTCCCTCTGTCATTTTTCTATGTCAGCACTTACCTTGCTTTATCAGCACTATGATAGTCACCAGTAAACCCAGGCAAAGGATCCCTAGAGTCACAGCCACAGGGCACCACCACGAAGAATAAAGAAAAGGAAGACCTAGAGTGACAGAAGATAAAATCAGAAAGACAAAAAAGATTCAGGCAAGTAATCAAATAATTCTTTGGATCCCATATGTACCTGGTACTTCGCATTGCTTAGTTCCAGTCTTCTCGAGGACTCTGCAAATAATTCATTATTCATATGTACAGATGAAAAATAAGGACGATTAAAGAATTTAAATAATTTACTCATTGTCACATAACTGACACAATTTAAGGGCCAAGATTCAATACCAGATGTTTGATACTAAGTATCTGATTCTAAAGCTTGTACTTTGTCTATTACTCATCACAATGACCCTTCAAGAAATTCTCAGTCCAGCCTGGTTGAATCAATTTTATCCACAGGGCAGAGAGCCAGATGTTTTTAGTATAGACCGTGTGTGCATGTACACACACACACACACACACACACACACACACACACAGTGTGTTTTATAAGTAACGTACCATAGATGAATGTCAGATATCAAGCAAATAAGCTTTAGTCAGTTAATCAACCTGACCTCCTCAAAGAATTACAATATAATTCTCTGCTATTCTATTTTTAGTCCACTAAAATTACATCTTGAAACTGGGGTTAATGACCAAAATAAACTAGAAATGAAACTTCAACATTCACTTAACTCAGATTAATTTCACATTCTATATTTACACCAGATGCGGCCCTTGTTACTACAAAAAAAATCACCATTAGTATAGAAGCAAATAAATTATGTAGCTCACAGGTGTATGTATGTCTAAGTATGTGTTCCATCACTGAAAGAGCACAGATATTTTGTTTCAGTGGTAAAATATCTCATCTAATGTATTTAGATTCCTCATTTTGTAAAATAAACAAATAAAGGACTAATAATGTCACCCTGTATATGCAAAGAAGAAAACTGACTTGCCAAGTTCCCATAAATATTAAAATTCCAACATCAGCCTTTAATTCAATTGTCAGTAGTCATATGACTTGGAACATGACTTCGCAAAATAACCAGTGTGAACATGTAATGATCTAAATCAATTAATAGTCAAATTTATTTACAGAGTTTTCATATGTCAAAAGCACTTCTGTTAGGTTCTGCAGATGATACAAACAAGATAGAAATTTTGACATGAAGGAATATGGTTTATTCATAGATTCAGTTATTAAGCTCCTAGAGTCTGTGGAGCAAGTTGGCAGAGAAGAAGTAGAAGATAGTAGTTTCTTGCACAATTAATTTCCTAATCTTATCTGTGTAAATACCTGTGTAAATATTTCAACGAACATTTCCCTTGGTTAGCATCTACTCCATAGGAGTAGATATCATAGGAGATCACTACTCCTTAAGTGACGAAACACGAATTTCAGAAGTCACAGGATTCACTCCTGTGCAGGGAAAACACACTCTCATATTCTATAGACCACAATTTGTTCTGTCTCCTTGGTAGATAGAGACCATTCGTCTAATTCCACTACCACAAGTAATTTTCTAATCAGAAAACAATCAAATCTTGTGCAGTAGGTGAATGATACAATCTGCTTCTAAGAAAATTAACTTCATAATTGTAATAAAAGTCAGGCACTCAGTATATACTGTATGATGAATGAATGAATGAGCAAACAACTACTGTTAACTTGTAGGTCTACCTATAAATGCCAGTACTGTTTTCATACCATGTTAAGTTCATCAGCTCAAATGTTAAATTTTTCCATACTCACACTTATTTTTGCTACTGAGAGAAATTTCTATTTTGTTTGTGGAAACATGACCTGGAATTTCTTTATCTAAATTCCTGACATTTTTATGACTTTCCCTTTTTATATTTTGTTCCTTTTTTTTCCAGAATGGATAAAGATAAAAGCCAAATTATCCAGATTGTTTGTGGAGTTGAGATTATAAATTAATGCATACTTAAGCAGTTTAATTTACTGTGTATATCAGATTACAGTTTTTCAAAGCAGTGTTATACAATAAAACATAACTTATGCTAAATCATCCTGAATATTATTTACTCTGCTTACAATAACTCATAAAACATGTCCAGTTTTTGCAATGTCTCAAGGACACCACTATAAAAATTATCATTGTATATACACTGAGTGACTTCAACATTTTCTGAAGCTTCTGATAGATTGGATTCTAGATAAATGGGAGAGTATAATACAATTTTAACTCTGTCATTTACTAGCTGCACAAAATGGATAATTCAGTTAAACCTCTGCTCCCCAGCTAGTTCTCTGTAAAAAGGAAACAATAATAGTCCTAATCTCAAGGTATAAAGATTCAGAAAAATACTGCATGTAAGTGAATAGCAGAGAATGTAGCCTATAGTAAATGCTCAATGAAAGTTGTCATTGTCTACTACATGATCATTCATATCAAGTAATTTCATTCATCATCATCATCATCACCATTATATCCAACTTGTTTTTCTTCTAAGTAAATGTTGTTAATTCTGTAATATTTTCCCATACTCAGTGTTTTAACTTCCTACTTTTATATTCAGTTAATTTGCAGTTTTAAGCTAATCCAGGATTCTCTCCCTGTACACATTCACCATCCCTAGTACCTTTAGCTTTCTCTCCATTTGGTTTCTGATCGGGTTGATCCTTCATAGTCTTACTCTTGAGGTCATCAAAAGTTGCCTCCAAATTCATTCCAAGAATGAGAAAGTGAAGCAGTCAAGGACTTCTACAAAGTAAAAATGTGTGAGCTTCTGCTGGAGTGTTTAAATAGCTACTGCTATCTAATAGAAGAATGACTCAATCATTGGTAGGAGGAAGGAGAGGCTTTGCTTCATATTTGCTGACGCAAATTCTTGGGCTCTGTCTATTGCAGGCGGGAAAAGTGATTCTGATAGTGTTTCAGGATATTTCACTAAGTAATTTATGAAGGGGAAACCTGTGTTTTCTATGAGCATTTGAGGAGAAAAATTTGTACCCACTCTTCAGGTAAGAAACCTGAAACTTGAAAGGGTAAGTCACACTAATTTTGTGGAAAAACGTGCATTTAGACCAGATTGATTCTTTGATTCCAGTGTCCATATTTGTTTGTTTATTTCACTGTAGCAGATTATCTCTATACTGTGTCTTTCATAAGTCTAACATTTCCTTTTTTAATTTTGACTGTTTTAATCATCAATAGACTTAGGAATTTGGGGAGTCAATCACATATGGTTCTTATCTTCAGCCATGGATGACCTGGGTAATTTTATTTTATGTTTTCTATTAAAAATTATTGGAGTGACATTCATAAAATAAAATTTCAAGTGTATGATTTAACAGTATATCATATATATTATACCTGGGTAATCTTACAACTTAATTAGAGGTACTATATATACAGTGGCAGTGTAGCATAATAGCAGAGAAAACTTTGAACCCAGATGGAGCTAGTTTCAAATCTTTCTTTTGCTATCTCCTTGATTTATAATCTTGGAGAATTACTTAACACTCTGAACATATGTCTTTGTCTATAAATGGAAACATATTGTCCACTTCATAATGTTGATATTGTTGCTATGGGGATTCAAATTGGGTGAAAATGCTAAGTTTTATACTTTAAACATAATAAGAACTCAATAAACAATAGTTATTAATATTATGAGTAGTAAACAGTGCAGTTGAATTGCTTATCAAAGAATTTCATTTTATACATGATTGAGTTGAGTCACAATTGTAGAATCTCCATTCAGAGGGCTATATGTATTCATTGATAGAATTCTTATCTGTTTTCCCTTCACAACTTCCTAACCTTAAAATAAATATCTCCTTATAATTATATATGCTTTCTTTAAAAATCCTTTTCTATTAGAGATTTCTTGCAGAGTATTTATGGAAAAAGTGATATGAAATCTTTAAAGTATGCCAGGAAATAAAAAAGTAAGGAGACACGTAAAACAACATTGGAGAATAATATATATGTAAACAAACTATCTAGGAAACTATTAATAAAAACATCAATATTAACAGCTTAATTAGCATTTCATTCAAAACATCCTTAGATTTTTTTGTATTCCTTTTCTCTGTACAGAGTATCTGAGACCAAATTGAAAATATTTATTTGTCAATTAAAGTTTTACTCTATGACACAGTTCATATCCATGCAAAAAAATAGCTCAACGTTTAGCAAATATATCCTAGTCAAATCAGCTTGTAACAAACCAATGTTATCTACTTTTATCACTCAGGCCTCGTCCCACTCTCCTTTACTGTGAGTACCAGGAAGCGAGATTGGTTTGAATTCAATGTGGTGACTTTCACATAAATGAAATCTCATATAATTGTTTTTAATAATGGATTAATAAATACTGAAATGCGGTCATAATGAAGAGGATACCATATTCCTCACAGAAACTCAATTATTTGGTATTTCATTAGTATTCTAGTAGATTAAGAAAAGACATGTAAATACACTCATTGATAAAATAAACTTGACATTTGTGTGTGTGTGTGTGTGTGTGCACATCACATCCTACTAACGTTTATGGATTATCCTGGGAAGAAGTGTCTTGAAGGATATCTTTGACTATATAGTGAAGCATCCAAAGATGTACACAGCATCAGAAAGAATTATATTCTTTAGAGAAGGTCTAAGATTGAGCTAAGTCTCTCAGACTTCTGATATCCACCTCCACACTTCACCCACAAAACCTGAGAAAGCTTCATCAACCATGTTCCTTTGAGTCAACACTCACAGGCTTCTCACTAAGCAGTTTAGGACCTCAAGATGAATTCTGCAAATCTTGTACTCCCTTCAAATACAATACCTTTTTTTTTTCCCTTAAAAAATCCTCTTACTTCATTAACTGATGTCATCATAATAAATTTTTTTAAATAAAAATTTTAAAAATTTAGAAATCCTCTTTATTTAACAGACAGATTTTATCATAGATTTCCTTACTCTTCTCCTTTTATATACTCCAACAGTGCACTATGTTGATTTTCATTTTCATCAATATTATTCCATCTCTTCAACAAAACTACAAACCATTTAAAAGTAAGGATAGAGCCCCTTCTATTAAGAAAAGCTCATTTTTTCCTCCCAACCTAGCACATCATATAAATCATGTAATATTCTCCAGAGTAAACAGCTAATACTTGAGAGTCTTAACTATAAAGACATTGACAGCATAAGTTGGATTTTTAAAATACAGAGAAATTTGACAAAAAAAAAAAATCTCAGTTATTTTATGTTTAAGAAAGTGGAACTAAATCCCAAAACATTTATGTGGTTTGCTGAAAATATCTTTTCAACCTCATGCCAGACAATAACTCAGCTCATTGTTTTACTAATTATGCCAGTTACTAAAAGACACAGGTGATATTGAGATATTATAGATGTTCAGTATGAACATCTCTCAAAAGGATTCAGTAAGAGACTTTTCAAATCGCCAAGGCAGAGACTATCTACTTCATAGAAGACTTTACAAGCACAATCAATGTGAGGAAGGGAATACCCACACCAAAATTACCCTTAAATATTTTTGTATTGAGGAGCCACCACATGGAGAGTTTGAACATTAGAACAGTCACTATTTTTGGGGTCATTTGGTTCCTCAGCTTAGGCTTTTTTGCCTTTCACTATTCAAGTCTGATAGAAACAAACGGGCTCCTCTCTCTTTTTCATTGTGGTAAAACTTAACATAAAATTTTAACTTTTAGCCATTTTAGGTGTACAGTTCAATGGCATTAAGTATGTTCACATTGTTGTGCCACCATCACCATCATTCATCCCCAGGACTTTTTCATCATCTGCAACTGAAGCTACACTCATTAAATGATAATTTCTGTGATAATTAATTTTATGTGTCAACTTGTCTGAGCCATGGGGTAGCCCACATACTTGGTCACACATTCTTCTGAGTGTTTCTCTGAGGGAATTTTTAGATGAGATTAATATTTAACATAAAAGCAGATTTCCATTCATAAAATAAATGGATCTCTTCCAGTCACTTGAAAGCCTGAATGAAACAAAAAAACCTGACCTTTCTCCAGATAAAATAATTCTCCAGCAGACAGCCATTGGACTGGAACCACATCACTGGCTTTCCTGGGTCTTGAGCCTGCTGCCCTGCGCTTCACATTTGAACTTGCCAACCTCTGTAATTCCATAAGCCAATTCCGTATAATCTATCTCTTTTTTTGTATATGTACATCTTACTGGTTCTGTTTCTCTGGAGGGCCCTGATTAGTGCAACTCCCCATTTCTTCCTCCTCCCAGCCCCTGGAAACCACCTTTTTATTCACTATCTGTATGAATTTGCTATTCTAGATACCTCAGATAAGTGAAGGCATACAATATTTGTCCTGTTGTATCTGACTTGTTTCACTTTGCATAATGTTTTCAAAGTTCATCCAAGTTGCAGTCATGTGTCAGAATTCCCTTCCTTTTTAAGGCTGACTAATATTCCTTCCCTTGTGTGTATAAACTACATTGTGTTTGTCCATTTATCCATTAATGGACATTTGAATTTCTCCTGTATTAAAAGATCCAGGGGGATAATTTTTATAATCTTTGCATGGTAGGTAGGTGGACAGACTTGACAGACTTTAAGTGGTTCTTATTATCTCTGCTTTCTGGTTTTATGCTCTTGTATTACCCCTTCCCCTTGAATGTGGGTGGGATTTGTGACTTGTAGTGTGACTAAGGTGATGGAATATATGTGATTATGTATATATAGCTACATAAGGTATAGTGCCAAACTTGCTAACATTTCCTTCCTTTCTCTCTAGCTGCATTTAAAGAAGCAAGGTTGTGTGATTCCCACAAAGAAATGAATTCTGTCTGAGGGAGCTTGGAAGTGTGTTCCTCCCCAGTTGAACCTACATATGAGAACACGATCTAGCAGACACCTTGAAAAAAGCTTTGTGATACCCTGGCAGAGAACCTAGCTAAGCTGTGCCCATACTTCTAACCCACAGATACTGTGAGGTGATAAATACTGTTTTACATTGTTGCTCATATAATTCCTGGTAAGGTGTTATATGGCACATAAAACTAATAATCCTATGATAAACTTTATCCTCCTGTTTTGTTAAACTTCTTTATATTTAACACCATCACTGGCCTTCAATGCTTCTGCGGTTGCCACTCAATACTCAGGCTGCAATCTTCGGCCAAACAATAAAGACACTTCCTAGTTAAGTGGGTTCTTCTGCCACGTTATCTATTTTTGAAGCCCTTGCTATGGCTCAACTCACTTTTCAGATCTTTATAACTCGTACTTGCTGTCTCAGAGTGATAACAGTTTTGGCCTCTATTCCACTGAGGTACAGAGAGGAAGGGACTCTCCAGGGGTTCACTTGGCTTGGGCAAGGTCAAAAAGAAAATAAACAAAGGAACCAGACATAAGTAATTCTTTAGTTCCATTTGTTACAGCTATGGTGTAACAAGGCCCTGAAGCACAGGTGAAAAGGCCTGTGTACATGTGCCCTCCATTGGTTCCACTCCAAGTCTTTAACAACTGTGTCTAAGCTAATGATTCACAAGCTTAATGGAACTACGAGATTGTGTAGGGTTGTAATGAGACCATTTCCCTTTACCTCGGCTACAAGCTTTTTCATCGTAATACCTTCTTCAGTCTTCCTACTTTTATCCTCTCTTCTCCGATATGGGGCTGAGCTCAGAGTTAAAATTGTCATAAGGCATAACCACTTTCATTAGGATAAACAAAATGTTTTCTTTCTTCAGGGGATAAACCAATGAGAAGGGAAAAAAAGTGGCAGTAGTGATTCTAAACAAGAAAAGAAACAAGGTCATTAATAGAATTTTTTTTTGTTCAAATCTGTTAAGAAGCTGGGGGGCAAAAAGTTGATGGCAATCACATGGCAGGAAAGTGCCATGGGAGGAAAAAACAGTCATGTTAACTGGAAAGCCTGTTCAAGCAGGTGAAGTCCAGTGTGACTGAAAGAAGAGATGGCCTGGTTAGCAAGGGGAACAATTCAAGAATTGGAATAGCAGGAAAGGTAGAACATGGTCATAGTCACAATACATATGAGAAGCATGGAGGATGTTAGTTTTCCATGAAGGTGAAGGTCATTGCTGAAATTGAGTGGAAATCAAGATTATCTTAACACATAAAATGCTTATTATATCAGGACAATTTTATACTTTCCACACACTTATTTAATCTCTATGAGCATATGAAGAAACATTGTTTTTCTTATCCCATTTTATAGAGAATGAAACTGAACCAAGGGAGAAATGTAATAACTTGTCCAACATACACAGCTAGTAGGTGACAAAGCAAGTATTTCATCCCAGAAAACCTAGCTGGATGCTTAGCCATGAGGCTCTTCTGTCTCTCTGACAAGAATAAGAGAAGAGAAAGGTTACTGGTGCTACTCATGTACCTGGCACTCTGAATAGAAATATTCTGAACAAATGCCTTCATGTCTCTGATTGTATTTCTTCTATCACATTTCCTCTATGAAACAACATCTAGGGAAGGTCAAGTGAACATTCAACTCTTATTTTATGAATAGCAATATTAAGGACTGGAGAAAGTACATAATAACTCAGTGGAGGGCCCAGACTAGATTTCTGCTCTCCTTATCCTGTAAAATACCTCCCAACTTGCCAAGCTTTCTACTGAAATTTGTAAAATACTATTTATTTTAACCTTATCTTCTTTACATTTAAAAAAATAAAGTAGTCCTCATTTTGTTTTGGAATTGACTGGTTTCAAGTCATCACCATTGGTTTTTCTCTCACTACTTGATTTCCATAGCTAAGAAAAAAAAATTAAGTTTATAAGCTTCATTCTCATTTCACATTGTCATGCTGTGTGAGGGCTCTTAGAATCCACCCCACCCAACAGTTCCCCTCAACAATCATTCAATAAAATTAAAATTTCAGAGTTAGAAAAAATCTGAAAGGTGGTTTTATTCAATGCTTATAAGCTGTATCCCTATACACTGTCTAAATTTCTTATAAAATACTGTGTATTTAAATAATTTCTATTAAGTAAAAGATTACCAACTTAAGTATTAATCATTTATACAGCATTCATGTGTTCTTATAGATATGCTTATTTACAAATATTTTATGTCCTTTCCATTTGTGTTTATTTATACTCTTACCTTAGATTTTATTTGAGAGAAAGAGAAAATGGGCGGGGGGAGCAAAGAGGAGAAAAAGAGAGAATTTGAAACCCAGTTTAGAAAAAGAATGTCTGTCTGACATTTGTTTCAATAGAAATTTAAGTCAGGATAGAGGGGGATTTTTTGGACAGGACTCAGGAATTCTAACCTCTAAACTTGGATGGGATGGATTTCCAGTTCATTTAGCAACCTCTCAGTCCTACTCCAATGATTAGAAATAAATGACCCAGAACCAGGAGAGTTGATGATCAACGTAGTGAAGGGGAGGGTTTCAAAGAGCAAGGAGGGCTAATCGAGGGAGGGGGAGTGAATGAAGTTTAACAGAATGACTTTCAACCTTCAACAGTCACCCTGGAGTGCTGTGGTGAAGGACCAAGAATATTACTCATTTTCAGATGGAGAAGAGTACTTATTGGGTCACCAGCAATCTGCCTTTGATCCTCCTTAAAGTCAAGTTTCTCATCATTGCCTAGAAAAACACCTAATTCAGAGGACTGATGTGTCCTCCTTGAATATCTTCTTTTGGGGGCAGTGGGAGAAATGTTAAGATGTATAGAAAGGATTAATAGTAAAAGAGAAGAAAAGAAGATAAAGGGGAGCAAATGTTGAAACCTTAAAACCAGAAATAGAACTAGAGAAAGAAGCAAGGGTGAAAGAGTAGGGAGAGACTACAAAAAATAAAAGACCAGGGGAGTAAGAAGAAAGAAAGAGAGAAAAGAAAAAACTGATTTACTGCTGAGAAAACTTCTCTCCTTAAGTCCTCTAGGTCAAGAAATTGGACGTGGCATGGGGCTTGGAAAGGAGGTAAGGACATCCCGTGTGTGATCTTGGAGAAGCAGGAGTTCAGCCCAATGGGAGTGAGAATCCCTGCAGTGATGGCCTCTGCCCTGGTGTGTTTCGTCCAGGTGAGTGAGTCGTGAAACACAGGAATAAAGCTTTTGTTTGTTTGCTTCTCAGATAAATCAACTTTCCAAAGAATCTGGGGGAAATGAATGAGGGGAAAAGACATATGTAGAACCAAGGGGTAGTGGGAAATGAATACCTTGAATGTTTTCTCAGTATTATGGGGTTGCATAGTGCTAGTGTGACGAATGGCAACATCAGCGAAAAGGGGGACAGAAATGAAGGCAGCCATAGATACAAGCAGGATAGCTGTGGCAATTTAGAAGTCCTACTTTTGTATATTTCTCTCTTTTAGCCTCCTATCACCCATTCTTCAAATTCCCAAGTAAATGATCAACCCTAGCTCTGTAATTCCCCTAAAACCGTTTCCCACATCAACTCTTACACAATTCTTGAAGTTTATAGGTGCCTTCAGATCAGAAATAAGTTAAAAGAAAGAAAAGTCTTTAAAAATACTTTGGATCTTTTATTTCTTCCCACTAAAAATCAGAAGTTCCTGAGTAACTCATTTGGTGGGAAAGGGTTCACTGGACTGGGGGGATTCTGGACAATTGTCAAGGGAGAGTTTACACAGCTATGAAATCTATGAAGGAGAACAAGTGAAGAAACTGACTAGTATCAAGTTCCTGTGCAGCTCCTAGGAGGAAGTGAGCTGTCTTTTTCACTTCCTATATACCAGTTAAATTAATGTCTAAAATCCATTTTCTTGGGGTTTTTTTTTTTTTTTTTTGCTCCCCTTTCTCTTCCTTGACTGACCCTTGCCTTTTTCTCTCCTCTTCACTTTTGTAACAGGCCTAAAAGAGGCATTTTATCTGCTGAGTGCCTTAGGCTTTTCTAGCTTTTAGTCAAGAAAATGAAACAAAGTCCCAAGGCTGGGTTAAGGATGCACAGGTTTTGTCATCTTTAGTGACCAACTATAATTAAAACAAAAACCAGGAGTTTCTCAAATCTTACCCATAGAAGACAGCTTTTAGTCTTTTTTAAAAAAAACCTTTTATGATTTATCAGAAGTATATGTGTGTTCCCTCCCCATAAAATCACAATAAATGTAAATCTCTGTCCCTTTCTAGAAGATGTTTGTGGTCTTTGTTGCTGATTTCCTGAAATATCAAGTCTTTTAAGTGATTGTGAGAGAGAAACAGTTTCTAGAACAAAAATTTACCTAGACAAGTTTTTGAAGGAGAAAGTTAGCTGAAATATAAGGTAAAAGAAAGAATGGAAGGTTTCTTTATTGAGAGTTGAAGGGACTTAATAGGAATGTCAAGAATTTATTAGAGCAGAGTTTTCCTTTGTTCTTCTAATTCAATATATATAATTAAGTGTGATTTGAATTATGGCCAAATTAATAGGTGTGTGCAGTTGGTCATGTTACTTAAACCCCTATGCCTTAGCCCCTTAACCATTTAAAATAAAGTTAAACATATCCGTATATATGTTATTGTGATGAAATGTTACAAAATATTAAAAATTTTTAGCAGTCTGACTTCCATACAGTAGCTATTCAATATGTAACTTCTCCCACTCCTTCTTTCCCTATATGGTATGTTATGTATGTACTGAGGAAATGAAAAATAGCAATGGGATGTGTCAACCAAATTAAAAAATGAAGGCTTTCATGTCATCAACAATCACAACAAAAAAGAGCAGTGGGGTAGAATTCAGTTTTCACTGGGAGATAATTAGGAAGACAGTAATAGTATCCCGAGGGACAGATTAGAAAATTTCTAGGACAAACAAATAGATATAAATGCTGACTCTCATTAAAAAAAAAAAAAAAAAAAAAAAAAAAAAAAAAAAAAAGGAGGAGGAAGAAGAAAGAGAAAAGAAGGAAGGAGAAAGAAAGAAACCAGACAGTGCTCTTCCAGGTTCTCCCACTTGCGATGCAGTAATGAATAGACATCTGAGAGATGAAAACAAGCAGTCCTAAACATGGCTGGTGCTGTGAACTTGTACTCATATTTACCCTGCTCTCACCAACTGATCTAACAAAGTACTGTCATAAGGGAGGACTGATAAGCTGTTGAGCAGAGCAGATGCAAAATTTCCCTGTCTAACACTGTTTCTCTTTCTACAGCTTCGTTGGGCAAGATGTGAGGAGAACTGTGTCAGTCCTGAACAGTAAGTAGCTGAGAGTCCAAATGGGGAGGAAGGAGAGATAGACAAAACATCAATATACAAAACAGGGTCAAAAAGTCATCAGATATCTGTGACTTCCCTTATTTCTACTTAAATGGGCATCAACCCGCTTCTCTGACAGACGGGTTATCCAAAAATAAAAACATGTATTTGTGTCATCCTAAGCACTCATAATAACACTGCTGACAGCATTTTTTCCAAAGCCAATCTTCCTATTGAAGCAGCAGGCTTAATCTAGATTTATGCAATCTTAGAGATTTGCAGTAGACTTAGCCATGCTTCTCAGTGACTCATCATGACAGACTGGATTCAGCATCTGAGTCATAGGCAGACACACATTTGGGTAATTTCCAAAGGTGCATCATCCCTTCATATCTGAAAAGTATTTTCTATTTTTTTAGGGTATGTTAATATGTAATGGAAACCTCATTGTAATAAAATTTATCTATCACCTTGAGGTAGTTGTACCTTAATCTAAACCTGTCATAATTAAGTCTTATGTAGACACAGAGGAAATAAAGATAAAAAGAGAAGAGATTAATTCTACTTGGAAATAAAGCATTAAAAAAAAAATAAAAAAAGCAGAGGCAGTTTGAAAGACTTGCTCAGGCTGAAGGAAAACACATATTTAGCCATGGGAAGGGTTTCCCAATAGCCAAGTACGTTACACCCAGGAGAAACAGTGTTGACCTTGGTTACTTGTCACACACTTTCTGAGGTTTTAGATACCTACCACAGTAAGAAGGGGCATTTTTAACACAATCAGAAAATTGTGATGGTGTAGAACTAAAAGGGGCTTGAACAAATAGGGAATGGGAGACAATCCAGGGAGACATTGTTCAGTGAAAAAGCAAACTGTATGTTCCACAACTGTGCAAACGAAAAAGGGATACAGAAGTAGATTTCAATAGATCAATATATCAGAAAGTATTGTTAAATTTATTCATCTTCAAAGATTTATTCTCCTTTGCCTCTCCTCCCCATTCCTAAGTTTATCCTATACTCCTTTTTTTTTTTTAATCCCTATAGGAAAAATTTGTAATAGCCCTAGTTAATTGTAAATATTTAATTAGCTTTCATCATGATGAAGTTGATATTTGTATTTTCCCCCTTCTCTTTTGGCCTCAGCAGATGTATATCAGTTTTTATTCTGTCTGTGAACATTTAGAGCCTTTTCTATGGTAGAAATTTTTATGGTTTTATGGTGGCCCATTTTGCAACAACTTGCAACAACATACATAAATTACAAACTTCATTGAATTGTTTTCATACTTATAACTAAAATTTTTTTATATTTAAATATATACAAACCTTAACTTTCACATCCATTTTCAAACTCACTCTTTGTAAACTTGCATTGGAAGTTCTTTCTGGGTAATTGTCATCATAACCATTTACAATGATAATGGTTACATTTTTATTAACACTGTTTCATGATCACTCCTTTAGACTGTCTTATAATGATTTACAAAATGATTTAACAATGCCATCTACAGTATAAAACACTAATTAAGGCATCCCATTTCACAAGAGACTCAGCTGGCTACATTGAAGTGAACATAACCTGTGATGCTTTTAATATAACTAGATGCCATCTTATTGTAACTCATTGTTCTGATTCTGGAATCATAACAAATATTGACTATATTTTTATTGCAAAAATAATTTATTCTTTCTTCATAGTTGCCTGACCACAGACTGGATACATCTCTGGTATATATGGTAAGTTTCAGGTATAATACCCAGAAAGACATTTAAAAGAGGCTTTATTTTTCTCAAGGTTTGTTTTGTTTTGTTTTGTTGTTTTGTAAATATTTGACAGCAGGAGAAAAAAATGTATGAGACAGCTAGCCTACTTACCTAGCATCTCATGGAGTAAAGTTTATTTGCCTCATTACTACCTTATGTGAAAATATGCCAGGATTGCCTATTTCAATATCATCTCCTCCACCAACATCAACAGATTATTGTGTATTTTCTCAGGATCAGCTCTAGAGATTACCTACATAGAGGAGATTCCTTCAGTAAAGTGAAAAGCAGCCCCTCCAAACCACATTGAATCTCTTACTCTTTGTTCTAATGAACTGTCTTAGTCTTGCTGACAAACTAAGGACATATATATGTGAAGTGAAAGCCTTGGGATTAGAATCTTTTAATTATTCTATAAAATATTCCCACAAGAATTAAAGTGGAGACATTGATGGCTGATTATGCCGAAGTCGGAGAAAAAAGGCAGATCACAGAGCTCCCCTGCCCCGTGGGCTTCTTGCAGGTTGCTGGTGGTAATTGGCGCGTTGCTGCTTCTGTGTGGTCTGACTTCTGTGTGCTTCCGCTGCTGCCTGAGTCGCCGGCAAAATGGGGAAGACGATGGCCAGCCACCCTACGAAGTGACAGTCATTGCTTTTGATCATGATAGCACTCTCCAGAGCACGATCACTTGTGAGTTCACTGACATTACTTATGGGAGGTGAACCCAGGTTTAAACGAACGATTAGGATGGTATAACAGTATAAAAACATTGATTGAATAATATTATGGATTCTAGAACTCAGGGTGGTTTTATTTCCAAAAACCTGATGGGATGGTGACCTGGCCTCTCATGGCTGCTATTTTCTCAAATACTGGTCTGACTGATAGAGTGAAGAAAGAAGTGAAATGTTGGAGACAACGTTGGAAATGTTCTGTAGGAAAAATTACTCAGTTCATAGTTATTTTGATAAAGTTATTTTAAGTTCTGAACATGTCTCCTTTTCAAAAATGTCTTGGATTTTGTATAAACCTACATTTTCTAACTTTAGTATAGAGAAATATTTTATTTGTACTTTCAGTTCTTTTATTCTCCAAGTCTTAATGCACTAAATATTGGCCCCAATATCCTCTTTATGGTCATAAGACACTTTATTTTCTTCTGTTCTCTTCTTTATATTACATTCTTTCCTAAAATTGGAGGGTAAATACCAGGCAGAACAGCAGGTAGCAAAACACTGTGACATTTATTTTGCAAAAAAATATTATAGCATGTTGTTGCTCACCTTCCCTGCCTTTCTGTTCTATCATTTTTGAGATAAGGCAGAAATAAATACTCCTAAAGAGTCTGTAGTGTCAGTCAGTTGGCATAAGGGTTCTGAATCTATAAAGGGGAAAGGGCAAGGTAGTGAGATATGGGACACAATTTAGAGAATTTGACAAAAATGAGAAGACAGGATCCTCTAGCTGAAAGTGAAGTTGGTTTCTAAACAAGCTTCACGGGATTTTCATAACATTTGTGGCAGAGAGCTGACAATGAGTTTGGACACTTGATAAAAGTAAAAGGAAGTTAAGTATGTTGTAAGTCTGATTTCTGAGGATGTCATATTTACTCCAGCTTTGTTCCTTCTGCTCTCACCAGCCCTGCAGTCAGTGTTTGGCCCTGCGGCTCGGAGAATCCTGGCAGTGGCTCACTCCCACAGCTCCCTAGGCCAGCTGCCCTCCTCCTTGGACACCCTCCCAGGGTATGAAGAAGCACTTCACATGAGTCGCTTCACTGTGGCAAGGTGTGGGCAGAAAACACCCGATCTACCCCCTGTGCCAGAAGAAAAGCAGCTGCCGCCAATGGAGAAGGAGTCTCCTCAAGCAGAACACTCTTCAAACTGATGGAAACTCTGGCTTTATAAGTGGGATGGGGCTGGTAAAGACAGACATATGAAACATTTTTTTCTAACTTTCAGAAGATTTAGGATGACATCTAAACATCATTTAGTGTAAAATACGAATTCCAACTCTTCTTTTCCAACCACACATATTTTCTGACATGGGATGCTCTAATCGAGAACCCTCATTCTTTCCCTGATAGTCAAAATTTGCAACTAACCTCTAGCAATGCTGATTACTACAGAACCAGGAAAACAAAGATTTCTTGAATTCCTCCAGCTCTTGAGTTTCTTTACCCAAATGATACTGCAAGTTGCTTTTCTCTGTCAGCTAATAGATAATACACTTGAGAAGTAAAACAGCCATAAACATTAATGCACCAAATTCATCTTTCCTCTTGAGAGAACACCCCATTTTATACTGAGTGACAATGATAATCTTGGATGTCATATAATATCTAACTGGACATCCAGAATTCAGAAATGGGGTTGCAGATATGGGACAGGAGAGCACAGTATATAGATAATTCAAGTGCCAGCTATCAGAGGTCTTTCTTTCACGTTGGTTCTGCCAACCAGCGGTATGAGACATTGCATGGAGTGCAGTTACAGTTCTATTCATTTTTCAGTTCCTCTTCTAACTTTGAAAGTAGAGCATCGCTTTGCTCCTTTCCCCCTTCCTGCTTTAACCACTTAAGTCACATCTTCAGTGACAAACACTAGACTCTAGTGGTGGCCTTCACTGCCACCTAGAGGAGCCATGATGGAAAACACATTCTCCTGTTCAGCCTATCCACAGGCCTCTCCACTTCTTGCAGCATTAACTGAACTAAGCCTGGATGAGATCCTTCCGAAGGCATCTTCCTGCTACGTCATGCTAAGGTGCCCACTAACACACGACCTCCAAAACGTACTATTATTGGAAAATTGAGGAAGTGTAATATTTGGGGGAAAACTACTCATTAGTGACTGTAGATAAGTCTGAAAACTTTAAAGCAGTTTGCTCCTCTCCTCAGTCACCATGGAGTTCACTCCTGTCACCTCCCATTTTGTTACTAGCTATTAGCACCTGTTTGGCTTCATTTCTTACTATTCTCAATCTAAGACGTCTGTCACTTTCACCACTGTTTTCAAAAAATTTTAACCCCTTTCGACTTTCCTCACTTCTATCCTTCAAATTCTAAACATTGGTCCAATGAAACTGCTATCTCCCCAAAGCTACACTGCTGAGCAGAGCTGCAGAAAACCTCTCAACTCTACTGAGGTTGTTACAAGGTCACGGTCTCCAACACACCTGAATAATTTACCATTACTTCCAGATTTCCTTCAGTCACTTTCCCATTTCTTTCAGTAGTTATTTAAATTTCAATGTCTCTCTTCAAACCCCACGCTCCTTAACACTAGGCAGGGGACTTATCCTCCTAGTTTAAAGACAGAGAAAATCAAACCTTTAGGTAACTTCTTTGCCCAAAGCTGCAAACCTCTGTGGATCTCCCCTTTACTCCTTCCTCTGGTCTCACTGAAAGAGATGTCCTTCCTTCTTCTCAATAATTAAACTGCAAATTATGCTTTGTATCACATTGATTCAACAGTTTCTTTGTTGGGCAGGTATTATTTAGGAAATTATGTGCCATGAATAGTGCAGAGGTGGCTGGGGCTATAAAATTATGCAAGACACAGAGGGTCTCTGATTCTTGGTCCTCACAGAGCATAAGAAAAGGCAAAAGAAAAATGGTAGAAAACATCGAGAGTACAAAGAACCTCTGGGAAAGGCAGGGTGAGGGAAGGTCATTTTTAAAAATAAGGAAAGGTCTGGTAAATTCGAGGAACTGAAAAAAGACTAGAGAAGAAGACTGTAGTAAGCTAAGGAGAGAACTGCAGAAATAGAGTCTAAGAGAGGGACAAGGGGCCTTGGGAGTAAAAATTATAGGTGTTGAGAAACCATTGCAGGATTTTAAACAGTAAGTCACTTGATGCAATTTGACATTAAGACAATGAGTTAATGCTACAGGAGAACAGAAAGGAGTAGGCCAGGTATGAAAGCGTGAAGACCAGATAAGGGCTACTGAAGAAGAGTAGCTTATGGCTGGGACTAAAGTAGTAATATTTGAGATGAAAATAGAGATAAGTGTAAAGATTTGAAAGATATATTGGGGAAAAGATCATCAGGATTTGCTAATGGATTGGGTAGGGAAATGTAGTAAAGGTAAAAAGGAAAAAATGACTACTAGATCATTGACCTGAGCCAATGCATGGAAGGTATAGCAGTTTATTAGTGCAGGGGAAAGACCAGATTTAGGGGAAAATTCCAGACAGTGATTTCTAAAATAGGGAAAAGGCATTCGATGGAGAGATAATAACTAAGTTAAGATAAAACCCGCTTCTGGGTATAAATAAGATACTCAATTCCCCATCTCCCTTCTTTTCTCTCTTGCATATTTAATTTTTCACTTTCTACCGGCTTCTTCTCTTTAATACACATTAGATTTATATGAATTATATCTTGTAAAATGAAGGGGAGTAAACAGCTGAAGGAAAAAGATGTCACATTGTTAAGTCTATACTAAGCAATTCAGACACTGAACTTAAACACAATCTGTTCTTAGCAGGACAATTCCATAATGTGATCAACATTTTAGAAAGATACTCTGATGCAAATCTGAGATCTTAGCTAAACTGTGAAGAAGGATGATCTTAGTTCTACCTAAGAGCTTATTATAAAAACCTTAGCTGAAAGCAATGAGTCTGAAAATAAATATAGGGGTGTTGATGAAATGGATGATAATTATTTCTTCTTTTCAACAGAACTCTAAGCTGTGCCCAAATTGAAAAATAACAAAAAATTTTAGGAAATCATATTTATACACCATTTTTCTTTAGATTTTTTCTCTAATTTTAAGCAGTAGTTGCCTATTACTTCTTTCTCAGCCTAAATAACACGAATGTGTACACACCTGCAGCCTGGCAGAGAAGCTGCACTATCATCCTCGACAACTTACTTAGATATCTTGGAGACGATTATACTAAGCAAAATCACCTTCCCCATCACTTTTTACTGCCAAAATAGACTCCTGTAAACAATCTGGGCTCTGTCCAGGGTGATAACAATATGTGAAAGAAAGTGTCAGTACCTACTCAGCAGGAAATAACTCTAGCAGCACAAAGGTCCTCATCTCTGAGAGACCTGAAAGACCAGTAGATATGAGTTTACATGGGACAATGCAGGCTCTCCTCTCTGAGGGAAGGTGGGTCTGAGAGAAGATGGGACTGTGATGATTGCTTTCTTCTGTGGTTTGGAGGCTTGAATTGGCATTATGGGTGTGGTCTATAAGACCTTTATTAGAGGGTCTGATTAATGCATTAAGAGTATACTTGTACATGGATATATAAAAAATAAAAAATGAGATTTATGTAACCAATATGAGAGACAGGAGAGAAAAATTGCAAAGTTTGAGAACAGCGAAATTTGTTTTCTTTTCCTTGGGTAAGCAGATTGGCCAGAAAGCAATAAAGAGGCCGCTGATGGGGAAAACAATTTCAGTGATTTATGGATTCTACAACGCACACTGAGGGTTCAAATATTTTGCATGCCGTCTCTGAGTAATGGTGGCTAGGGTCCTTCTATTGGCACCTTCACCTTTGTTAAGCCAGGATTACAGTTTCTTACCTCAGAATTCCTCATAATTTGGTTTCTGGAAAGGTTGTTGTGAAAGCAGTAGTATTTGAGTTGAAACCTGACAGATGATAGAATTTTAAAAATTAAGTATACCGCATAGCAGCTTTTATTGTCTATGAGCAAAGGTGAAAATAATGTGAATGTGCATTATGAAGAATGTTAAAAATTCTAAGACTGATATAATAAGAATAAATCTGGGAAAATAGGTTGGCATCTTCTTATGGTTGGCTTTATATGGAAGCTTAAGCAGTTTGATCTTTATCCTGCATTCTGTGAAAGCCATCGTAAATTTTTAAAGCAGGAAAGTTATTATATAAGCTGTAAATGCTTTTGCTGTTACTAGAAGATGAATAAAAGAAGTAAGATGTAGAAGACAGAGAGACCGTTATGGCTACTGAACCATCCAACAGACAATACTTCTTCAATTTCTTTCAAAAAAGCTTAGTTATAGGCAAAGTTATGAAATAAGGCAGGCTAAATTTAACACCTCTTTATTTTAGCTTCCCTGTATTCATCCTTTAATTGTTTTTGTTGCCCTTTGGTCATTGCTGTCCTTATTTGACAAATGATGTCACTATTCCAAGTATCTAGACCTTTCTTGAGTTCCAGTTTGTATATCCAACTTGCCTGCACAGGGTCTCTCTCATACTCCCTTTTTGCACTAGACTTGGAACCTGCTCTCTTCTATATTAGTTAATACTTATTACTACAGGTGGTAAAGTTGAGTACTATCCTCTCTCTCTCAATCAAAAAGTTTGTAAATCCAAACTCAGTAAATATCAAAGTAGGTCAATAGAAAACCAATTCAAAGGAGGCAAAAGTTTATCAAAAATCAAATGACTGATAAGCAGTCATATTCATTTGAATGCCTGCGGTACATCATCTAATTCTCCAAACCACGGTTTCCCTTTTTATCAGTTTTGGAGGCTGAACTGTAGAGATGTGGTATGACTTGCAAGAAGTTGAGTGTCTAAACTGGTTTTACACTCAATTGCCTCAGACTTCAAACACCAAACAAACAAACAAAAAAACCCTTTTGCTCTTATTTTTAAATTTAAATTTTATTTCTTTTAATCAATGTAAACATTCATACAGATTAAAAAGTCAAAGAGCTCTACAAGGCTCATAAAGAATAATAGCACTCTCCAACCATACACATACATATATAACACACCCTCTAATTTTTAGCTGATTTTGTAAAATCTACATTTCTCCAAATATTATGTACACATTGCTATTCTTGATATTAATCTTCAATGTGGAGCATCATCTATTGACTTGTCCTTATAGAAGAGACAAAATTTAGCCCCTTTTCATTACCATGATTTATACTTTTACTACCATGACATATTTGAACATTTATTATGCCCCTCTGTCTTCTAAATATAGTTATGTCATAATTTTGATTAGGTGAGTATAATGGGTAGCAGGAAAAAAGACTACTAATGACTAAAAGCCTGAAACCAGGCTTTTTGCATCTTTCTCTTACAACTTGTCCAGTCATGGTGAAGTCAATTGTTCTCTGCTTCAAATTCTTAGGTTGTAAAATGATGATAAAATGAGTATATTTACATTATGTTTACACTGTGTGTGAATTATGGGGGTTAATGCATATGTACATACTATACATAAAGCTTGTATTTTAAATCCTTTTTCTTTTTTGCATGCCTGTTTCTATGTTCAAATTTTCCCCTTTTTAGAAGGATGACAGTTATATTGGATCAAAGCCTACCCTAAAGGCCACTTTTTAATTAGATTATCTGCAAAGACCCTATTTCAAAAGTCACATCCAAAGATACTGGAGTTACGACTTCGACATTTCTTTAGGGGACACAATTCAGTTTATGACACAGTTGTTTTAGTGGAGTTTCAGGAGACAATAAAGAAAAATGTATATTTTTTAATTCACCATCTTAGATCAGAAGTCTACCCTTTGTTTTCTTGACTATGACATATTACACTCTTTTTAAGTCTTTATTTTGTATCCAAAGCACTGAGGATATAAATATAAGTAATAGATCACCAAATAGCACAGAGTCTACTAGGAGAAAGTACCTGAAAATAAGGACTTAAATGTCATTAGAATTCTAACTCTATCTTTAAATCTCTCTCTATCCTTATCTATATATCCTATCTCTCTGTTATTTTCTTTTTAAAATTATTTTCCCCCTCCTTTCCCCCCCTTCCCCCATCCCTGACCTATGGATGTTGCCGTTTCCCCTTAAGAACTGGATCTCTGAAGTTGGGACATCTCCTCCCACACACACCTGGGCCTGGGGCACTCAGGTATGGTCCATGGCGCCACCTGGGGCATGAACCCAGGACCTTCTGTGTGTAAAGCAGACATGCTAAGCACTATACTACGGAGCTACCCCTCTGTTACCTTCTTTATCTCTCTTATATTGGACTGGTGCATTTGGACAGCAAGTTTGGACTTCACGAAACTAAGACAATGGCTATTGTAAGCCTCTGATCATGTATCATCCAAACTCTCTCATCAAAAAAGGGGTTTACTTCTCTTAGTTCAAAAGTGAGAAATTTTAAGAAAAGATTCTGATTAGTCTTTTGTAAGTACCTGGCCTTCTAAGTGGTCAAGGTAGTCAGGGTCTCTGATTGGTGGATGCCACTAGAACTATGTGTTATCAGTGTGAGAGGAGTAGTTACTTACAAAACGACATATTATCCCCTCCCCCTCCTTCCCCCCAAAAACATAATGAAAAGTAATGGACATGTTATTATCTAATGATAATGCATCATTAAATGTGCTATGACAAAGATAAGTGCACAATGCTTTGAGAGCACACTGAAAGCATGCAGAAGTACCTGGGCAAATGAGATGAAAAAGGATTCTGAGAGAAGGTGATGCCTGAACTAAGCTCTGAATGATTTATAGGAATTAGACAGAAAAAAAAAATAGGATAAATTGTTTTTTTACAGAAAGAGCCCTTGTATATCCAATGTCCAGAAACAAGGGCAATATAGGGAAAGAAGTAATTTAAGTAACTTAATATGTCTAGACCATAGAGTACAAAATAAGAAATAGCTGTATAATAGACTAGAGAGATAAACAGCAGCCAGATCACAGTATTATATTTCTCCACTAAGGAATTTGAGTTTTTCCCAAAGACTACAGAGAATCTCTGACCACTGAATGATATTAAAGAGATAACACAATGATACATAGTTTTATTATAGTTATTCTGGCATCAGTGAGCAATCCTCCCACCTCTCTTATTCTCTCTTAAAAATGATAAAGACAAAAGAAAATATTAATTAAGAATGGGTTTGAGTAATAGTGGTGGTTTTAAACATGTCCATAAATTATTTAACATTCCTCCCATATTTAGGAGTGGGAACCAAGGTCTATTTACCTACAGAAGGACATCTTGGTTGCTTCTGAGTTCGGGCAATTATAAAGTTACTATAAGCATCAGTGTGCAGGTTTTTATGTGGACAGAAATGTTCAAGTTCTTTGGGAAAATACTGAATTGTATTGTAGAGTATGTTTAGTCTTCTAAGAAACCAACATTTTCCATTTCCATTTCCATCACTAATGAATTCGAGTTCTGAAATGTGAGATTTTAAATATAGTATTTTGTCTTTGGTTAAAAAGGAATTTTGAAGTATTTTTATCTGATTAAATATGTTAATTTATAAAATTACCTTTTGTGTAATATTTTAAATGTTATGCTGAGAATACAGGTAGAGAGCAAACTCTGGAAGTTGACAGATTCGGTACTCTAAGATAAAGCATTAGCATTTAAAAAAGACTTGAGGCAGAAATATGAATGAAGTTTCATCTCCAAATTATTTTTCATAATTTTTAAAATGAAAGCTAAAATCAGTATTTTAACTAGTTATGATTGTTTTCAGATTTGATCAGAAAAAAAAAACAGTCTTAAAATATTAACCTCCATTACAATTACTTTTCTCAGCTGGCTGTAAGTTGAGAGGTTTTGTTATATTTGGGTCAAGATGAGCTGAAAATTTCAATTTGAAAATGAGGACTAAAAATCATAACCCTGTAATGTGATAAGCTAATTCTAGGATTTTCACGCATAAAAGAATTCAAAGTTGCCATAAAAAATAATTAGCATCGAGAAGTAGGGTTATGTAATTCATTTTCCTTGTTTCAATTATAAAAATTTCTTTTATTTGTAGGTTTATTTAAATCAGAGACACTGAGACCTTGATAAAAGAAGAAAGGTGACAGGGGCTGCCATTGTTTAATATAGTTTTCAGAACTCCCTTGCACTGGGCAAACCAACCTTTCCATACCCTTCTTTGTCGTTCACAATTTGTTACCCACCCCCAGTCTCTGGAATCACTCACTGCCAAGAGCAGTGATTAGAAAGGCCTTAGTCCCTTTGATTCTTGGTGGGAAAATGGGATGGCCAGAGGGAAGCTACTCAGGCACCTGGCCCACCACCCAGAGTCGTTCACTTCCCTTTCAGGTCATACTTTCTATTCACTTTGGGGACACTTAACCAATATTACTCTCCTTCAAGTGAATTTTTGCATAGGAAAAAAAAAAACGCCTGAGTTAATCAAAAATCGCTTGGTATTTTCTTTTCCCTAAGACAGGGCCCAACTTCTGCGTTAATAGGAGAAAAGCGAATCATTCCTATATTTGAACATGCGTGAAACCCCTAGTAACCATGACTGACCACGTCCCTGGATCTCCATTACGTAAGGTGGATGCCCTTCACCTAACACGCCTTTTGGAATTCCCGAGTCACGTTTTGTTTACGTTCCTGCTCTAAGAACAAGCTGCCGCAGGGACCCAAACAGAGTGACGCCACCGGGCAGGAGGGGTCACGGCCGGAGGAAGCCAGCCTCACCCCCGAGGCGCCGGGCGGGCGCAAACGCAGGAGCAAAGGGCTAAATGCCAGCACGGGACAGTTCCCCAGTGGCCAGAGACACCCTCCAGGGCCCTCATCTCGTCTTTCCCCAGCCTCCAGGTCCCAACAAGCTGGGACAAGCCGGATCGTCCCCGCCGCTTGTTTTGGGGCTCCACGAAGAAACAGCGAGGGAGAGGGGAGGAGACAGCATTAGACCACATTTTTTGTGTGTTTTAAACCCGTCTTTCATGTCCCATTACCGATCAAATAGGAAGGAAAAGCGGTTCCCGTGGGTAACGACCTCTAATTCAGGACCAGTTCGGAAAGAAGGAGAAGTCGCTGAGACGGACGGAGCATTTGCCCCCCTCCCGGGCGGCGCGGGTCCAGGGCGCCCGGTGGGGGCGGAGCGTGGGGCGGGGCGTGGTGACGTCACGACGCCGCCGCGCCGCGGGGCTGTTTCTGTGTTCCCGGCGCTCGGGGAGAGCCTCCGGCGATTCTCTGCCTGGCAGGCCTCTCTCCGGAGACCAGGGCACCCGAGGTCCCCTCTAGCCGCTCCAGCCAACCGCGCTGATACCTGCGGGAGCTTCCGCTTCGGAGGCGACTCCGAGCCCAGCGTGAAATTGGGCGGGGGCGGGGGGAGCGGGACGGGGGAGACGCAGGCATCCGCGAGGGAGGCAGGCCCCGTGCGGGCATCTCCGAAACCCTGCGGTTCGTCATGAAGTTCCAGTATAAGGAGGACCATCCCTTCGAGTATCGGAAAAAGGAAGGAGAAAAGATCCGGAAGAAATATCCAGACAGAGTCCCCGTGAGTGTCAGGGGCGCGGGAAAAGCGGGGCCGGCGTGTGGGGGATGGGAATGTGGGGGCGGGGGAGTCGTGATGGCTGCCCGAAGGCACGGAGGAGCTCTGGTCTTTACCAGTCCTTAACCCTGAACGCCCTTCATCACTGCGAGGACAGCCGATGGGATGGACGTGCTGCCTGCGGGACCTTGTCAAACCCGCATCCCCGGGGCCCGTCCCCATCCTTAGAGCTGACCGCATCCTTGGAGCGGAGCCTGCGTTTGAGTGACTCAGCAGTATCCACAGGCGGTGTAGGTTGGGACGTGCCCAGAACGTGACCCTTTGCGGGAATGGTCAGGTTGAGATAGGCACTGGCCGCCTTTGAGACTGCAGGGAAATCGGATGCTGTGGGTTGTGCGCCCATAGATGTCTTTCGGTTCTCCCTTTATCAGGTTGTCTTCGGCCCTCCTAGCATTAGGTTTGAGAGGGAAGCCAGTGGATCCTTCCTTTTATTCTGTGAGAATGGCGATGGGGGTGGGGGGTTGCCACCAGACAGACCTGGCCTAGAAAACAAGGTCATATTCTCTGCGCAACAGTCGGGTTGCCTCATCATTCCTGGCTCTGGGGGCAGGTTGTGGGGGCAGCCAGCCTTCTTTCGGTACCTATTCTGATCATATTGTACCTGGGCACAATCAAGAAGGGCAGAGGCCTTTTTCTCTCTGTTTTGAATGCCGGTTTATGTAATTAAAACTCAGGCAGGCAGTGAGGAGGAACAGAGAAGAAATATTAAGGTATTTATGCATCCGGGCATTTTCTCTGTCACCCCTCCCCCTCCACTTGACTGATTTTTCTCAAGTAGGCTGCTCAGCCCTATTGAAAGGCAGAAGACTTTTTAGTGTGGTAGAAGGAGCAACAACAACCGTTGGATTTTGGAGATGGAGGAGCAGAGATTTTAATGTGCTCTTGATCTTCAGGCAGGGTCATTAAGATAAATGTTACATATAATGTATGGGTAAAGGAATTGCGATAATCTGATGTGCTTCTTGACCCACAGGTACTCTTTGGGTCAGCTTCCCGTTCAATCCTTTTCTAACTGTCATGGCCCTACAGCCTTTTCCTATAAGGAAGAGGAAGTGTGAAGGCCGTTCCATTTCCCGGGAATTGCACACAAAAAAGGATCCTTTAAAATTTCCCCCAATTCTAGTGACATTCTACTCTTTCTTAATAACATTTAAAAGTAACTTATTGATGGTACCGGGTACCTGTGCTTATTCTGAGTGCTGTGTCTATCTTCATTCACATAATCCACACACCGTTATAATGCCCATTCTACAGATTAAGGCTCTGAAGCACAGAAGTGAAGTAACCTAAAGGTTTCACATGGCTGGTCTCTGGTTAGACCCCACATTGTGGCCCTGCTATTGGGCCCTTCCATGCTCTAATATTTCTCAATTTCTAATGTAGTTCTAGTAGACAGTTCAGTTTTCACTGTATACCTCACACTGTTAGGGAATGGAAATAGAGAAATGAACTGCCGCTGCTCTCAAGAGTTCACAAAGAAGTAGGAGTGAGACCTTCCAGTGGCTCTTTGTAAATTACAAACTGAAATGTAACTGTTACTGATTCTAGTTAAAATTCCCATTTGTTTTCTTAAAGAGACCTTCCTATTTCAATCATCTGCATGTGTTCAGAATATTTCAGCTAATCTCCCCTGCTTCTATTCTGTTCCTGCTCAAAATGTGGTATTAAATGTTTTACAAAATTGTATAATTTGTAAGTTATTAGAACCATCAGTCAGATCTCATGGTCTCTCTATTTAATGTTTTAACCAATGATAAGCCTCCCAGCTGCTCCTTAGGTGCTTAGCATGTGACCTTCCTTCTAGTTGTGACGCAGGAAGAAGAGCTCTGCTCTCTGAGTTCTGAGATTTGATTTTAGTTCTGGCAGAACCTTTAATCTCACTGTGCTCAAGTGTTCTGTTTACATAAAAAGAGAGTTAGAGTACATGATTTCCAAAGCCCTTTTCAGCTGGACCATTGGTGGTGGTAAAGCAGCCCTGTAGCAGTCCGGTACCCTGACTGCTCACATATCTCAAGCTTAACCTTGACAATATCTCTAGAGCTGCATGCCTGAATAGGTGTGCTTGTGCCTAAAGAGGAGGGTTTCAAGGGTTCTTGAAATTGATTTAACTGCTAGTGTATTGAAAATCTGCAACGTAGCAAGAAACTAAATTCCTGAACAGTCCCAAGGAATATTGGCCACTTTTCATTTCTCACAGAAACCAAGAACCAAACAGGCAAAGCATCTAGCCCAGGACCCTCTGTAAGTGAGGAGTGGAGTTGGGATTCCTGAAAACCTAAGTATTTCCTGGTAAATCAGGGCCTAAATATTTTCTCCTCCCCTTCCTGTTCCTCTCCAAATCCCTCCTTCCCTGCGAATGTCTTCTTTGCAATTGGCTTTATTGCTCTTTTTCTGCTCTCTTCCTGTTTTCATCTCTTGATTGGAGCCGGAGCTGCCCAATCTTAGTTCCTGCTAGACACAGCTCTGCGTGTCCTGTTTTCCTTTGATTTTGTTAACTTGCCACATCCTCTTCTTCTTCATTGTTGGGCCTTCACTGGTCTTTTCCTGAAGCTGTTCCTACTTTGTCTTTTTAATTTTTAATTCACATATTACCACCCCAGTTTTTATTTTTAATTTTAAGTGTGATCATGTTCCTCTGGACTTGTAGTATAGGATTCTTTTTCTCCATAAGCACAAAATAAATTTTTAACTGTTTTAATCTGTCCCCTTAAATTTCAAAGCTTTAAACTCCTCCCTCTAAGCCAATCCTTATGTTTATGTAATTCTGTATAATTTACAAAGCTTTTTTACCTAAAATTTAATGGGTTACTCAAGTTCATTGTATCAGTACCATGACCTTGTAAAAGATGTGTTGGAACATTATCGTCCTTTTTCCATTGGAATGCTGAAGCTCAGAGAGGTTAAATGTCCTGTTGAAGATCACACAGCTAGTAGGGATACTTATCCAGTGTTTATTTCTGCTTTTATAACTTTTCTATACTTCTCATATCTTCTATCTAAGATGATATTTTCTAAAATAAAAGGTAAAGCTCATGATTTACAATAGATTTTTAAAATTTATAATTTAAATTGAATACATATTATATAACTTATTTATAAATCTATAAATACTAAATAATTTTATAATATTTAATTTAAATTTAAATGTAAATTTACATACATAAAATATCTTTAATTTTTGTATGGTTTCTTTTATTTCTTTTCAGTATGTAAATATATGACCTTTCTAAAACTTGAAGTATTATAAAATATTTATTGTAAACCTTGAAATCTCTTGATCCTAACAGATGATCAATGTTAATAAACAGGTTATTGTACTGACATTATATTACAGAATATCATACTGTAAGAACTGTTTCACTACTGACTTTTTCACTCAATAAACTAGTATCTTGAACATATTTTGTGCAGTTCTAAAAAATTTTGAGAAAGTATAAAATTTAAATTGTATTATCAGTATCTTTAATAAATGAAATTTATAAGATATAATAAAACTAACAGGTGTTCTGGACCATCTGAGACAACCCAGATAATCTTTCTAATGAACTAATTAAATATCAGAAAGCATATATCCTATAGTATACCTCACAATTACTTAAAGTTCTTTTTTTACTTTTCACCACCTGCTCTATCCATCTGCTTGTTATTGCAGTAATAAAACTTATGCCCTTATAAGAAAGCCCATTTCCTCATACATTTTGTAAGAGATAAAGAAGAATAAGAAATGGAAAAGTTTTATTGGGTCTAGACAAACTTACTTCAGCTAGGGTACCTGTCGATGGGGAAGGTAAAAACACGAGGTTGGATTCTGTAGTTTTCATTCCCACTCTCTGCCTCTTCTCCCAGGTGATCGTGGAGAAGGCTCCTAAGGCCAGGGTGCCTGATCTGGACAAGAGGAAGTACCTCGTGCCCTCTGACCTCACTGGTAATACTCTTCCTTCCCCTGGCCATCCCTCTCCCCCAAAGCATTCCCAGTCCTTCCTGTATGCATGAGCTTGTGAGACTGAGAGGAAGTAGGGTTGAAGAAAGTGAGAGGAATTCTCCAGAGGGTTAAGTGATTCGAAAATGGTGACATGATTCTTCCTCATCACCAGTTCCCTTATGCATTTCCCATGGTAGGGTCTTTTTTGCTTTAGGCATGGCCAAGTACAAACCATGGAAAGAGAAGATCAGATGTTTATTATTTAAACCACTTAAAATTCACCTTTGTTATTGTGATACCAATTTATTCCCAAAGGAAAACCAGTCTAGTTTCTTGGGAGGGCCATATTTTAGAGATTCTCAGCTCAATACTTTATCTCCTCAAGCTATGTTTTTTTTTAATGTTTCATAGATACTGTTTGGAATTGCAAAGGATATATTCATTCTTCACCTTGATCCTTAATGGAATAACCGCTGTATCTAGGAGACACTGGAAGGATTTTTGTAGATATGTTGGCTCCAGAATTGTTAGTTTAGAATATCAGCCTTCTAGAAATTTTTCAGAGTGCTCGGTAGAGGAGAAGTCATTTAACCCTGCTCGTTGCCCTAACACTGGGATGAGTGACGGTGATAAAGATTACAGGAGTCCAGAAGACCTCTTCTTATTAGTTTGTCTTAGGTTAGAAGTGGGTGTGGAAGTTTATTTCAAATCAGATTTAGACAATGATGGGAAATTTTTAGTCTGGATATATGTGCTGTGCCTTCAAAGTTGTCCTCTGGCTTTGAGTGGCTATCCTAACATTAGGTGTGAAATGAAGTAAAGGAAAAGAAATTTTTTTCTGAGAAATAAACTTTTCAGTGGCATGTCAGAGACTCTGAGACTTCTTTGAGTTCTACTTTTTATTTCTACAGCTGTAGGGGACACTATTGGGCTGTAAAGGTGGTACTTGGAACAGGTGCAACAGAATTTTTTTCTGGGTCTTACCTTTCTCCTCATCCTTTGTTTTATTCCCTCTTGCCTCCTTTTTTTAAAAAAACCTTTCTTCATCTAGTTGGCCAGTTCTACTTCTTAATCCGGAAGAGGATCCACCTGAGACCTGAGGACGCCTTATTCTTCTTTGTCAACAACACTATCCCTCCCACTAGCGCTACCATGGGCCAGCTGTATGAGGTAATGTCAAGTCTGCTGTTGTCCAGCTTTGTCCCAGTGCATTTTGATAACACACCCGGGAAATGGGACAGAAGATGCCTATCAGGATCCTCTTACACATGTGGTGTGAGGCTCTGGGAGATGAGATACCACTGTCCTTTAGGGATGGCACAGCTACCAGATTTGATCCCTTCGAATTCTCTTTCAGTCTTTTCTTGCTAGAGTGTTTAAACATTGGGTTGTCTTTATTGAAACAGCAGGAAATGGCTTCTGGCTGTGAAAATTCCAAATAAACTGAAATTTAAAATTAAGGATAAATCTTTAAATTGATTCATCTTAACAGGTAAACTTGTCCAGAGAGAATAATTTATGTGAATTTATTTGGTTTACTGTCAGAATCTAATACAAAAAAACTGTGGTAAAGCACTTTATCATGCTGTATCACTAACAGTGAAACTGTGTTATTCCTTAAAGGGCTTCACAGAGGAACTCCTTCATGTGCCCTATTAATGAGTTGAATAACCTGATACTTCTAATTTTTATTCCATAGCATATATTCCATATTAGTATATTTTCCAGTATATATGTTTTGTTGTATCTCTATTCTCCATGCTAGAATGAGTTTTAAAGTTAAGAACTATGGATGGCCTAGTCATGTTCATATCCCTGATATCTATGGGTATGATGCTCTCTGTGAAGGTTTTTGCCTATGAATCAAAACTTCACTTTCAACCACCTCTGCTTATTCTTTGTTCCTTCTAATGGAGACTGATGATAACTTCCATATCTGCTTTACAAGATTCTGTGAAGCTCAGAATCCTGAAGATGATGAATGTGATTATGTCTTATAAATTTTGCTCTCCTCTCTTCCCCTAGGACAACCACGAGGAAGACTATTTTCTGTATGTGGCCTACAGCGATGAGAGTGTCTATGGGAAGTGAGTGGTAGAAGCCAGCAGATGGGAGCACCTGGACTCGGGGGTAGGGGGAGGGGTGTGTGTGTGGGACTTGGGGAAGAGGGGAGCTCCCACCATGGAGGAGACAGAAGGTGAAGACATCTGGAAACACTATACTGCACACACTGTCATCATAATTTCACCTGCTCAATTGATATTTTTTGCTGCTTCCTCAGCCCAGGGAGAACGCATGTCTGAACAGATCTGTTGGATCAGCTTTTCTAGAGGAATGGAGATGATGTAAATTCACAACATTGCTGTGAATTAATTTTTATGAGATTTTTCTTAAAAGAGTCAGGAGATGGGCAAGTTGGGGCCAGAGATGATTGTGGACCAGCATCAATTTCCTGCTCTCCCTTCTCTTTGGGCAGAGATTCTGTTTTTGACATTTGCACAAGACATGTAAGGAAAGGGGATGGGAATGTTTTAGGACTACTGGTAGTGGACCATTCCTGGGGACCAGAAGAGACACATAGTAATTAAAGCATTGTGACCCTGATCTCTTTTATCTCCATACCTCTTCCCCTATCCCTGTCATTATCTCACACACAAACATCACGGTACCATCACAGTGGTGGTGATAGACGTCATAACAGAAATTTAGATGGAGCTCTCTTACTATTGGAAATTAGGGGCCAGGCATGAAGGACATTACAATTATGAAGATAGCTTTGATATCATAAACTGGAACTGATGAAGTACTGAACATCTCTGTCTAACCTGCTGTCTCTCTGGTACCCCTTATCCACACCTACCTTGGACTTTAATGAGCTTCAGTCATTTCCAGTTATAGACTAAAGGGATGTCCTCCCTCCCTGCCGTCCCTTCAGTCTCACACGCACAGAGATGCTAAGTGATGGCCAGCTGCTTCCCTCCTTGGGTGTTCATTTACTGCAGCTGCTAGTTAGAAAAGTTCGAGGAGGTGACTTTTAGTAATTTACGGGGATTCCGTTGATTCTGATTATTTTCACTTTAGGGGTTACATGGGTGGGGGGTTGGGGAACAGGAATTGCACTTGGACATGACATTTCAGTTCATCTCTGCTAATGAAAAGGGTCCTTCCTGTGGGGGAAATCTGTGTCAGTTTTGTCAGCTGCAGGTTCTTGTATAATGAAGTTTATGCTGTCAGGCTAAGGAAATAAAATAATTGCATACCTTAAAAACCTACTATGAGTTCAGAAATGTTGTTTTTATTTGGTATGTATTAAAATAGATGGCATGTGAAGTCTCTGAGCAGAAAATTTTGAGTGGGGTGGTGGTTAGAAATGATTGCTCCTTTATGGTCAGACATATACATGTGTACTGATGAGTTACCATCTGAAGATGAATGTAGACGCGGGGCAGTGTGTCTGGTACCGTCGTGTGTACATGATTCTGTCCCTTGCAGATAGATGCTTTGTCACTGCTTTATGTGTTTTTCAAAGCTGAAAGTAGAAGAACGCCTACATCAGAATATGGGGGATGGAAGAAGGATGTCCTTATTAAAAATGCAGATGTCTAGGCCTTGTCCCAGATTTAGCCCACTCAGAATCTCTGTGCTGGCATTCATATTTTTAAACTGCACCTTGCGATTCTGCACGTTGAAGCTGGGGGGCGGGAGATGTTGCTCTGTATCTGGTTTTGCTGTAAATCCCAGCCAAACCAATTCTTTCCATCACATCTTGGTCAATATGAGGTTAAAAAAGGAAAAGTACCTAGGAGAGGCTCTTGGAGTCTGAGCAAGCTTGGTGTCTTCTGGCAGGGACCAATATGTGAAGTGGGCAGTTGGAGAACAAGTTATGAGATAATGAAAAACAGACTAGTAGGAACTCCTCTAAAGAACTTTAAAACCCATTATAACCTTTTAATCTAATCTCCAAATCTCTTAAGTGGTATCTGCCTTTGTAGAGTGTTATGTAATATATCAGAATTACCAGAAAGGAAGTAGGTGGTTATAAGAGATCCGTAGCAAGATTCCACCCACCACCAAACCATTACAGTGCACTGAATGAGAAAGTTAGGTAGGTTAGGATTGAGAGGGCAGGAAAGACCAATCCCAGCACTTACCACTTGAAAATTTAAGAAACCTCTAGGAATTTTGATGTTGACATCCAGAGCATTGAAAATGCACAACTGTCACTTCAACAAAAATATTGAGATGGTGTTTCTGATAAAGCCAAATGGAAGGTAATAATAAAGATATGAACTATATTTTGAAGCTAATAGACTTATCCACTATCTAGGAATAAAATTGGATGGATGTTTAAAATAACAAACATATGGCTGATCTTAGTCCTCTATACACATGGGAACCAGTCCCTGTAGTGCTGGGCACTACAGGCCACTATTAAACCAGAGAGGTACTTTGAATTTAGAGCCTCCATCTTCCTAGGAGACCGTTGCTTATTTCAGTCCAACCTATCTAGAGATTTTTATGGGAAAAAAAAAACTTATCCATGGATGAGACATTACATAAATGTTAGACCAGCCCTCTGATTTTATAAATCCATGAAGTTTAAATAATAGTAAATTTAGAGGCAAAAGCATGCTGGCTATTTCAGTGCTCTGATGTGGACATGATGCTCTTTCCTGAACATCAGAATCTCCAAGCCACTCCCATGCTTTCTGCTAGTCAAGCTTTAAAGCTTCTTGGAACCCTCAGGCCATTGTGAGTCAAGTCTAGGGCTAAACGCAGAAATGTCTTTTCAATAACCTGGGCCACATGTCCCAGGTGAGATTGACACTCTGATACTTCTTTCTGGGAATCAAGCTTGAATAATGTGTCAAATAAGCCCATTCTTCCCTAGGAAGCTGGTATGATGACAGTGTCAGAGATAAGGGAGTCCCTTAGATTTTACCACGTATTTTTAGTAGATCTCATATCTATCTGTAGCGTGAGCTCACCCCTAGGTTTGCCAAGGATAGTGTTGACCCCTGATGAGTTTATTCATGGTTCCCCAGTGGGCAAAAGTACTATATGGTCACTCTCCTTATACTTAGTATAAAATAGAAGCTTATTCCCACTATCAAGAGATGATACCTCTGCCACCCAGTTATAGCATTGCCCAGTAGGCCCTCCTGTGTGGGTGGAGATTACAAAAAGAATACCAGTCTTGAAAGGCTGACTGTTTTGCCATTTCTCAAAGTAGAATTGTTTTCTTCCTACACACATTGTGCATTTTACAAAGTTTAGAGACATCATCGTGAATTCAGAGGTTAAGATCGCAAAAGAACAAAACAAATGGTGATTAACTGACGAGTAGTAGTAACTAGGCAGACAGGTGCCTGGCACAAGTCCAGGGGCCACCATGCCATTGTCCAGTGTGAACGGCGCTCCCCTGGTTGTGCACAGGCCTCTGGCTGTTGCAGTGCCCCTTTGGGTACAGTCGTGTCATTTACTGCCATTTGCTGTGGAAACATTAGGCTCAGTAAGCACATAACTCTACCCTGTATTTGTGTCATTAACCACCAAGTATAAAATGGGTATGGTATAATTTTTAGGGTGTATGTGTGGGTGAAGCATATATACACTTGCCCATGGATACAGCACCAAGTTATTTCTGGAAAATAAACGACGAGAAATGAATTTCTTCTAGTTTTTACTCTTATATAAAACTTGTAATCAACTATCCCTAGCTGTGTGGGGTTTTTTTATTCTTTAATTTTTTTTAGCTATATTTCTACTCTGAGAGATTTGAACAGACTCCAAGCATTCTTCATTTTGTTTTGTTTTTGCTGCATGAAACCACCAATTATTTCCAGAAACTGGCTCATTTTCACTCAGTGTTTCAGCTTGTCACTTAAGTGCAGCCCCGGGAGAGCTGTGGCCCGCTGCCCACCTCCCCGCCCACCACTTTGTTTACGTAGCTGTCACAGTGCTAGGGCTGCAGTTTGGTCAAGTCAGCCTGTGGCACATTATCCCGTGGGTGACTCAGGACTGCAGAGCTTGTTTTTCTCAGCTATTAATGCATGCTTGTAAAAAACAAAACAAAACAAAAAAACAACAACAAACCCCCAAATCAAAAACACAACAGGCATTAGATTTCCTGTATAAAAAGCTGTGAGAGCCTGTGGTAATGTCAGCCTAATTGCCTTTTCAGATCATAGGACCACTTAAAAAAAAATTTTTTTTTTTTTACTCTTGGAATTATGGATGGGTACTTTGTAAATCTATACAACCAGATTATTTTCAATGTATAAAGTAACAGGAAGAAGTCAAATGACATTTCAACATGCCATTGTGCAGGTGTGCATATATTTCAACAGTGACTGACAAAAGACTGTAAGTCATTGTGGTGTATATTCAACATTGTGGACCATCTGTCTTGACAATTCTGCTTTAACGCTGGCAGTGTATTTATTCAGATTCCAGTGTGTTCTGATTAGAGGTATTAAGCACTTAAAACTTGCATAAAGGGATCCTGAGCTATTGGGTTGGGGGTTGAACCGCATTTTCTATTTTTACATTTCTAGTAGTCGACATCGCTCACATCATTGAACAAAAGCACGATGATTTCTCATTGGTAGGTGTTCAGAGAATAACAGAAATTAACCATATTTGAGATGCTCACATTAGCTAACTGCCTGCCTCCTTCAAATCTTGGCTCAGCTGTCATCTCAGGCACACCCCACACATCCTCCTAGATACTTCAATAGCCTCCCTCAGGCGTAGCCCTCCCATTCATTCCTACTTTGCTCTGCTTTGTCCTTGCTTTACCATTGATCACCTAAAGTCTTAGGTTTATTGTCTGTCTTCTCTCACTAGGTCTGTAAGCTCCACAAAGGCAGATTTACATAAACTGGTCGCAACAGTGCTTGACATATAGCTGATGCTCAAAAGGTAGTGAAAGAATAGTAGCTTCTGATGGGACTGCAAATTTCAATTCAAGACTTGGTAAGAACTTTAGTTAAGAACTAAATTTCCATGAAAGCACAAGTTACAAAAAGGCCATTCAAAGGGCTTTGGGAAGCCTTCATGGCTTACTAGAAAGAAGATCTAGAGGCAGGGAACAGGGTTTGAATCCCAGCCCTGCCACTCAGCTAGCTCTGTGACCAATTTATTGGCCAATTTATTTTTTGTATCAGTGAAATTCTGAGTTCTCTTCTTGTCAGAAATAATTACATCACAGGTTGATGTAAATACTAAATAAATTCTTTGCCAAACCACTAAAACTAAAATGGCAATAGTTTAGGCTAGCTGGTAGGTGTGATCTCAGTTTTCATTTTTTTCATTCATTGGTAATATTACAGGACTTTGATTGGCAAATACAGAATAGGACGTGAGCTGGGAAAAATGTTGAACTGGACATCTGCAAAGACAGCTCACGGACTTGATCAAAACAGCTAAAAGGGCACTTCCCCTTTCCATTTCCATTAAATTCTTGAAGATTGATTTTCTTGATGACAGTAGCCGCCACTTTCCTTCAAAGATGCTGCTCCTGGTCTCTTTTCTGTACCAGTAAGACCTAGAGATAACGACAGAGTAGCTAGAACATTCTTCAGCCCTATTAGGCTGGAATAATGATATTTTTAATTTGGATTTTTTGGCTAACTAATTATAAAATGTCTAAACAAATATTAATCGTTCTCTACACACATTAATGAATATAACTCCCCTTCATTTATACTACCCAAAGCAGAATGAACTGTGTCAAACTGCCTTCCCAAGAAGTGTGATGCCCTTGGCCCAGGGGTCTGCAGCCCAGACTGCTCTGCATGCAGAAGCACTTTTTCTCCCTCCAGGAACATGGCCCAGTGCTGGGAAATGATGAGTCCCAGGGTAGCAGGTTAGGTGTCTATCTGCTTCCTTTTAGGCAACTTTTGAGTCCCCAAGGGGGCAGATTCCTCAAGGACCTTCACTTCTTAAATAGTCACAAGTGAGCAAGAAAGGGAATTAAATGGCAGGAAAAATAACAAACCTTTGTGTAAAAATCACTGTGCTAGATTCCTAATATCCTCTCACTGAATCTTGGAAAATAAACTCTAGGATGAATGTTTTAATTTAATTGGACTTCTTAACTGGAGAAAGAAAGGGCTTTTTTTTTTTCCAAGATGAAATAGCTAATGTTGAGCTCTACATAGCTAGTTTCAAGGCTGGGTCTGGCTGCAACCTTCATGCATGTCTTCATGAAGGTCATGGCACTTAGGGCTTTAGGGAGTCCATGTCAAGTTTTGATCAGATTAAAGGCCGAAACTGTAATGGGTTTCAGTTTCTCTTTGCGATGTCCAATGTCCCCCGTCCCATAACTGAGTTGTTTCAGTTACAAACACACCAGGTAATTTTACACCTCAGGCCTTCTTAACAGTAGCTTTACCTGGAACGCCCTTCCCTATCCTACCTGCCTTCTGAGCTCTGTTTGGGAGCAGCATTTGAGTGAGAATTAGATACAAGGACAGCTAACTATAAAACTAAATTAACAGTGGCTTAAACAAAATATTCCATTCTTGTGTAAAAAACTTCAGGTTTGGTAATATGTCTCCGTCTCCTGAGGCCCAGGCTGGCTGACCCTGTCATCTGTTCTGCATCAGCGGGGTGTGGTCCTCTCCTTAAAAAGTCAAAGTCATCATCTATTCCCTGTAATCAGATGGAGCGTGACATCTAAAAGAGGATAGCTATAAGCCACCTCCCTCTTAAGGAACTTTGCCTTAGGTGCTCAAGACAGTTCCACTTAATCTTACCAGCGAGAATTGAGTAACCTTGGCAGCACCTAGTTGCAAATGGTGTCAGAAAACTTAGTCATTATCATAGGTGGCCATCTGCCTGGTTCAAAACTTTATTACTACAAAGAACATAAAGGATTCTCTTCTATGAAGCAGCTCCTAATAACTCCTTAAACACTTGGAAATTTGGTAACATAATTCTTGGTGCAGGTGCTGTATATCCCATATCTCTATACTTCTGGTAAAACACCCATCCATACACTTCACTGTTGTTTTTTGTATTATTTATTTTGTTTTAAACATATCTTGCTTCTTAAAGTATATTTTAAATTATCTCTGTGTCCCCAGTAGCCAGTTAGTTACTAGGAGCTAGTGACTGTTAAATGAAGGAATAAAGAAATAAGCAAATGGATACTTATACTAAAAAATGAGATTTATCTATTAACTCTTAGAGCATATCCATCTGAGCTCTTTAGCATAATCTAAACACTTCTGGCATTAATTGATGAACCAAGCAACTAGAAATCCCTTGTTGATGACATGATTTTCAGCAATATTACATGGGAGACATTATAAAATTAATTTAAAATATATCATTGTGAGGCAATTATTAATTAATGTGTTTAATGTACTAACTACATAGTAATAAAACACCATAAACACTCTTAAATTTCCAGGGTCAATTTTATTAGAATAAAAAGGGACTGAGCTGTTTGAATGAATATAAGGCTAATTGCCCTGCTCTCATTTTCCAACTTGGCCAAAAAAGTCACAATGGCCTTAAGATGGGTGGGGATTAACTAAAATTAGTAGTTCAAATCTCTATCTTGATCCTTCTTTTGCTTATAAGGAGTTTGAGATAGAGATTAAGTGATTTGCATAATGTTCCCAGTTTTAATTATGTTGGAATATTAATTTCACATATTTATACTTTGTGAACACATTTGTATAAATTCTCTTTAAAATGAAATTATACTTTTTAAAAAACCTACCACAGGGACTAGCACAAGTAATTAAAGATTAAAGTAGTAGAAAGAATCCTAAGAGTTTGAAAGAATCTTAAGAATTGAGAGATTTGGCTGAGATGACTTCTTATTTCCCAGAACCCATTTTGCCCTTTTCCCATAGTAGTAGATTTTGTAGCCAGTCACGTGGCTATCTTAAATAAAGACTAAATTTTCCTTCTGTACTTGCAGCTCTGTATCAATACGCCAGTTACTTAACCTTTGCAAAGTTCAATTTCCTCATTGGTAAATTAGAAATAATAATGCCTGCCTCTCAAAATTATATCATTTGGTACATAATTCCATTAGAGTGTGTGTTCGTCTTAAAATACTATAACTTTTCATTTAGAAACTTCTCTCCTTTATTGTCTTGAGTTCCTGAAGACCTCGGTTGTTTAATTCATATTTATATCCCAGTGCCTGGCTGTCAGTACAGTTTTCTTAAATCCAAAACAATTGTGCAGTACAATAAAGACTAAAGTAGATTGGGCATTTTTCAAATCTTGCCTATTAAATACATATCTCAAAATTAGCAAGTGAGGCAACCTTGGAAGCAAAGGTAAACCTTTAAAGACAACTCAAATGTAGTGTAACTTGATATGTGACTTCCTCATCGTTTCCTTTGTGTTTCCCTATTCAGCTTCAACTAATGTCACTCTGCCCTTTCCTCTCTCTCTATGTTGTAGCTTCGTGGCTCCGTTAATTCCTCAAATTCATCATTATTTTTATAAATTCATGACTTTCTGAAGACTTATCTAGAATATTAAGGTTCTCCAAAGAAATAGAACCAACAAGATCATCTAGAGAGATATATAAATATTTCTTTAGAAGACATACATGCCTACTCCAATCCTGCACATTCTTCCTAACTTGTCCCTCAAACAAATAGACATGAAAAGTCAAAATGCTAACCACAGTTCTATCCTCAGGTTTTACTCTTCTTCTACTTGGAACATAAAATTAGAAGTGCAGGGACTTATTTGGCAAAGAAGTACATCAGGAAACATCCAATAGGAGGGAAAAGGAAACAATACCATTTGCAGCAGTGCGGGCAGAAGCTGGTGTTCATCTGCAGTTCCTCCTTGAACAATGGAGAAAATGACACTTGCCTTTATCTGGTGAGACATATCGGCAAACATTTATCCCAGGTACGTGACCCACACAGTCGCAGTCCTGATGGACACAGAGGTCACACGTTCCTGCAGGCAGTGTCAGCCTGAGTAGTGTTTATGTGCCTTAGATACAGCATGACATTCTCTGATAGGGCAATAAGGCAGGGCTGCAGTTTTCTCATCAGCAAGACCCATGTGAAAACTAAAGACTGTTCTCTAACCATTGGTTGTTCAAGCCCATCCTTCATGGCAAAAGATTGAAACAGCATGGCTCCTTCCTAAAGACGTGTTTGGAGGATGAGTTAAAAATTGTAGGAACAAGGAGAAGCTGCATCTAAAAGCCATCAAGGAAGATGGAGGGGTGGTGTTGAGGAGGCCAGTGGTGCTCAAATTTAAGAGTATCAGAATCACCTGGAGGGTTGCTTAAAAATACTTCTTTGGCTCTACCCCCAGGGTCTCTGATTCCATAGGTCTAGAATGTGCCTAGATTTTGCACTTCTAAGAAGTGCCTTCATGATGCTGATGATAGGACCACAATTTGGCAATCACTGTAATAGAAAAATATAAGAACATCCCTTGTCTAAAAGATCCCCAACACCCTCAGTGAAATAGCAAGTTGAAATATGACTGAGATGTAAGAAACCAAGTGCATCAGACTTGTCCAGATTGCTTGTAAAGTAAGGGAGATTTCTACTCACCAGTCCAGACTTACTAATGTGAATTTCTGAGGGTAAATAGAGAAAATTGCATTTTAAACAAGATTTTATGTATGCAGATAGCATCTCATGAACCACTAGGTAAAGTGTTATACTTTCCAAAGAATGAGAGAAATTATAAATCAGTATAAAAATAAGTCTACAATACAATGTATCTAGACCTATGAAGGAATAAAAACCAGGGGACTGTAATCTGGGATGTTTTTTGTGGAGCACATTTATTGGAGCCTAGCCAAGGAAAAGTGTTTAAATGATCTTATGGGTTTCTTTTCATCTTCTAATCATTTTATTTTTACACGTGGATAATATTGGTGTATTGTAACATGCATAAGTCTGCTATAATGTGGGGAGTTTTGTTTGTTCACTCTCGAGTAAAATAACCTGGGTCTTTATAACTACAGTCACTTAAAGTCACCATCCGTCCTACTAAACGGGGTTAAGCTACGTGGTGGTCTCTTCCTGGCTGTACATTAGCATTAGTGACAAGCTTTTAGAAACCACCGATACCTGGGCCCAACTTTACTCCTGGGCATCTTTACTTTTTACAAACCCCTCAAGTGATCCCAGGAGCCAGGGCTGTGAACAACTCAACTGGATGCTTTTTGTTTACCAAACTCATCAGTAGCAGTTCTGGAAGTAGGAGCGCCTCTTCTGAATTTGATTCATTTTCTTACTAAGTAAGAGACACAAAATAATTCTTGCCAGCTCCACATTTCCTTCTCCATCAAGTCTTTTTTTTTTTAATTTTTAATTAAGTTTATTAGGATAACATTGGTTAATACAATTATATAATTTCCAGGTGTACGTTGTCATTTGACATCTGTATATTCTATTGTGTGTTTAGCACCCAAAGATCAGTTTTTTTTCAGCTATCATTTATTCGATCCTCTTTACCCACTTCACCTGCCCCCTATCCATCAATTCTTGAGGTGCTAGGGAATCTAAGACGACCCCAGTCAGTGAATTAGATTTCTGCTACAGACCAGTAGAGGCTATAGCATGAGGCTTCTTGCACATCTTTAAGAAAATAAGCCACCTGTCTTCTGCACACAATGGCTTTGATGCTATTTTGATCTGACTAAATAACTTTGACGAGGTAACTTTTAAACCTTGACCTTTACCTTTGGCTCCATCTCAGCTTGGGTTTTGAAACAATTACATTCATTTCACTGCTGACCACAAGGCGGCGGGCCAGATCCATTATGCAGCTTCCTAACTGGTCGCAGCAATCACTTTCCCCAGGGTGTGTCACCTTTCTGTGAACAAAGACCATTTAACTTTAGAACTAGACGGAAATATGAGAGATCCTCTTGTTCGTTGGTTGTCAACTTTTAAATCTTTTAACTGAGAGAGACGTATTGCACATTTATTATTATTATTATTTTTCTGACTCTAGTGTCTCAGAATCCAGGGAAAATATTAATGCTCTGATCTCAGACTCATGGAAATACTCTGTTAAAAAGCTAACAATGATACATATCCAAGAAAGGAAATACAAGCACATTTAAAAGAAAATAATATAACATAAATCAGTTTCCCCATTTGTTTTTGTTTGAGTTACCTAAGAGGTTGGCAAAAAGGGGGCGAGGGACCACATAAAGATTTATAAGAAGGAAAAAGCAAAATACTTTGTTTTATCTCAGTTTGTACACCGCTAAGACTATTTTCCTCTATAAAAAGTGAAGTTTTGTTGTTAGACTATCAATGCAATCCAAAAAGCAGGTACTTATTATAAATCCCTTTAAATGTCTCAGAACTTTGTTCTCATTTCCTCATTCTATAGGTTGTTGAAAGTTAATGTAGAACTTCCCCATGTGTGAAGGTGGATAAGAGTAGGGTGAGGCAGGGAAAAGTAAAAGGAAGTGAACATTTTCTGAGTATCTTTTTTCAAATGTGTTCTACTCTCTTTTTAGGAGATTAAGCTTTCAAATAAGGCTAAAATAATCAAGAACTACATTTTTGTATTGCTTTCAAAAAGGAAAAAGTAAACAAACAAAAAACCCTCTAGCCACAAAATATACACCTAAGTAATGTTTATAATCATCAGATCTACTAAAGAGATAGTATATATAGAGTAGTCCTCTGCTCTCTCCCTAACCTCATGCATCATATGTCAATTGCCCTTTCAGTAATTAAACTTGAACCACGCTGGTCCTATATCTGTTTTTGGAACTACACTAACCAATTTCCTGTTTTGGGGGCTGTGCGCATGGTGGCATGTTCTGCTGAATTTCTCCTCTTCAGTTCTCTATGTCCATCTCATTCTCATACTTCGTCTTAGCTTAAATATTACAATCTCATTTTACTCAGTCAGACATTGTAGGGTCCCTCCACTATTGTTTTGAATCTCAAACAATTTTTTGTTTCATTTCTAACCCTAATTTGAACTCGTAGTTTTTATTTGCCTTTTTACTTAGATTTTATAATTTCTTCAATTAGGAAGTCTCCATGATTCCAGAAACTATGTCTAGTTTTCATTCATTCAATAATTAACTTGAATATTTAATTTGTGCCTACTGTGTGTCAGTTACTATGCAATTAAGCACACAATAAATATGTTTTAAATAAATAACAGCATCTCTTTAGAAGATTTTCTATATATAAATTGAGAAGTTAATAGTAAGAGTTTAGAACTCTTGAATTTTCCTAAGTAGACAATTTTATTTGAATGTAAATGAGAGAGAAATTTGATAGATAAGCCTATTAAGTAAAATTTTATATATATGTATATAAGATAACATTCACTGACTTAATGATTTATATATGTGGACCACATATCACAGGACCAGAAATACCTTTGCATAGAACCAAAATAATTTAGCATACAACATTAGTTTATAAAAGTGACAACTAGAAATCTGGTGAAGTGAGACAAAGCCAACACATCTGGGATCTAAATTAGAGGGATTTTCTAACCTTAACATATGACTTTAATGACCTTTTCTTAACGTTAGAGTTTTGTGAATCAGATCTGACAAAGGGTAACAGTGAGTGAGTTGAAGATTGTGTCTGTGGTTTCTGAGCCTGATATTCTTTCAGTTTATCCACCAACTCAGGCCTTTGAAACTTCAAAAGTGAGTCTTGGACACTCACCTAATTATAACTTAGTTGTTCGAGAAGCTTAAGAATTCTGGAAGGCCTGATGAGGGAGATTAGCCATCACCAAAGTTTTTCCTGTTCTTGTATTCTCGTTTTTGCTGTAACTAGGCACTTAACTATTTTAACACGATTTAACAAAAAAAGGATCCAAAGATATTGATCTGATATCATGGGACTAGACTAACTTTCTACCAGATCAATGAATAAGCATAAGGAAAGGAGGAAAAAAGGCAGATAATATATTCAAAATAAGAACATCTATTATGTAGCAGGCAAGCTTGGTACTAAAAACAAATGCCTCTATAACTTATCTCTAGTAGTAAGAGTTCTAAGAAGCCCAGGTACTGTGAAGATGACAGAAGAATTGCTTTTTATGTCTGGGAAAAAAGCGTGACCTCCTCTCTGAGGCTGATATCAGTTCAGATCCCCCATTTCTTGTCTATGAGTTAGTGTGATCATGGGTTCTGATGCTGACAGCTGATCTACCATCTCTCTTCCCTTCTATCATTACTGTAATAAAATTTCTTTAGTAAAACTTTAAATTTTGTCAATTTCAAGTGAATTAATTTCTTCCCACTAAAATTATGACACCATATAGTCAGGTAAGCACATACTGTATGCATTTCTTATGTATTATCTATCCATCCTAGAAAATGACAGTTGAAAGCTCTGTGGTTTAATATTGAGTGTGTACATGCAATTAGACACCCTGACCTAAAGCTCTGGCGTAGTAATTACACAGAGTCAGAGAGGAGGGTGTAAGTACTGAAGGATCTGCCACTGGGCCTAACCTCTTCTGTGATGGCCATTGACCAGCGTAGTTAGGTTCTAAGTATAAGTTCCAAAGCCAGGCTGCCTGTGTTCAAATTGCAACTCCTCCAATTGCCAGCCGTAACACTTTGGGTGAAATACACATGCTCTCTGTGATTTAGGCAGTCCATCTGCTAAATGGGGATAACTTCAGAGGGTGGTTGTGGAGATTAAATACATTAACACATGAAAAGTGCTTGACGCTTGGAAAATACATGATAAAATACCACTTTTTTTTTTTAATATATTCCACTTTCAAAAAGATCTCTTTGCTACCACTTGTCTTTCTTGGAATGTCCTGCCTCATGCAAAATTTCTTGCTTATCTTCGCCACAGTAACTATTTTAGAAGAAAATTACACAAGTGCCCATCAATGTGTTCTGGGATGCTGATTTCTACTTTGTCAATGTCTTTTAATTTTTTCCTCTACATTTATTATTTAGCTTCATGCAATGATCTTATTTCTTACCAAAACTAGCCCAATAGAGCAGCTCTTCAATTATGTTCTCCATACTCTGTGACTGATGAAGAGAAAAGTATTTCTATATTGCTTAATTTTCTGTTATGGAAAAATTTTAAACATTAAATAGTATAGAGGCAATAGTTTGAATTGTCCTGTGCCCATCACCCAGCTTTAACAAACATCAACTCTCCAGTCCAGATGAATTTAAAATCCTAGATAGCATATCATTTCATTTGTGAATTTTCAGTGTAAATCTCTATAAGGCAAACACATTTTTATAACATAACCTTTATGTCAACAATAAATTTAAAAAAATAAATTTTAGTATTATCAGCTACCTTATCAGTGTTCACATTTGCTTGATTGTTTCACATTTTTAAGCAGATTAAACAAAGATTCATCAATGTGACTGATACATCTTTATTGATGAATGGTTGATACATCTTTATTTTTGTTGTTGTTCTATATGTCACTGAAGAAAGTTAACTGTCCTTTAGGGTTTTCTACAATCCTAGCTTTGCTGATCTTTTGTATTGTTGTTGGACATGTTCTGTTTTCTCTATTTCTTATAATTATATCGATAGCAAAATACTTGATAAGATAGTGATTGAATTTATTTTGGGGGGATAAAAAGCCCTACTGTTTTATAATAAGTGTTGTGTACTTGCATTCAGAGATATTTAATACTTAATGTGTCATTTTTTCAATGCTAGCAACAATTGATAATCATTAACTATATCCATTAATTCACTGCACATGGCAAAATAGTGCTATTTTAATTTAAGCATCTCTTTTTATTCACTGGATGAAATATTTTTATAAATAGTTAATGTCACCTCATCAATTATTAGGTTAATCTATATTATAGTTTACATAGAAGTTTGCTGGAGAAATACTTGATTCTTTACCAGTTTTTTAGCTAATGAGTAAGCTCAGTAGGGGAGGGATTTTTACTTTTATAAAATACACATTAATTTCAGACTTGCAGAAAAAGTTGCAAGACTGGTGTAAAGAATTAGTAATCTTAACCCAGATCCTTCAAATGTTAACTGGACAAAATTAAACGGTCCAGAAGACTTTATTCAAAGCTAATGCAATAGGGGAGAGAGTTTGAATTCAACTCTGGAGAAACAAGGTGGAAGAGGTTTTAAGTCCTGGGGTGAGCTAGTGAAAAAGTACTGGAGAGCATTAGCAGAGTGTTGGTCAATGTGACAAGGCCATCTGTGGCCACATAAGCAATATAATTATTCTATAAAGTTTTTGAAAATTAATTTTCAGCTTGATGACTATTCAAAAAGAGTATATACCAGGTATTTTTCATCCATTTCTAGTTCTATATTTTTTAAAGAGTATGACTATATGTTATATTTAACTTTATTTTTTATATATTTTATATTTTTACTTGCTCTTTCTGAAAGAGTTCGCTGATGATCTGTATATATAGGTTCAGTTTAGTCTGAAGCATAGTATGTAGATGAGGTGAGAGTGGGGAAAAATATTATGATTATAAGGAGTACCTTCCAAGAGTACTACATGGAAATTGAATACACGCCATAAATTTACCATCACTGGTACAGTTTGAATACTTTATTAAAGGTAATAAGATAATACTATATGCACACGACACATTATTGAATTGTGCACTTGAAACCTATTTGATTTTATTAACCATCACCCCAATAATTTTAATTAGAAAAGGTAATAACAGAACATGAATGCAATGAAAACAGAGAAATGATACAGCTCCTACAATCATATAGCGGAGAACTAAACAATAAAGGAGATGTGTATTCTTTAGGCTTGCTAGAGTCTTGTAGGAAAAAAATATATCACTTTATTAATCACTTTTCTACACATTCTAAAGAATAATTAGTAAAAAAAATAGTGACTTTGGGTGGTGAACACTCAATGCAAAATACAGATGACATATTATTGAATTGTATACTTGAAACCTATATAATTATATCAACCAATGTCACCACAATAAATTTAATAGCAAAAGTCATGCTGTATGAAGAGCTACTGACACTTAGTTCTTGAAAGTTCTTTTTCTCATTTGCTCTTCTCTGAAAAATTCATCCATGGGAGAAAAATGTAAATATGCTTGCATAAACAGCCCAGACTATTTCTAAAGAAGCAATATTCTTAAAACTCATTTTGATACAATTTGTTTTTCCAGGTTCAGCATAGCATAATGATTATGCTCAAGGTGTCTAGAGTAAGACTATTTGGACTTAAATCTTAGTTTTAATTCTTAGTAGCTATACAAACTGGGAAAATTTCTCATCCCTTCTGGGCCTTAGTTGTTATTATGACAGCAGTAATGATAGTACTCCTCACAGGATATTGGAGCAGTACATGCTTTAATATATGTAATCACTGAAGTACTAGTGCTAGGAATATTAGAAATAATCAACAAATATTAGGTCTATTTTAAATGCCAAATATGACCAGATTCTCTGTGGTTTGTATGTCATATGATTCCCACCCCCCCCATTTATTTATTAGGGTTTGAAATTTTTATACAGAGAAACTGTATAAAAACTGTTTACTTCTATATGTAAATATATAAAATTTAAAAATCACAATTATTTTAAGTCCATATTTTGATATTTTGTGTTTGATTAAGAGATCTCTAATTATACTATGTTGAGTTTAGCATGCTTGAATAAATACAAGATGTTAAAAAGTCTCTATTTATAATTATCTTCAGTATAGTAAATATAGGAAAGAAAACCATGCCATACACTTGCAATTCTTTGTTGCTGTTTGTCTTGATAAAATTGGACCTCAGTGTTTCAGAAGATTTTTCGTGCTGCCAAGATTTTATTTTTAGCAGAAATAATATCTCTATTTTCTTTGAAGAAGGAACAATTTCCTTGACAAAGAAAGAAAAATACCATATGATTTTATTTATATGTGGAATCCAATAAAAAACTAAACTAAACAAACAAACAAAACAAAATCAAAACAGATTCATAGATACAGACAACAAACAGATGGCCGCCAGAGGGAAGAGGGGTCAGGGATGGGTGAAAAAGGTGAAAAAAAAATAACAGGTACAAACTTGTAGTTATAAATAAGCCATGGGGATATAATGTACAGCACAGTGAATATAGTCACTAATATTGTAATAACTTTGTACAGTTACAGATGGTTACTAGACATTATGGTGATTACATCATAAGATATATAAATGTCAAATCATTAAAATGTACATTGGAAACATAAAATATTGTATATCAGTGGCACTTTAACAAAAAATGTTTAAAAGTACATGCATGAAGATAATCTATATCATGTAGGGTTACTTAGTATTATAATTTTTGCATTATTGTTTTTAATTATCCTTTGTAACTTTAAAAGAAGTCCTGATACATGAGAATTTTTCTGATATGTACACCATAGTTATCTAATTTTGATATTATAGTGTGTTATATATATATATCCATACACACACATGCACACACACACATCTAGATTTATACAACTTCATGTGGTACAAGTTTCCTATTTCAATCCAATACATACCTCTATTTTCCTGTATTATTTTGCAGTATGCAGTCTTTGTTTTGCATATTGGTTTCCTGTTCCTTCAGAATGCTTTCTAGACAATGAACTGAAATTCATAAAATTTGTAAAACAAATATATTTTAAGACTATTAACACTTTAATACATTTGGGATTGCAAATAAAATAGAAATCTAAAATTTCTTAAATATAACTTATTCATTATTATTAACTGAGGAATGAATTGTAAATTTTCATTTTCAAGTAACTGATATTAAAGTATGAACTTTTACTTATGATGGATACTTTTGAGTTAATGGCTGGTGCTTTAATAATTGCAAGTTTTCACATCTGATGCCATTCTAAGTAGTTAGTAAACTTGGAAAGTCAGAAGTAATGACTTAGGCTATATTTGAAGCCAAAACTTTTGATATGGCATACATCCAATCAATCACAAAGTACTGTTTAGTCTATCTCTCTGATTCTTCATATATCTGTTCCCTTCTTCACAGTATCATAACCTTTCCCCATTCACATTCTTATTATTTTCAGATTGAGCTATTATAATATACTACAAGATCTCTGTTTCTAGTTCACTTGCCAACATTTTCCTTAAAATTTCTCTAGAGTTAACACCTCCAATTCACAGCTTGAATAATACTAACCTTTTAATTATCTTCAGAGACTATCAATTATTTATATGCTAAAATTCAAATTAATTAAAATGAAAAGATTGAAAAATTGTACCTTTTTTTATAGCTCTATTTCTAACTGTCTTCAAATATAAAACCATTAACCTACATCATTTCACATAAATGTGATTTGTTTTATTTTGAAAGATCTAGAACTTCAGATGGCACAACTTGAATCATAAAATAAAGATTGAATGAAATGTTCCTAGCTTGAATTTATTTTAATCCAAATGGCATATAGTTACTTGTAAGGATTTTGGAGATTTTACACAAATTGTAGAGAAAATCTTTCTGCACGTCTGCTTTATCAAGATCTGATTCCAATTCAATTGTAGAGTCATGTAATCTATTGATGGACAAAGAATTTCAATGTGGTCAATTGCAGATACTTATCACCATGACTTTAAAGTCTCTGGACCTTAGTACTCCAGTTTGAGTCCTAAATGTATTGCTAGACTCATGGGAATAAATGAAATAAATATTGCTTGTTAGTTCCTCATCAGACCACTTAGAATACTAAAGTTGGGTATTTTTCTTATAATTCAGTGGACCAATAAGAAAGTATTATCATCAACTTTCTATTCCCTCAAACTTTGGTTTCCATATTTATTTCATAAAATGGATTATTCCATATTTTAAAGATATTCTCCTACAATGAATGTTGCTGGTCACTGATTTGGTCTTAGTTGAATATGGACTTATAACTTTTCTATCTCATGAGAAAGGTGTGTTTTGCATGGGACTGAGTCAGCCCTGACTCCTGGTAACCTTAAAATGAGAAGCCAAATAATCAAGCTAAAAACTAAAGCATCATTGAATAAGCAAACCATGCTTTACTAAAATATTACCCTCAAATATTCCTGTTAGTTTATAGCATATCCCCTCTTATTCTGTCTTATTTTTAGTCATCTCTGCTTCATTTATGCTAAGGCCATAATATCCAAGAGCTCTGCTCCAATAGATGATTCACAGGTAAGATTGGCTTATTTAATACAGAGAAACACACTTCTGTTGGTTCAAATATTTCTCTTTTCTTTCTTGCTTATTAAGACAAAGTTCGCTAATAGTAAAACAGAAAAAAACAACTTCTGTTTAAAAGGACATTTCACCAATTTATTTTATTCACAAGTCTTCCACACCTAAATGATATTGGTGTTCTCATGACTTTACCCAGGTGTGCTAATCAAAATAGTATGTGCAATCAACACAGAACAGCTTGGTCCTCATAATAAAATAGTCTTCTCTACCTAGTGGTTACAGCACAATATTATAGAAGTGGTACCTATAGAATTTTAGGCTATATTTTATTTTAATATTACTACCCTGTGTCTGACATATCAACATACAGCTTTATTTCTAGAATATAATGCTTTTCTCTTTTAAATATTTTCTAATTTAAACAAGTAATACATTATTTTATTTATTTTACAAGAAAATGAATACATATGTTTGTATGTAAAAGGTGGAAAGACTCCCTTCATGGTCCCTCCAATACTACTTACTTCAACAAAAAGAAAAATCACTGCAAATTACTTTTTGGTGGTTTTCAAATTATTGTATGCTTATGTATAAATTCTCTTTGTTTCTATCAGCTTTCATATTAAAAAATTATTGCTTACTTTCATAATAACACTTGTTTCCATATAAACATATTATTATATGTCTTTCTGACTTCTTTGTGTAAATTTATATGTGTATATGTGTTTGTATACATATATATTTTACTTTGCATATTCAAAGACATTTTTCACATTTCTGTTTTGCTAATGTTACTGTTTTATGGATTTATTGCTTTAAAACATTTTATTTTAAAAATAATATTAAGACATTAACTTCAAGCAATGTGTAGGCTCAGTTTAATATTTTGATCATTATGTTTTATTTTTTGATGAATACATACCCTCTCTTTCAAACTATTTAATGTGATGCCCTTACAATTAATTTTTAACTGCCCCATCAATAAATTCTATAAATATTTTTGTTTTACTACATCTCAGAGTTGATGAATCTGTTAATAACCGTATGATAAAATATAAAATGCTACTATTTTCCATTTTTATCAAAACACCAATTATCCACTAACATCTTTGATAAGATCACTTAGGCGAATGCCATTGTTGAAAATTTTAAAATTAAATTGATAAAATTACTCATATAATTAAAACAACAAATGAAAAAATACCATGAAGAAATCCTTAGAATCCAATATAAAGACTTTAAAAAATTATATTCTAGTCATTTATAACAAATTAATAAAATAGCTCTGAAAAATACTTACCCTTAGCTGTCATAACTGCAGCTACTACCAGAACAATTAAGTAAAGGAAAGCAAATACGATTGCAGCAAGGCACCATGGAGACACTGTTTGAGAGAGAGAGGAGGGCTATTATGATGATGTATGGAAACAAGATTCAGGAAAAGAATTTTAGTCAAAATGTTCAACCCACTTGAATTGGACTAAATCTAAGCTAATGGGGGCACTTGTGAAAAAGTATACCTCAACCTGTGAGAGGAACTGTAACAATTATTTTGTAGATTTGGGTACAGCTGGGAAGATGTGAATATTTTTATGTAAGAATGGGTTGTTTGTGAACTAACAAGAGATGCTATTAAAGAAATCTTTGAAGACTACAAAAGAACACTTCAGATTTACCTCCCCAAATGTCTAAAAAGTGACTTCTTCCATCTTTGGAGCAGAATTGTGTAAAAATAAAACTCTTACATTAGCTATTGGCCCAGGCAGGTATCTGTGACAACTTTGATAAAATTCCACGTATGAGACACCTCACAGTCTCCATGTTGTTTTTAGAAATGCTGAAACGTTACCTTTTGTAAGATTAACATATTAACTAGGAAAGTATATGCGAAACAGTCTTTCTTCTGTGACTATGGTACATTCTTCTAAACCACTTGGGCCATTGTTCACTCCCATTTTTTCTTATCACAGCACTTTAGGCACTTTGGCCAGTTAACATGTGTTCATAGAAGAGATGAATTTTAATTCAGAGATCAGTCCAGAAATATTTGTTGTTATGAGTAATAGAGGTTTAATTGTTTTTTACCTTTTTTCTTCAAAGTCCTACTTATATTTTTCTTTTGAGTATTTGAAGAACAACGAACTTTGATTTCTGAGTATGTGACACCACTTTCCTCACAAAACTCTAGAAAACATATAAGAAAAATGCATGCGACACTATAATTAATATACGATACATAAACATACCATTAGAAATGATGTTAGATAAACAAAAAGTGTCCTATTTCATGTTTATAAGAAAGTTTTACAATTGGATTAACCAAGTAGTTGCTTTGTGAATGCAGCATTTTTTCTTAATTCTTAGTTTCTTACCTATAAAATAGGAATAACAATCATATCTATTCATAGATACATGTTGATATACATAAAGCCAATGGCATAGTGCTTACAATCACAATCATGCAATACAATAAGTGTTCTTGTAGTAGTAGTAATAGTAGAATATTGAATAGTAGTTGTAAAACTATGTTGTACACTTGAAACTAATATAATATTGTATGCCAATTGTAATTGAAAAAAAAATTGTAAACTATCATGGCCAATAGCATTGGAAGTTAACATTGGTTGCAGAAGCAAGAATAGAAATATAAAATTATTTTAAATGCCTATCTTCGTTTCTTTCTGTAGTTGAATTTAATCTTAATGAAAGGAACATGAGAAAAAATAATCTCATTCTCATTAAGTAGATAAATTCTCTTGGCAACATATTGCATGTACTCTTTCAGTGCAAGTGAAGCAGAATTCACAACTACTAAATCAATATTTTTTCCAAAAAATATTAAATCTAACTTTATTGTAAATATTACACATTAAACCATGGTTATCTGAAATTTAAATCCTTTTCAGTTGGAAAATCTTAAATTTATACACAAAGACAAGATTTTCAACTTCTCTTCTAAAAATATCTGGTCATGAACCTTTGTTGTTTATAATACTATTTCTCATCTTTATAAATAAAGGAATTTCTTAGTAATGATAGCAGTCTGTGATTTTACCTGTTTTTATTTCATGGAATTCCACTGGCAAAGGATGAAAATCAAGACAAGAGCTGTGTAGTGGTGGTGTCTCTGGTTCCATAATTTAGTTCAATTGCATGAATCAGATATGAGAAGAAATTCAGAATGAGACAGGATCAAGGAAGCAGATTTCTTAATATTACCACACCAGACAGGATGTTCGCTCTATTTTCTACTCCAGAAAATAAAAAGCTATATAACCTAGTCCTTATAGATTCAATTTGTTGGTTTTCTATATATAATGAAATAATTCTTTATTTTAAAATTAAACTTTAAATTTGTATTAATGATAATGATTTCTTTTCTGCTTTATTTTTTTGAAAAAAAATGAATAAACAATGAAGACTAAAACATTTTTACATAAATAATGGCATATTATTTTTAAATAAGGTTATAACAGATACTCATTCTGAAACATATTTTTGTGATTTTAAATATCCATACTCACTTTAATAATTTAAATATTAGGACATATCTTATAAAAAGTGAAAATGGCATATAACTTTCTTCCCTTAATATAACCACTGTTTACGTTATTATTCATAACTTTTTCAAATTGTTCAAGAAACCAATGGAAGTTTTTTTTTAGAAAAGTAAAAAGGACAATTTAGCTATCAATAAATTAGGTGATAAAATAAATTATAATGCATTTCTATAATAGCATGTATATAGCCATTAAATATAGACGAGAGTTCTGCAAGTATTTAGACAGTTTTCTATGATATATTAAGTTATAAAAGGATACAGATTATTTAATAATATGATTTTATATTATATTTGGTAAAAAAGTATATTGTAATGCGTATACTTGTGATACTTTCTTTACCTGTTAATTTAAAATTGTAATGTAATAATGTCTAAGTGACTAATGAGTGAATAGTTTATGTGGTTTTCTGATTTGGTATTACTGTTTTTGATTAAAGTAATTTATTTTTATCACTAAAAGAGTTAAAGTGTGCATACATAAAATTTTATTTTCAGTCTAATGAAAGCTCTGAGATATACATACCACAGTGACCACGCAGGGCCCTGCCCTTAACTTTGATCAATAGAAATAAACTTCAAAGCAAATGTATATAATTAGACTGGGAGACCATAGAGCAGTATTGGGTCCTGTATTGTTTGAAAGAGTGTAAAGTTACTGATTAATGTCATATTAATAATTATAGTACATATGTATTAAATTCTAGAGTAAATACTGAAAGGATAGAAAGAAAATATAACTTCAAATATTTTAGAGGAAAACAGATTGATTAAAGAAATAATAATAAATCCCCAAAGTAGATAAGACAAATAGAAAGCACAGAATTATGATATTGATTAAAAATAAAATACATCACTGTTAATGTGAACCCTCTAAATACTCCAGTAAAAATATAAAAAACATCATACTTAAAAAAAATTAAATGTCATGTATTATTTACTAAAGTAATACCTAATAGATAAGGATGTGTAATGGATGAAATAAAAGATTAAAACATATAATATACTGCAAACACATTAAAGCAATCATAGTTCTTAATACCTGACAAAACATACTTTAATGACAAATGTGGTATTTAGATGTTTCTTAATAATAAATATTTTGATTCAACAATGATGTATTACAGTTTTAATATCATCTTTTAATATAACTTTAAAATATTATAAGGGTAAATGGTATGCATATATATAGAAGGAGCAATAAACAAATCTCAATTTTGGGGGGGGGGAATTTTAACGTACCTTTGATACTTCAAGCAGACCAAAAATATCAAATGCTATTTGTAGTAATTGCTGTTTCCTTAGTGCTGCTTTGGAAATGTATTGTTTTTGGTGTTTTTCAGTTTTTACTATAATATTTACTATTGTGAACTTTTTTCTTTCTTTCTTTACCCTGATTAATGTTAGTTAGACTTCATAAATCTATAAGTTGTGTCTTATTATCACTGAATTGGAAAAGTTTTTATTATTAATTTCATAGAGAGTACACCTTCCCCTTTCTCTCATCACTCCTGACTTCAGTTGTTCTGGAATGCTGCCTTTAGCTATTTATATAAGTTGCTTCATAAACTTAATTTTTATAATTTCTTTTTGTCTCTGTGTGCTATATTTTGAAGGAAGCTTCAGAAATTTCTTCCAATTAGTTAATTCTTTATCTCTAAGTAGATTATGACTTTATTCAATATTTTATCTTTTTTCAGAAATTCTATTTAGTATGATTTTAAATCTACTTGGTTATTTTAAAAAGTTTCTTGTTATTTAAATACATTTCCAAATTTGCCTTATATTTATTTAAACATAATATAGTTAATTTATATAATGTTTCTGATTATTGCAATAATAGTATAGTAAACATCTGCTGTCTTTTTGTTATTGCTGTTTTTTTCTTAGATTTCTTGTTTACTTGTGTGCTTAATATTTTAGCGTGTTTATGGCTCTGAAATTCTCATCTTCTTCACTTATTTATTTATGAAAACTTATTAAGCCTGGGATGAAATTAGTTGTTCTAGATAATATTTACATGTTCTTCTGCTAGCTTACAAAGAAATATTAGTAAAATTTGAACACTTTTAAAATAAAATTTTGGGGAATGATGTTATCAAGATGGAAACATAAGTCATTCCTGACTTCAGTTGTCCTCAAAGACCAGCTAGAAACTATCCACAGATTAGACACTATTGTGAAAATTCTAGAACATGAAGGTAAGAATGAAGCACTCCCTTGGACTACAGAGATGAAGAAGGACTGAATTAGAAGGGTAAAAGGAATGGCTACACTTTAACCATAATACATGTAAAACATTATATTAGTAAAACTAAAAAATAGTATGATCATCTCAACAAATGCAGAAAAAGCATTGAACAAAATTTGACATTGGTTCATGATAATAATAATAAAAAAAAACCTTACTGAATTAGGTATAGAATGAGCATACTTCAACATAATGAAATCTATATATGACAAGCCTACAGCTAACATCATACTCAATAGTGAAAGGTTGAAAGATTTTTCTCCAAGATTAGGAAAAAGATGGTGTCCATTCTCACCATTTTCATTTGACATAGTAATGTTAGTCCTAGACAGAGCAATCAGGCAAGAAAAAGATACAAAAGGCATCAGAATTAGAAAGTGAGAAGTAAAATTGTTTCTATTTGAAGACGACAAGAAAATAATAAGAAATCTTAAAGACTCCACTATAAACCTGTTAGATCTGATCAATGAATTCAGTAAAGTTGTGGGATACAAAATTAATATATGAATAATATCAGTAGCATTTGTATCCAGTAACAACAAATCTGAAAAATAAAATTTCCTTTGTGATAGCATCAAAGACAATAAAATATTTAGGAATAATTTAACCAAGGAGCTAAAAGGTCTACTCTAACATCAATGAAAAAGGTTTAAAAAGGTATAAATATGACTATACTTCATTTTTTGGTACTTCACAGATGTTGCATTTTCATCAACATCTAAGCAAGATGCTCAACCAATGAAAAGATTATTTGCTGAAGGCTCAGATGATGGTTAGCATTTTGGGAGATAATGTATTTTTAAAATTATGGTACATACATTGTTTTCTTAGACATAAGGCTATTGCACACTTAGACTACAGTATAGTGTAAACAACTTTTCAATGCACTGGAAATCCAAGAAAAAAATGTGTGACTCTCATTATTGTAACATTCACTTTATTGTGGTTGTATGGAACTGAACCCACAATATCTCTGAGGTATGCCTGTAAATGGAAAGATATCTCATGTTCATGGATTAGAAGAATTAATATTATCCATACTTTCTGATTTGAAACTATATTAGAAGCTATGGTAATCAAACAATATGGTACTGGCATAAAAACTGACACATAGATCAATGGGACAGAATTGACAGCCCAAAAATATACCCTTACACACACGGTCAACTAATATTTGATAAGGGAGCCAAGAACATTCAATTCAGAGAAGACAGTCTCTTCAAGAAATGATGCTTAGAAAATTGGATATTCACATGCAAAAGAGTAAAAGTAGACCCCTATTTTACATGACTTACAAAATTTAACTCAAAATGGATTAAAGGCATGTAAAACCTGAAATATAAACTTATAGATGTAAACACAAGAAAAGTTAAAAATAGAACTACCATATGATTCAGCAATTCCACTTCTGGGTACATGTCAGAAAGAAACAAAATCACTATCCTGAATAGCTACTTCATCCCCATGTTCATTGCAGCATTATTTATAATAGTCAAGGCATGAAACAACCTAAGTGTCCATGGACAAACGAATAGATTTTTAGAAATGTGATCACACACACACACACACACACACACACACACACACACACACACACACACACACACACTGTAATACAAACCAGCCTTAAAGAAGAAGGAAATGGTGCCATGGGACAACATGGGTGAACTTCAAAGGCATTATACTAAGTGAAATAAATCAGAGTAAGATAAATACTGAATAATCTCGCTTATATGTAGAATTTTTTAAAAAAAGTAAAAACATCAGATTTGTTGTCAGAAGTGGGTGAGAGGAGTGAGTGAAGGTGGTCAAAAGGTACAAACTTTCAGTTATAAGGCAAATAAATCCTGGGGATGTAATGCACAACACGACGACTATAGTTAACAATATTGTATATTTAATAGTTGCTAACAGAGTAGATTGTAAAAGCCCTCATCACAAAGAAAATAATTTGTAACTCTGTGAAGTGATGGATGTTAACTTACATGTGGTGATCATTTTGCAATGTATACGTATATTAAATCATTCTATTTTAAATTGTATAATGTTATCTATCAATTATATCTCAATAAGCTGGAAAACAACAAAAATGTATTTAAAAAATCGTGGCCTGGTGATCTTTTTAATTAGAGAGGCAATCTAAAAATTCACATGAAGACTGGCTTCAGGGAAGCTATTTCAGGAAAAAATTCTTTCTTTCTGTAATCTAAGGGAAGCTGATTTAGTTTGTTTACCCCTATGCTAAGACGGTAGTTAAATTGCCACATTTAGAAAATAAAAGTCTATTTGAAAAAAATGAAGATCCTTAATCTCTTGACTAGATGGTCTCATGCTAGAAAATAATGTTAAAATTAATTGAACAGAGTTGAAAGTTTATAGAATCAGAAGAGTGCTTCCCAATCTTAATTATTCTCAAGAATTTTCTGTGATACCTGCTAAAATTTAGATTCTTGTGTTTCACCACAGAAATTGTGAATCACTAAGTCTGGGGTGAGGTAAAGAAATCTGTAGCATGAGCAAGTGCAATAAGTGATAACTGAAATAGGTGTTTCACCAATTACTCCTTAAGAAAGCTAAGAATAGGGAGAAGGGAATTGTGCAAATTTTTGTATAGATTTAACTTTCATTTTTATTCTGCTGGTGACTTCTGCAACACACTTCTTTGGTTGTCAAATATTTTTAAAATGTTGTATAACCTTAGTGTAGTTACAGAGTCACACTAATTAAGACATTTTGTACTCAAGAACGTCATTCTCTAAACACCACCTTCGCTGTCAATTGTACGTCAAGTGTAACTCATCAGAAATCCTGCCAAGTATTCCTTAACCAGAACCCAGGTCCTTAATTTTAGCTTTAACAGAAATGTAGTTCGACTTAACAAAATATGCTTTATAATAATATTCAATCTTATACATTTAGATTTTAACTCCCGTGTTTAGGTCTACCCTTTTACAGCTGATGAACACCCACAGAATTCATGAATCTTTTCTCCAAGTAATGTTTCCTGGAACAACGTGGACTGATTCTCAGTACTTAATTCTTCCAGAAGTCAAAGAAACCCTGTCGTCTCTTCACATCTACTCATACCTGCAAAAAGGAGGCCCAGGCATCTTATTGGGTGTTGGAGAAAGTACTGGGTATTCTTCCTGGTAAATTAACCTGCAAATCCGTGCACTTTGGATGCTTTTTGGTAGTAGCCTGGCAAGCTGGAGCATGCTTCCCACCTTTGTAGCCTCATGACCTTAATTAGCCCTTGGAAACAGAACTTTCTGCAACTGATAAATATGCCGAATGGAGCCTTTTAGCAAAGGAGGGAAGCTCCACCTTAAGGTATTGTTTGAGGATATAAATTGATTGTCTTCTTCACATGGTTATCTTTTACATTTCTTTTGAACAACAGCTATTAATTTGCTCTAAATCAAGTTTTCTTGTACAAATGGGACACAAACAATGGGGCCTTGATACTCTTTGGCCTGACATTTCTATTTTAGGGTGATACAATTTGGACTCAACAATAATGGTGTGTGACAAGCTTTCTTGGTCATATAGATTTGTCATATTCAAGAACAGAGCTAACCTGCTTCCCGCGGTGTCTTGTTTTTACCCCAAAAAGGGTCATTTATATCTTTTTTAGAAACTTTATCCCCAACTCCATCACCTTAAAAAAAGTAATGGTCTCAGTGGATCTCTTGAGTCACAGAGGTCTCCCAAATACTTAGGACTCATTCACTAATAACTTGACTATTTGAAATCTGATACAGATATACCTATTTCGGCAAACAGCCAGATACGCAGAATGGAAATTCACACAGTCACTATGTTTAGTTGGCAGAACTCAAAACCATTCTCATAGCTTTAGCCAAGAGATCTCTGGATAAATCTCATTACGTCTTTTTATTGACTTGTAGATGGATTGTTGCCATTGGCCTACCTGTGGTGACTAGATTTGGAAACCAAGCCTGGCAGAGGTAAGACACTCCTCCTCTAGTCTATAAGTGGTAGAAAAAATATACAGCTACTGATTTAACTGTCTGTGTTTCTCACGTACATGTCCACATTTTTTGATGAGAACGGTCAGAGCCAAGTTGTTGGTTGAGTCTGCACTGCCTGATTGCTGCCATCACTGCCTGGATCCAGCATCGTGCCGGACATGACAACACTGTGCTATCATAGACTGGCACAAAGTAAAGGACTCTTTCTAATTCAGAGTCTGCCACTGCATGCCAGACTTATTAAAACCATCCCAAGCTGATCCTCTCATTTTCTGGTGGAGGAGACCACAACCCACAGGGCTTTGCCCCACCCACTCCTGGCAGAGTAAATATATTGGATGTTTGACTTCCTCCTGGGGTTAGTGGTGACTCTCAACTGTCACCACTTTTCTAAGCAATAGTGTTACTTTCTTGTCTGATTAACCTACCCTGGCCAAGCCATTTTGGCCCATGAAAATAATCTGTATCAAGTTTTCAGCTGTCCAGGCCATTTGCAGCCTGACAATAGTATACATTTTATTATAAAAGTATTTGATGGATCTCCATGCTACTTACCATCCATAGGTACTGGAATTATTGAGCTTTGGTGTGGCTTCCTGAAAAATACACAAAAGAAGTGTCTGCCTCTACCTTAATCACTTCCTTTTGGACCATATAATAAGTATAAGAACAACCCTGACTAGTGCTGTCTTGATTCCTCTTTATTTTCCGACACTGTGACTTCTCTTGTGTATCTCATATAGGCTGTGTTTTATGTTAACCATGGATTTGAAAAACCCTTAGTATTATTCAAAAAATAATTCTTTAGTTTTAAACTACATTCTTTCTAAAATAGCCATTTAAGTATAGTTTTCACTACTGATTGCTAAGAATGAACTGCTTATTTCAATATGTTCTGCAAATCATGGTTATATTAATTTATAATTTCAAAAATTATTTTTATCATGGTCTAGCTTTCTGTTTCTTTGTTATGAGTGTCTGAGTGTGTTTTCTGAAAACTTTCTCATCTCATGGTTTCATTTTTTTAAGAAGTACAAGATTAAAAAAGATTGTTTTATATAAATAGCCAGTGTGACAGCAGCTCATATACTCATGTACTTGACTATTATTTCTGTTTACAAAATATGTTACCTATGAATACCTGACTGAAAACAAAATCTCCAAGAAATAAATATTTCAAACATGAATATGACATTTACATAATAGTATGTATGACTTGTATCAGGGATTTTTTTCATCTTCATCTTATTTCTTATTCTCATTACTTCAAAGATTTTTCCAGACTCATTTTATCTTCATGTGTCTCCACTGACTGTGATCCTGCATGCCCAATTGTTAAGGACACTAATGCGAAAGTTAAAATGGTTTTGATTCTCACATTTGAGCTTGTAGATCTTAGCTTTGATTTTATCCTCTTCCTTTAAGTTAAATTTACTGCTTCTTGGCCAGTTACACAGGTTTTGTACAGGTTTTGCTCCTAATATATTTTGCAGTAAGATCTTATTTTTTAATCATAAATTTTATTCTCCTTTCTGATAACTACCCCCACACTCCCCTTGGATCCCCAAGAATCATTACAATGACATCAAGAGTGGTCAAGGTGCTAAATGTCATAATGTTATTTCAAGTGCTTAGCAACACTGTGGTTGGAAATATTCTGTGCAAAGGAGTGTATGGTCAGTGGATATGTCAGCAACACCTTTATATACCTATAGTGTTTTGATTAGATGCGTGATACATATACCAAAAATAACCACTAGATTGATGCAGAAGAAAATCTAGTATTATTTTTGAAAAAAAAAAATGCAACATGGACCACGTCAAAATAGAGATGGTTTATTTATTTAGTAAGTATATTGCAAATATGTTTTAGCAGCCAATGTTCTAGACAATTACCACAGAGGACTTTATCAGAACTTTTTTTCCTAATAAATTAAGCAAATCAAGTAAATTTTTTTAAAGCTACATATATTCTAGGCAACATTGTGTGGGGTCTGAGGATAATGATCACATCATAATCTACTGTTGAGTGTTAGAAGACACCAAGAACTCATAGGAGAGATTCTTGCCACTGCCAGGACCTAACCATTCAAGGAGGAAGCTGGAGAATTAAATATTTTGTCCACTCCCTCCTCTCTTCTTCTGATCTCCTGTCAAGGTTTCCCAATGACTGTCACCAGCCAGAAACCAGAGGGGCAAGAAAGCCTGAATAATGTGGTTGATGTTTTTAGCTACCAGGTGCATAGAATGCAACAAAGAAGCATGGAGCATACATGTGAAAGTAGCTTTATAAATAAAAAGTACCAGAATCATGCCCACTGAAGTGGCTGATGATGACAGAGTAGTGAAAGCTCTGCTGGAAACATCCCCTGTCTGCAATACTGGGATAAACTTTCTGAACATTTCCATTTGGCTAAAAGAGGCTCGCAGAGAACAGGGAGCACCCTGTGGGCATCCTGGGCTTTGTGGTAAGCTGAATTATCACCTCCAAAATATTTAGGTCACAACCACTGGAAACTGTAAATATTACCTTATATGACAAAAAGAACTTGACAAAAGTGGTGAAGGTAAGAATCTTGAGATGAAGAGAGCAGGCTGGATTTTCTGGGTGGGCTTGAAATATAATCACGGGTGTTTGTATAAGAGAGAGGCCAAGGGAATTTGAGTCCAATGGAGCAAAGAAGGCCGTGTAACCAGAAAGCAGAAATTAGAATGATGCAACCACAAAACAAAGAATGCTGGCAGATCTGAGGAGCTGGGAGAGGCAAGGAACAGATTCAGCACTGCTGAAAACTTGATACCAGCCTTATAAGTCTTTTTGGACTTCTAGCTTCTACTGGGTACACAGTGTCTTTGGTTGGAAGGAAGAATCAAAACTAGACAGCAGGCACCCCAATAATTTTTCCATGGTATTATTTAACACCTTTCTCCATAGTAACTTAAGGGTAGTTCTTTGTGTTCTTATTATTTTCATCTACAAAATATGCTACCTCCGAGCACTCTGTCAGAGGAAAATTCTAGGTGGAAAAAAAATCTCATGTGAAATACAGCTTTAGTATTTATGGTCTAATCAAGGCTTTTGGTCCTCATCTTTTGTTGTTATTGGCTCTTTTTCTTTCCTCCTCTTCTCTTAGTGAGTAATGCTGTCATAATTATAAATTCAGAGTCACTTCCTGTGGTCAAGTTTATCCAAATGATAATGACACAGATAATGACAGTTAAAGTGACAATCATCACCCACATTTAGATGGTGCACCTCACTTTTGGACTCTTTTTTCTCCTTAAACTTTATCTTCTGTTCTTTGACCAGGTAAACTGCTTTGAGTCTCACTATATTTTCCTGTGGCATATTCTTTTTATCAGATATGTTATCTCCTCTGACCAATACCCATTCACCTCATCCCCAAGGTTGTGTGGTCATAGCAAGGCTACTGTAGATGTTAAATGTTATTTTCAGCAGCATCAAGTCTGTGGTTGGAAATATTCTGTACTGTACAGTACCTTTTACCCACATAGAGTTGTTGAGCCAATGAAGAGTTCTGACTCAAAAGGCCAGGGCCATACAGAATCCAGACATCATTTCTAGTAAAACTTAATCTTCAAACATACTGTAATGGCCTCTGTCTATGAGTATGTGTGTATACACACACACACACACACACACACACACACACACACACACACATATATCCTAAAGTTTCTGAGAACATATTTATATGTTTAAACATTAAACTATTTTTGAAAACTATTCTTAAGAATAAACATTTTAGTGTATAAATAATTTATTAGCTAGTTATTTCTTCCATACTTTAGATATTTTCAAGGACCAAATCAGTGGGCTTATATATCAAAGTTTAAATCTGGAGATGAAAAGTATTCAAAATGATATAAATTGGCACATGAGAAGAAATAGTAAAACCTACTTTGTCACCTGAAACATTTTAACATAACCCTTTGATGTGTTTCTCTCATATTTTATAATGTGTAACTTTTATACCTGTGACAAAGATTTTGTTTCACTATTGACTTTTTTTTTTTTTTTTTTTTTACTAATTATTATAGTATATTTCTGAGTGTTAGCCCAAGTACGACCTGGTAGATCTAGCTCAAGTTAGTTACATCCTGACATCCTCAGCTTCTCTATAAATGTATGACTGAATGGAATCAGGATCACTTTCCTATAACACTATTTCCAATGGCTTGAGCTGTGCCCAGCCAAGCATGCCTCCCTGTGTATTACCAGAGTCTGAAGCATACTGCATACATCCTACTATCCCTGAGTTTCTTTGAGTTGTATCATGCGCCACTTGTGGTGTTTGTCCTATTTTGTTACAGGACAGTTCGTGCCCAATATGGGACAGAAACTACTCCTTCCTGAGATACAGCTGTTTGGAAATGTAAAAAAGTGCTGTTTTGCATCCACGTTGGAAGTAGGAAGCATTTCCTTGTGGGGAAACAATAATGAGCACTCAGCGAAGCAGTGTGGTCAATAATAGGTGATCATGAGAATTATATCTTGGAACCACAGGCTCATGGGGCAGAGGATTGCTGAAAAATAGAAATTTGAGATAATAAATTGGTTTAACATCCCAGCTAATGAAGAGTTGGAAGGACCAATACATGTCCACAAGGGAATAGATTAGTCCTTCTCAAGCCATACGCATCTTAAAGGGAGAAACAAAACAAACGACACTCTGAAATTTACTTCAAGACTTACTGAAGACTTCACGTCCTTATTGACAAAAGGGCTACCATAGCTCCAGTTACACGGGACATTGTAAATTGAAGTAAGAGCATTCTCATTGCCAGCATATGCATACGTTTAATGGTGGCACCACTAAATACACTGTATGCATTTCACAGCATACTTCCCAAGCTCACCGAGATGGATGGACACTGTACATAACTGCATGGACTCTAATTTGGAAACACTTTTGTGCTTCAAGATGACATCTGGTGTTCATACCATAAGTGCCACTCTTATCTTTGCTCATGCTTATCTATGTTTTCACTGTACTCCAGCTCTGAAATTAGGGAACACTGGCCTAGTTCTTTTTCACATGCAGTCACTCTCCTCAATCTCCTGGAATTTCCTTTAGTGCTAGAAGAGTGACTCAGAGGTTCTTGTTGAGCAATTCATTCAGGGCAAAGGACAATAGAATAGCCTGGTCTTTCCAGAGAGCCATGACAGATCTCTCTCAGAAGTACATGACTATACCTAGCCCTAGAAGCAGGAAGGGCGTTAAAAGGTGAATAACTTTTCCTTTCTTTCTATTTCAAGTATAGGGAGGCTGCCCTAATCAGTCCTTGTGGGCAATACTCTTTAGTAAAAACTTGTCATCCTCTGGCTATTAATTTTTGTTATAAGGATATTCATCGTCTGTTTAGCTTAATATAAAGTAAAAATTGACAAAAGCTTAGAAATACATCAGTCATAGCCCACCCCTCGCTGCAACCATCTACTTTTATTTTTTGTAACTGATATTTTGTTATTAGTAAAACATCAAGAAGTTGGATATATATTTGCTGTCAAAAAGCTCAAGTACAGATATTGAATATTTCTCATTAAAAGTAGGTTTGTCTGTTTGGAAACATACTAAAAATGTACTTTACAATCTCTAATAAACATAAAATAATTCCAGAATTTTGACTGAATTTTGGCCATTCTTTCATGGTATAGTTAGATTTAGAACAAGCAAGCACAGCTAGAATTGGATTATGCATTTCCTCGTAGCAGTTTAAGGTCTAATTCAATAAAGGAGCCAAGAGAACATTGTAACTCAACTGTGGAAGCCACAGAACATTCGGTGAAGCCATAGAGCATTCGGTGCTTTCTCTTCCAGCTGCCTGTTTGCTCATTCGCATGGTTCGTTTCACATCTGGTCAGTTCTCTTTTTTACAGTGAAACTTTCCCTCGCCATCCGATTTAAAATTTTGTCATACATCAGCTTTTCAAGTCCTTCTTTGTTTTATATTTCTCCTTCTGATAAACTCTTTTTTACACATGCCTGGTCTTTGTTGGACTTTGGTAATAGAGTAAAACTACCACAAAACAGAGACTTTTGTTTCTTTTTTGTGTCTGGCAGTTAGTATGCAACCAGCAATCATTTCTTTAGTAATAATTACCAAGATAATTGAGGCAAAATGATATAGTCTCATAATTATGCAAAGTGTCTACATTTTGTTCTATTAGAGATAGACAAAGCTTAGGGAGGCTTGGCTCAAAACTTAGACTCATTGCTAGTTAACTTTGAGCCTATTTCCTTTATATTCTGCTGTGTCTGAAAGTATAAAATTTAATGAATAATATTATTAATAACAGGGTTTATGAATATTAAATAAAAAAGTACACAAACTAACACAGAACTGACATATAGAGTAAACCCCAAAATTGTTTTACTGTTTACTTAGTAAAAATACTTGAGCTTCAAAGTTGAAGAAGTTACCAATTTGTCACATTTGGCATGTTATTTCAGAGTGAGAACCAAAGGCCCACCCAGCAGCTCACCACAGAGAAACTGTTTCCAGTTACGGGGGGTTGAGAAGCCACAGCTGCAGCCAACAAGCCTTTTTCAGCTTTTACCTGAGGTTTTCACACTGTGCTTAAGTCTCATGTGTGAGACTTATTAATTAGAAAAGACGCATATTAAGGGCTGAAATTTTTAAAAATTTTGAAATAAATTGCATGTTTTCTCCAATCTGGTGGTTTTTTTTTAAACCTCTTCCTACCCTAAACAAACTGAGAATGCCAATGTTTTATCCAAAATGTGCCTTACCAAGTAGGTTGCCATTATTTGAACATTTCTTATTCTGCGCAGACATCTCACTTTATAAAATAGTTACTAGGCAGAGTCAAGTGCTTAGAAAGACCTAAGGATATCCAAAACTTTCACAGTTTTGTTTCTTTCACTTGAGTTGGACTAAGCTATTCTTGAACCAGAAACAGAATCAGTTGTTGTTTTGGTTTTATTTCTTGTTTATCTGTTTATTTCTTTTGATGGAAAGTAGTTCTCTTGAACTTTTCATGCAAGAAAAGGAAACGGTTCTTCTGTAGTGCTTCTAATCAATATCCATGAATGAATTTGTAACTGTCAGTTAAAATTGCAAATGTTATTATACTTGTAAAACCAGCAATGCAATATCCAAAGACACTGGGTCACATGTCAGAGAACGAATTAGAACAATGTGTTGAATAAGAACTGAAAATCAGCATCTTTACCAATGACACTCATTTCCTTACTTGATTGAGTTACAAGGCGATTATCTCTACACCTTAGAGAAGGAAAGAGTAAGACCATTAAAGCACAATTCTAGTCAGCTCTTACAAAAAATCATTTGGTGGAACTGAATACCAATAAGAAACTGGCTATTTAATTTAAAATAACATCAGGATCTTTAAATCTAGGACGAAAATGTTCAGAAGCTGGAGAAATTTAAATGCTTTCCTAATGCTAGGTATATGTATGTGATCTTCATAGAAAAGAAAGTATTGCATAAAAAAGAATTTCTGGTGTATTAATAAATTTCTGCATCAGTAAAATATTTAAATGCCAAAATACTTTCCTATGATTAAATATACTGATCCACTGAATATATACACATATACTTGATGAAACATTTACATTAAGCACTAGAATAGGCACGAAATCTGTGCTCAATAAACATTAAAATTCTCTCCTACTAAATAAATTCATTAAAATGAAAATCAGTAAACACAAGGAAAGTTTCAGTCATATATTTTGCCTTTCGTAAAAAAACATACTTCATAGTAACAAAATAATTGGTAGTAATTATTTCCAAGAATATAAAAATATAGGTTATGTAATGATGATTATAAGAATTTAGAAATGTATATAAGTGTATATACATGCATACACACACTCAAGCAAATGAGTGCTTGTAAAACTGGTAAAATCTGAATAAAGTCTATGAATTATACTAATGTCAATATCTTGGCTCTGATATTGTACTACCGTTGAGTGTCATAACAGGGAAACAGAGATGGGCACAAAGGAATTCCCTGTATTGTATTATTTTCTCAACTTTTTGTCAATCTATATTTATTTCAAAATAAAATATGTATTTTATCTCACTGTAATGAATAAATTTTAAATTACTTCTATTGTTATTGATTAAATTTATGTGTCTCTACTTGTAAAGATCAAAAAATTACTTTTTTTCTAAATTTGCTGTATTTTATTTTGAATTTCTTGTTTTGAAACTATGGTCACACAGTGATTACTTCCAGATTTTCTTTAAAGAAACATGAGCTATGCCCTGGTCACTTTAATTTAGCACTTTTTACTTTTTCTCTTCAAATGCTTTTGCTTACACTTCTCAGTAAAAGAGTCACTCACTTGTCCTTTTCTTCCTGATAAATTTAGAACATACTATCCCTAAATATTGTATCATGTATTTTAAAACTAACTTTTACAATAGTTACACAGATATCTTCAGAAACTTGGATATTTTTTATTTCTCATCTATTGTATGCATCAAGCACTAAAAACTGCAACCAAATTACATGACTTGATTTCACCATGTTACCACACCATGGGCCACCTTCACTTATTTCTTAAAATATAAAGATAATTGTGATTATCAAATGAAAACCATTTTTACTCTTAAATAAAGTGACATGTAGGAGAAATGAATTTCAGTTATAGGATGATGAGATGTAGATTAGAAAATGTCAACTTTAAGACATTTGAAGTTTAAAATAAGTTACAAATTGTGCTTTTTGAAGTTTCATTCTTTTGCTCAATTCTCTCTTTTTTTTTCAGAAGCAAAACATGCATTTGCTTTAAAAGTCAATGATACACAAGGACTTATGAAAATGAACAATTATTCTATTTGTTCTTACTCTGCTTTTGTTCCAAGGGGCAATCGTTGTTCATTCTGGTGTTTCTACTTTTTATCAGCTTTCTTGTAAGCATGTAGACGTGTTTTATTACTTTCTAGTTGATGATGAATCTTGGATATCTTTGTCTAACCAAACCAAGGTTCAGAAATATTCTTTTCTACCTGAGCATTAGAATTGCATTTTGATTTTTAATTAATTTATTGTTGTTATTATTTTTATTTTGTCAAGTGCTTACAAATATGATTGGATTTTGCAGGAAACAGGTGTCTGAGGGTATTAAATAGGATAGATGCTATCTCCTTCAAAATGATATTATCTCGTGATAATAATAAGAATAATGTAGTTGCCTTCAGATGTTTACTCATTTCCCATAATAACTCAAGATATTTAAAAAGTGAAGTGATGACTTGAGTGATAGATGAGTGTCACCCAAAGCATTCTCTCTGCTCACAGCATGTTTTCTTCCTATCAGTAGCACTCAGTTCTGCCCCTTATACCTCTCTCTCTGGCTTTTTCTGTCTTTCTCTCTCTCTTTCTGTCTCTGTCTCTCTGTCTCTCTCTCCTTCTCTCTCTCTCTTTCTGTCTGTCTGTATTTCTGTCTCTCTCTCCCTTTCTTTCTCTTTTAATCTTTCTGCCACCTCTACTACTACACCACTAGTTTATTCTCTTTTTTTTTTGTCATGTCAGGGAGTTCTTTGTAGTCTCAGGAATGGGGAACACCTTTTCACTCATTTTTATTCAAAGCATGCATCCCAAAAGAGTCCCTGCATATTAGAGAGGCAAAAGGGGCTGGGATATTGATATGTTAAATCTTGCAATTTGTTGGTGTAAAGTCAACAAAGCTTTCAGGAGATTCAAGAGAAGAAGTTCCAGACAGAAACATGTAGAAAAGGGAGTGTTAATACAAAATAGAAGGCAGAACGCAATAACAGCTGTCCTTTGAATATAGTAGCTATTAGAGGAATAAACTAGAGTTTAATGCTGTTGAGTGATTCTGGAAAATGAGTCAAACCCCAGTGTTCAGATTGCCTTCTGTTAGGGCTGAGGTTGCTGGATCACACCAAATTCTGAGATTTGTTTCTTGTGGCCCATTTAGGTGAGAATATCTTAGCACTTCAGACTACCATGTGTGAGAGTAGCAAGGCTTTCAAAAGCCTAGGAGACAAAAGTCTCCTAATATTGATATGGGGTGGGTTGAGTTCACTAAATAATTTGAGGGATGTGACGGGACAATGATAGCCTCTGTTCCAAGTGGAGATAAGTGGCAGGGACACTGGCACAAGAACAATTCAACTGCATATTTACAAGAAGGAATCAAAGAATCAACCAAGATTGGCCATTCAGAAAGAATAAGAGGAGGGGTTAAAAAGTATATACATACATACATATACGTGTGTGTGGAGATATATACATATATATATATATATATATATATATATATATATATATATATATATCCATACTCACATATATAGTGTGTGTGTGTGAGTGTGTACATTTACATGGTCCATTATCTTATTAGTGATTTGAGCTTAGAGTTCTTGAACACATATTTAATGGATTTTTACTTCTGAGCTGGTGAACTGAGATTAAAATAAAAAGTGATTAATACAAATCTCACCAAGCATGTTTCTGAAAACAAAATAACTTTCAAATGAAGGTTGTCCTGTCAGTGTGGAAAGGGTAGTAATAATGCTTATTATATATTCTTTCACAAATTTGTATCATCTCGAAACTAAAGCTGAAAGCAAATCACAAACTTCTACTTAGTTAAGGCAATTTTACATGGGGCAAAAAATGAGCAAAATTAGGTTGTTTTTGCTAGTTCAGCTTTGCCCAACATTAGAACTGAAAAAAGAATAGACTTCAAGTGGGCAAAGGATTATTTATACACTCCCTCTATCAATCTGAATTCGCATAAAGTTTAGATAAATGAATTTTCATGTTTACTATCTCAGGTAAGGGTTTAAGTTTTAGCAGTTTCAGTGGTTCAGAGAAAGCAGTTCTATGTGCAAAACTTCATGGAAACTGAAAAATCAAATAACAGTCTTTGTTTTTTTGTTTCTGTTTTATTTTGTTTCAGTAGAACAGCATGTCTTTTAGAAAAAAATTACCTAAGGTAATATTATGATGCTTAAAAATAAATAATATGAATAAAAAACTTATTTGAAGCTCTTATTTTTATGGGGTGAATGATAGATTATATTACCAGATACTTAGCAGAGACCAAGGTCTCTACTCTCAAGATGCTTATTCTGCCTACCGTCCTATGTTTCAATTTCCCACTAATAAGGTTATTCTTCTGAGGACAAAAACTTGTAAATTCAACCATTAGGATACTATCTGAATTTGATCACTCTGTAAAATATACAGTACTTAAAATATTAGTACAAATAAGGATAATAGAGCGGCTTCAGTCATGCTCAAAGAATTGAAAGGAAAGGAAATCAGAGTCATGTGTTGACAGAAGCTTTAAAGATCATGTGAATGAGGCACTGAAGGGTAGGCCTAGACCAGAGAAGGCAGTCATAGAACACAAGTGTGTGTGTGTGTGTGTGTGTGTGTGTGTGTGTGTGTGTGTGTGTGCGTGCGCACACATAGAACAGAAATGGGAAGTCGTTCTGGTTCTACCTTTTTGATCTTCGCCTTCCATTGCCGAGTTAGTGAGGCAGCAAAAAGAAACATGAAATAAGAGATGAAAACATTATCCAGCCTCTGCTAAAGAAAATAAGTAAATATCATAAAACAGATAGACACACAGAGGGATAGGTCTGATTGAAATACATTAAATGTGTGCTCTGGAAAAAGACCACCCGGGGTTCCAAACTTAGTGACTTTGGTCAAGTATGGAACTGCCTCAGTTTTCTCATCAGATCAACACTTGGTTGGCCTCATAGATTGCAAGGACCTTGTCTTTTTTTTATTTTTTACATCTACAGAGCTTGGTCTTCCTAGGTGGTCTCCCATCCAAGTACTAACCAGGCCCGACCCTGCTTAGCTTCTGAGATCAGACAAAATCAGACTTGTTCAGGGGGGCATGGTCATCCAGCTAACATAGGTATATTTATGTATCTTTATTATTAATACATTTTCAGAAATAAATGAGTTAATATATGCCAAGTGCTTTCATCTGTGTTTAGCAAAAAGTCAGTTAAAAATATTTCTCATTATTAAAAGAGGAAAATACTTTAGGAAACTTTATTATACCAATTTACCTTTGACTTGATCTATCTATTTTCAATTTCCCAAATATTTTTTAAAGATGTTGATATTTAAACATAAAAAAGACAACTTTCTCTTGCCTTCTTTTCTGATAATTTGCATTACACAAGTGCACTGAGAATTTCCTGTATTGTGGTTTCCGGAACATTTTAGAAGCTAGTGATTTTACTGTTTCTTGTTCATACTATACATTTGTGTCTTACTAATAAATGATTGAAGAACATCGCTTAAATGTACAATGTTTCTTTTCTTTTTAACACGATGTTCTGATTCCTAGCCTCCAGCTCAGTTCTGAGATCCAACGACATTCTTCTTTACTAAGCCCACATCGCGCCTTACCTGTATCAACGCTGGGACAAAATTTTTCATGGCAGGTATGTAGGCCTGAGTCATAAAATTAAAAAGTAAGAATTAGCAGAAAAGTTATCTCATGGATATGGCTAATTTCAGGGCAATGCTTTAAGAAAAGAAATAAAAATTTTTAGGCTACCATGTATTAGTATTTTCAACTTAATTTGACTTTTCTGACTCTTCATTCTGTAGCTAGAAATGATTTTGTGACACTTTCCCAATGCTTTTAAAGAGTAACTTCTGACAGAGGAAACTAAATTCTGAATGGAAATTGAATTTTCACTCCGATTATGAGCATCAAAATTCTAGCATAGGAATAGAGAATGCCAAATATTTAAGATGCAGTGCTTAAAAGTGTTATTTTAAAATTTACCATCTTTGTAGTGACATCCCAAACCACTCTGATTAACAGTCTGACAACATTGTACTGTTGCTAATGACAACATTCTTTGGGAGTTAATGTAGAATCTTCTAATTTTAAACTGTATTAGGAGAAGAAGACATAAGCAACTAATTTAGACATGAGAAAATGTAATTTTCTTGTAAAAATGGTTTTTATGAATAATTCAATATACTGTGAAATGAATGCAGCTCCTCAAAGTATTACCCAGACACTGGTCGGGGGGACCCTCTCATCACATCATGTCCAGATGCTCTTATGTCTTTTCTTGTCTGTTAAAAGCCTCTACAAATCCATGAGCATCTAACCTTTTTCAGAGCAGAAAATGTATTAAGATTAGATGTGAACACAGTCCCAAGAAGTATTATTGTGGTAATGACAGAATATGTTAAAGAAAGACTCTAGGTCTAGACAAATTTGCATTTAATTTCTGACTTGGGTGCTTGCTAACTTTGATACATTGACAAAAACAACATTATTAATAAATCCTAAATTTTCTCATCAACATAATGGGAACCAGACAACTTGTGATTTTTTTGAGGAATAAAAGTAAATGTTTCTTACATAAGCTCATAACAAGAAATTGTTACCTGTGGTATCTTTTTACTCCAGATCTCTAGGCTTCTTTGCCAAATTAAAAAACAAAGCAATAACAACAACAAAAATAATAACTGTAAATCTACTTTTCTGAGACAGAGCTGGTAAAGATAAAACAGTATGAATAATCTCACTAAATAATAAAGTATATTTCATAAAAATTTTGGTATTGGATGAAGTTTTGAAGAGAATGGTTTCATTTTCCAATGTTTCATTGGCAAGATGGCAGGGTTATCAAACCAAAGAACTTTTTGGATTCTCCCTTGTTTGTTTCTGCTTTTAAAAATTTCAGCTCCAGTGTTTATTCTTTAAGTCATCAGTGTATCTCTCCTTCTCCACAGGTTTCTGGACCACCCCATGGAGGTTGATTTCTGGCATCTTAGGAGTAATGTGCCTTGTGTTGTTGATGGTTACTTTGGGAATGTTGCTGAAAAATCGTAAGCGTTTCTAGGCAAGCCTATATAAATAGCCAAACTGTGAGGAAACCATTTAATAATAAAGGTTTTATTTATAAATGTATAATAAATTGTTATTTCATAAGCCTTTATCTAATTAATAAATTTCTAATCATTTTTGATAGCATTCACTAAACCAAGTAATCAGATAACACCATCTCCAGGACCCACCCTAGAACCCCAGGAAGGTAGGTTCCATACTTTGGAAAATCTTAATATTGGTAGAGGATGAAACAGACAGATTTTTGTATGCTTCACACAAAAGCATATTACATATAGTAATGCAAGTTTACTTTTTAAATCTAAGATAGTCTCGTTTCATTGTTCTCTAATGTAAGAATTATTAAATTACATTGATATGTATCATTATTCATTTAATAAATATCAGTAGTAGCCCAAAGTGACATTTTCCTTATTAATTGCTCATTTTTATTTTAAATAAAAAATAAATTATAATAAATATTACAGCTAATCTTAATTACCCTTCTGTGATTGCTCATAACTCATACTTTATCTCTTTAACTTCAATTCTCTTCAGAATTTAGTGCAGAGATTTCTGCACTTCTGACCCCACTTATCCATTTTAAGCAAGCTCAAAGTCCAGCATTTTAAATATATTTTTTATAAGTGTTCTCCAAGTTATTTCACCATCTTCTGTGATTCTATAGAGTTTATTTATATTTTTTGTTTCCTTACTGTATTCTCCAGTTTCACTGAGATATTTTTAATGTATAACATTCTGTAAGTTTAAGGTATACAATGTGTTGGTTTGATACTCTTAGTTATGGGAATATTATTACCACCATAGCACTGCCTAATACCTCCATCATGTAACATAATTACTACTTCCTTTTTGTTGTGAGAACATTTAACATCCTCTGTTTATCAACTTACAGGTACATAGTACAGTATTGTTAACTATCGATACAGTACATCCTCAGAACTTAATCTTCTAACTGGAATTTTTTAACTTTTGGTCAACATCTCTCCATTTCCCCCACCTCCCAATTTGTGTAAGCACCATTCTACTCTACAACTTCAGCACCATTCATTTGGTAAAAGATTTTAGTACTTGCCATGTGTCATCACGCTTATCACGGAGGATAGTGTATGTTTAAGACACTATCCCTGGTAAACTGAATGAGTGAACTGCCAACTAATTGTTTTATTTATGCTCATTTTGAAAATAAAATACCCAAAATATATGTCAGAAATTTTTCAATGTGCCATATTCTTTTCTGACTTAGGAAATATGCTAAAATCCCTTTTTCTCTTTAAATCTTTTTCATTTAATTTACTCATATTTACACACCAGAGCTCAACTTTGGATCACTTCCTCAAAAAAGAGTTCTTCTACCCACCCTCTCCCCATCATACACTCTGATACAGGACGATTTAACATATTGAATTTCTTGTGTATAATTACCCTAATTAGCTTTAAATATAGTTAACAAAATATTGGAAATTATATAATTCTGACTCTATCTCTAGAATATAATCTCCATTAGGAAAAAGGGTCATGACTACTTCATTCACAATATTACCCTCTGAACTGTCGTCTACATAGTAGTTTTTCAAAGAATATTTGCAGAAAAAATACATAATTTTTGAATGAGTAAATAACACTTAAAATTAAATTTCTAATATCATAATTCATGTTTTTTTTTTCTAAGGCTCTGGCTGCTGTACTTGTCAAGAAAAGTGGATTGGATACCAATGCAACTGTTACTTCATTTCTAGTGAAACAAAAACTTGGGCAGAAAGCAGAAAATTCTGTGCTTCTCAGAATTCTAGTTTACTTCAGTTGAAAAATAGAAATGAATTGGCATGTATTTAATTCTTATTTCCTACACTTTGTTGAACTTAGACAATATACTGTCTAAGTAAGATGAATAATTTGTTTCAAGTTTCTAATGAGAAAGCAACTGGATGGTTACATTAGAACTAATAATGACTTACTAATTTCTTATACTTTAAAACAATAGTTATGAAATCTATATAATATTTCTCAATGATTTATATTAGAGCAATAAAAATCAAGAAGATACCTGCCAGATAAAATACATGGGATGTTATAGTGTGAAATTAAAAAAAAATAAATAAGAGATTATTATTTTTATTCAAAGATTCTAACTTTTTAAAAATTTTATATCTTTAATTGAATTTGTAATTTATTTTGTAATTATATAGCTTTTATCATCATTCTGGGATATAAAATAGAATGAATATGGAGAGCATGGTCATAATAATTACATGATTCACAGAAAAAGTGAAAAATTTCTCCATCTACATACAGAATCTGTGCTGAGTAGATTATATCCATGAAATTTATCCCTCAAGATACTGTTGGTTTGGGATCAGATTTGATTGCCAATCTGTGAAGGAAGCGTTCTATGAAAATCTAACTCCTTCATAACATTTATCATTCCTTCAGGAAGTGAGATTTTCTGATATTTTTTCTCCATAAAGTAATGGACTTTTTAGGTGAGAAAATGTAAGATATGTACTATACTAGACATTAAGAAGAATTTCAGTTTGAGTAACTTAAAGTCTGGATCTAATTCAGAACACTGACTTTCTTAAAAGTATATTATTCCCAGAGTAGATTCAAATTAGGTCACTATGTTCATCTCTGTTTCCTTGCAGCATTTCATGAAGTCCAGTGTTGCTTTTTACTGGATTGGACTCTCTTACCATAAAGATCGTCGTGCCTGGTTGTGGGAGGATGGCTCTGCTTTCTCCCAAGACCTGTAAGTTTCTGGTAGTCAGGGCCTTTTCTGTTCTTTATGAGTTTATCCTTAGATATGACCAGAGAACGTAATATCTGGGAACACTGTAGCTAAAATAACCTGTCTGGAGCCTGAGAATACAAAAAAGAGAATAGATACGAGAGAGTAACAACTTTAGCCCCATCTAGAACCTCCATGTGACATGAAGTTGGTGTACTATGACCAAAAAAGAGTTTTTGACCACTTTTTTGTCTTGGTACAAGCACTTAGATATGTTGTACATAAACAGATGCTCACACATAGAGAATCTGTCTAGGAAAAACAGGATAGTCATTATAGTCCTTATTCTGGGGAGATCAATATTCTTAGCATCCTCATGTTTCAAGTATTCTGGGCTTATTTTTTATATTTTTGTAATCTTAGAATCTCATTTTAATTTATAAGCATGATGTTTGAAGCATCATTCATGACAAATGTTCTGCTTTGATTTATTTTTCTAGACTAAATCAGTTAATAAATCTTTAAGAAAATAGTAGCAAAGTTATCATATATCAAAACTATTAATAACAACAGCAAGAACATAAAATTTCTGGCTTCACTGCTTTTGATTATTGAGACAATAAGTAAGTTTCTATAATATTGTATTCTAAAATCAAGAAAACTGTGCCTATTGAATTAAAAAATACAATGGCTCAACCTGTTAATTATTCATTTGAATGCTTTAAAAGTTCTGATATTTAATAAAAAAATTATTCCTGAACATTATCATTTTATTTTTTCATACGTTGACAATTTATTTTTCATTACAGATTTTCACTCTCACAAAATTTAAATATACGGAAATGCGTAGCATATAACCCAAGCAAAACTGGGAAGATCTCTGCGGATATGAAAATCGTTTTATCTGTAAACAATAGCTTTTTTAAGTGTTTTTTTTTAAGTCACAAAGGGTGAGCAGGAAGGTCCAGTACTACTAAAAATGGTGTTTACCTCATATTATTAAGAGTTATCTACTTATGGGGTCTGTAAACTATTTCTCATTACATTTTATTATACAATTTTCATAGACTTGAAACAATGCGCTTTAGGGTTGATAAAATTTATGTACTTAAACATAAAATTATAAAGTATGAAGATAAAGAATTTTATGACTATTTTGATTTATTACATATGTTCAATATTGTATGTAATTTATTTTTTCATATGTACATTCTTGTAAATTTTCTCTGGAGAAATGTAAATAAAACAATTTACATCATTAAACACATATCTACATCATTTCAGTCCTCTGTGTGGCATACTAATTGGGAAGTTTCATCTCTACCTCACATTTCTGAAAGTTAATTCTTTCCAGATATCTATCCACCTAAATGTTTTAATTTAGAACTGAAAGTGCCAGTTTTCTTATGTGTGTCACCTGGCTTCCCAGGGGAACTCATTGAGTGTTATAGAACAACTGTAAGATGTGTATGTAATATGTAAGATGTAATATGTGGTTCCTATGTAATGGCTTTCAGAGTTTGCAAGAGTAAAAGCCCTGATCACATAAGTTTACAATATCGATTTTTTACTGCACAGATTTTGTTTGCCTTATTTATCGATCAGCAAGAGTCACTTGCAGTGAGGATCTTAATCTCTAATTAATCCCAAAACCTTTTCTTAAAAGTTATATGTAAAATATTAACAATTCCTTTGTTTTGTGCGTGGGAAAGGGAGCAAACCATTTTATCGAGGGTTTTCTGAGTGTATCAAAAAAAGACTAGGAATATTATGAGATTTGATTCTTTTGACTGGATGATATTCCTGATCTCACAGATATCAAAATCCTCCTTTTTTTTTAACTGTTATATATACATCTTTAAAAAATCATATCAGAATCTCTATTTGCTATCCTGTTTAATATTGCACTTAAATTACAATAATTAAGAATCCAAATTGAATTAAGCATATAAATAGCCAAGAAGAAGAAAAGACCTCTTATATTTTATATTGAAAACATAAATATAATAGGACTACAACCTGAACTGTTTACATTCTTGTATAAAGATTGACTTAAGAAATGCGCTTAAGTTATATTATAAAAAATAAAGGATGAAATAAATATCTTAAAATATTTAGCTTGCATTAAGAGAAACTGCATTGTACTTTACAGATATTTTACATATTTTGGCTTTGTTGTCCATGTGATTTCACAATAATATATTTTTAACTAAAAATTTTTAAAAAGTGTTGGTAAGCTTATAAAGAAATCAATAGTTTTCTGTCCCACTGTCTAATCTTCCTGTCTTTCTTCCATGCGGCCAGTTCATCTAGGTTTTTGCTTGTTTGTTTTTGTTTGTTTGTATCCTGCTCTGGGTGGGTCTTCTCTGTATGAACCAAGGATAGTCTCTATAGTTAAATTTTGTCCAGGATGAATGTCAACTGTTTTCATTTATCACACACTATTAGAGGTTCAAATGATTACTTTTTACATTGTCACCCTATGAGATGTCCAGAGCCCAAACTGGACCCCAAGTGATTTAAGTCAATGAGTGAGTCTTATCTACCAGCCACAGCAATTTACTTCTAGCATAATCACCATCAATGAGATGGAGATGAGTTTTTGGTCACTCACACAAGAACTTGGAGAAAATAAGCCAGACTCAAAGAATTTATATTGCATTATTCTAATCACATAAACTTGCAAAACAGGCAAAACTAAACTATAGTTTACATTAGATGCCAAGAGAATGTTAGAGGTCTAGATGATGGTAGTATATGGATGGAGAAGGGGAGAGTAACTAGAAGTTTAAATGTGGAAAGACTCTGGTGATCCTGAAAAGCTTCTATTTCTTGACAGGAGTGGTATTTGCATTGGATCTGATGGTTTTAAACTTTATGTTTTCATAACTTTTTAATATGTAAATTATATTTTATTCAAAGCTGTGTGAGGAGAGCATATGTTTGTTGAATTATTTTTGTTTTATTTAGGTTTTGATATGAGGCAGGTCTGTTACCCGTTTCTCACCTTATAGTCAGTGTGGTTCTGTATTTACAAGTTCTATTTACCTTACACAATCCTTCTTAAACTTCAACTTTAACATGAGTTTTTTCTACATTTCTTTCAGAAGTTGTCTCTTCCTTCTCTTATTCTGCCTTGATTGAGAGTGGGTTGGGGACCGATTCAAGTTTTACAATTTTTCTTACATTTTTTCTAAGGAAGCAAATATTTTAATAGAAAGCTGTGATCTTTGTAACTGTCAGAAACCCAGTGTATTTCATTTAGAGAGTGGAGGTGAATGAATGTTTTCTCAACCAAGTATCACACAGTTACCTTTGAAGGACATTGAAAAATACTTCAAAATTAATCTGAATACTTTTAATTTGACATTGAATGGAGTTTGAAACACATGTTCTGGTTATTACTTTTACTTTAAAATGCTCATTATAAAACCTACATGACATAGGTGCCACCAGTAATTACATGATTGGCATACAATTCAAGTTTTTGGAAAAGGTTTAAAACTCTTAAGAAAAGTCATAAAAGATAAAACAGGTAATTATAAGACATTTGTGTTTCCATGAAAATGAAATGGTCTAAGTCATGAATAAAATATGTTCGATAGTCTTAATATAATATGTTATTTATATAAACTTATTAGGTTCATTTAATATATAATTTAAATAAACTTATTAGGTTCTACTTTGTACTTTAAATAATTAGAGATAAAATAGGTTATTGTAATTCTACCATTGGCTTCAATACAGAGAAAAATTTTATTCTTTGCTTGTTTTATTTGACAATCAATTAAACTTTTTTGAATTATAATAATTTTAACTTATAGCTATCATTTGGTTTAAACAAATGTAAGATTTTCAAAGTCTCTGAAATTACATGGGGAATTATATTAGGTATTGAAATAAAAATCAGTTCATTCTTTTAAGAAAAAAGGTGTTGCAATTGCTTTACTAAAAACCTGTGCTAACCAACTATACAAACTACAGGACATGCCCACAAAGTTTCACTGAATTCAGATGACTTGAGATAGGACCTCAAATTACTTAGAGAGGAAGTGTTGCTTAAAACATTGAATTCTGGCCTCTCCTAATATGAGTGAGGTTTTGTGGCGATTTATACTGGATAAATGAGCTTATAAAAACAGAAAGAAATGACATAGAGGGACAGAGAGAAAAGAGTCATGTGATTATTTATTCCCTTACTAAAAACTGAAAATAACTTTGTAGGTTAAATGACTGAGTCTGACAATACCTGCATTTACTTTTCAAAATGCAGGATGCCCAGCTGCACATGCAGAAGCAAATGCACAAATCTTGTCTCATTGTTGCTGCAGAGAAAGAATTCATTTCCTGTGTGTGACTCTGTTTCCAACCAGGGCTTTTGAGACTCCCTTCCACCTTTCCATTTCCAGACACTCAGCACCTGGTTTGGGTAGGATAACTCTGCTTTCTCCCATGATTTGTGAAATGTCTTGTAGTTTGATTGCTCTCCACGTTTTTGAGTTCAAGTTAAGGTTTGACCAAGCAATTCACGTTTCATAGAATTGCACTAAAAATACTGTCTCAGGGTGTGAAATTAGAGATAAGAAAGCAAAGGAAACAATAGTAATTTTTCTCTACCCAGATTACTGCAGTATGGTCAGATAATAGTTGTCCTATGCCCGTACAGATTTTAGACTTCTGCTCATTTGTATACTGGTGCTCACACACACACACACACACACACACACACACAGATACACACATATACCATCTCTATTTTATTATCCAGTGGAGTAAAGGAATAGGAAATGTTATAAGTCAAAACCATTATATTTACAAGGAACAGTTTATTTAACTGTTTTGCAGGAGAAATTCTTATATGATTAAATATGGAAATTCTTACATTTTAACAAATCATGCTTATTTCTCTACCTCTAGAAGGCAAAGTTGTTAATATGTATTTTATCTTGTAGAAAATATAAATTATTTAAAATTTATTTATGTAATGTTTGTTACAACAAGATATGTAAATTTTAAACCATTTATATTGGTGATGATTACATTTATTTCTCTACCTTGAATACAAAGATAATTTATTTTTAGAATTTTCTGATTTTATCAAACTTAATTTGAACCTGCTTTGAAACCATGGTTCTACACCCAGTGATTGCTACCAGATTTTTCCTAAAGAAACATAAGCTATACCTCGTCACTTGAATTCAGCACGTTTGACTTTTTTTCTGATGGACTTTTGCTTATGCTCCTCAGTAAAAGAGATCTTTTTTTCCTGATCAGTTCAGAATCCTTAAATATCATGTGTCATGCATTGTAAAACTTACATTTATAATAATTTTACACATATATCTTATGAAAATTGGATTGATATACTTATTTTGCAACTAACTATATGTTTCAAGCATTAATAATACAATTGAGGCACATATGATGATGTCAATATTTTACCTTGAAATGAGCAAGGCAAAATAATGAAACCCTTAGCTTATATCTTAAGGGATAAGAACATTGTGACTATCATACTGAAACCATTTTCACTCTTGAATAAAGTGAGATATAAAAAGAATGAAATTAAGTCATATGTCTACTGCCATGCCACCCTGAACAAGCCTGATCCCATCTGATCTCAGAAGCTAAGCCAGGTTGGGGCTGGTTAGTATTTCAATGAGATCAACTAGGAAGACCAGGAGCTGTAGACATAAAAAATAAAAAATAAGGGATTGTAAACTGTCAAGATCCTTAGCAATCTGTGAGACCAACCAAGGGTCATCTCAACTAAAAAAAAAAAAACAAAAATTAAGTCAGTTGATAATTGGTGCAGAATATAAAAACCGTATTTTAAAGCCACCATTTTGAAAATCTACATTGTACAGACATATATGTCTTTAATGCTTCCAATCAAAAAAGGCTTACAGTTAATTTTAATGTTTACAATTATAGTGCAACTTTTATTCATGAGGGCTTGGAAAACAATGGGAGGTGGCTATTAATTATTTTTAGGAAAAAGTTGCCTTTGTCTTGTGCAGAATATGTAGAATATGCTCTTTAGTAAATATTTTAAAAGGTAGAGATGCTTTGTTATTGTAGCTAAAACAATCTTAATCATAAATTATAAAATTCTTGTAATTTTTTCATATTTAATCTGAAGTTGTTTACCAACTTATTTTTGTTTGAAGTATAATTTTTTTCTTTCTTTTCCCAATCTGTCTTGCAAAAAAGAAAAATAGTTTTCAACTAATGAATTGAGCAGACATCTAATATTTTATACACCTTTTGAGCTATGTAACTTTTTATTTGGATACTTAATAATTTGTTTTATTATTTAATTGATAATATAATGATTTGTATTAATGTTAGTTCAGCCATATATTTATACTGTCTGGGAATGTGTGGTTATAGTTCAGTGGGAGGAACCATTTGTCAGTGTTCACCAGCTTGTAAGAATCTATTACAAGAGCTTAAACATGAAAAGAAATACAGAAATGCAAAAAAAATCACATCTGAAAACATTTGAAGTTTAAAATAAGTTATAGATTATGCTCTTTGGAGCTTTAATATTTATTTTTGAATAACTGTCTTTGTTTTTTTTTTGCCAAAGCAATACACGATTATCTTTTAAGTATTTATAACACATAAGGACTCAGGTTCAAAATCAACAATTCTTCCTCTGACTTGTCCTCACACAGGTTGGGCCCAAAGGGTAACTGTTTCTCGTTCTAATATTTCTACTTTTGTCAGCTTTCTATGCAAACATATAGAGAGGTGTTATATTATTTTCAAGCTGAGAATGAATCTTGGACCTCTTTTGTCTAACCAAACCAAGGTTCAGAAGTATTATATTCTGCCTAACCATTAGGATTCCAGACTTTTCTTTAATTAATTAATTATTATTATTATTGAATATTTTCCCTGATGGTGTAAAAGGATTATTGGATATTGCAAGAAGCAGTGGTGTCCGATGCTGTTAAACAGGATGGATACTAGCTCTGCCTAAGGGAGTTTGTCTCTAGGCAATAAGAAGAGCTAGAATATGCCTTGGGAGCAGCAAGTGCATGATACACTCTCTCATAGAGACTGAGTTGTCTTCAGTTGCTTACTCGCTTTGCAGAATGATTCAAGATGTCAATGAAGGAACCTACTGATTACAGCATACATGAGTGTCACCCAATGCATTCTATCTGCTCACAGCATGTTTTCTTCCCATAAGTAGAGCTTAGTGTGGTCTCTCTGACCTCTCTTACCTTCTTATATCCTCCACCATTACACCATTAGTTTATTCTGCTTTCCCCCATGTCAGAGGCTTTTTTCATAGTCTGAGGAATGGGGAACACGTTTTCATGAATTTTTCCCCCAAACGTGCATTCCCAAAGATCTCCTTTATATTAAATTGGCAAAAGAAGCTGGAATATTTATATTTCAAATCTGGAGATTCATTGGTGTCAGGGAAGCTAAGCTTTTAGTTATTTTTAGAAGAAAAAGTAGGCTCCAGGAATAGAGAAGCAGAAATCTTTCTGGTACAACAGAAGTTCAAGGGATACGAGATGGGGCATGAAAAATGCTGTGAGTGAGGATGAGAGGCAAAGGGTGTTTGAATATATACATATAGTAGTATGCATATTTCTCATGACTTACATGCACAAAACTTATTAATTCCTCAAGAAGGTAATAAAAAGAATTGGATCGGTAAGTCAGATTCACAAGCAGTATCAGAGATTTTACTCAGCATCAAACTTTACTAATAATTTTAATGATACAATAATTGTAAGGTCCAGCCAAAACAGAGACATGTCCAGCTCTGGAATGCAGTTCATGGGTCCTTTCCTTCCATTTTAGGACACACTCTTGTCCAGACTAATTGATTAATATATGAGATCCTTATATAAAGGTTGTCATTGCACCACATACACACAGAAAAAAAAAATGCTTTGGTCATGATACATCACCATTTTACACTCAGATGGGTATATAGTTTATGTGATATTTTCCAGGAAGCCATGCTCCATAAAGTCATAGATTCCAGGCCTATCTATTGTTTCATTTTTTTTTGTAAATAATATTAGACATTACTACATCCTGTCCAAAACATTCCATAGATAGAATTTTGAGCAGTAAAACCTGCTAGTGTTTGCTAATAAGTCTCTTGACAACATTATTACAGGAGACTTTTCCAAGTCTGAATTCTGTTTGCCCTCTTCCTTAAAAGGAGAATAATTTGCAGGCTCATGCTAGCAATTTTCTTTTCACTCAGGGGATGCATGCATTTTCAGAGCAATGGGATCAAAATCAATTTCTCATTGGTGCTATTGCAATGTATACTATATAAACGTTTTGAAGCATGTTAGTTAGAAATTTCTAGATAGGGAAAATACTTTGCTGTTCATATCTTAAGTGGACGTTAATGTTTTCCTTGAGCTCTTTGCTTGAATGACCTTCTACTTATTGAAGTCATCACTTGCTTTGAACAAGGGGCAGTAGTAAATTACAGGGAGGGGAGAAAAAGTGTGATCATCTGCAGTGGCCACCAGGGGAGTGGAGATCATGCAGAGATGCATCTCCTGGAAGCACACCTAACTTTCCCAAAACAAGACACAAGTGAATCTGAACATTTCAGTGGAATTTCAGTCTGGGTTTTCTCTGCAGCAGATTCTGAGAATGTTTTTGAGTGCAAAGTTTGTTGTGATGTGCATGGAATAAAGATTGGAAACAGTGTTAACACAGGAAAGAGAAAGCACAGCATAATAAAGGCTGTCTTCTGGTTGTAGCTCCTAGAAGAGGAGACTAGAGCTAACGCTCTTCAGCGATTCTGATAAATGGGACAAGCCCCAATGTGCTGAATCGCCTGACGTCAGGACGGAGGTTGCGGGACTAGCCAAATCCTGAGACTCATCAAAGCCCATGCAGGAGAGAATTACTGAGCACATCTCAGGTGCCATGTGTGAGAGAACTAAGGCCTCGGCAGTTTTAGGAGAAAAAAGCCTGCAAATACAGAGCCGTAGATAGTGATTGGCTAGAGGTCACCCTATATCCCGAGAGAGTGGAGTGGGGCGATGACAACCTCTCCTCCAAGTAGAGATAAGTTGCAGAGATCCTGGCACAAGAAGGACTCAATTGCCTATGTATAAGAAGGAATCCAGTCAACCAGGGTTGGCAGTTCAGAAAGTATTAAAGAAAGGGCTATAGATACATACACTCACACATACACATACATATAGATACACATGCACATATATATACATGTAGTATATATATTTTATGTATACCCATACCTTTTATGTATATGTAGCTATACTGCTATATGTGTGTCTGTGTGTGTGTGTGTGTATGCTATGTGTGAGCATGTACTTTTTTGTGTTCAGTTATCTTATTTGTGACTTGAGCCTAGAATTCTCGTACTGAACACAGCTTTCACAAATTTTATTTCCGTTTCAGTAAACTAAGGTAAAAAAAAGATAATTGTGATTTCAATCTCATCAAATATGATTCTGAAAACTTGGAATCACCTCCAAATGAAGATGGTCATGTAAGTGTCAGAAGTATAGTAAGTAATAAACTTGACTATATATTCTGTCACAAAATTGTATCATTTAAATCTAAGGATGGAAGCAAAATCTGAAACTTTTATTTATCTTAGATAATTTTACATTAACAAGAAAGTGAAAAAAATAGGCATTTTTTGTTATTTCAACTCATCCAACATTAAAACTAAAATGAATAGACTTAAGTGGGCAAAGGATCATTTATACATCACCTCCCTCAACAAGAATTTGCATGAAGTGTGGATTAATAAATTTCTATGTTTTCATTCTCTGGTAAGAATTTAAATTTTATTAATTTTGATGTTTCCATGAAAACAGCTTTGTGCACACTATACAAATTAAAAACATGCAAAATTTAACTTCATGGAAATGAAAAAAGATTGCAGGACTTGTTCTTTGTTTTTGTTTAAAATTCAGTCTATTACAAAAAGGTTCATCAACGGTAATGTATAATGCTTAAAAATAAGTAATACGAACACAGAAAACTGATTTAGTCATGTGCTTTATCTGTTGATGATAGGTGAATTGCATTTCGAGATACTTAATCATAGGTCAAGTTTCCTACTGTCAAGGTTTTTATTCTGCCTATCCATCCCACATTTCAATTTCCCATTAGTAAGATTTGTCTCCCGAGGACAAAATGTGTAAACTTAACTATCAATATATTATCTGAATGAGATAACACAGTAAAAATATAATAATTAATATATTCATAAAAAATAAGGATAATAGAGTGGCCGCAGTCATGTTCAGAGGACTTGAAAGGAAAGGAACGTTAGAGAATACGATGTTGGAAGCTTTTAAGGCTCATTGTAGTATTGGTTATACCACCTAGGTAGTCATAGAGCTCAGGTGTGTGTGTGTGTGTATGTGCGTGTGTGTGTGTGTATGTGTGTGTGTTCATGTGTGTTTGTGTGTGCATGTGTGTACATGGAACAGTAATGTGAAGTCATTGTGATTCTACATTTCGATCCTTTCCTTCCACACATGATTTAATGAGGCAGCCATTGAAAGCACAGAGTGAGAGGTGGAAAAACCAGCCAATCTTTTCTGAACAAAAAATTAATTAAACACATAGACACTCAGAGAGACAGGCTTGATTTGAACTAAATTGCATATGCGTTCTGGAGAAAGACCACTGGGATTTCAATAATAGTGACCTTGTTCAAGTATTCGGCTCTGCCTTAGTTTTCTCATCAGTAGATTGAGTATATTTATGTATCTTTATTATTAAGCCATTTCAAAAATAAACAAGCTAATATATGCCAAGCACTGTCATCTCTAATTAGCACAAGGTAAATTATAAATTTTTCTCATTATTAAAAGGGGAAAAGTCTGTGTGAAGTTTTATTACATGAAATAAATTTAAGTTTGGTTTACATATCATTTTTGTGTGTTCCAATAATTTTCAAAGATGTTAATGTTCAAACATTAAAAAAAAAACCTGTCACCTTCTTTTGTGATAGTCAAAGTGTTCACACACACAAATACAATTACACAAGTGACGATTTCCTGTATTGTGGTTCCAGGAACATTTTAAAAGGTAGTGATTTTACTGCTTCTCTTCATACTATACATCTGTGTCTCACCAATAAGTGATTCAAGAACATTGTTTAAATCCCCAATTTTTCTTTTTCTTTTTCGTTTAAAGTACTTCGCATGCAATGCTTGGATTTCTAGCCTCCTGCTCACCTTCTGTGACTTAACAAAGTCCTCCTGGAACAAGCATACAGTGTGCCTTATCTGCATTGACGTCGAAACACCATTTCTCATGGCAGGTATGTGAGGACTTGGTCATAAAATAAAAATAGAAATAACTAGAAGGAATCTCTTAGATATGGCTATTTTAGGCAAGTGTTATTAAAAAAAGGGGGTGGAAGGCATTCTTTTAGTCTCTAAATGATCTGCACTTTCCACTTCATTTGATTTTTCTGATTCTTCATTCTGTAACTTTGAAATAGTTGTGTGAAGCTTTTCCAGCAGGTGTAAAGAGTGGCTTCTAAAAGAGAAATTTCCAAATTCTGAAGCAAAACTGAATCTACCAGGTTAAATTATGAACAACACATTTCCACTATAGAGTTTTAGAGAATGCCACATATTTAAGGCACAATACTTATAAATACTACTAAAAAATTTACTACTTGTGCTGTGACATCCAAACACTATATAGATGAACAATTTGGACTGTTGTTAACAATAACACTCTTTGGGAGTATGCTAATTTATTGCAGCGTCTGCTAACGCAAAATTGTTTTGGGGAAAATACCTAGAAACCAGTAATTTGGGGTATAAGATAATGTAAGGTTCTTGTAAAATATGGTTGCTTATGTGTTATAATTCAGAGTATGGTGAAATGAACCCAGCTCCCATACTATTACCCAGATGTTGGTTGGGGACTGTCTCATCACACCAGGTCCAATAGCTCCTATGTCTTCTCTTCCCTGTGAAACCTCTACGATGCCATGGCCTCTTGACCTTTCTCAGAGCAGTGAATGCATTGAGATTATAGGAGAGCATGCTCCCAAGTGGTATTATTTTGACAATGATAAAATATGTTAAACAAAGACTGGAGGCCTAAGCAAACTTTCATTTGATTTCTGACTTGGGTGTTTACTTGCTATGATACTTTGACAAAAGAAGATTATCAATGGATTCTAAACTGAATCATCTGCCTGCTGGGCATCATACAACTCTCTTGTGATTTTTGTTGAGAAAATAAAAGTGAATGTCGGTTATGTAAGCCCATAAAACAGAACTTGGTGCCAGATCACCTCTTTTTATGCCAGATCTCTGAGCTTCTTTGCCAAATTAAAATATAAAGTGTTAAATCCACTTTGCTGAGATGGAATCTAGTTAAGAAGACAGTAATGAATGATCTCACTGAAGAGTAAAGTATATCTCATAAGAATTTTGGTATTTGGTGGGGTTCTGAATGGAGCAGCTTCATTTTCTAATGTTACATCGGCAAGATGGTTGGGTTGTCATACCAAAGAACTTTTGGATTCTCTCTTAATCGTTTCTGTTTTAAAAAGTTCAGCTCTACTCTTTGCTGTTTAAGTCATTCCCCAACCTCTCCTTCGCTACAGGTTTTCAGACCACCCCATGGAGGTTGATTTTTGGCATCTTAGGAGTAATGTGCCTTGTGTTGATGGCTACTTTGGGAATGTTGCTGAAAAATTGTAAGTGTTTCTAGGCAAGCTTATATAAAGAGCAAAAGTGTGATGAAATCCTTTAATATAAAAGGTTTCATTTACAGATTTACAAATATTTTGTTACTTGATAAACCTGTTTCTAATTAAGTAAATTTCTAATTATTTCTTATAGCATTTACTAAACCAACTATTCAGCCAACACCATCTCCAGGACCCACCTTAGAACCCCAGGAAGGTAGGTTTCATGCTTTGGAAAGCCTTAGTGTCAGTGGAAGATGAATAGAAAGTTTCTTGTTTTCTTTACACAGAAGCATGATGGAATGATATATAGAGTAATATCACTTTACCTACTAAACACAGGATAGTCTCATTTCTTTCTCTGATGCATGGATTATTTAATTACATTGAATGTGCTTCTTATGTTTTTAAGTCATAACGTAAATATTAGCCTGAAAGGACAAAATTTTATTGTATGTATGCTCATGAATAAGTAACAAATCATAAATTATAGTAAATATTACAAGCTAAACTGATTACCTGCTTGTGATTGCTCATAACTCCTACTTTTATATCTCTGTTTCTTTGCTTCTATTTATTTTATGAATCAGAATATAGTGCAGAGATTTCTGCAATTATAAACTTACACAATATAGCTAGCTCAGTGTCTAATTTTTATGCATCTTATACCAAATAGCACTAGTATTTTTTAAATATTTTTTCAGCACTTTTGAGGTATAATTGACTTAAATACTGTTAGTATGATGTGTAAAGTATGTTGATTCGATTCACATATATTGCAATGTGATTACTGCTGTAGCTTTAGCGGATACCTCCATCATGTTCTATATATAACTTTTTTTTGTGTGTGTGGTGAGATCAGTTAAGATTTATACTTTTACCAACTGGCAAGTATATAATATTGGTAACTATTATCACAATGCTATGCAGTAGATCCTTGGATCTTATTCATCTTCTACTGGAAGTATGTACCCTTTGACCAACAACTCTCCATTTACCTCATCCCAGATCCTGATAAGCATAATTCGAATCTATAACTCCAGCACAAAACATTTGGCAAAGATTTAAGTACCTGCCTATTATATTACTCTTGTTATAGAGGATAACAAATATTCAAGACACTATCACTGGTAAACGGTAAAATTGGATATTATACTATCCATTTTATTTATCGTCATTTAGAAAATAAAATATCCAAAAGAGATATCAGAATTCTCCTGATGTACCACATTGTTTTCTAGCTCAGAAAATATACTCAAATGCTTTTCTCTATTTAAATATCTCTTTCATCATGCTTATTGTCATTCACACAGTAAAAGTCAACTTTGGCTCAGTTGTTCAAAAGAGTGTCTTCTAGCTGCCACCTTATCCTATACTCTGCTACATAATATTTTAACATACAAACTTTTTTGTGTATACATAACAAATTTAGCATTAAATATAATTAATAAATTATTGAAAATTATATAATTCTGACTCTATCTCTAGAACATAATCTCCATGAGGAAAAAAAGTTCATGTCTGACTCATTAACATTCCCTGAACTCTGATGTACATAGTTCATTCTCAAAGAATATGTGTGGGGAAAACAATAGCAAATGATTTTTGAATGAGTAAATAGCACTAAAAAAGTTAAATCTCCAAAGTCATTAGAGACCTTGTCTTTATATTTCATTTTTCTCTTAGGCTCTTCTTGCCAACAAATGTGGATTGGGTACCAATGCAACTGTTATTTTATTTCTAATGACATGAAAACTTGGGAAGAAAGCAAAGATTTCTGTGCTTCTAAGAATTCCAGGCTACTTCAGTTACAAAACAAAGATGAATTGGCATGTATCGAATTCTGGTTTCTTGTATTTTCTTTGGCCTAGGGGCAAAATACTATCTAAGTATGCTTACTACTTTGATTCACTCTTTAGTCAGATAGTGAGTAGATGGTTGTATTTGAACTAATGACTACTAGTTTTGTATACCTTAAAAGAATCCTTATAAAACCTATAAAATTTCTCAAAGATTTGTATTATAAGGATAAAAATCAAGATACATTTCACATACAGTATGAGAGACATTATAGAGAGAAATCAAAGAAATACTGAGTTATTCAAAGGACCAACTAAACAACTTTGTATATTTTAGGGTTTTAATTAAATTTATATATTTTTTGTAATTATATAGCTTTTGTCTTCATTCCAGGATACAATATTGAATGAATATAAAGAATATGATTATAAAATTATCCAATTTTTATGAAAAGGTGTAAAATTTCTCTGGCTGGATGAAGAAACAAGTTGAGTAGGTTATATACCCAAGAAATTTATTTTTGTAGATATCCTATTGATTTGAGATCGAATTTGATGTTGATCTCCTGTGGGAAAGAATGTGTTTCATGAAAAATTCCATTATACTGTTTTTCATTCCTCAATAAGGAAAATTTTGCAACATTTTTTCTTCTTAAATGAATGGTCCTGAAAAGTGAGAAAATGTGAAGTATGTTACCATACCTCCTAAACTAGATGATAAATAATTTTGGTTTGAGTGAATTAAAGTTTGAATCTAAGCTGGACAATGACTTTCTTAAAAGTACACTATTCCCAGAGTAGATTCAAATTAGGTTAATAAGTTCACCTTCATTTCCTTCATAGGATTTCATGAAGCAGATCAGTGAAAAGTTTTACTGGATCGGACTCTATTACAGTAAAGAACATCGTTCCTGGTTGTGGGAGGATGGCACTGCTTTCTCCCAAGCTCTGTAAGTTCCTGGCAGTCTGGGTTTTCTTTATCCATTAGGAGTTTATTCTTAGATCTGAGCAAAAACTGTAACATCTGGCAGCACTGTAGCTAAGATCACTTGTCTATAGCATGAGAACACAGGAAAGAGAATAAACACAACAGAGTGGCAATTTTAGCCCCTTCTAGAACGTCTGTGTATATGCTCCAAAGCTCTTTTAGGACCTGAGTTTGGTGTACTTGTGACCATAAAAGAGCTTTTGACCATTTTTTTTGTCTTGATACAAGCACTTGGATGTATTGTGCATGTACAGATGCTCACACAGAGAGAAGCTGTCCAGGAAAAACAAGATAGGTGTTATTGTCTTTATTTTGGGGAAGCCCAATATTCTCAGCACCTTCTCATGTTTCAAATATGCTGAGATCATTTTCTGTTTATGTGTGATCTTAGAATTTCACTTCCATTCATAAACATGGGATGTGCAGCTATACAATGATAAATTTGCTGCTCTGATTTCGTTCCTCACCTAGATTAGTCAATATATCTGCAAAAAAGTAGAAATAAAGTTTATTATATATTAAAATGATTAATAATAATGGAAAAATCGTATCAATGTTATTGGTAATTGAGGTAATAACTGAGCTTTTGTAATATTGTACTCTGAAATCATGAAAAATATAATGACTCAGTATGTTAATATCTCATTCAAATGCTGTAAAGTTCTATTTTTAATAAGAAACACCATCTCTAAATATTCTCTTTTCCTTTACCCATATGAAAATATTGTATTTATTTTTCATTACAGATTTTCATTTCCTCAAATGAAAACCAAATGGAACTGTACAGTGTATAATCCAAATGAAGGTTTTTTGGGTGAACCCTGTGGGAAAAAAATGCGTTTTATCTGTAAACAACAGCTTATTTAGTGTTTCTTAGGTCAGAAGAGGTGAAAACAAGGTCCAGTGTTAATAAGAATGGTATGTGTACCTCTTATGTTAGTACTAATTATCTACTTCTAGGGCCTATAAAGTGTTTCAAATTGTGTCTTATACGATTTTTGTATATTTGAAACCATATGTTTTAAGGTTGATGAAATTTGTACTTTTCCTGAAGATAAAGAACTTCATGAATATTTTGATAAGTACATATATTTAATATTGTATGTGATATATTTTTTATATGTACATTATTATGAATTTTCTCTGGAGAAATGTAAATAAAACAATTTATATCATAAAATATACATCAACATCATTTCGGTCCTCTGTATGGCATACAAATTGGAAGTTTCATCTCTACCTAACGTTTCTGAAAGTCCATTCTTTCTGGATATCTTTCCACATAAATGTTTTAATTTAGAACTGAAAGTGCCATAGGACTGTTTCCTAATGAGTGCCACCTGGCTTCCCAGGGGAACACATTGAGTGCCATAGAACAACTGTAAGTCTTTGGCCAAGCATTGGTTCTTGTGTGATTGCTTGCAGAGTTTGCAGTGTAAAGGGACTCTAAGCCCTGATCACATAAATTTACAATATCAATCTTTTTATTGCACAGTGTTTCTTGCCTTATGCTTATCCATCAACAAAAGAGTCACCTACAAGTACATTGAGGATCTTAATCTCTAATCAATCCCAAAAAACTTTCCTTAAAAGTTATATGTTAAATATTAACAATTCCCTTATTTTGCATGTGAGAAAGGAAATAATTACTTTTATTGAGGGTTTTCTGAGTGTATCAAGGAAAGACTGAGAAAACAATAAGATTTGATTTCTATGACTTGAATGGGATTTTTCTGACTTCACAGATATTTTCTTTTTAAATTTTTTTACATATGCATCTTAAAAAATCATATTGACATGTCTATTTGCTGTCCTGTTTTATATTTCAAATCATAAGAATTAAGAATCTAAATTGAGATTCAACATATAGACAGCCTAGAAGCAGAAAAGACCTCTTTTTTATAACACAAAACAAATATAATAGGACTACAACCTGAACTGTTTACATTCTTGTATAAAGATTGACTTAAGAATACACTTATGTTATAAAAAATAAATGATGGAATATAATATCTTTAATCATTTAACTTGCATTAAGAGAAACTGCATTGTACTTTGCAGATATTTTACATATTTTGGCTTTGTTGTCCATGTGATTTCACAATAATATATTTTTAACTAAAAATTTTAAAAAAGTGTTGGTAAGCTTATAAAGAAATCAGTAGTTTTCTGTCCCACTGTCTAACTTCCTGTCTTTCTTCCATGCGGCCAGTTCATCTAGGTTTCTGCTTGTTTGTTTTTATTTGTTTGTATCCTGCTCTGGGTGGGTTTTTCTGTATGAACCAAGGATAGTCTCTATTGTTAAAGTCTGTCCAGGATGAATGTCAACTGTTTTCATTTAGCCACACACTAGAGGTTCAAATGATTACTTTTTACATTGTCACACTCTGAGATGTCCGGAGCCCAACTTGCCTTTTTATAGAGAACTCATGAGTGTTCATTACAGTTGCAAGTGCAAAGAAGAACAGAAAATGCTGAATATGGTAGGTTTTGTCCAATTTCAGAGAATAATCTATGTCAAAAATTTCCCTGCTCTGCCAAAAGAAGAAAATTCCTATTATCTCCTAAATACACCTCAAAGGTATTTTAGCTCCCGTATCATCTCAGAGTTCTATGATGGAAAGCTCTGGCAGTGTCTTTGCCACAGCATGGTCTCATCATACTAGTTGCTCTCACTTCAGAACCGTCGAACCCAATTCAGTTTTTATTGTTGTTCTTCTCACTCTTACCAAATTCTACATTTTTTTTTTATTCTGGAGATATCTGTATAGTCTTTGAGATGGGAAAGAATTCTTCTATATACAAGTCTGCCTACAAAACTTTCTTTTCTTTCCCCCCTGTCATCAGATTTCTGATACATTCTGGAGAAAGATATGTTGTTTTTCTTCTTATGCTCTTTAGTTTTCTCTGTGAAATGGGTTAACACATATGGAAGGACTAGTTGAGTGACTATATCAGTGCTGGATGTAAAAGGTAGGCATATCTAAGAAGCACATAAAGTGAAATAATATGGCCAGTTGTCAGTTTATATTCCTTTAATTTTATCCTGTGACTCTATGTGCATTATCTGGAATGTACATAGTACATGTTACAGATTGATACATAACAAGTTATGAGAAATTTAGAAACTTAAAAGTACATGTTTATTATCTCACATTATCTGGATCAAAAAGTGGGCATGCCTTAGTTTTTCCCTTTATTCGTGGTTTCATCTTTGTGGTCTTGGCCATTCTGTAGTCTCATTTGAAATTCAGAGTTCCTTTGCAAGTTCATTCAAGCTGTTGGCATAATTTCCTTCCTTGTGGTTGTTGGACCGAGGCCCTCAGCAGCCAGAGTCCATCCTCCTTCATAGGCACTCACACCATGGCTGCCTTGATATTCAAGGTCAGTGGAGGGCATCTCGGACTCATCTGTCTATCTGGTCTGTACAGTTTCTTTTAAGTGTTTTTCTGAGTAGGTTGGTTCATACATAATATCTCTTTCAATTAACTGAAAATCTGCTAATGTAGAATCCTAATTACATCTAAAAAATAGTCTCATCATTGCCATTTCCTGTATCTCATCACAGAGTAACATCTTATGATATGGGCATACATTAGAGATACTGTGTTTCCAGACCACCTCAGTAAAGCAGGTATCATAAAAATAAAATAAAAAGAGCCTAGCTGTAATCTTTATGCTGGTGGAGAGTCTTGAAGCTCAACAAAAGAAGGTATACCTGTATTGACAATCTAAAGGGTAAAGGATTACACAGGTGTATGTCAGTGCAGTAGAATTTGCCTAGTCTACTTAGAGCTTCGTCTACCATACTGACAAACCACTAAAATTTGTTTTAATTGCTACTTCATAGTTTATTGAATTTAAACACTGATTTTTGATTTCTAATAACTATGAATTTAATTCATATATGCCAGGATGAAGAATCATATTCTAGTTACCCTCACGTATTTATTTTTCATTATGTTCTCCTCACCCCACAAAAAAGTTCAGCTGCTCGCCGCTCAAAAGCCAATCCTCCAGAGACAAGTGTTGGATAGAAAGCAAAGGTTGCTTTATTCAGGAAGCTGGCAGCCTGGGAAGACTGCAGACTAATGTCCAAAAGCCATCTTTGAAGTTCAGGATCAGGCAGAAGAGTTTTAAAGGGCAAGGAGGGTGAGGGGAGGTCAGGGAACCGAGAGAGAAGTCAGTGTTTCTTTAGACATAGATAACACTTTTTGACATCAGGCTCCTGGATGCCAGCAGCTGGTAGCAGTGGCCTTGGAGACATTCCTTCCTTCTGCAAAACAAACTCATAAATTCTCCTCCATGTCCTGAAGTTTCTCCTCCTGCTTAACAAAGAATTGGCACATGGACAACACAAGATTATACAGTGAGAACAAAAGGCGTCAAACAAGAAGAGCAGTTAACATGTGAACAAAGGCTAATTCAGAATTAAATTATTTAATTCCAGATGCCAAAAATGCTAGGGCCACTAAAATGATAAGGGGCTCGACTGCAGTTCCTCCAGTAGTGACATCTAAGTTGCCTAATAGTTATTTTATAGCTGGACTGGGACAGCTCTTTGCTTATCTGCAGAGATGCTTGAACATCAGTTTTTGCCTCTTGGGTAGAATAAGGACTGTGGGCTAACCAATTAGCTAACTAACTAGCTATGTATCTGACTAACTAGCCAGTTTTTTATGGTAAAAAGTCAAGTGGAACCTAGGGTCATTTTGTTCTCTGATAATTTATAGTTGAGATAATTGAATAGATATTCCTGTCTCCACTATGTGACCAGACTTTGCAGAAAACTTTTGCCTCAGCTCTCCTGAAGCCAAGTTTCATCACAAAGATTCATCAGCAGTTTCATCCAGAGAAGAATCACATCTTTCTACAAATAAAATGAACATTGAAGAGCTTGTTCCTGGACTTTTCTTGGCCTCTGACTTCTCATTTGAATTATCTTTCACATTCTCTATCATATTATTTGCCCTTTTTAAGGACATAATATGAATATACTTATTGGAGCCTTATGATGTCTTTAAATTAAATAAACCTAGAAATATTTAGAACATTTAATCTGCTTTTATCATTTTCATAATTTGGGGGCTTTTCAATTTTTCCTTTTTCTTTTTCTTTTTTCTTTTCCTTTTTTTTTTTTTAAATCCTAGCAAATGGAATGGAAAGCTTTCTCTAAAGAACTGGATAGCAAATATTGTCAACTTCGTAGGCCTGTATCTGTTAAAACTACTTAACTCTGCAATCACAGTTCAAAAGAAGACATAGATAATATGTGAAGAAATGGTCTGCTGTCTTACAAGATAACTTTATTCACAAAAGCCGATGGTGAGACATATTTGGTTCACGGGCCATCATTTGCCAATACCTGTCAAAATGTGTATAATGAGATTTGGGAGGCACCAACCTTCTTGTCCACCTTGCCTTGTCCTTTTGAGGTCACATCACCACAGTTGTAAATGCACTTACAAGTTTTACAGTACTAAAACAGTTGGGTCTTATATTATCACTCTGTTCATTATGAAAGTTAAAGAATCCATTAAGTAGGTGTTAGAGCCGAACTGCAAGATGTCCACCAATGATTGCTACCTGCTGGTGTACGTACCTTTGTATAATTCCCTTTCACATGTGTGGACATTGATCTGTGTGACCAGTAGAATACAGTGGATGAGATAATATACCCTTTCTGGGACTAGATCACAAAAGATGATTATGGCTTCCTCCTTTTTTCTCTTTCAGATCACTTGACCTGAAAGAAGTCTGTATCACATCAGAGCAGCCTTGTTGAAAGGACCATGTGATACAGAACTGAAGCCTCTTATGATCAGCTAGCAAGGAAATTAAGTCTGTTTCAAACAGCTATGTAATGACCTCCCTTGCAAGCTAAATTACCAATCCCAGTCAAGCCTTCAGATGACTATAGAGCCCCAGTCCACATTTTGACAGCCTCGTGAAAGAACCTGAGTCACATCAATTCTGCGAAGTTGTTGAAGGATTTCTAACCTTCAGAAACTAAGTTCTATACATGTGTTTATTCTTTTAAGCTGTGAATTGTTGGACTTCATGGTAAACTAATTTGTAAGGACCTGTCTTGAGGAAAAAAGGAAACAAGTTGAAAAATACACAAAAGGTATTGAAAGGAGTCAGCCAAAGTTCATCTTCCTAAAAGTTCTATGCCTCAAAATTTCCTTATATAATCATTATGATCCATTTTCGATAAAGTTGACACCGTTCCAGTATCCAAATAGGACCCAAATTGATTCAATTCAATGAGTAGGTCTTATCCACCAGTCACGGTAATTTATGTCTAGCCTAGTTATTGTCAATAAGATGGAGATGAGTTTTTGGGTCACTCACACAAGAACTTGGAGAAAATAAGCTAGACACAAAGAATTTATATTGCACTGTTCTAATTACATAAACTTCCACAACAGGCAAAACTAAAGTATAGTTTATATTAGATGCCAAGATAATGTTAGAGGTCTAGATGATGGTAGTATATGGAAGGAGAAGGGGAGAGTAACTTGAAGTTTAAATGTGGAAAGACCCTGGTGATCCTGGAAAACTATTTCTTGACAGGAGTGGTATTTGCATTGGATCTGATGGTTTTAAACTTTATGTTTTCATTACGTTTTAATGTGTAAATTATATTTTATTCAAAGCTGTGTGAGGAGAGTATATGTTTGTTGAATTATTTTTGTTTTATTTAGGTTTTGATATGAGGCAGGTCTGTTACCCGTTTCTCACCTTATAGTCAGTGTGGTTCTGTATTTACAAGTTCTATTTACCTTACACAATCCTTCCTAAACTTCAACTTTAACATGAGTTTTTTCTACATTTCTTTCAGAAGTTGTCTCTCCCTTCTCTTACTCTGCCATGATTCAGAGTTGGTTGGGGACCAATTCAAGTGTTACAATTTTTCTTACATTTTTTCTAAGGAAGCAAATATTTTGATAGAAAGCTGTTGTCTCTGTGACTGTTAGAATTCCAGTGTATTTTATTTGGATTGTAGAGGTGAATGAAAGTTTTCTCAAACCAAGTATCACACAGTTACCTTTGAAGGACATTGAAAAATACTTCAAAATTAATCTGAATACTTTTAATTTGACATTGAATGGAGTTTGAAACAAATGTTCTGGTTATTACTTTTACTTTAAAATGCTCATTATAAAACCTACATGACATAGGTGCCACCAGTAATTACATGATTGGCATACAATTCAAGTTTTTGGAAAAAGTTTAAAAACTCTTAGGAAAAGTCTTAACATAAAACAGGTCATTACAAAACACAAAGATGTAGACACTTGTTTTCCAGGAAAATGAAATGGTCTAAGTCATGAATGAAATATGTATTCAATAGTCTTAATGTAATATATCATTTATATAAACTTATTAGGTTCATTTACTGTATCATTTAAATAAACTTATTAGGTTCTACTTTTGTACTTTAAATAATTAGAGATAAAATAGATGATCATAATTCTACCACCAGGCTTTATACAGAGGAAAATTTTCTTCTTTGCCTTTGTTTTATTCAACAGTTATATAAAATTTTTTGAATCATAATAATTTTAACTTACAGCTATCATTTGGTTTAAACCAATGTAGGATTTTCAAAGTCTCTGAAATTACGTGGGGAATTATATTAGGTATAAAAATAAAAATCAGTTCATTCTTTTAAGAAAGAAGGTGTTGCAATGGCTTTATTGAAAACCTGTGCTAACCAACTATACAAACTACAGGACACGCCCACAAAGTTTCACTGACTTCAGATGGCTTGAGATAGGACCTCAAATTACTTAGAGAGGAAGTGTTGCTTAAAACATTGAATTCTGGCCTCTCCTAAGATGAGTGAGGTTTTGTGGTGATTTATAAAGCATAACTGAATTTAAAAAAACAGAAAGGAACAACATAGAGGAACAGAGAGAAATGAGTCATATGATTATTTATTCCCTTACTAAAAACTGAAAATAACTCTGCAGGATGAGTTTAAATGGCTTATATTGGTGATACATGCTTTCACCCTATTCAAAATGCAGGATGCCCAGCTGCACATGCAGAAGCAAATACACAAATCTTGTGTTGTTGCTGCAGAAAAAGGATTCAGTTCCTGTGTGTGACTCTGTTTCCAACCAGGGCCTTTAGACTCCCTCCCACCTTTCCATTTCCAGACACTCAGCACCTGGTTTGGGTAGAATGACTCTGCTTACTCCCATGATTTGTCAAGTGTCTTGTAGTTTGATTGCTCTCCATGTTTTTGAGTCACGTTAAGGTTTGACCAAACAATTCACGATTCATAGAATTGCACTAAACATACTGTCTCAGGGTGTGAAATTAGAGGTAAGAAGCAAAGGAAACAATAGTAATTTTTCTCTACCCAGATGACCATAGTATGCTCAGAGAATAGAAGTTTTCCTGTGCCCATACAGATTTTAGACTTTTGCTCATTTGTATACTGGTGCTCACACACACACACACACACACACACACACACACACACACACACACACACACAGAGAGATACACACATACACCATCTCTATTTTATATCCAGTGGAATGCAGGAAATGGGAAATATTATAAATCAAAACCATTATATGTATAAGGAACAACTTATTTAACTGTTTTTGCAGGAGAAATTCATATCTTATGTGATTAAATATGGAAATTCTTACATTTTAATAAATCATGCTCATTTCTATACCTCTTGAAGGCAATGAAATATATTAATATGTATTTTATCTTGTAGCAAATACAAATTATTTAAAATTTATTTATGTAATATTTGTTACAAGATATGTAAATTTTAAGTCATTTATATTAATTACATTTATTTATGTTAAATGAAAAGAAATTTTTTTGACAGAATTTTCTGATTTTATTAAACTTAATTTGAACATGCTTTGAAGCCACAGTTTTGCATCCAGTGATTGCTACCAGATTTTCCCTAAAGAAACATAAAATATGCCCTGGTCACTGTAATTTAGCACTTTTTACTTTTTCTGGTGGGTTTTTGCTTATGTTTCTCAGTAAAAAAGTTTGTTTTTTTTTTCCTGATCAATTCAGAATCCTTAAACATCATGTGTCATGCACTGTAAAACTCACTTTTATAATAATATTGCTCATACATCTTAAGAAACTTGGATTGATATACTTGTTTTAAAATTAACTATAACTATCATTATACAATTGAGGCACATATGATGATGTCAATATTTTACCTTGAAATGGGCAAAGCAAAATAACGAAACCCTTCACTTATATCTTAAGGGATAAGAACATTGTGACTATCATACTGAAACCATTTTCACTCTTGAACAAAGTGAGATATAACAGGAATACAATTAAGTCATATGTCTACTGCCATGCCACCCTGAACAAGCCTGATCCCATCTGATCTCAGAAGCTAAGCAGGTTCGGGCTTGGTTAGTATTTTAATAGTAGACCAACTAGGAAGACCAGGTGCTTTAGGCATAAAAAATAAAAAATAAGGGATTGTAAGTTAACAAGGTTCTTGCAATCTATGGGGTCAATTAAGGATTGCCTCACCTAAAAAAAAATTAAGTCAGTTGATAATTGGTGCAGAATATAAAAACTGTATTTCAAAGCCACCATTTTGAAAACCTACATTTTACAGACACATATGTGTTTAATGCTTCCAATCAAAAAAGGCTTACAGTTAATTTTAATGTTTGCAATTATGGTGCAACTTTCTTTCAAGAGGGCTTGGAAAAAATGGGAGGTGGCTATTAATTATATTTAGTAAAACGTTGCCTTTGTCTTGTGCAGAACATGTAGAATATGCTCTTTAATGTAGTAAATATTTTAAAAGATAGAGATGCTTTGTTTTTGTAGCTAAAACAATTCTCAATCATAAATTATAAAATTCTTATAATTTTTTCATATTTAATCTGAAGTTGTTTACCAACTTATTTTGTTTAAAGTGTAATTTTTTTCTATTTTCCCAACCTCTCACAAAAAAGAAAAGTAGTTTTAGCTAATGAATTGAGCAGACATCTAATATGCCTTTTGAGCTGCGTAACTTAATATTTGGATACTTGATAATTTGTCTTTATTTTGTAACCGATAACATGGCATGTGTATTAATGTTAGTTCAAATATATATTTATACTGTTTGGGAATGTGTGGTTACAGTTCAGTGGGAGGAACCATTTGTCAGTGTTCACCAGCTTGTAAGAATCTATTGCAAGAGCTTAAACATGTAAATAAATAATGAAAAGCAAAAATAAAGCATGATTAAAAACACTTGAAGTTTAAAATAGTTATAAATTATTCTTCTTGGAGATTTAATTTTTATTTGTAAATAACTGTCTCCCTCCCCCTCCAAAAGCAATACACATATATCTTTTAAATATTTATAATACAGAAGGACACAGTTTCAAAGTTAACAGTTCTTCCTCTTACTTGTCCTCGCATGGATTGGCTCCAAAGTGCAACTGATTCTGATATTTCTACTCTTATCAGCTTTCTCTACAAGAGTATAGACAGGTGCTTTATTATTTTCAAGCTGAGAATGAATCTTGTACTTTTTTTGTCTAACCAAACCAAGGTTCAGAAATATTATATTCTACCTAACCACTAGGGTTCCAGTCTTTTCTTTAATTAATTATTATTATTGAATGTTTTCCTGAGTGTGTACAAGGATTATTGAATATTACAAGAAGCAGTGGTGTCCAATGCTGTTAAACAGGATGAATGCATCCATGCCTAAGGGAGCTTGTCTCCAGGTAATAAAAACAAGAAGAGCTAGAATATGCCTTGGGAGCAGGAAGTGCAGGATACTCATTACAGGGAGGCTGAGTTGTCTTCAGTTGCTTACACACTTTCCAGAATGATTCAAGATGTCAATGAAGGTACCTACTGATTAGAGCATACATGAGTGTCACCCAATGCATTCTCTCTGCTCACAGCATGTTTTCTTCCTATAAATAGAGCTTAGTGTGGTCTCTCTGACCTCTCTTACCTTCTTATACTCCTCCACCATTACACCATTAGTTTATTCTGCTTTCCCCCATGTCAGGGGCTTTTTTCATAGTCTGAGGAATGGGGAACACATTTTCATGAATTTTTTCCCCCAAACATGCATTCCCAAAGATCTCCTTTATATTAAAGTGGTAAAAGAAGCTGGAATATCTGTATTTTAAATCTGGAGATTCATTGGTGCAAGGGCTGCTAAGCTTTTAGCATTTTTGAAGGAAAAGTAGGCTCCAGGAATAGAGATGCAGAAATTTTCTTGGTACAACGGAAGTTCTCAGGGATATGAGAGGGGCATGATAACTGCTGTAAGTGAGGATCAGAGGCAGGGCATGTTAGGTTATACACACATAGTAGTATGCACATTTATAATGACTTACATGGACAAAACTTATCAGTTCCTCAGGAAGGTGACAAAAAGAATTGTCAGATTTACAAGCAGTATCAGAGACTTTACTCAGTACTGATCTTTACTAATAATTTTAATGATACAATAATTGTAAGGTCCAGACTAAACAGAGACACGTCCAGCTCTGGAATGCAGCTCATGGGTCCGTTCTTTTCATTTTAGGACAGACTCTGGTCCAGACTAATTGATTAATATATGAGATCCCCAAATAAAATTTGTCATTGCACCACATACACACAGAAAAAGATGCTTTGGACACGATACATCACCATTTTACACTTAGATGATTATATAGTTTATATGATATTTTCCAAGAAGCCATGCTCCATAAAGTAATAGATTCCAGTCCTGTCTTTTCTTTCATTTTGTTTGTAAATAATATTAGACATTCTACTATATCCTGTATGAAACATTCCTTAGAATTTCAAGCAGCAAAATCTGCTAGTGTTTGCTAGTAAATTAATCAACAGCATTATTACTGGAGACTTTTTCAAGTGAGATACTTCTTTCCTTCTCTTCCTTAAAAGGATAATAATTTGCAGGCTCATACTGGCAATTTTCTTTAAACTCGGGATGCATGCATTTTCAAAGTAATGGGATCAAAATCAATTCCTCATTGGTGCTATTGCAATGTATACTATTATAATGTTTTGCAATATTTTAGTTAGAAATTTTTAGAAAGGAAAAATACCTCGTTGTTCATATCTTAAGTGGACATTAATTTTTCAGAAGCACATTTGATGAGACTGAAAAACCATTGTTATTTATTTATTTATTTATTTATTTATTTATTTATTTATTTATTTTACCTTAGTTCACTTTGTTACTTGAATGATCTACTTATTGAAGTCATCACTTTCTTTGAACAAGAGGCAATAGTAATTACAGGGAGAGGAGAAAAAGTATGGTCATCTGCACTGGCCGCCAGAGGAGTGGAGATCATGCAGAGATGCATCTCCTGGAAGCACACCTAATTTTCCAAAAACAAGACATAAGTGAATCTGAACATTTCAGTGGAATTTCAGTCTGAGTTCTTTTCTTAGCAGACCCTAAGAAAGGTTTTGAGTGCAAAGTTTGTTGTGATGTGCATGGACTAAAGATTGGAAACAGTGTTAACACAGGAAAGAGAAAGCACAGCAGAATAAAGGCTGTCTTCTGGTTGTAGCTCCTTGAAGAGGAGACTGGAGCTAACGCTGTTCAGTGATTCTGATAAATGAATGGGACAAGCCCCAATGTGCTGAATCGCCTGATTTCAGGACGGAGGTTGCTGGACTAGCATAATCCTGAGACTCATCGAGCCCATGCAGCAGAGAATTGCTGAGCACATCTGGGGTCCCATGTGTGAAAGTAGCAAGGCCTCGATAGTTTTAGGAGAAAAAAACCAGCAAATACAGAGCCATAGACAGTAATTGGCTAGAGGTCAGTCACTATGCCGAGAGAGTGGAGTGGGGCGATGACAACCTCTGCTCTAAGTAGAGATAAGTTGCAGAGATCCTGGCACAAGAACGACTCAATTGCCTATGTACAAGAAGGAATCTAGTCAACCAGGGTTGGCAATTCAAAAAGAATTAAACGGTTATATATAAATACACACACACATGCACATACATATAAGTATGCATACATACATATATACATATATATGTATACCTTTTATGTATATACTGCTATACAGCTATGTATATGTCCTATGTGTACGCATATACTTTTGTGCGTTCAGTTATCTTATTTGTGACTTGAGCCTAGAATTCTTGAATTGAACCAACTTCACATATTTTATTTTAGTGTCAGTAAACTAAGGGATAAAAAAAGACAATGGTTGATTTTAGTCTCATCAAATATGGTTCTGAAAACTTGGAATCATCTCCAAATGAAGGCGGTCCTGTCAGGGTTGGAAGTATGTTCTTTCACGAAATTGTTCTGTCACAAAATTGTATCATTTTAAAAATAAGAATGGAAGCAAAATCTGACATTTTATTTACCTAAGATAATTTTAAATTGGTAAAAAAATGAAAAAAAAAATAGGCATTTTGTGTTATCTCAACTTTGTCCAACATTAAAACTAAAATGAATAGACTTAAGTGGGTAAAAGATCATTTATACTTCATCTTTGTCAACAAGGATTTGAATGAAGCCTGGATTAATAAATTTCTATGTTTACATTCTCTGGTAAGAATTAAAATTTTATTAATTTTGATGGTCCAGTGAAAACAGCTCTATGAACACTATACAAATTAAAAACGTACAAAATTTTAACTTCCAAGAAACAAAAAAAATGACAGGACTTGTATTTTGTTTTTGGTTAAAAATCAGTCTTTTACAAAAAGGTCCCTCAATAGTAATATAGGCAAAGCACTGTCATCTGTATTTAACACAAAGTAAATAATAAATTTTTCTCATTATTAAAAGGGAAAAAGTCTGTGCGAAATTTTATTACACAAAATAAATTAGTTGATTTACATATAATTATTCCAATAATTTTCAAAGATGTTGATATTCAAACATTAAAAAAACCTTTTACCTCCTTTTATGATAGTCAAAGTGTTCACATCACACAAATACAATTACACAAATGAGGATTTCCTGTATTGTGGTTCCAGGAACATTTTAAAAGCTAGTGACTTTACTGCTTCTCTTTCATACTATACATCTGTGTCTCACCAAAAGGTGATTCAAGAACATTGTTTAAATACCCAATTTTTCTTCTTCTTTTTTTTTTTTAAAGTGCCTCACATGCAAAGCTCAGATTTATAGCTTTCTGCTCAATTCTGTGACCTAACAACGTCCTCCTGGATCAAGCACACAGCGTTCCTCAGCTGTGTCGACGTCGGAACACCATTTTTCATGGCAGGTATGTAAGGTTCTGGCCATAAAATAAAAATAGAAATAACCAGAAAAGGATTCTCCTAGATATGGCTATTTCAGGGAAGTGCTTTAAGAAAAAAAAGGGGGGTAGAGAGCATTCCATTAGTCTTTAATGAATCTGCACTTTTCACTTCATTTGATTTTTCTAATTCTTCATCCTATCACTTTGAAATAGTTGTGTGAAGTTTTTCCAACAGATTTAAAGAGTGCTTTCTAAAGGAGAAATCTCCAAATTCTGAATGGGAACTGAATTTACCAGGTTAACTTATGAACAACACAATTCCACTATAGAGTATTTAGAGAATGCCAATATTTAAGACACAAAACTTAAAAAGACTATTTAAAAATTTACTGCTGTGTTGTAACATTCAAACAATATACAGATTACAGTCTGACACATTGGACTGTTGTTAACAATAACACTCTTTGGATGCATGCTAAGTTTAATGCTGAATCTGCTAATGCAAAATTGTTTTGGGGAAAATGCCTACAAATCAGTAATTTGGGGTATAAGATAATGTAATGTTTTTGTAAGATATGGTTTCTTATGTGGTATATAATTTAGAGTACAGTAAAATGAACTCAATTCCCCAAATTATTACCCGGACGTTGGATGGGGACCATCTCATCACTCCAGGTCCAATTGCTCCTATGTCTTCTCTTCCCTGTGAAACCTCTACGATGCCATGGCCTCTTGACCTTTCTCAGAGCAATGAATGCATTGAGATTAGCAGGAGAGCATGCTCCCAAGTGGTATTATTTTGACAATGATAAAATATGTTAAACAAAGACTGGAGGCCTAAGCAAACTCTCATTTGATTTCTGACTTGGGTATTTACTAGCTGTGATACTTTGACAAAAGAACATTATCAATGGATTCTAAATTGTATCATCTGCCTGCTGGGCATCATACAACGCTTTTGTGATTTTTGTTGAGAAATAAAAGTGAATGTCGGTTATGTAAGCCCATAAAACAGAACTTGGTGCCAGATCACCTCTTCTTACTCCAGATCTCTGAGTTTCTTTGCCAAATTAAAATATAAATGTTAAGTGCACTTTGCTGAGATAGATCTAGTTAAGAAGACAGTAATGAATGATTTCACTGAAGAGTAAAGTATGTCTCATAAGAATTTTGGTATTTGGTGGGGTTCTGAATGAAGTAGCTTCATTTTCTAATATTACATTGGCAAGATGGTTGGGTTGTCAAACCAAAAAATTTTGCATTCTCTCTTAATAGTTTCTGTTTTAAAAAGTTCAGCTCTACTCTTTGCTGTTTAAGTCATTCCCCAACCTCTCCTTTGCTACAGGTTTTCAGACCACCCCGTGGAGGTTGATTTCTGGCACCTTAGGAGTAATGTGCCTTGTGTTGATGGCTACTTTGGGAATCTTGCTGAAAAATCGTAAGTGTTTCTAGGCAAGCTTATATAAAGAGCAAAAGTGTGATGAAATCCTTTAATATATAAGGTTTCATTTACAGATTTACAAATATTTTGTTATTTGATAAATCGGTATCTAATTAAGTAAATTTCTAATCATTTCTTATAGCATTTACTAAACCAACTATTCAGCCAACGCCATCTCCAGGACCCACCTTAGAACCCCAGGAAGGTAGGTTTCATGCTTTGGAAAGCCTTAGTGTCAGTGGAAGATGAATAGAAAGTTTCTTGTTTTCTTTACACAGAAGCATGATGGAATGATATATAGAGTAATATCACTTTACCTACTAAACACAAGATAGTCTCATTTCTTTCTCTGATGCATGGATTATTTAATTACATTGAATGTGCTTCTTATGTTTTTAAGTCATAACGTAAATATTAGCCTGAAAGGACAAAATTTTATTGTATGTATGCTCATGAATAAGTAACAAATCATAAATTATAGTAAATATTACAAGCCAAACTGATTACCTGCTTGTGATTGCCCATAACTCCTACTTTTATATCTCTGTTACTTTGCTTCTATTTATTTTATGAATCAGAATATAGTGCAGAGATTTCTGCAATTATAAACTTACACAATATAGCTAGCTCAGTGTCTAATTTTTATGCATCTTATACCAAATAGCACTATATTTATATTGTTCTTTTTTAGTGTTTTTCTTTCCTGCACTTTTGAGGTATAATTGACTTAAATACTGTTAGTATGATGTGTAAAGTATGTTGATTCGATTCACATATATTGCAATGTGATTACTGCTGTAGCTTTAGCGGATACCTCCATCATGTCCTATATATACCTTTTTTTGTGTGTGTGTGGTGAGATCAGTTAAGATTTATACTTTTACCAACTGGCAAGTATATAATATTGGTAACTATTATCACAATGCTATGCAGTAGATCCTTGGATCTTATTCATCTTCTACTGGAAGTATGTACCCTTTGACCAACAACTCTCCATTTACCCCATCCCAGATCCTGATAAGCATAATTCGAATCTATAACTCCAGCACAAAACATTTGGCAAAGATTCAACTACCTACCAATTATATTACTCTTGTTATAGAGGATAACAAATATTCAAGACACTATCACTGGTAAACGGTAAAATTGGATATTATACTATCCATTTTATTTATCGTCATTTAGAAAATAAAATATCCAAAAGAGATATCAGAATTCTCCTGATGTACCACATTGTTTTCTAGCTCAGAAAATATACTCAAATGCTTTTCTCTATTTAAATATCTCTTTCATCATGCTTATTGTCATTCACACAGTAGAAGTCAACTTTGGCTCAGTTGTTGAAAAAAGTGTCTTCCAGCTGCCACCTTATCCTATACTCTGCTACATAATATTTTAACATACAAACTTTTTTGTGTATACATAACAAATTTAGCATTAAATATAATTAATAAATTATTGAAAATTATATAATTCTGACTCTATCTCTAGAACATAATCTCCATGAGGAAAAAAAGTTCATGTCTGACTCATTAACATTCCCTGAACTCTGGTGTACATAGTACATTCTCAAAGAGTATGTGTGGGGAAAACAATAACAAATGATTTTTGAATGAGTAAATAGCACTAAAAAAGTTAAATCTCCAAAGTCATTAGAGACCTTGTCTTCATCTTTCATTTTTCTCTTAGGCTCTTCTTGCCAACAAATGTGGATTGGGTACCAATGCAACTGTTATTTTATTTCTAATGACATGAAAACTTGGGAAGAAAGCAAAGATTTCTGTGCTTCTAAGAATTCCAGGCTACTTCAGTTACAAAACAAAGATGAATTGGCATGTATCGAATTCTGGTTTCTTGTATTTTCTTTGGCCTAGGGGCAAAATACTATCTAAGTATGCTTACTACTTTGATTCACTCTTTAGTCAGATAGTGAGTAGATGGTTGTATTTGAACTAATGACTACTAGTTTTGTATACCTTAAAAGAATCCTTATAAAACCTATAAAATTTCTCAAAGATTTGTATTATATGGATAAAATCAAGATACATTTTATATACAGTATAAGAGACATTATAGAGAGAAATAAAAAAAATACTAGGTCATTATTTTTATTCAAAGGACCAACAAAACATCTTTGTATATTTTATGGTTTTAATTACATTTATAATTTCTTTTGTAATTATATAGGTTTTGTCTTCATTCCAGGATATAATATTGAATGAATATAAAGAATATGATTATAAAATGATCAAATTCTTAATAAAAGGTGAAAAAGTTTTTTGGCTGCATGAAGAAACAATTTGAGTAGAGGTTGAATAAGTTATATACCGAAGCAATTTATTCTTGTAGATATCCTATTGATTTGAGATCAAATTTGATATTGATCTCCTGTGGAAAAAATGTGTTTCATGAAAAATTCAATTATACTATTTTTCGTTCCTCAAAATTTTGCAACATATTTTCTCCATAAACGAATGGTCCTGATAAGTGAGAAAATGTGAAGTATGTTACTATACCTCTTAAACTAGATGATAAATGATTTTGGTTTGAGTGATTTAAAGTCTGAATCTAAGCTGGACAATGACTTGCTTAAAAGTATACTATTCCCAGAGTAGATTCAATTTAAGTTAATAAACTCACCTTCATTTCCGTCATAGGATTTCATGAAGCAGATCAGTGAAAAGTTTTACTGGATCGGACTCTATTACAGTAAAGAGCGTAGTGCCTGGTTGTGGGAGGATGGCTCTGCTCTCTCCCAAGATCTGTAAGTTTCTGGCAGTCTGGCCTTCTTTATCCTTTAGAAGTTTATTCTTAGATCTTAGAAAAAACTAAATCTCTGGCAGCACTGTGGCTAAGATAACTTGTCTGTAGTACGAGAATACAGAAAAGAGAATAAATACAACAGGGTGGCAATTTTGGCCCCTTCTAGAACATCCATGTATATGCTCCAAAGCTCTTTTAGGACTTGAGTTTCGTGTACTTGTGACCATAAAAGAGCTTTTGACCATTTTTTTTTTCTCTTGATATAAGCACTTGGATGTATTGTGCATGTACAGATGCTCACACAGAGAGAAGCTGTCCAGGAAAAACAAGATAGGCATTATTATCTTTATTCTAGGGAAGCCCAATATTCTCAGCACTTTCTCATGTTTCAAATATGCTGGGCTCATTTTCTGTATATTTGCGATCTTAGAATATCACTTCCAATCATACACATGGGATGTGCAGCATCATGCAATGATAAATTTGCTGCTCTGATTTGTTTTCCTAGCCTAGATTAGTCAATACATCTTCAAACTAAATAGAGGTAAAGTTTATTATATATTAAAATGATTAATAATTATGGAAAAATTGATGTCAATGTTATTGGTCATTGAGGTAATAACTAAGCTTTTGTTATATTGTACTCTGAAATCATGAAAAATATAATGACTCAGTATGTTAATTCTCATTCAAATGCTTTAAAGTTCTATTTTTAATAAGAAACACCATCTCTAAACATTTTCATTTCCTTTACCCATATGAAATCATTTTATTTATTTTTCATTTCAGATTTTCATTTCCTCAGACTGTAAATATACAGAACTGCATAGGGTATTACCCAAAAGGCGGTTTTTTGGATAAACCCTGTAGTAGGAGAGAATTGCGTTTTATCTGTAAACAGCTTGTTTAGTATTTCTTAGGGCAGATGGGTGGAAACGACATCCAGTGTTAATAAGAATTGTATGTTTATCTCTTATATGAGTACTAATTACCTACTTCTAGGGCCTATAAAGTGTTTCAAATTGTGTCTTATACAATTTTTATATATTTGAAACTATGTGTTTTAAGGTAGATAAAATTTGTGCTCTTCCATGATAATAAAGAACTTCATGAATGTTCTGATTTAGTATATATGTTTAATATTATATGTAATATATTTTTTCATATGTACATTCTTGTGAGTTTTCTCTGGAGAAATGTAAATAAAACAATTTACATCATATAAAATATATCAACATCATTTCAGTCCTCTGTATGGCATACTAATTGGGAAGTTTCATCTCTACCTCATTTTCTAAAAGTTAATTATTTCTGAACATCTATCCACCTAAATGTTTTAATTTAGAACTGAAAGTGCCATAGGACTGTTTCCTCATGTGTGTCACACCTGGCTTCCCAGGGGAACACATTGATTGCTGTAGAACAACTGTAAGTCTTTGGCCAAGCATTGGTTCTTGTGTGATTGCTTTCAGAGTTTGCAAGTGTAAAGGGACTCTAAGCCCTAATCACATAAATTTACAATATCAATCTTTTTATTGCACAGTGTTTCTTGCCTTATGCTTATCCATCAACAAAAGAGTCACTTACAAGTGCATTGAGGATCTTAATCTCTAATCAATCCCAAAATTTTTCAAGTTATATGTAAAATATTAACAATTCCCTTATTTTGCATGTGGGGACAGGGAACAATTCCTTTTATTGAGGGTTTTCTGAGTGTTTCAAGGAAGGACTGAGAAAACAGTAAGATTTGATTCCTATGAACTGGATGGGATTTTCCTGACCTCACAGATATCAAAATCCTATTTCTATTTTAAAATTGTTTTACATATACATCTTTAAAAATCATATTCACATGTCTATTTGTTGTCCTGTTTTATATTTCAAATCATAAGAATTAAGAATCCAAATGGAAATTCAACATTAACAGCCAAGAAGAAGAAAAGACCTCTTATTTTTATGTCAAAAACATAAATATAATAGGACAACAACCTGAACTGTTTGCATTCTCGTATAAAGATTGACTTAAGAAATGCACTTAAGTTATGTTATAAAAAATAAATGATGAAATATAATATCTTTAATCATTTAACTTGAAGTAAGAGAAACTGCATTGTACTTTCCAGATATTTTACATGTTTTGGCTTTGTTGTCCATGTGATTTCACAATAATATATTTTTAATTAAAAATTTTTTATAAGTGTTTGTAATTTTATAAAGAAATCAGTAGTTTTCTGTCCCACTGTCTAATCCTGTCTTTCTTCCATGAGGCCAGTTCATCTAGGTTTCTGCTTGTTTGTTTGTTTTTATTTGTTTGTATCCTGCTCTGGGTGGGTTTTTCTGTGTGAACCAAGGATAGTCTCTATTGTTAAAGTCTGTCCAGGATGAATGTCAGCTGTTTTCATTTAGCCACACACTAGAGGTTCAAATGATTACATTTTACATTGTCACACTCTGAGATGTCCAGAGCCCAAATTGCCTTTTTATAGAGAACTTATGAGTATTCATTACTGTTGCAAGAGCAAAGAAGAAACAGAACATGCTGAACATGGCAGGTTTTGTCCAATTTCAGAGAATAATCTATGTCAAAAATTTCCCTTCTCTGCCAAAAGAAGAAAATTGCTATTGCCTCCTAAATACACTCAAAGGTATTTTAGCTCCCGTATCATCTCAGAGTTCTATGATGGAAAGCTCTGGCAGTGTCTTTGCCACAGCATGGTCTCATCATACTAGTTGCTCTCACTTCAGAACCATCGAACGTATTCAGTTTTTACTGTTGTTCTCACTCTTACCAAATTCTACATTTTTTTTTTATTCTGGAGATATCTGTATAGTCTTTGAGATGGGAAAGAATTCTTTTATATACAAGTCTGCCTACAAAACTTTCTTTTTTTTCCCCTCTGTCATCAGATTTCTGATACATTCTGGAGAAAGATATGTTGTTTTTCTTCTTATGCTCTTTGTTTTTCTCTGTGAAATGGGGTAACACATATGGAAGGACTAGTTGAGTGACTATATCAGTGCTGGATATAAAAGGTAGGCATATCTAAGAAACACATAAAGTGAAATAATATGGCCAGTTGTCAGTTTATATTTCTTTAATTTTATCCTGTGACTCTATGTGTATTATCTGGAATGTATACAGTACATGTTACAGATTGATACATAACAAGTTATGAGAAATTTAGAAACTTAAAAGTACATGTTTATTATCTCACATTATCTGGATCAAAAAGTGGGCATGCCTTAGATTTTCCCTTTATTCGTGGTTTCATCTTTGTGGTCTTGGCCATTCTGTAGTCTCATTTGAAATTCAGAGTCCCTTTGCAAGTTCATTCAAGCTGTTGGAATAATTTCGTTCCTTGTGGCTGTTGGACTGAGACCCTCAGCAGCCAGAGTCCATCCCCCTTCATAGGCACTCACACCATGGCTGCCTGATATTCAAGGTCACTGGAGGGCATCTCGGACTCATCTGTCTATCTGTCTGTACAGTTTCTTTTAAGTGTTTTTCTGAGTAGGTTGGTTCATACATAACATCTCTTTCAATTAACTGAAAATCTGCTAATGTAGAATCCTAATTACATCGAAAAAATAGTCTCATCATTGCCATTTCCTGTATCTCATCACAGAGTAACATCTTATGATATGGGCATACATTAGAGATACTGTGAGCTTGTTTCCAGACCACCTCAGTAAAGCAGGTATCATAAAAATAAAATAAAAAGAGCCTAGCTGTAATCTTTATGCTGGTGGAGAGTCTTGAAGCTCAACAAAAGAAGGTATACCTGTATTGACAATCTAAAAGGGAGGGGATTATAAAGGTGTATGTCAGTGCAGTAGAATTTGCCTAGTCTACTTAGAGCTTCGTCTACCATACCGACAAACCACTAAAATTTGTTTTAATTGCTACTTCATAGTTTATTGAATTTAAACACTGATTTTTGATTTCTAATAACTATGAATTTAATTCATATATGCCAGGATGAAGAATCATATTCTAGTTACCCTCACGTATTTATTTTTCATTATGTTCTCCTCACCCCACAAAAAAGTTCAGCTGCTCGCCACTCAAAAGCCAATCCTCCAGAGACAAGTGTTGGATAGAAAGCAAAGGTTGCTTTATTCAGGAAGCTGGCAGCCTGGGAAGACTGCAGACTAATGTCCAAAAGCCATCTTTGAAGTTCAGGATCAGGCAGAAGAGTTTTAAAGGGCAAGGAGGGTGAGGGGAGGTCAGGGAACCGAGAGAGAAGTCAGTGTTTCTTTAGACATAGATAACACTTTTTGACACCAGGCTCCTGGATGCCAGCAGCTGGTAGCAGTGGCCTTGGAGACATTCCTTCCTTCTGCAAAACAAACTCATAAATTCTCCTCCATGTCCTGAAGTTTCTCCTCCTGCTTAACAAAGAATTGGCACATGGACAACACAAGATTATACAGTGAGAACAAAAGGCGTCAAACAAGAAGAGCAGTTAACATGTGAACAAAGGCTAATTCAGAATTAAATTATTTAATTCTAGATGCCAAAAATGCTAGGGCCACTAAAATGATAAGGGGCTCGACTGCAGTTCCTCCAGTAGTGACATCTAAGTTGCCTAATAGTTATTTTATAGCTGGACTGGGACAGCTCTTTGCTTATCTGCAGAGATGCTTGAACATCAGTTTTTTGCCTCTTGGGTAGAATAAGGACTGTGAGCTAACCAATTAGCTAACTAACTAGCTATATATCTGACTAACTAACCAGTTTTTTATGGTAAAAAGTCAAGTGGAACCTAGGGTCATTTTGTTCTCTGATAATTTATAGTTGAGATAATTGAATAGATATTCCTGTCTCCACTATGCGACCAGACTTTGCAGAAAACTTTTGCCTCAGCTCTCCTGAAGCCAAGTTTCATCACAAAGATTCATCAGCAGTTTCATCCAGAGAAGAATCACATCTTTCTACAAATAAAATGAACATTGAAGAGCTTGTTCCTGGACTTTTCTTGGTCTCTGACTTCTCATTTGAATTATCTTTCACATTCTGTATCATATTATTTGCCCTTTTTAAGGACATAATAAGAATATACTTACTGGAGCCTTATGATGTCTTTAAATTAAATAAACCTAGAAATATTTAGAACATTTAATCTCCTTTTATCATTTTCATAATTTGGAGGATTTTCAATTTTTCCTTTTTCTTTTTCTTTTTTTTTTTCTTTTCTTTTTTTTTTTACATTCTAGCAAATGGAATGGAAAGCTTTCTCTAAAGAACTGGATAGCAAATATTGTCAACTTCATAGGCCTGTATCTGTTAAAACTACTTAACTCTGCAATCACAGTTCAAAAGAAGACATGGATAATATGTGAAGAAATGGTTTGCTGTCTTACAAGATAACTTTATTCACAAAAGCCGATGGTGAGACATATTTGGTTCACGGGCCATCATTTGCCAATACCTGTCAAAATGTGTATAATGAGATTTGGGAGGCACCAACCTCATTGTCCACTTTGCCTTGTCCTTTTGAGGTCACATAACCATAGTTGTAAATGCACTTACAAGTTTTACAGTACAGTTGGGTCTTATATTATCACTCTGTTCATTATGAAAGTTAAAGAATCCATCAAGTAGGTGTTACAGCCGAACTGCAAGATGTCCACCAATGATTGCTACCTGCTGGTGCACGTACCTTTGTATAATTCCCTTCCACATGTGTGGACATTGATCTGTGTGACCAGTAGAATACAGTGGATGAGATAATATACCCTTTCTGGGACTAGATCACAAAAGATGATTATGGCTTCCTCCTTTTTTCTCTTTCAGATCACTTGACCTGAAAGAAGTCTGTATCACATCAGAGCAGCTTTGTTGAAAGGACCATGTGATACAGAACTGAAGCCTCTTATGATCAGCTAGCAAGGAAATTAAGTCTGTTTCAAACAGCTATGTAATGACCTCCCTTGCAAGCTAAATTACCAATCCCAGTCAAGCCTTCAGATGACTATAGAGCCCCAGTCCACATTTTGACAGCCTCGTGAAAGAACCCGAGTCACATCAATTCTGCTAAGTTGTTGAAGAATTTCTAACCTTCGGAAACTAAGTTCTGTACATGTGTTTATTCTTTTAAGCTGTGAATTGTTGGACTTCATGGTAAACTAATTTGTAAGGACCTGTCTTGAGGAAAAAAAGAAACAAGTTGAAAAATACACAAAAAGTATTGAAAGGAGTCAGCCAAAGTTCATCTTCCTAAAAGTTCTATGCCTCAAAATTTCCTTATATAATCATTATGATCCATTTTCGATAAAGTTGACCCCATTGCAGTATCCAAATAGGACCCAAATTGATTCAATTCAATGAGTAGGTCTTATCCACCAGTCACAGTAATTTAGCCTAGTCATTGTCAATAAGGTGCAGATGAGTTTTTGGGTGACTCACACAAGAACTTGGAGAAAATAAGCTAGACACAAAGAATTTATATTGCACTGTTCTAATTACATAAACTTCCACAACAGGCAAAACTAAAGTATAGTTTACATTAGATGCCAAGATAATGTTAGAGGTCTAGATGATGGCAACATATGGAAGGAGAATGGGAGAGTAACTAGAAGTTTAAATGTGGAAAGACCCTGGTGATCCTGGAAAACTATTTCTTGACAGGAGTGGTATTTGCATTGGATCTGATGGTTATTAAACTTTATGTTTTCATTACTTTTTAATATGTAAATTATATTTTATTCAAAGCTGTGTGCAGAGAGAATATGTTTGTTGAATTATTTTTGTTTTATTTAGGTTTTGATATGAGGCAGGTCTGTTACCCGTTTCTCACCTTATAGTCAATGTGGTTCTGTATTTACAAGTTCTATTTGCCTTATACAATCCTTCTTAAAGTTCAACTTTAACATAGTTTTTTCTACATTTTTTTCAGTTGTCTCTCCCTTCTCTTTCTCTGCCATGATTCAGAGTTGGTTGGGGACCGATTCAAGTTTTACAATTTTTCTTACATTTTTTCTAAGGAAGCAAATATTTTGATAGAAAGCTGTGGTCTCTGTGACTGTCAGAATCCCAGTGTATTTTATTTGGATTGTAGAGGTGAATGAAAGTTTTCTTAAACCAAGTATCACACAGTTACCTTTGAAGAACATTGAAAAATACTTCAAAATTAATCTGAATACTTTTAATTTGACATTGAATGGAGTTTGAAACAAATGTTCTGGTTATTACTTTTACTTTAAAATGCTCATTATAAAACCTACATGACATAGGTGCCACCAGTAATTACATGATTGGCACACAATTCAAGTTTTTGGAAAAAGTTTAAAAACTCTTAGGAAAAGTCTTAACATAAAACAGGTCATTACAAAACACAAAGATGTAGACACTTGTTTTCCAGGAAAATGAAATGGTCTAAGTCATGAATGAAATATGTATTCAATAGTCTTAATGTAATATATCATTTATATAAACTTATTAGGTTCATTTACTGTATCATTTAAATAAACTTATTAGGTTCTACTTTTGTACTTTAAATAATTAGAGATAAAATAGGTGATCATAATTCTACGATTAAGCTTTATACAGAGGAAAATTTTATTCTTTGCCTTGGTTTTATTCAAAGTTATATAAAATTTTTTGAATCATAATAATTTTAATTTATAGCTATCATTTGGTTTAAACCAATGTAGGATTTTCAAAGTCTCTGAAATTACATGGGGGATTATATTAGGTATTGAAATAAAAATCAGTTCATTCTTTTAAGAAAGAAGGTGTTGCAATGGCTTTATTGAAAACCTGTGCTAACCAACTATACAAACTACAGGACACGCCCACAAAGTTTCACTGACTTCAGATGGCTTGAGATAGGACCTCAAATTACTTAGAGAGGAAGTGTTGCTTAAAACATTGAATTCTGGCCTCTCCTAAGATGAGTGAGGTTTTGTGGTGATTTATAAAGCATAACTGAATTTAAAAAAACAGAAAGGAACAACATAGTGGAACAGAGAGAAATGAGTCATATAATTATTTATTCCCTTACTAAAAACTGAAAATAACTCTGCAGGATGAGTTTAAATGGCTTATATTGGTGATACATGCTTTCACCCTATTCAAAATGCAGGATGCCCAGCTGCACATGCAGAAGCAAATACACAAATCTTGTGTCGTTGCTGCAGAAAAAGGATTCAGTTCCTGTGTGTGACTCTGTTTCCAACCAGGGCCTTTAGACTCCCTCCCACCTTTCCATTTCCAGACACTCAGCACCTGGTTTGGGTAGAATGACTCTGCTTACTCCCATGATTTGTCAAGTGTCTTGTAGTTTGATTGCTCTCCATGTTTTTGAGTCACGTTAAGGTTTGACCAAACAATTCACAATTCATAGAATTGCACTAAACATACTGTCTCAGGGTGTGAAATTAGAGGTAAGAAGCAAAGGAAACAATAGTAATTTTTCTCTACCCAGATGACCATAGTATGCTCAGAGAATAGAAGTTTTCCTGTGCCCATACAGATTTTAGACTTTTGCTCATTTGTATACTGGTGCTCACACACACACACACACACACACACACACACACACACACAGATACACACATACACCATCTCTATTTTATATCCAGTGGAATGCAGGAAATGGGAAATATTATAAATCAAAACCATTATATGTGTAAGGAACAACTTATTTAACTGTTTTTTCAGGAGAAATTCTTATCTTATGTGATTAAATATGGAAATTCTTACATTTTAATAAATCATGCTCATTTCTATACCTCTTGAAGGCAATGAAATATATTAATATGTATTTTATCTTGTAGCAAATACAAATTATTTAAAATTTATTTATGTAATATTTGTTACAAGATATGTAAATTTTAAGTCATTTATATTAATTACATTTATTTATGTTAAATGAAAAGAAATTTTTTTGACAGAATTTTCTGATTTTATTAAACTTAATTTGAACATGCTTTGAAGCCACAGTTTTGCATCCAGTGATTGCTACCAGATTTTCCCTAAAGAAACATAAACTATGCCCTGGTCACTTTAATTTAGCACTTTTTACTTTTTCTGGTGGGTTTTTGCTTATGTTTCTCAGTAAAAAAGTTTGTTTTTTTTTTTCCTGATCAATTCAGAATCCTTAAACATCATGTGTCATGCACTGTAAAACTCACTTTTATAATAATATTGCTCATATATCTTAAGAAACTTGGATCGATATATTTGTTTTAAAACTAACTATAACTATCATTATACAATTGAGGCACATATGATGATGTCAATATTTTACCTTGAAATGGGCAAAGCAAAATAACGAAACCCTTCACTTATATCTTAAGGGATAAGAACATTGTGACTGTCATACTGAAACCATTTTCACTCTTGAACAAAGTGAGATATAACAGGAATACAACTAAGTCATATGTCTACTGCCATGCCACCCTGAACAAGCCTGATCCCATCTGACCTCAGAAGCTAAGCAGGTTCGGGCTTGGTTAGTATTTTAATAGTAGACCAACTAGGAAGACCAGGTGCTTTAGGCATAAAAAATAAAAAATAAGGGATTGTAAGTTAACAAGATTCTTGCAATCTATGGGGTCAATTAAGGATTGCCTCACCTAAAAAAAAAATTAAGTCAGTTGATAATTGGTGCAGAATATAAAAACTGTATTTCAAAGCCACCATTTTGAAAACCTACATTTTACAGACACATATGTGTTTAATGCTTCCAATCAAAAAAGGCTTACAGTTAATTTTAATGTTTGCAATTATGGTGCAACTTTCTTTCAAGAGGGCTTGGAAAAAATGGGAGGTGGCTATTAATTATATTTAGTAAAACGTTGCCTTTGTCTTGTGCAGAACATGTAGAATATGCTCTTTAATGTAGTAAATATTTCAAAAGGTAGAGATGCTTTGTTTTTTGTAGCTAAAACAATTCTCAATCATAAATTATAAAATTCTTATAATTTTTTCATATTTAATCTGAAGTTGTTTACCAACTTATTTTGTTTAAAGTGTAATTTTTTTCTCTTTTCCCAACCTCTCACAAAAAAGAAAAGTCATTTTAGCTAATGAATTGAGCAGACATCTAATATGCCTTTTGAGCTGTGTAACTTAATATTTGAATACTTGATAATTTGTTTTTATTTTTTAACTGATAACATAGCATGTGTATTAATGTTAGTTCAAATATATATTTATATTGTCTGGGAATGTGTGGTTGTAGTTCTGTGGTAGAAACCATTTGTCAGTGTTCACCAGCTTGTAAGAATCTATTGCAAGAGCTTAAACATGTAAATAAATAATGAAAAGCAAAAATAAAGCATGATTAAAAACACTTGAAGTTTAAAATAGTTATAAATTTTTCTTCTTGGAGATTTAATTTTTATTTGTGAATAACTGTCTTCCTCCCCCTCCAAAAGCAATACACATATATCTTTTAAATATTTATAATACAGAAGGACAGTTTCAAAGTTAACAGTTCTTCCTCTTACTTGTCCTCGCATGGATTGGCTCCAAAGTGCAACTGATTCTCATTCTAATATTTCTACTCTTATCAGCTTTCTCTACAAAAGTATAGACAGGTGCTTTATTATTTTCAAGCTGAGAATGAATCTTGTACTTTTTTTGTCTAACCAAACCAAGGTTCAGAAATATTATATTCTACCTAACCACTAGGGTTCCAGTCTTTTCTTTAATTAATTATTATTATTGAATGTTTTCCTGAGTGTGTACAAGGATTATTGAATATTACAAGAAGCAGTGGTGTCCAATGCTGTTAAACAGGATGGATGCATCCATGCCTAAGGGAGCTTGTCTCCAGGTAATAAAAACAAGAAGAGCTAGAATATGCCTTGGGAATAGGAAGTGCAGGACACTCATTACAGAGAGGCTGAGTTGTCTTCAGTTGCTTACACACTTTCCAGAATGATTCAAGATGTCAATGAAGGTACCTACTGATTAGAGCATACATGAGTGTCACCCAATGCATTCTCTCTGCTCACAGCATGTTTTCTTCCTATAAATAGAGCTTAGTGTGGTCTCTCTGACCTCTCTTACCTTCTTATACTCCTCCACCATTACACCATTAGTTTATTCTGCTTTCCCCTACGTCAGGGGCTTTTTTCATAGTCTGAGGAATGGGGAACACATTTTTATGCATTTTTTTCCCCCGAACATGCATTCCCAAAGATCTCCTTATATTAAAGTGGTAAAAGAAGCTGGAATATCTGTATTTTAAATCTGGAGATTCATTGGTGCAAGGGCTGCTAAGCTTTTAGCATTTTTGAAGGAAAAGTAGGCTCCAGGAATAGAGATGCAGAAATTTTCTTGGTACAATGGAAGTTCTCAGGGATATGAGAGGGGCATGATAACTGCTGTAAGTGAGGATCAGAGGCAGGGCATGTTAGATTATACACACATAGTAGTATGCACATTTATGATGACTCACATGGACAAAACTTATCAATTCCTCAGGAAGGTAACAAAAAGAATTGTCAGATTTACAAGCAGTATCAGAGACTTTACTCAGTATTGATCTTTACTAATAATTTAATGATACAATAATTGTAAGGTCCAGACTAAACAGAGACACGTCCAGCTCTGGAATGCAGCTCATGGGTCGGTTCTTTTCATTTTAGGACAGACTCTGGTCCAGACTAATTGATTAATATATGAGATCCCTAAATAAAGGTCGTCATTGCACCACATACACACAAAAAAAGATGCTTTGGTCACGATACATCACCATTTTACACTTAGATGGTTATATAGTTTATATGATATTTTCCAAGAAGCCATGCTCCATAAAGTAATAGATTCCAGTTCTATCTTTTCTTTCATTTTGTTTGTAAATAATATTAGACATTCTACTATGTCCTGTATGAAACATTCCTTAGAATTTTGAGCAGCAAAATCTGCTAGCGTTTGCTAGTAAATTAATCAATAGCATTATTACTGGAGACTTTTTCAAGTTAGATACTTCTTTCCCCCTCTTCCTTAAAAGGAAAATAATTTGCAGGCTCATACTGGCAATTTTCTTCAAACTCGGGATGCATGCATTTTCAAAGTAATGGGATCAAAATCAATTCCTCATTGGTGCTATTGTAATGTATACTATTATAATGTTTTGCAAAATTTTAGAAATTTTTAGAAAGGAAAAATACCTCGTTGTTCATAACTTAAGTGGACATTAATTTTTCAGAAGCACATTTGATGAGACTGAAAAACCATTGTTTTTATTTATTTATTTATTTATTTATTTATTTATTTTACCTTAGTTCACTTTGTTGCTTGAATGATCTACTTATTGAAGTCATCACTTCCTTTGAACAAGAGGCAATAGTAATTACAGGGAGAGGAGAAAAAGTATGGTCATCTGCACTGGCCACCAGGGGAGTGGAGATCCTGCAGAGAGAGAGATGCATCTCCTGGAAGCATACCTAATTTTCCAAAAACAAGACATAAGTGAATCTGAACATTTCAGTGGAATTTCAGTCTGAGTTCTTTTCTTAGCAGACCCTAAGAAAGGTTTTGAGTGCAAAGTTTGTTGTGATGTGCATGGACTAAAGATTGGAAACAGTGTTAACACAGGAAAGAGAAAGCACAGCAGAATAAAGGCTGTCTTCTGGTTGTAGCTCCTTGAAGAGGAGACTGGAGCTAACGCTGTTCAGTGATTCTGATAAATGGGACAAGCCCCAATGTGCTGAATCGCCTGATTTCAGGACGGAGGTTGCTGGACTAGCATAATCCTGAGACTCATCGGGCCCATGCAGCAGAGAATTGCTGAGCACATCTGGGGTCCCATGTGTGAGAGTAGCAAGGCCTCGATAGTTTTAGGAGAAAAAAAACAGCAAATACAGAGCCATAGACAGTAATTGGCTAGAGGTCAGTCACTATCCCTAGAGAGTAGAGTGGGGCGATGGATGACAACCTCTGCTCTAAGTAGAGATAAGTTGCAGAGACTTTTGCACAAGAACGACTCAATTGCCTATGTACAAGAAAGAATCCAGTCAACCAGTGTCGGCAGTTCAGAAAGAATTAAACGGTTATATATAAATACACACACACATGCACATACATATAAGTATGCATACATACATATATACATATATATGTATACCTTTTATGTATATACTGCTATACAGCTATGTATATATCCTATGTGTACGCACATACTTTTGTGCATTGAGTTATCTTATTTGTGACTTGAGCCTAGAATTCTTGAATTGAACCAACTTCACATATTTTATTTTAGTGTCAGTAAACTAAGGGAAAAAAAATGGTTGATTTTAGTCTCATCAAATATGGTTCTGAAAACTTGGAATCATCTCCAAATGAAGGCGGTCCTGTCAGGGTTGGAAGTATGTTCTTTCACGAAATTGTTCTGTCACAAAATTTTATCATTTTAAAAATAAGAATGGAAGCAAAATCTGAAATTTTATTTACCTAAGATAATTTTAAATTGGTAAAAAAAATGAAAAAAAAATAGGCATTTTGTGTTATCTCAACTTTGTCCAACATTAAAACTAAAATGAACAGACTTAAGTGGGTAAAAGATCATTTATACTTCATCTTTGTCAACAAGGATTTGAATGAAGCCTGGATTAATAAATTTCTATGTTTACATTCTCTGGTAAGAATTAAAATTTTATTAATTTTGATGGTCCAGTGAAAACAGCTCTATGAACACTATACAGATTAAAAACATGCAAAATTTTAACTTCCAAGAAACGAAAAAAATGACAGGATTTATATTTTGTTTTTGGTTGAAAGTCAGTCTTTTACAAAAAGGTCCCTCAATAGTAATATATGCAAAGCACTGTCATCTGTATTTAACACAAAGTAAATTATAAATTTTTTTCATTATTAAAAGGATAAAAGTCTGTGCGAAATTTTATTACACAAAATAAGTTAGTTTGATTTACATATAATTATTCCAATAATTTTCAAAGGTGTTAATATTCAAACATTAAAAAAACCTTTCACCTCCTTTTATGATAGTCAAAGTGTTCACATCACACAAATACAATTACACAAATGAGGATTTCCTGTATTGTGGTTCCAGGAACATTTTAAAAGCTAGTGACTTTACTGCTTCTCTTTCATACTATACATCCGTGTCTCACCAAAAGGTGATTCAAGAACATTGTTTAAATACCCAATTTTTCTTTTTCTTTTTCTTTTAAAGTGCCTCATATGCAAAGCTCAGATTTATAGCTTTCTGCTCAATTCTGTGACCTAACAACGTCCTCCTGGAACAAGCACACAGCGTTCCTCAGCTGTGTCGACGTCGGAACACCATTTTTCATGGCAGGTATGTAAGGTTCTGGCCATAAAATAAAAATAGAAATAACCAGAAAAGAATTCTCCTAGATATGGCTATTTCAGGGAAGTGCTTTAAGAAAAAAATGGGGGGTAGAGAGCATTCCATTAGTCTTTAATGAATCTGCACTTTTCACTTCATTTGATTTTTCTAATTCTTCATCCTATCACTTTGAAATAGTTGTGTGAAGTTTTTCCAACAGATTTAAAGAGTGCTTTCTAAAAGAGAAATCTACAAATTCTGAATGGGAACTGAATTTACCAGGTTCAATTATGAATAACACAATTCCACTATAGAGTATTTAGAGAATGCCAAATATTTAAGACACAAAACTTAAAAAGACTATTTAAAAATTTACTGCTTGTGTTGTAATATCCAAACACTATATAGATTAACAGTCTGACACATTGGACTGTTGTTAACAATAACACTCTTTGGATGCATACTAAGGTTAATGCTGAATCTGCTAATGCAAAATTGTTTTGGGGAAAATGCCTACAAATCAGTAATTTGGGGTATAAGATAATGCAATGTTTTTGTAAGATATAATTTCTTATGTGGTATATAATTTAGAGTACAGTAAAATGAACTCAATTCCCCAAACTATTACCCAGACGTTGGATGGGGACCGTCTCATCACACCAGGTCCAATTGCTCCTATGTCTTCTCTTCCCTGTGAAACCTCTACGATGCCATGGCCTCTTGACCTTTCTCAGAGCAGTGAATGCATTGAGATTATCAGGAGAGCATGCTCCCAAGTGGTATTATTTTGACAATGATAAAATATGTTAAACAAAGACTGGAGGCCTAAGCAAACTCTCATTTGATTTCTGACTTGGGTGTTTACTAGCTGTGATACTTTGACAAAAGAACGTTATCAATGGGTTCTAAATTGTATCAGCTGCCTGCTGGGCATCATACAACTCTCTTGCGATTTTTGTTGAGAAAATAAAAGTGAACGTCTGTTATGTAAGCCCATAAAACAGAACTTGGTGCCAGATCACCTCTTTTTATGTCAGATCTCTGAGCTTCTTTGCCAAATTAAAATATAAATGTTAAATGCACTTTGCTGAGATAGATCTAGTTAAGAAGACAGTAATGAATGATCTCACTGAAGAGTAAAGTATATCTCATAAGAATTTTGGTATTTGGTGGAGTTCTGAATAGAGCAGCTTCATTTTCTGTTACATTGGCAAGATGGTTGGGTTGTCATACCAAAGAACTTTTGGATTCTCTCTTAATCGTTTCTGTTTTAAAAAGTTCAGCTCTACTCTTTGCTGTTTAAGTCATTCCTCGACCTCTCCTTCGCTGCAGGTTTTCAGACCACCCCATGGAGGTTGATTTCTTGCATCTTTGGAGTAATGTGCCTTGTGTTGATGGTTACTTTGGGAATCTTGCTGAAAAATTGTAAGTGTTTCTAGGCAAGCTTAAAGAGCAAAACTGTGATGAAATCCTTTAATATAAAAGGTTTCATTTACAGATTTACAAATATTTTGTTATTTCATAAATCGGTATCTAATTAAGTAAATTTCTAATCATTTCTTATAGCATTTACTAAACCAACTATTCAGCCAACGCCATCTCCAGGATCCACCTTAGAACCCCAGGAAGGTAGGTTTCACGCTTTGGAAAATCTTAGTGTCATTGGAAGATGAAAATTAAAGTTTCTTCTTTCCTTCACACTGAAGTGTGATGGAATGATACACAGAGTAATACAACTTTGTATACTAAATGTAGAATAGTCTCATTTAATTTTTCCCTAATGCATAAATTATTAAATTATCCTGATTGCTCATAACTCATACTTTCATATATTTTACTTTGCTTCTGTTTATTTTATGACAAAATATAGTGCAGAGATTTCTGCGACTCTAAACTTGCACAATATAAACCGGCTTGGAGTCCAATCTTTATGCTTCTTATTCCAAATAGCACTATATTTATATTGTTCTTTTTTTAGTGTTTTTCTTTCCTGCACTTTTGAGGTATAATTGACTAAATACCATGTTAGTTTGATGTGTAAAGTATGTTGATTTGATACACATATATTGCAGTGTGATTACTGCCGTGGCTTTAGCTAAGAGCTTCATCATGTTCCATATATACCTGTGTGTGTGTGTGTGTGTGTGTGTGTGTGTGTGTGTGTGTGTGTGGTGAGATCAGTTAAGATTTACATGTTTAGAGCAACTGGCAAGTATATCATATTGTTAACTATAATCACAATGCTATGGAGTAGATCCTCATAACTTATTCATCTTCTACTGGAAGTGTGTACCCTTTGACCAACAGCTCTCTATTTACCCCACCCCAGATCCTGATAAGCATCATTCGAGTCTATAACTCTAACACTATTCATTCAGCAAAGATTTGAGTACCTACCATATTTCATTACTCTTATCATTGAGGATATAAATGTTCAGGACACTATCATAGGTAAACTGTATAATTGGATATTATACTAACCATTTTATTTATTTTCATTTTGAACAAAATATCTAAAACAGATATCAGAATTCTCCTGATGTACCACATTCTTTTCCAACTCAGAAAATATACTAAAATGCTTTTCTCTACTTAAATATCTCTTTCATCATGCTTATTGTCATTCACACAGTAAAAGTCAACTTTGGCTTCATTGCTCAAAAAAGTTTCTTCTAGCTGCCACCTTATCCTATACTCTGCTACATAATATTTTAACATACTGCTTTTTTTGTGCATAAACATAACTAATTTAGCATTAAATATAAATCGTAAATTACTTAAAATTATATAATTCTAACTCTATCTCTAGAACATAATCTCCACGAGGAAAACAAGTTTATGTCTGACTCATTAACAATCCCTGAACTCTGATGTACATAGTGCATTCTCAAAGAATATGTGTGGGGAAAAAATAACAAATGATTTTTGAATGAGTAAATAGCACTAAAAAAAGTTAAATTTCCAAAGTTATTAGAGATGTTGTCTTTATGTTTTATTTTTCTCTTAGGCTCTTCTTGCCAAAAAATGTGGATTGGGTACCAATGCAACTGTTATTTTATTTCTAATGACATGAAAACTTGGGAAGAAAGCAAATATTTCTGTGCTTCTAAGAATTCCAGTCTACTTCAGTTACAAAATGAAGATGAATTGGCATGTATTAAATTCCAGTTTCTTGTATTTTCTTTGGCCTAGGGGCAAAATGCTATCTAAGTATGCTTACTACTTTGATTTACTCTTTAGTCAGATAGTGAATAGATGGTTGTATTTGAACTAATGACTACTAGTTTTGTATCTCTTTAAACAACTTTTATAAAACCTATACAATTTTTCAAAGATTTGTATTATAAGAATGAAAATCAAGATACATGTTGCACACAATACAAGAGACATTATAGAGAGAGATCAAAGAAGAAGTATTAGGTCATTATTTTTATTCAAAGAACCAACTAAATAAGTTTGTATATTTTAGTGTTTTAATTACACTTATAATTTCTTTTGTAATTATATAGCTTTTGTCATCATTCTGGAATATAATATAGATCCATTAATGAGAATATATGATCATAAAATTATTCAATTCTTATGAAAAAGTGAAAAATTTCTCTGGCTTCATGAAGAAACTATTTGGGTATAGGTTGAGTAAGTTATGTACCCAAAAAATTTATTCCTCAATATTTTGTTGAGTTGGGATTAAATTTGATGTTGATCTCCTGTGAAAAAATGTGTTTCATGAAAAATGTTTTATAATATTTTTCATTCTTCAATAAGAAAAATTTGCAACATTTTTTTTCTCCATAAATGAATGGTCCTAATAAGTGAGAAAATGTGAAGTATATTCCTATACCTCCTAAACTAGATGATAAATATTTTGGTTTCAGTGACTTGAAGTCTGAATCTATGCTGGACACTGACTTTTTAGAAGTACACTATTCCAAGAGTAGATTCAAATTAGGTCAATATGTTCACCCTCATTTCCCAACAGGATTTCGTAAACCATATCAGTCAAAGGTTTCACTGGATTGGACTCTCTTACAATAAAGAACGTCATGCCTGGTTGTGGGAGGATGGCTCTGCTCTCTCCCAAGATCTGTAAGTTCCTGGCAGTCTGGCCTTCTTTATCCTTTAGAAGTTTATTCTTAGATCTGAGCAAAAACTATAATCCCTGGCAGCACTGTAGCTAAAATAACCTGTCTGTAGTACGAGAATACAGAAAAGAGAATAAATACAACAGTGGCAAATTTAGCCCCTTCTAGAACATCCATGTATATGCTCCAAAGCTCGTTTAGGACCTGAATTTGGTGTACTTGTGACCATAAAAGAGCTTTTGACCATTTTTTTTCTCTTGATACAAGCACTTGGATGTATTGTGCATGTACAGATGCTCACACACAGAGAAGCTTTCCAGGAAAAACAAGATAGGCATTATTGTTTTTATTCTAGGGAAGCCCAATATTCTCAGCACCTTCTCATGTTTCAAATATGCTGAGATCATTTTCTGTTTACGTGTGATCTTAGAATTTCACTTCCATTCATAAACATGGGATGTGCAGCTATACAATGATAAATTTGCTGCTCTGATTTCGTTCCTCACCTAGATTAGTCAATATATCTGCAAAAAAGTAGAAATAAAGTTTATTATATATTAAAATGATTAATAATAATGGAAAAATCGTATCAATGTTATTGGTAATTGAGGTAATAACTGAGCTTTTGTAATATTGTACTCTGAAATCATGAAAAATATGACTCAGTATGTTAATATCTCATTCAAATGCTGTAAAGTTCTATTTTTAATAAGAAACACCATCTCTAAATATTCTCTTTTCCTTTACCCATATGAAAATATTGTATTTATTTTTCATTTCAGATTTTCATTTCCTCAAATGAAAACTAGATGGAACTGTTCAGTGTATGGCTCAAATGAAGGTTTTTTGGATGAACCCTGTGGGAAAAAAATGCGTTTTATCTGTAAACAACAGCTTATTTAGTGTTTCTTAGGTCAGAAGGGGTGAAAACAAGGTCCAGTGTTAATAAGAATCGTATGTGTACCTCTTATGTTAGTACTAATTATCTACTTCTAGGGCCTATAAAGTGTTTCAAATTGTGTCTTATACGATTTTTGTATATTTGAAACCATATGTTTTAAGGTTGATGAAATTTGTACTCTTCCTGAAGATAAAGAACTTCATGAATATTTTGATAAGTACATATATTTAATATTGTATGTAATATATTTTTTATATGTACATTCTTATGAATTTTCTCTGGAGAAATGTAAATAAAACAATTTACATCATAAAATATACATCAACATCATTTCGGTCCTCTGTATGGCATACTAATTGGAAGTTTCATCTCTACCTAACGTTTCTGAAAGTTCATTCTTTCTGGATATCTTTCCACATAAATGTTTTAATTTAGAACTGAAAGTGCCATAGGACTGTTTCCTAATGAGTGCCACCTGGCTTCCCAGGGGAACACATTGAGTGCCATAGAACAACTGTAAGTCTTTGGCCAAGCATTGGTTCTTGTGTGATTGCTTTCAGAGTTTGCAAGTGTAATGGGACTCTAAGCCCTGATCACATAAATTTACAATGTCAACTTTTTTATTGCACAGTGTTTCTTGCCTTATGCTTATCCATCAACAAAAGAGTCACCTACAAGTACATTGAGGATCTTAATCTCTAATCAATCCCAAAAACCTTTTCTTAAAAGTTATATGTTAAATATTAACAATTCCCTTATTTTGCATGTGAGAAAGGAAACAATTTCTTTTATTGAGGGTTTTCTGAGTGTATCAAGGAAAGACTGAGAAAACAAAAAGATTTGATTTCTATGACTTGGATGGGATTTTCCTGACTTCACAGGTATTTTCTTTTTAAATTTTTTTACATATGCATCTTAAAAAATCATATTGACATGTCTATTTGCTGTCCTGTTTTATATTTCAAATCATAAGAATTAAGAATCTAAATTGAGATTCAACATATAAACAGCCTAGAAGCAGAAAAGACCTCTTTTTTATATCACAAAACAAATATAATAGGACTACAACCTGAACTGTTTACATTCTTGTATAAAGATTGACTTAAGAAATACACTTATGTTATAAAAAATAAATGATGGAATATAATATCTTTAATCATTTAACTTGCATTAAGAGAAACTGCATTGTACTTTGCAGATATTTTACATATTTTGGCTTTGTTGTCCATGTGATTTCACAATAATATATTTTTAACTAAAAATTTTAAAAAAGTGTTGGTAAGCTTCTAAAGAAATCAGTAGTTTTCTGTCCCACTGTCTAACTTCCTGTCTTTCTTCCATGATGCCAGTTCATCTAGGTTTCTGCTTGTTTGTTTGTTTTTATTTGTTTGTATCCTGCTCTGGGTGGGTTTTTTCTGTATGAAACAAGGATAGTCTCTATTGTTAAAGTCTGTCCAGGATGAATGTCAACTGTTTTCATTTAGCCACACACTAGAGGTTCAAATGATTACTTTTTACATTGTCACACTCTGAGATGTCCGGAGCCCAACTTGCCTTTTTATAGAGAACTCATGAGTGTTCATTACAGTTGCAAGTGCAAAGAAGAACAGAAAATGCTGAATATGGTAGGTTTTGTCCAATTTCAGAGAATAATCTATGTCAAAAATTTCCCTGCTCTGCCAAAAGAAGAAAATTCCTATTATCTCCTAAATACACCTCAAAGGTATTTTAGCTCCCGTATCATCTCAGAGTTCTATGATGGAAAGCTCTGGCAGTGTCTTTGCCACAGCATGGTCTCATCATACTAGTTGCTCTCACTTCAGAACCGTCGAACCCAATTCAGTTTTTATTGTTGTTCTTCTCACTCTTACCAAATTCTACATTTTTTTTTTATTCTGGAGATATCTGTATAGTCTTTGAGATGGGAAAAAATTCTTTTATATACAAGTCTGCCTACAAAACTATCTTTTTTTTCCCCTCTGTCATCAGATTTCTGATACATTCTGGAGAAAGATATGTTGTTTTTCTTCTTATGCTCTTTATTTTTCTCTGTGAAATGGGTTAACACATATGGAAGGACTAGTTGAGTGACTATATCAGTGCTGGATGTAAAAGGTAGGCATATCTAAGAAACACATAAAGTGAAATAATATGGCCAGTTGTCAGTTTATATTTCTTTAATTTTATCCTGTGACTCTATGTGTATTATCTGGAATGTACATAGTACATGTTACAGATTGATACATAACAAGTTATGAGAAATTTAGAAACTTAAAAGTACATGTTTATTATCTCACATTATCTGGATCAAAAAGTGGGCATGCCTTAGTTTTTCCCTTTATTCGTGGTTTCATCTTTGTGGTCTTGGCCATTCTGTAGTCTCATTTGAAATTCAGAGTCCCTTTGCAAGTTCATTCAAGCTGTTGGCATAATTTCCTTCCTTGTGGTTGTTGGACTGAGACCCTCAGCAGCCAGAGTCCATCCCCCTTCATAGGCACTCACACCATGGCTGCCTGATATTCAAGGTCACTGGAGGGCATCTCGGACTCATCTGTCTATCTGTCTGTACAGTTTCTTTTAAGTGTTTTTCTGAGTCGGTTGGTTTATACAATAACATCTCTTTCAATTAACTGAAAATCTGCTAATGTAGAATCCTAATTACATCGAAAAAATAGTCTCATCATTGCCATTTCCTGTATCTCATCACAGAGTAACATCTTATGATATGGGCACACATTAGAGATACTGTGAGCTTGTTTCCAGACCACCTCAGTAAAGCAGGTATCATAAAAATAAAATAAAAAGAGCCTAGCTGTAATCTTTATGCTGGTGGAGAGTCTTGAAGCTCAACAAAAGAAGGTATACCTGTATTGACAATCTAAAAGGGAGGGGATTATAAAGGTGTATGTCAGTGCAGTAGAATTTGCCTAGTCTACTTAGAGCTTCGTCTACCATACCGACAAACCACTAAAATTTGTTTTAATTGCTACTTCATAGTTTATTGAATTTAAACACTGATTTTTGATTTCTAATAACTATGAATTTAATTCATATATGCCAGGATGAAGAATCATATTCTAGTTACCCTCACGTATTTATTTTTCATTATGTTCTCCTCACCCCACAAAAAAGTTCAGCTGCTCGCCACTCAAAAGCCAATCCTCCAGAGACAAGTGTTGGATAGAAAGCAAAGGTTGCTTTATTCAGGAAGCTGGCAGCCTGGGAAGACTGCAGACTAATGTCCAAAAGCCATCTTTGAAGTTCAGGATCAGGCAGAAGAGTTTTAAAGGGCAAGGAGGGTGAGGGGAGGTCAGGGAACCGAGAGAGAAGTCAGTGTTTCTTTAGACATAGATAACACTTTTTGACACCAGGCTCCTGGATGCCAGCAGCTGGTAGCAGTGGCCTTGGAGACATTCCTTCCTTCTGCAAAACAAACTCATAAATTCTCCTCCATGTCCTGAAGTTTCTCCTCCTGCTTAACAAAGAATTGGCACATGGACAACACAAGATTATACAGTGAGAACAAAAGGCGTCGAACAAGAAGAGCAGTTAACATGTGAACAAAGGCTAATTCAGAATTAAATTATTTAATTCTAGATGCCAAAAATGCTAGGGCCACTAAAATGATAAGGGGCTCGACTGCAGTTCCTCCAGTAGTGACATCTAAGTTGCCTAATAGTTATTTTATAGCTGGACTGGGACAGCTCTTTGCTTATCTGCAGAGATGCTTGAACATCAGTTTTTGCCTCTTGGGTAGAATTAGGACTGTGGGCTAACCAATTAGCTAACTAACTAGCTATGTATCTGACTAACTAACCAGTTTTTTATGGTAAAAAGTCAAGTGGAACCTAGGGTCATTTTGTTCTCTGATAATTTATAGTTGAGATAATTGAATAGATATTCCTGTCTCCACTATGTGACCAGACTTTGCAGAAAACTTTTGCCTCAGCTCTCCTGAAACCAAGTTTCATCACAAAGATTCATCAGCAGTTTCATCCAGAGAAGAATCACATCTTTCTACAAATAAAATGAACATTGGAGAGCTTGTTCCTGGACTTTTCTTGGCCTCTGACTTCTCATTTGAATTATCTTTCACATTCTGTATCATATTATTTGCCCTTTTTAAGGACATAATATGAATATACTTACTGGAGCCTTATGATGTCTTTAAATTAAATAAACCTAGAAATATTTAGAAGATTTAATCTCCTTTTATCATTTTCATAATTTGGGGGCTTTTCAATTTTTTCTTTTTCTTTTTCTTTTTTCTTTTCCTTTTTTTTTTAAATCCTAGCAAATGGAATGGAAAGCTTTCTCTAAAGAACTGGATAACAAATATTGTCAACTTCGTAGGCCTGTATCTGTTAAAACTACTTAACTCTGCAATCACAGTTCAAAAGAAGACATAAATAATATGTGAAGAAATGGTCTGCTGTTTTACAAGATAACTTTATTCACAAAAGCCGATGGTGAGACATATTTGGTTCATGGGCCATCATTTGCCAATACCTGTCAAAATGTGTATAATGAGATTTGAGAGGCACCAACCTTATCGTCCACTTTGCCTTGTCCTTTTGAGGTCACATCACCAGAGTTGTAAATGCACTTACAAGTTTTACAGTACTAAAACAGTTGGGTCTTATATTATCACTCTGTTCATTATGAAAGTTAAAGAATCCATCAAGTAGGTGTTACAGCCGAACTGCAAGATGTCCACCAATGATTGCCATCTGCTGGTGCACATACCTTTGTATAATTCCCTTCCACATGTGTGGACATTGATCTGTGTGACCAGTAGAATACAGAGGATGAGATAATATAACCCTTCTGGGACTAGATCACAAAAGATGATTATGGCTTCCTCCTTTTTTCTCTTTCAGATCACTTGACCTGAAAGAAGTCTGTATCACATCACAGCAGCTTTGTTGAAAGGACCATGTGATACAGAACTGAAGCCTCTTATGATCAGCTAGCAAGGAAATTAAGTCTGTTTCAAACAGCTATGTAATGACCTCCCTTGCAAGCTAAATTACCAATCCCAGTCCAGCCTTCAGATGACTATAGAGCCCCAGTTCACATTTTGACAGCCTCGTGAAAGAACCTGAGTCACATCAATTCTGCTAAGTTGTTGAAGGATTTCTAACCTTCGGAAACTAAGTTCTGTACATGTGTTTATTCTTTTAAGCTGTGAATTGTTGGACTTCATGGTAAACTAATTTGTAAGGACCTGTCTTGAGGAGAAGAGGAAACAAGTTGAAAAATACACAAAAGGTATTGAAAGGAGTCAGCCAAAGTTCATCTTCCTAAAAGTTCTATGCCTCAAAATTTCCTTATATAATCATTATGATCCATTTTGTTTTTGATAAGGTTGACCCCATTCCAGTATCCAAATAGGACCCAAATTGATTCAATTCAATGAGTAGGTCTTATCCACCAGTCACGGTAATTTATGGATAGCCTAGTCATTGTCAATAAGATGGAGATGAGTTTTTGGGTGACTCACACAAGAACTTGGAGAAAATAAGCTAGACACAAAGAATTTATATTGCACTGTTCTAATTACATAAACTTCCACAACAGGCAAAACTAAAGTATAGTTTATATTAGATGCCAAGATAATGTTAGAGATCTAGATGATGGCAACATATGGAAGGAGAAGGGGAGAGTAACTAGAAGTTTAAATGTGGAAAGACTCTGGTGATCCTAGAAAACTATTTCTTGACAGGAGTGGTATTTGCAATTGGATCTGATGGTTATTAAATTTTATGTTTCCATTACTTTTTAATATGTAAATTATATTTTATTCAAAGCTGTGTGAGGAGAGTATATGTTTGTTGAATTATTTTTGTTTTATTTAGGTTTTGATATGAGGCAGGTCTGTTACCCATTTCTCACCTTATAGTCAGTGTGGTTCTGTATTTACAAGTTCTATTTGCCTTATACAATCCTTCTTAAAGTTCAACTTTAACATAGTTTTTTCTACATTTTTTTCAGTTGTCTCTCCCTTCTCTTACTCTGCCATGATTCAGAGTTGGTTGGGGACCGATTCAAGTTTTACAATTTTTCTTACATTTTTTCTTACATTTTTAAGGAAGCAAATATTTTGATAGAAAGCTGTTGTCTCTGTGACTGTTAGAATTCCAGTGTATTTCATTTGGATTGTAGAGGTGAATGAAAGTTTTCTCAACCAAGTATCACACAGTTACCTTTGAAGGACATTGAAAAATACTTCAAAATTAATCTGAATACTTTTAATTTGACATTGAATGGAGTTTGAAACAAATGTTCTGGTTATTACTTTTACTTTTAAATTCTCATTATAAAACCTACATGACATGGGTGCCACCAGTAATTACATGATTGGCATACAATTCAAGTTTTTGGAAAAAGTTTAAAAACTCTTAGGAAAAGTCTTAACATAAAACAGGTCATTACAAAACACAAAGATATAGACACTTGTTTTTCATGAAAATGAAATGGTCTAAGTCATGAATGAAATATGTATTCAATAGTCTTAATGTAATATATATTTATATAAACCTATTAGGTTCATTTACTATATCATTTAAATAAACTTATTAGGTTCTACTTATGCACTTTAAATAATTAAAGATAAAACAGATGATTGTAATTCTACCATTGGCTTCAATACAGAGAAAAATTTTATTCTTTGCCTTTGTTTTATTCAACAGTTATATAAAATTTTTTGAATCATAATAATTTTAACTTAAAGCTATCATTTGGTTTAAACCAATGTAGGATTTTCAAAGTCTCTGAAATTACATGGGGGATTATATTAGGTATTGAAATAAAAATCAGTTCATTCTTTTAAGAAAGAAGGTGTTGCAATGGCTTTATTGAAAACCTGTGCTAACCAACTATACAAACTACAGGAGAGACCCACAAAGTTTCACTGACTTCAGATGGCTTGAGATAGGACCTCAAATTACTTAGAGAGGAAGTGTTGCTTAAAACATTGAATTCTGGCCTCTCCTAAGATGAGTGAGGTTTTGTGGTGATTTATAAAGCATAACTGAATTAAAAAAAAGCAGAAAGGAACAACATAGAAGAATAGAGAGAAATGAGTTATATGATTATTTATTCCCTTACTAAAAACTGAAAATAACTCTGCAGGATGAGTTTAAATGGCTTATATTGGTGATACATGCTTTCACCCTATTCAAAATGCAGGATGCCCAGCTGCACATGCAGAAGCAAATACACAAATCTTGTGCTGTTGCTGCAGAAAAAGGATTCAGTTCCTGTATGTGACTCTGTTTCCAACCAGGGCCTTTAGGCTCCCTCCCACCTTTCCATTTCCAGACACTCAGCACCTGGTTTGGGTAGAATGACTCTGCTTACTCCCATGATTTGTCAAGTGTCTTGTAGTTTGATTGCTCTCCATGTTTTTGAGTCACGTGTAGGTTTCACCAAACAATTCACGATTCATAGAATTGCACTAAAAATACTGTCTCAGGGTGTGAAATTAGAGGTAAGAAGCAAAGGAAACAATAGTAATTTTTCTCTACCCATATGACCATAATATGCTCAGAAAATAGAAGTTTTCCTGTGCCCATACAGATTTTAGACTTTTGCTCATTTGTATACTGGTGCTCACACACACACACACACACACACACACACACACACACACACACACACACGATACACACATACACCATCTCTATTTTATATCCAGTGGAATGCAGGAAATGGGAAACATTATAAATCAAAACCATTGTATGTGTAAGGAACAACTTATTTAACTGTTTTTTCAGGAGAAATTCTTATCTTATGTGATTAAATATGGAAATTCTTACATTTTAATAAATCATGCTCATTTCTATACCTCTTGAAGGCAATGAAATATATTAATATGTATTTTATCTTATAGCAAATACAAATTATTTAAAATTTATTTATGTAATATTTGTTACAAGATATGTAAATTTTAAGTCATTTATATTAATTACATTTATTTATGTTAAATGAAAAGAATTTTTTTTGACAGAATTTTCTGATTTTATTAAACTTAATTTGAACATGCTTTGAAGCCACAGTTTTGCATCCAGTGATTGCTACCAGATTTTCCCTAAAGAAACATAAACTATGCCCTGGTCACTTTAATTTAGCACTTTTTACTTTTCTGGTGGGTTTTTGCTTATGTTTCTCAGTAAAAAAGTTTTTTTTTTTTTCCTGATCAATTCAGAATCCTTAAACATCATGTGTCATGCACTGTAAAACTCACTTTTATAATAATATTGCTCATATATCTTAAGAAACTTGGATTGATATATTTGTTTTAAAACTAACTATAACTATCATTATACAATTGAGGCACATATGATGATGTCAATTTTTTACCTTCAAATGGGCAAAGCAAAATAACGAAACCCTTCACTTATATCTTAAGGGATAAGAACATTGTGACTATCATACTGAAACCATTTTCACTCTTGAACAAAGTGAGATATAACAGGAATACAACTAAGTCATATGTCTACTGCCATGCCACCCTGAACAAGCCTGATCCCATCTGATCTCAGAAGCTAAGCAGGTTTGGGCTTGGTTAGTATTTTAATAGTAGACCAACTAGGAAGACCAGGTGCTTTAGGCATAAAAAATAAAAAATAAGGGATTGTAAGTTAACAAGGTTCTTGCAATCTATGGGGTCAATTAAGGATTGCCTCACCTAAAAAAAAATTAAGTCAGTTGATAATTGGTGCAGAATATAAAAACTGTATTTCAAAGCCACCATTTTGAAAACCTACATTTTACAGACACATATGTGTTTAATGCTTCCTTCCAATCAAAAAAGGCTTACAGTTAATTTTAATGTTTGCAATTATGGTGCAACTTTCTTTCAAGAGGGCTTGGAAAAAATGGGAGGTGGCTATTAATTATATTTAGTAAAACGTTGCCTTTGTCTTGTGCAGAACATGTGGAATATGCTCTTTAATGTAGTAAATATTTCAAAAGGCAGAGATGCTTTGTTTTTGTAGCTAAAACAATTCTCAATCATAAATTATAAAATTCTTATAATTTTTTCATATTTAATCTGAAGTTGTTTACCAACTTATTTTGTTTAAAGTGTAATTTTTTTCTCTTTTCCCAACCTCTCACAAAAAAGAAAAGTAGTTTTAGCTAATGAATTGAGCAGACATCTAATATGCCTTTTGAGCTGCGTAACTTAATATTTGGATACTTGATAATTTGTCTTTATTTTGTAACCGATAACATGGCATGTGTATTAATGTTAGTTCAAATATATATTTATACTGTTTGGGAATGTGTGGTTACAGTTCAGTGGGAGGAACCATTTGTCAGTGTTCACCAGCTTGTAAGAATCTATTGCAAGAGCTTAAACATGTAAATAAATAATGAAAAGCAAAAATAAAGCATGATTAAAAACACTTGAAGTTTAAAATAGTTATAAATTATTCTTCTTGGAGATTTAATTTTTATTTGTAAATAACTGTCTCCCTCCCCCTCCAAAAGCAATACACATATATCTTTTAAATATTTATAATACAGAAGGACACAGTTTCAAAGTTAACAGTTCTTCCTCTTACTTGTCCTCGCATTGATTGGCTCCAAAGTGCAACTGATTCTCATTCTAATATTTCTACTCTTATCAGCTTTCTCTACAAAAGTATAGACAGGTGCTTTATTATTTTCAAGCTGAGAATGAATCTTGTACTTTTTTTGTCTAACCAAACCAAGGTTCAGAAATATTATATTCTACCTAACCACTAGGGTTCCAGTCTTTTCTTTAATTAATTATTATTATTGAATGTTTTCCTGAGTGTGTACAAGAATTATTGAATATTACAAGAAGCAGTGGTGTCCATTGCTGTGAAACAGGATGGATGCATCCATGCCTAAGGGAGCTTGTCTCCAGGTAATAAAAACAAGAAGAGCTAGAATATGCCTTGGGAGCAGGAAGTGCAGGATACTCATTACAGGGAGGCTGAGTAGTCTTCAGTTGCTTACACACTTTCCAGAACGATTCAAGATGTCAATGAAGGAACCTACTGATTAGAGCATACATGAGTGTCACCCAATGCATTCTATCTGCTCACAGCATGTTTTCTTCCTATAAGTAGAGTTTAGTGTGGTCTCTCTGACCTCTCTTACCTTCTTATACTCCTCCACCATTACACCATTAGTTTATTCTGCTTTCCCCCACGTCAGGGGCTTTTTTCATAGTCTGAGGAATGGGGAACACATTTTCATGCATTTTTCCCCCAAACATGCATTCCCAAAGATCTCCTTTATATTAAAGTGGTAAAAGAAGCTCAAATATCTGTATTTCAAATATGGAGATTCATTGGTGCAAGGGCTGCTAAGTTTTTAGCATTTTTGAAGGAAAAGTAGGCTCCAGGAATAGAGATGCAGAAATTTTCTTGGTACAACGGAAGTTCTCAGGGATATGAGAGGGGCATGATAACAGCTGTAAGTGAGGCTGAGAGGCAGGGCATGTTAGATTATACACATATAGTAGTATGCACATTTATAATGACTTACATGGACAAAACTTATCAATTCCTCAGGAAGGTGACAAAAAGAATTGTCAGATTTACAAGCAGTATCAGAGACTTTACTCAGTACTGATCTTTACTAATAATTTTAATGATACAATAATTGTAAGGTCCAGACTAAACAGAGACACGTCCAGCTCTGGAATGCAGCTCATGGGTCCGTTCTTTTCATTTTAGGACAGACTCTGGTCCAGACTAATTGATTAATATATGAGATCCCCAAATAAAATTTGTCATTGCACCACATACACACAGAAAAAGATGCTTTGGACACGATACATCACCATTTTACACTTAGATGATTATATAGTTTATATGATATTTTCCAAGAAGCCATGCTCCATAAAGTAATAGATTCCAGTCCTGCCTTTTCTTTCATTTTGTTTGTAAATAATATTAGACATTCTACTATATCCTGTATGAAACATTCCTTAGAATTTCAAGCAGCAAAATCTGCTAGTGTTTGCTAGTAAATTAATCAACAGCATTATTACTGGAGACTTTTTCAAGTTAGATACTTCTTTCCCCCTCTTCCTTAAAAGGATAATAATTTGCAGGCTCATACTGGCAATTTTCTTTAAACTCGGGATGCATGCATTTTCAAAGTAATGGGATCAAAATCAATTTCTCATTGATGCTATTGCAATGTATACTATTATAATGTTTTGCAATATTTTAGTTAGAAATTTTTAGAAAGTAAAAATACCTCGTTCATATCTTAAGTGGACATTAATTTTTCAGAAGCACATTTGATGAGACTGAAAAACCATTGTTATTTATTTATTTATTTGTTTGTCTGTTTGTTTATTTATTTATTTATTTATTTATTTATTTATTTATTTTACCTTAGTTCACTTTGTTACTTGAATGATCTACTTATTGAAGTCATCACTTTCTTTGAACAAGAGGCAATAGTAATTATAGGGAGAGGAGAAAAAGTATGGTCATCTGCACTGGCTGCCAGAGGAGTGGAGATCATGCAGAGATGCATCTCCTGGAAGCACACCTAATTTTCCAAAAACAAGACATAAGTGAATCTGAACATTTCAGTGGAATTTCAGTCTGAGTTCTTTTCTTAGCAGACCCTAAGAAAGGTTTTGAGTGCAAAGTTTGTTGTGATGTGCATGGACTAAAGATTGGAAACAGTGTTAACACAGGAAAGAGAAAGCACAGCAGAATAAAGGCTGTCTTCTGGTTGTAGCTCCTTGAAGAGGAGACTGGAGCTAACGCTGTTCAGTGATTCTGATAAATGAATGGGACAAGCCCCAATGTGCTGAATCGCCCGATTTCAGGACGGAGGTTGCTGGACTAGCATAATCCTGAGACTCATCGGGCCCATGCAGCAGAGAATTGCTGAGCACATCTGGGGTCCCATGTGTGAGAGTAGCAAGGCCTCGATAGTTTTAGGAGAAAAAAAACAGCAAATACAGAGCCATAGACAATAATTGACTAGAGGTCAGTCACTATGCCAAGAGAGTGGAGTGGGGCGATGACAACCTCTGCTCTAAGTAGAGATAAGTTGCAGAGATCCTGGCACAAGGACTCAATTGCCTATGTACAAGAAGGAATCCAGTCAACCAGGGTTGGCAATTCAAAAAGAATTAAACGGTTATATATAAATACACACACACATACACATACATATAAGTATGCATACATACATATATACATATATATGTATACCTTTTATGTATATATTGCTATACAGCTATGTATATGTCCTATGTGTACGCACATACTTTTGTGCGTTCAGTTATCTTATTTGTGACTTGAGCCTAGAATTCTTGAATTGAACCAACTTCACATATTTTATTTTAGTGTCAGTAAACTAAGGGAAAAAAAATGGTTGATTTTAGTCTCATCAAATATGGTTCTGAAAACTTGGAATCATCTCCAAATGAAGGCGGTCCTGTCAGGGTTGGAAGTATGTTCTTTCACGAAATTGTTCTGTCACAAAATTGTATCATTTTAAAAATAAGAATGGAAGCAAAATCTGACATTTTATTTACCTAAGATAATTTTAAATTGGTAAAAAAATGGAAAAAAAATAGGCATTTTGTGTTATCTCAACTTTGTCCAACATTAAAACTAAAATGAATAGACTTAAGTGGGTAAAAGATCATTTATACTTCATCTTTGTCAACAAGGATTTGAATGAAGCCTGGATTAATAAATTTCTATGTTTACATTCTCTGGTAAGAATTAAAATTTTATTAATTTTGATGGTCCAGTGAAAACAGCTCTATGAACACTATACAGATTAAAAACGTACAAAATTTTAACTTCCAAGAAACGAAAAAAATGACAGGACTTATATTTTGTTTTTGGTTGAAAGTCAGTCTTTTACAAAAAGGTCCCTCAATAGTAATATATGCAAAGCACTGTCATCTGTATTTAACACAAAGTAAATTATAAATTTTTTTCATTATTAAAAGGATAAAAGTCTGTGCAAAATTTTATTACACAAAATAAATTAGTTGATTTACATATAATTATTCCAATAATTTTCAAAGATGTTGATATTCAAACATTAAAAAAACCTTTCACCTCCTTTTATGATAGTCAAAGTGTTCACATCACACAAATACAATTACACAAATGAGGATTTCCTGTATTGTGGTTCCAGGAACATTTTAAAAGCTAGTGACTTTACTGCTTCTCTTTCATACTATACATCCGTGTCTCACCAAAAGGTGATTCAAGAACATTGTTTAAATACCCAATTTTCCTTTTTCTTTTTCTTTTAAAGTGCCTCAGATGCAAAGCTCAGATTTATAGCTTTCTGCTCAATTCTGTGACCTAACAACGTCCTCCTGGAACAAGCACACAGCGTTCCTCAGCTGTGTCGACGTCGGAACACCATTTTTCATGGCAGGTATGTAAGGTTCTGGCCATAAAATAAAAATAGAAATAACCAGAAAAGAATTCTCCTAGATATGGCTATTTCAGGGAAGTGCTTTAAGAAAAAAAAAGGGGGGTAGAGAGCATTCCATTAGTCTTTAATGAATCTGCACTTTTCACTTCATTTGATTTTACTAATTCTTCATCCTATCACTTTGAAATAGTTGTGTGAAGTTTTTCCAACAGATTTAAAGAGTGCTTTCTAAAGGAGAAATCTACAAATTCTGAATGGGAACTGAATTTACCAGGTTAAATTATGAATAACACAATTCCACTATAGAGTATTTAGAGAATGCCACATATTTAAGACACAAAACTTAAAAAGACTATTTAAAAATTTACTGCTTGTGTTGTAATATCCAAACACTATATAGATTAACAGTCTGACACATTGGACTGTTGTTAACAATAACACTCTTTGGATGCATACTAAGGTTAATGCTGAATCTGCTAATGCAAAATTGTTTTGGGGAAAATGCCTACAAATCAGTAATTTGGGGTATAAGATAATGCAATGTTTTTGTAAGATATAATTTCTTATGTGGTATATAATTTAGAGTACAGTAAAATGAACTCAATTCCCCAAACTATTACCCAGACGTTGGATGGGGACCGTCTCATCACACCAAGTCCAATTGCTCCTATGTCTTCTCTTCCCTGTGAAACCTCTACGATGCCATGGACTCTTGACCTTTCTCAGAGCAATGAATGCATTGAGATTAGCAGGAGAGCATGCTCCCAAGTGATATTATTTTGACAATGATAAAATATGTTAAACAAAGACTGGAGGCCTAAGCAAACTCTCATTTGACTTCTGACTTGGGTGTTTACTAGCTGTGATACTTTGACAAAAGAACATTATCAATGGATTCTAAATTGTATCATCTGCCTGCTGGGCATCATACAACGCTCTTGTAATTTTTGTTGAGAAAATAAAAGTGAACGTCTGTTATGTAAGCCCATAAAACAGAACTTGGTGCCAGATCACCTCTTCTTACTCCAGATCTCTGAGTTTCTTTGCCAAATTAAAATATAAATGTTAAGTGCACTTTGCTGAGATAGATCTGGTTAAGAAGACAGTAAGGAATGATTTCACTGAAGAGTAAAGTATATCTCATAAGAATTTTGGTGTTTGGTGGAGTTCTGAATAGAGCAGCTTCATTTTCTGTTACATTGGCAAGATGGTTGGGTTGTCATACCAAAAAACTTTTGGATTCTCTCTTAATCATTTCTGTTTTAAAAAGTTCAGCTCTACTCTTTGCTGTTTCAGTCATTCCCCGACCTCTCCTTCGCTGCAGGTTTTCAGACCACCCCATGGAGTTCGATTTCTTGCATCTTTGGAGTAATGTGCCTTGTGTTGATGGTTACTTTGGGAATGTTGCTGAAAAATTGTAAGTGTTTCTAGGCAAGCTTAAAGAGCAAAACTGTGATGAAATCCTTTAAAATAAAAGGTTTCATTTACAGATTTACAAATATTTTGTTATTTCATAAATCGGTATCTAATTAAGTAAATTTCTAATCATTTCTTATAGCATTTACTAAACCAACTATTCAGCCAACGCCATCTCCAGGACCCACCTTAGAACCCCAGGAAGGTAGGTTTCACGCTTTGGAAAATCTTACTGTCATTGGAAGATGAAAATTAAAGTTTCTTCTTTCCTTCACACTGAAGTGTGATGGAATGATACACAGAGTAATACAACTTTGTATACTAAATGTAGAATAGTCTCATTTAATTTTTCCCTAATGCATAAATTATTAAATTATCCTGATTGCTCATAACTCATACTTTAATATATTTTACTTTGCTTCTGTTTATTTTATGACAAAATATAGTGCAGAGATTTCTGCGACTCTAAACTTACACAATATAAACCTGCTTGGAGTCCAATCTTTATGCTTCTTATTCCAAATAGCACTATATTTATATTGTTCTTTTTTTAGCATTTTTCTTTCCTGCACTTTTGAGGTATAATTGACTAAATACCATGTTAGTTTGATGTGTAAAGTATATTGATTTGATACACATATGTTGCAGTGTGATTACTGCCGTAGCTTTAGCTAAGAGCTTCATCATGTTCCATATATACCTGTGTGTGTGTGTGTGTGTGTGTGTGTGTGTGTGTGTGTGTGGTGAGATCAGTTAAGATTTACATGTTTAGAGCAACTGGCAAGTATATCATATTGTTAACTATAATCACAATGCTAACTTATTCATCTTCTACTGGAAGTATGTACCCTTTGACCAACAGCTCACTATTTACCCCACCCCAGATCCTGATAAGCATCATTCGAGTCTATAACTCTAACACTATTCATTCTGCAAAGATTTGAGTACCTACCATATTTCATTACTCTTATCATTGAGGATAATAAATGTTCAGGACACTATCACTGGTAAACTGTATAATTGGATATTATACTAACCATTTTATTTATTTTCTTTTTGAACAAAATATCTAAAACAGATATCAGAATTCTCCTGATGTACCACGTTTTTTTCCAACTCAGAAAATATACTAAAATGCTTTTCTCTACTTAAATATCTCTTTCATCATGCTTATTGTCATTCACACAGTAAAAGTCAACTTTGGCTCGATAGCTCAAAAAAACTTCTTCTAGCTGCCACCTTATCCTATACTCTGCTACATAATGTTTTAACATACTGCTTTTTTGTGCATAAACATAACTAATTTAGCATTAAATATAAATCGTAAATTACTTAAAATTATATAATTCTAACTCTATCTCTAGAACATAATCTCCATGAGGAAAAAAAGTTTATGTCTGATTCATTAACAATCCCTGAACTCTAATGTACATAGTACATTCTCAAAGAATATGAGTGGGGAAAAAATAACAAATGATTTTTGAATGAGTAAATAGCACTAAAAAAGTTAAATTTCCAAAGTTATTAGAGATATTGTCTTTATGTTTTATTTTTCTCTTAGGCTCTTCTTGCCAAAAAATGTGGATTGGGTACCAATGCAACTGTTATTTTATTTCTAATGACATGAAAACTTGGGAAGAAAGCAAATATTTCTGTGCTTCTAAGAATTCCAGTCTACTTCAGTTACAAAATGAAGATGAATTGGCATGTATTAAATTCCAGTTTCTTGTTTTTTCTTTGGCCTAGGGGCAAAATACTATCTAAGTATGCTTACTACTTTGATTTACTCTTTAGTCAGATAGTGAATAGATGGTTGTATTTGAACTAATGACTACTAGTTTTGTATCTCTTTAAACAACTTTTATAAAACCTATAAAATTTTTCAAAGATTTGTATTATAAGAATGAAAATCAAGATACATGTTGCACACAGTACAAGAGACATTATAGAGAGAGATCAAAGAAGAAATATTAGGTCATTATTTTTATTCAAAGAACCAACTAAATAAGTTTGTTTATTTTAGTGTTTTAATTACACTTATAATTTCTTTTGTAATTATATAGCTTTTGTCATCATTCTGGAATATAATATAGATCCATTAATGAGAATATATGATCATAAAATTATTCAATTCTTATGAAAAAGTGAAAAATTTCTCTGGCTTCATGAAGAAACTATTTGGGTATAGGTTGAGTAAGTTATGTACCCAAAAAAATTTATTCCTCAATATTTTGTTGAGTTGGGATTAAATTTGATGTTGATCTCTTGTGAAAAAAATGTGTTTCTTGAAAAATGTTTTATAATATTTTTCATTCTTCAATAAGAAAAATTTGCAACATTTTTTTCTCCATAAATGAATGGTCCTAATAAGTGAGAAAATGTAAAGTATATTCCTATACCTCCTAAACTAGATAATAAATGATTTTGGTTTCAGTGACTTGAAGTCTGAATCTATGCTGGACACTGACTTTTTAGAAGTACACTATTCCAAGAGTAGATTCAAATTAGGTCAATATGTTCACCCTCATTTCCCAACAGGATTTCGTGAACCATATCAGTCAAAGTTTTCACTGGATTGGACTCTCTTACAATAAAGAACGTCATGCCTGGTTGTGGGAGGATGGCTCTGCTCTCTCCCAAGATCTGTAAGTTCCTGGCAGTCTGGCCTTCTTTATCCTTTAGAAGTTTGTTCTTAGATCTGAGCAAAAACTATAATCCCTGGCAGCACTGTAGCTAAGATAACCTGTCTGTAGTACGAGAATACAGAAAAGAGAATAAAAACAACAGTGGCAATTTTAGCCCCTTCTAGAACATCCATGTATATGCTCCAAAGCTCTTTTAGGACCTGAGTTTGGTGTACTTGTGACCATAAAAGAGCTTTTGACCATTTTTTTTTCTCTTGATACAAGCACTTGGATGTATTGTGCATGTACAGATGCTCACACACAGAGAAGCTTTCCAGGAAAAACAAGATAGGCATTATTGTCTTTATTCTAGGGAAGCCCAATATTCTCAGCACCTTCTCATGTTTCAAATATGCTGGGTTTATTTTTTGTATATTTTGTTCTTAGAATATCACTTCCATTCATAAATGTGGGATTTGCAGCATCATACAGTGATAAATTTGCTGCTCCGATTTGTTTTCCTAGGCTAGATTAGTCAATACATCTTCAAACAAAATAGAGGTAAAATTTATTATATATTAAAACCATTAATAACAATGGAAAAAATTAGTGTCAATGTTATTGGTTATTGAGGCAGTAATTGAGTTTTTATAATATTGTTCTCTGAAATCATGAAAAAATATAATGACTCAGTATGTTAATATCTCATTCAAATGCTGTAAAGTTCTATTTTTAATAAGAAACACTATTCCTAAACATTCTCATTTTCTGTACCCTTATGGCAACATTTTATTTATTTTTTATTACAGATTTTTATTCCCCCAAACTGTAAATACACAGAACTGCATAGGGTGTTACTCAACTTACAGGTTTTTGGATGAACCCTGTAGAAACAAAAATCTTTTTATCTGTAAACAACAGCTTATTTAGTGTTTCTGATGGCAGAAAGAGTGACAACGAGGTCCAGTGTTAAGAAGAATGGTATGTGTACCTCTTATGTTAGTACTAATTATCTACTTTTAGGGCCTAAAAAGTGTTTCAAATTGTGTCTTATACGATTTTTGTATATTTGAAACCATATGTTTTAAGGTTGATGAAATTTGTGCTCTTCCTGAAGATAAAGAATTTCATGAATATTTTGATAAGTACATATATTTAATATTGTATGTAATATATTTTTATACGTACATTCTTATGAATTTTCTCTGGAGAAATGTAAATAAAACAATTTACATCATAAAATATGTATCAACATCATTTCAGTCCTCTGTATGGCATACTAATTGGGAAATTTCATCTCTACCTCACTTTTCTGAAGGTTAATGCTTTCTGGATATCTATCCACCTAAATGTTTTAACTTAGAACTGAAAGTGCCATAGGACAGCTTCCTCCCATATATCACCTGGTTTCCCAGGGGAACTCATTGAGTGCCATAGAACAATTGTTAAGTCTTTGGCCAAAAATGTTGTTCTTGTGTGATTGCTTTCAGAGTTTGCAAGGGTAAAGGGCCTCCGAGTCCTGACCATATAAATTGGCAATATCGATTTTTTTTTACTCTGCAGATGTTTCTTGACTTATAATCTATCAGTAAAAGAGTCACTTGCAACTGCATTGAAGATCTAAATTTCTATTCTATCACAAAAGCTTTGTCTTAAAAGTTATGTGTAAAATATTCACTTTTTTTGAGCAATTCATTTTATTGAGGAGTTTTTGAGTGTTTCAAAGACATACTAATAACACAATAAAGTCCTATTTATGTGACCTGGGTGGGATTTTCCTGACCTTACAGATATCAAAATTTTATTCAGTTCTTTTAACTGTTGCATATACATCTTAAAATTTTCATATTGACACCTATTTGCTTTCTAGTTTTATATTCAAATTAAATCAGAATAATTAAAAATCTAAATTGACACTCAATAGATAAAGAATGAGGAAAAGACTTTATTTTTTATTTCTCAAAATATAAATATATCAGGCATACACACTGAACTCACACTTTCACTCAAAAATTAACAGGAAAAATGCACTTTATATTATGAAAAATAACTTTGGACTAAGAGAACATAAATTGTAATTTTTGGTTATTTGAAATGTTTTGACTTTGTTTTATATGTGATTTTACAATACTATATATTTAATTAAAAATTTAAAATAGTATAGATGGGCTTATAATTAAAATCAGTAGTTTTCTGTCCCAATTATCTCATCTCCCTGTCCTCCTCTCATGAGACAATTTCTTCTGGGTTTTATGTTTGTTTTGTTTATTTTTTCTTTTCCTTCTTAGAATGGTTTTCTCTGTAATAAGCCATGGGTGAACTATTTTCATAATTTTTGCCCAGGATTAATCTCAATGGTTTTCATTTAGCCACACTCAACTATAGGTTCAAAATATTACTTTTCATAGTAATATTGTGAAATATTACTATGAGGTGTCTAGAGCCTGACCTGCCTTCTTTCTGAGAACTTATATACTTTCATTATGGTTACAAGAACAGTGTGGAAACAGAAGGTGTTAAATATGGTGACTGATATCTAATTTCAGAGAGCAGTCTATGTCAAAATTGTTCCCACTGAGAGAAGAAAATTCCTGCTGCCTTTCAATTACAGCTCAAGGGAATGATTTTGACATAAATTATTCTCTGACATGAGATTTCTGATATATCCCCTAGGGAAAGGCACATTCTTTTTCTTTTTCTTTTTTTTTGTTTTTACTTTTTGCTTGAAATGAGCTAATGCACATAGAAGGATCTAGTTGCGTATTAGATGCAGAAGGAAGAGGGTAAGAAAATGTTCCAAAACAACACAATATAACAAAATAATGTTGTTAAGAGTCAGTTTATACTTCTTTAATATTATTCTGTTACTCTGAATGTATCCTCTTGAATGTATGTAATATACATTATGTATTGGTTCATGACAAATTACAATAAATGTAGAAGCTTAAAACCCATATTTATTATCTCGTAGTATCTATGGATCAGGAACTCAGCAGGGCTTCTTTGTGTTCTTTGCTCAGGGTCTCACAAGGATGGAACCAGGGTCTTGGCCAAGTTGCATTCTCATCTAAAACTCAGAGATACTCTTCCAAATTCACTCAGGCGGTTGAAAGAATTTATTTCATTGTGATAGTAGAACTGATACCCTCAGCTCCCAGAAGCTGCTCCTCTCATAGGCAGTCACCCTGGCTGCTTGCTTCTTCAAGAATAGAAAAACATCTCTGACTTCATCTTTCTCTGTCCTCTAGAGTCTCTTTTAAGTGTTCATCTGATTAAGTGGGGCCACTCATAATAATATCTTTTGAAATCTTAATTCCATCTGAAAAATAGCCTAATCTTTGCCACTAATGTAATGTAATCACAATATAACATCCCATCATATTCGCAAACCTTACTCAAATTCAAGAGGAGGGGACTATATATGTGTACACCAGGGCATGGGAATTTGAGGCGTCATCCTAGAGCTCTGCCTACCATACCAACATATCTCTAAAACCTTGTTGGAATTGGTACTCCATAATTTATTATTCATAGTTTACTGTTTTAAATCCAAATACTGTATATTAATTTTTAGTTATTCCTTTAGTGACTTCTAAGTTTACCTCCTAGTGACAGTTATTTTATAGCTGCACTGGGACAGCTCTTTGTTTATCTTTAGAGATGCCCGGGAGGCAATTTTTGGCTGTTGGCCATGATAAGATTAGTAACTAACTAATTATTTTGGTTAAGTTGTTTAAGGTTCAAAATTCCTGAGTGAAATCTTGGGCCATTTTGTTTATTGATAACTTACACTAGGAGTAACAGTTGGATATTTCGTTTCTGCTTAATGACCAAATTTGTAGGAACTTTTGCATAAGCTCTTCTGAAACCAAGTTTTAACACACAAATATCAGCAGTTTCATTCAGAGATGAATTGTGTCTTTACGCAAATAGAAAAATATTGGGAGCCTGTTACTGGATGTTTCTTTGTCCCCAACTGCTTATTTGTATGCTCTTTCTCCTGCTTCTCCATTTATTAATAGCCTCACATAAATGTGGCCATTGGAGCCTTATAATTTTTTCAGTTTTCTAAACCTGAAAATCTTTGGAACATTTAAATCTTCTTTTTAATTCCCCAAATTTTGGACCTTTTGAAAGCTTTCTCTAAATAACTGAATAGTAAGTATTTTCAACTTAAGCCAGTCTCTGTTGAAATTATTCAACCCTGCCATAGTAGTTCAAAAAAAGATATAGATGATAGAAAAATAAATGGAATAGTTGTATTACAATAAAGCTTTGTTTACAAAAATAGGTGGTGGGACAAATTTGGATCACAGGCCATAGTTTGTCAACCCCATAAAAGTGCATAAAATAAGAATACAGGTACAAACCCTACTATCTCTTTGCCTTAAGGACATAAATCACTTGGGGCCAAAGTTTGGAACTCATAGTTAGCTTCCTACATGTTCCTAATGATTTTGCCTCATGGGATTCAACCCTTATGAGAAAATCAAACACAGTTTGGTCACTGTGATGAATGGAACATGGCAGAAGTCATGTATATCACTTTTCAGGCTAGGTCATAAAAGACAGTGGCTTCTGTTTTGCTATTTCTCACTTCATTTCAGTTGAGAGACACCAGCTACCATGTTATAAGCAACTTTTTGGAGAGGTCCACATGGTGAGAGATTGTGGCTGGACTCATCTCATGAATGATGAAAAATTGTCATTTAAAAAATACTATAAAACATCACATAGTTCTAACTTGCACTTTCAATATTTTCTAATTACTTGCCAAGGTTTTCTGGACCATATTTTTTTGAGATGCTTCTAGCACTATATGACCTATCCTGTAAAATCTAATGTGATCCTCTTTCTCTGTATGTTTTTACTTGGTCCATCAATAAAATTGCTAGACTTGCATTTTTTCCTATTATGGACTATAGCTATTTGTTAAAACACCACATAAGTAACACAGAGGAGCTACAATAAAGCATATGTATCCATGAAGAACACACTCACTTCAACTTATTTTAGAATGCTTATTCACTGAGGACTTATAAGTCTTCCATACAAGATTTTATTAGCTGAAAGTATCAAATAGATTTTAGAGTAAAGATCTAAAAGAAAGGGTACTTTAATAAATATACTAGCTAAACCTCTAGTTTAATATTTCAAAAATGATTGCCTGATTCTAAATAGTTTTCTTCTCCTCAGATCTACAAACTCAATAAGGAAAGCAAATAAAACCACACAAGACCTATGCCCTTTTAGTATCTCCAGAGACAAAAGAGTACGACAACTTTAAAATTATCTTTAAGTAGAGAAAAAACATTGACAGAGCTTTTGTTTCAACCTACTACTGAATATTTATGGTACAGGGAAGGGAAAGTAGTTTTAAAATATGCTATTAAAAAAAGAAAAGAACAGAGGACAGAGGCAAAGTACATAATTAACCCAGGAAGATAAACTGCAACAATAAATTCCAAAATACTTAACATAATTTGGGACTTGATAGTTCATAACACTGAGAAAGAGTTTGGAATGTAAGACAAGAAGTGAGAAACGTGAAAAAACACTTTTTTTTTTTTGGTGTGGGAAGCAGATAATTAAGAAGGGATGATGTCTCTTAGAAATGTGAGTGTAAAAGCTGAGAAATAATTTGGAAGATTTGAGAATCCTGAATAAGTAAAAGGGAAAAAGACATGACTTTGTTTTCCCCTTCTCTATAATAGCACCGTTTATGAAGGAAACTATACGGAATAGGGCAGAATTGACAGATGAGAAAGCTCTAACTAGGAATCTTGATCATACAATAAATAGAAATAGAAAGAAAGAAAAAAGAAAAGAAAAGAAAAGCAAACAGACCACATCTATACAAAACTTTATAACAATTCAAGAAGATGAACAGAATATTTTCTAACTATGAAAAGTAATCCATCTATAAGAGGAAATGACCATAAAGCTGAAAAAAACTAGTACAATGACACAAATTAAATTAGATAGGCTCATAGTCTTAAAAAGAAAAACAGAAATGCAAAGAGAAAAAAAAAGTTGAAGTGAAGCAGGAATTAATAGAAATCAGAAAAACAGTAAATGCTAAGAGTAAAGTGATAACCAAAGATTTACAAGGCAAATGGGAGCAATAAAAAAGCAAAGGCTGCAATCCTGATACAAGGCAAACAGGTATTCCTCGAGAGTAAATGAAGGAGCAGAAGACGCTTTATAATACTAAAATCCAAATATAACCACAAAGACTAAATACGAACCTATCCAGTAAATAACAGTAGATATATATATATATATATATATATATATATATATATGTACATACACACATATGTATATATACATATATATATATATAATATGCAAGAAGAAACAGATAGTAACACATTAATAAAAGGTGATTTTAATAGACCGCTGTCAATACAGGACAAAAAATTTGGATGAAAAATAAGTTATTTTATAGATGATCTAAATAATATAGTCAATATGGTAGGTATTGGGGTATATATTGACAGATACTCAACACACATAATTACATATAACTTTTGAATATTTTATTATAAAAAGAGAATAAATATTTTATTTTTGCAGTTGGTATTAAAATTAATATCAACATCATTAACCGCAGAACAGTTTTACATGATGCATTGGCAGTTGTGCAAAACCACACAGCTAGATAAAAAGCCTATAGACATATCTTTGGAATCTGATTATAAAACACTCAAAAACTATCAATAAACACATGAAATTTAATGTTGAACAAATTTTCTGATCTCTTTCTAATAGGCTATTCTGCCCTATTGTCTTCATGGAAATTAATTGCAGTGGTTCCATGGATCATTTGCTTGGTGCTCCTTGTATCTATTGGAGTCTTAGCCACAAAGTGTAAATCTTTGATAGAAGTCAGCTTTTTCACTGCTCATAGAAAGAAATCTCTTTAAGATCTGTAAATTTGATTTTCTAATGTAATTTCTTAAGCACCATTTAGTTATAGTCTTGGTACTGTCTCTGTACTGGAGGTGATTTTAGGAGCCATATCAAATTATTAATCTCTTCTTTATCTTGAACTTTTAGGTCTTGGCCTTTAGGCTCCTTTTGCTGTCTCATTCACTTGGAACAGCATTTTTTTTCCTTTGCTACCTGTTAACCCTCATCTTTTATTTAAACTTACACCAGGGTAACTTTTTCTGAGAAATTTCCTTCAATTTTCTCTTCGAATCAATCACTCTATAACCTATGCTCTTATCTATACTATGTTAACTTTCCTATCAGATTTGTATTTTTTAGATTCTTCTGTGTATGTCTCTCCAACCATATTGTACATATGTCATTGGTAATGTATTTTTCCTATTTGTATTCCAACAAAGCATTTTATGCAATAGCAAATTTATCTTAGGATAAATGTGACAAACAAAACTGATATTTTTGATTTGGTCTTTAGTAACAGTGATATTCAGGAAATTTCACTTGCAGTCAGGAGACAGGCAAGAAGGGACTGATTTCAGAGAATTCAGGCATTTGACTCTTGCCAACAAATGCCAAAGGTAATTAAGGAACAAGACCATGTATTTTCTAAGAGTTAGAAAATAACTATATCTGTGTGTTTATTTGTATGCATATATAATAATTAATTTAATTATTTTTACACCCATATGATATTGTGTTAGGTACCCAGGAACATATTCAATTAAAATCCCCTTAAATTTGGAAGTTATTGATAATGCTGACATATTAACAATTGTCTGATTAGAATTATATTATCATGTTATGTCTTAGCATTAGTGAAATTAGTTAACAGAGCAGCAATTTAAAATGAGTGAAAATATTTTATCATATAATTTATGTATTGCTTATAATTTATCTTTTACAACTTAAACACCTATATTTCCATTTATAAATGTACATTTAGACTGACTTTAAATTTTTTTTTTTTTCGGTTTGGAAATGTCACTCTTGTGAAGACAACTGGCATCAGCATGGGAGAAACTGCTACTCTTTTTCTAGAAATATGATTCCTGAGAGAGACTGTAAACTTCATTGTTCTATTTCACTTTCAAGTTTTCTTCAATTAAGTACTGAAAAAGAGATGGTAATGACAAGTGTATGTTTCTTAAATTTTAGTGAGTTTCTCCAGGAGATATTTTTAGGGCTCTAAGCTTTCTCACTTCTGAGATTACTATTTGGGCATGGAGAGCTTTATAAGATACACATCAAATTATGCCATTTCCTTTCTTGAAACTCTTGCTCAGGAACTAGTATAAAGACCCTAAGCCACAACACAGTGCAAGTTTTACTCACATCTAAACTGTCTATCTCTGCAACCTCATTAGTTACCAATAACATTTTATCACTTCCATTCCCTCACTCGTGTCTTTCATCATGCTCTTTTTATATATTTTTTAAAGTATAAAACTATCTTCTCACAATTTTACTCTCTTCTTCCCACACTTTTGTAACCTCAACCTAAAAAGTGCCTATATAATCTTCTGATTTATCACAGAATCACTATAGTATGAAAAAAAATTTTTTGATCACCTGGTTCTTTAAGAGTTCCTGATAGGTGCTGTCATTTTGTCTTGAACTTCCCTTTTTGTAACCATCGTTTACTTAATTGATTTGCATCTTTCTTAAGTTCTTAGGTAGCAAGCCTGTTACTGCTTCTTAACTCTCAATACATAGCACAATGTTCAGAGTATTATAAGGGCTCCATAGTGGTTGTATGATGAATAAATGAATTATTTGTTAGTGAGTTGCCAAAAAAGTCCCAAGTACATTTTTATTACAGCGCTAGAATTCCAATTAAAATAAAAATATTTAATAAAGTTTTAATTTCTATATACATAAACCATCAACCAAAGTTTATAAGATTTCTTTCTGTTCTCATTCTAGTCAAAATTTTCTAAAAAGAAAAAAAGTCAAAGATGCAATGTAATATGTATCTGGACAAGTTTTGTGTCAGTTTATATTACAACAGAAATGAAATGAAATGGGCTTGGCTAGATAGCTCAGTTTTTACCTTGGACAAATAAATATATTCCTACTATTTTAAAACACCAATCCCAGAATAGCAATATAATTAATTATCTAATGTGCATATGATTAGAAGTTGAATTTCATGATGATGATCTCATAATATGGTAACCCAGAAAAGAATAACTTCAAACGATTTTCATACCAACCTTAAGATTTTAGTATTGTTATTTGCATATTTATACAAATCAACTAAAATTTAGATTGTTTATCTTGATAAAGATAAAATTAATGTGCACAGAGTCAATATAATACCAATAGCTTAGCTGATTAACAAAGTAGTCAATACCATTAAAAGAGACAAAAAGGCAAGCTATACCTCTAATGAGATCTAAAGTTCAAAAAGACATTATTTTTCTGATCTTTATCTAAGATTTATTTTATTATTTTAACTAAATGATAAAACTTTTTAACAGCAGTATTTTGTAATTGTGAACAGAGCAACATAAAATTTAGTTTTCAATATTTGTTTCTTTTTATTAACAACTGTATTAATAATAAAGATGAGGAAATGGAGAAAAATACTTAATCAGTCACTTGTCTATACTTAATTAAAATCATATTCTTTATGGATGCTTTTATTTAATATACCTAAATCTTTGACATCTTTAAGTAGCTATGTTGTCTTCTCTGACACCTCAACCTGATTACTTCAATTTAGATAGAACTCCTCAAATAGTTGACCGTTAGAAAAGAATAACAATAATGTTTAGTTTAGAAGCTAATGACTTACACCCTAGTATAAACCAGTGAATTTCATATGCGTAGAGGTATAGACTTAATTTTTATTTCTCTGAACCATATTATTTACTACATAATGTACAAAGATCCTTTTGGGAGGACTATGAACTAAAAACCATTTTCATAGTAATATTGAAATGTGATTTTCTCTTTCTAATCTCATTCTTTCATGAGTGAATGTTCAAGTATTCCTGGAGCTCTATAACATATTATTTCACAACAGATTGAATGCTGAAACATATAAGAATTCAGTTGTTTTCTATCACGACAACTAAAAGTTTACAAAAATATGAAACAATGCCAATGTTGGCACTGTTTTTTTGTTTTGAAAAATATAATTATTTTTATATTAACACAAAATGTATATGTATTTATTATTGTTACATATACATGTGAGTATTTTAATGTACCAGATTTAATTTTTTATATGACAAATATGGATATATATCACATAACAAGATTTCTTTGGATCTCTCAATAAGTTTTAAAAGCTGAAAGAAATTCTAACCCAAATTTTTGAGAACTGCTCTTAGGAGAAATATAACATCATTTTTTAAGAATAAAAATTCTAATATGCAGAAGGTACTCAATTTATTCAAGCATATTATTAAAATCAATTTAAAAGATACTTATTTATCAAGCACATGAAGAGAATAATTAACTAAAAACACTTTTAGTATCTTACTTTAATTCACTTTTGAATGAAACAAATGTCATCTCAACAGAACTGAGAAGCTTTTTTTCTCATTAAATAGTCCTTGGTTGTAAGTTTTTTGTTAGATTCCAGAGTTCTAAAAAAATAGTCAGACAGTTTTTGTCAGTTTTATCATTGCTTTAGTGGACCACTGTTTCAGTATTCCTTACTCTGCCATTTTCCTTCCTTAACAGTTAAATGAAACAAATATTATTTATTATTTATAAAATAATAAATATGCCAAAGAAATGTTTCTTTATATTTTAATAAATGCATAATAACTTTTAAAAATATAATTGTTATATGACAAAATTTTTATTTAAAATGGGAATTCTCTTTTCTTTTAGGCTTCAATTAAAAAGACCTAATACTGAATATAATCATTGTAAGTATATAAAAAGTCAGTCAATTATTTGATGGTAATTGCAAAGAACCTGGTTATTGTATATGTATAGAGACAACAAATGGAGATTAAATATTTTAAAACATAAGGAAAAAGTAGAACTATTGAAACTTTTCCAGCATGATGTTTTTTCACTTCATTTAAGAAAAACATTTATTTACCTAAAAATGTGTATCTAAAGTATTGAATCCCATGTGAATTTTTGTAGTAAATGAACCATCTATTAGATTTAAAATATTAAACAAGGAGGACTCAAATATTCGACTTATTGGTAGATAATGAAATAAAATAGAGAAAGGTAAAGATGGAAAGAAAAAATTTAAGAAAACACAAAAAAGTAAAAGCTTTGATAAATCGCTAAATGACTGAAATTTTAAATACTCCAAATTCTTCAATGCTTCAAATAAAGTTTAGGTGTCATCTATAGCTTCATATTGAACTAAACTTCTTGCTATTTTTCAGGAGTCTTTTCTCTGTTTCATTATAATGACATATGACCTGTAGAGGGAAGAGGATAAATAAAATCTTTAAAGAGTGAGCTTTTTCACAAGTCTGGAAAGCAATGGACTGGAAATGGTCATAAAGATCAAAAGAATGTTAAAACATTTTTTTAAAGTATTCAAAGAACATCAGAGTGCATACATTTTTACAGATCAATATTTTTAATTTTTGCAGGTAGATACCCAGAAGAAGGTTTGCTAAGTCATATGGTAATTTTATTCTTAATTTTTTTAGGAGCCTCTAAACTGTTTTCCATAATGGCTGTACCAATTTACATTCCCACGAAAAGTGTATAAAGGTTGTTTCTCCCCCACAATGTCTTCAACATTTTATTACTTGTCTTGTTGAAAATAGCCATTCTTAGTGGTGTGAGGTGATATCTCACGTGGTTTTGATTTGCACTTCCTTAATTAACTAGTGAAGTTGAGAATCTTTTCATATGTCTGTTGACCGTTTGTATGTCTTCTGGGGAGAAGTATTTGTTCAGGTCCTCTGCTCATTGTTTAAATTGATTTATTTGTTTTTGTTGTTGTTGTTGAGTTGTATGAGTTCTTCATATATATGTTGGATATTAACCCCTTATCAGAGACATTGGTGCAAATATTTTCTCCCATTCAGTTGGTTGCCTCATTGTTTTGTTAATGGTTTATTTTGCTGTGCAGAAGGTTTTTAGTTTGATATAGTCCCTTTCATTTATTTTTTCTCATAAAAACAACTGAAGTTTTCTGTGATAGATGACTGGATAAAGAACATGTGGTACATATATACAATGGAATATTACTCAACCATAAAAGATGAAATACTGACATTTATGACAACATGGTTGGATCTTGAGATAATCATGCTAAGCAAAATAAGTCAGACAGAAAAAGTTGATAACCATATAATTTCACTCATATGTGACTTATAAAACTGAAAGCAACAAATGAAAAAGACAAACAAAAACTCATAGACACAGAAAACAGTTTAGTAGTTACTAGAAGGAAAGGAAAGAAGAAGGAAAATTATAAAGATAAGGAAGGATAAAGAACAGAAGATAAGGATAAAAGGGGTCAAATGTATGGTGACAGAAGGATATTCAACTTTGGGTGGTGAACATACAATGTAATATATAGATGATGTATTATAGAATTATACACTTTAAAAGCATATAATTTTATTAACAAATGTCATTCTAATAAATTTAATAAAAATTATATAAATAAATATATGATATTAAATAATAAAAAATACAGATGGTATGGGAAGGACTAGCATCGAAGGATTATGTTTAACTGTCAAGAAATAATGGTTAAATGTTTTACAATTTTGAAAATGAGAAAATTTTTGAGATAGCTACATCAAATACTGAACAAAATAAAGAAAATTATTATGAAAGGGAAAATATTAATGAGGAAGAAAATATAATTGTCATATCATGTTACTTAGCAGGGATAATATCAATACTATAATAAAAATAAAACATTAATAATTTTAACAACAAAAAGGCATACATCAATAAAAAATTGACAATTGTGGAGTAAAAGTAAAAAGCATAATAATGATGAAAATGATTATAAAAAACTTATTTATCTTAATGGAGTTGATGATTGCACAATATTATGAATGTACTAAATTACACTAAATTATTCACTTAAAATTGTTAATTTTATGTTATGTGAATTTCACTTGAATAAATCATTTTTTAGTTATTATGACCAGAAAAATAAAATCTGACCAGAAAAAATTCTAGACATGTATCAATAATAAAAAAATTAAAATTCTCTATTCTGTCTATGAAAAGATATATTGATAAAACAACTGATAATTTCTATGTCTTTGTATAAAAAAATTAAACAATTTGTATGCTGTTTATACATTTATATGCAATTTTAGAGAGCTATGACTGATGAATAAAAACACACCAAGTTTGAAAGTACAAGTAGAAAAAAAAGACGTATCAGGGGAAAACTGACCAAAGAAAAATTTTCCAGTCTCTACTGATATTATTTAAAACAGAATGTAAGACAAAGAACATTATTATGAAGAGGAGAATAAACTGCAATATGGCAAAAAATTTTAAGTCATCGAGACAACGTAACATTTTTAATAATCATACACTTAAGGTAGCTTCAAGGTGCATTAAAGAAATGTTAAGAGAACTACTAGGTAAAAGGAGGAAACAATGAAGCCACCTTCATGATGAAATATTTTTAAAAGTCTTTTTAAATTATTAAAAGATGTGAGATAATATTTAACAAATAAGATATGAATGAGAAAATAAATTGTCCTATCTATTGACATATGTAGAATTCAATACTAAGTAATTAATACTAATTTTGCCAATCCCCCAGAAAAAAAGTAAATATAGATATAGATATTACATAATTTTTAAAAAATGACCATAAAACATATTTCGACAAATTTGGAAGATTAACTATCTGCAAGCTACTTTTATAAAAATTAATATAAAAGGCATAAATGTTTAAATTTCTATATATAGAGAAATTATACAACAGACTACATTACACATTACTTGAAGAATAATTTAACAAAATTGTAAAATATTTAGGAATGAATGATAAAATTATTATGTATTAAATGATCTGGAAAATTAGTGAACCAAGTTTAACTTAAAGTGATAAAAACTAATTAAGAAAATTATCAAATCAAGGAAAAGAAGGTAAAAAATACAAAAAATGAATTAGATGGTGATGATTATGATAAAGGGACAGTACAGAGAATCTACAAAGCAGCAAGCTGGTTCTCTTGAAAGATTAAAACAAACTAAAGTTTGGCAAAATTTCAGAAAGAAAATGTCAGAAGGCACAGATGAATGATTTTAGGCACTATAAAGGGAACACATAGAGAAATAAAACAATTTAGAAAGCAAAAAAAAAAATGTGTGAGAATTTCAGTGCAAAATAACTGGAAAATGTCAACAACATGAAGAAATGTCTAGGCAAACACAATTTATCCAAGCTTGAATAAATTTAAAACTGTAAAAATATTAAATTAGTGCTTAAACTCTTCCTATGAAAAAAGCATAGGGCTTTGTGAAGATTTCTCTGAAAATTTCATAGACTATATTTTTCAATATTATATAAACTTTTCAGAAAATAGATAAAGATCACTTCTGAACTCAATCTATAAGGCTAGCTAAACATTTACCAGCTTAATCTTTTAATAAAACAGGTATTAAAGACAGAGTTAGTTTAAACAGTACAATGAATGTTTAATTTCACATATTAAATGTATATACTTCACATATATTTGTCAAATTTATAAAATTTATTATTGTCATTACCATTCATAAAAGGTCTTAAAAATTCTCAAATACTTCTTATTTCAATATTAATTAGAATCAAAAATATTATTTAAATAATCTATTGATTAGACAGAATATATAAATGGAAATTAAAACATCTATAAAATAATAAATCCAGTCAATATATGAAAGGATTAGAATGAGCTTTGATCTTTGGCGACCACATGGAAAAAAATGATATATTTTACTCTAATGGATCTGTAATTTTCTGTAGATTTATGAAAGTAGAATGGATATAAGGAAGCTTCTGTGATCAAAATTTTATTAAAGGATGAAACCCCACTAACGAGTTGAGGAGTACTGCAATTTACATTACCTGAAGGAAAGAGCTAGTCTGATTACCGTGGGCAGAGGAGAGGGTTGACCATAATCAAGAGATTTTTAAACCGATGTGTGTTGGAGACATAACCTGGTCCTAAGAGCTCCAAGTGTAAAAAATAAACCACGTGTCCTTACAATTCTGCCCATGTTGCACCTGGGGTATCTTTCTTAGAACATGACATGAGAAAGGAGTGAAAAGCTGAATAAAATTTGCACAATCACAAGCATTTCTGGGGAGCTTAGGTTCTAGAGCCCTGCTGGAGTTTAATACAATGATGAACCAAAAACACTCTGAATGAAACTCAGCCAAACCCCTTGAGAGATCAGCAACTGACAACAGCTAAGACATCAGACACTTAGGGCTGGATATGGCACATTAAAAGTAACCAGAGTAATTCAATGTAATTAAAGCTTAGCCCAGTCCCAACTCATCGCTACTCTTCTTAGAATCTGAATGATCAGTCCCTCTGTAACCTTCAGAAGAAAAAAAGTGTTGCACACTGTCTTGTCAAAATATTTTATTTAACCGGCTCTGCAAAAAGCCCAGCTGAGTTTACCACTGAAGAAACAAAAGACCGACCAACACAGCTGCCTGGGACCCTTGCAGATTTCACAGGCTTTCACCCCGCAGTTATTTACCTTCATAGACACCAGTAGCCTGAGTCCCTCCCTACATCCTCCCATTCTTGGCTCCCCGTGAAGTCAGGAACTGCTCTGGCAACTAACCCAAGCCTCTGCAGCTGCCCAAGTGCAAGACTGGAGCTTAGGCACTCATAGGTAACTCCCACCACTGTGCTCACACAGGCTAGGCTCTCCAGCTGTGCACTTACATGCCACCACCTGATTCCTATCACCAGCATTCACTGCAGTGTACATGCCCTGGGTGAGACTGTGCAGCCACAGGAGAGAGCACCCTGACAGTCAGGGCCCGGACAGCTGATTGTGAAACCCTTCTAGGTCCCCTCCATTACTGGGACAGAGATATTAAATAAATCCAGTTTGCCACATTTAAATTTTCTAGTACTTTTATAATACATTTTTTCAAAATAGTCTTATATTCATGTTTAGGTTTATGTAAAATGCCAGTCTTTCTTTGCCTTATTATGATCATTTATGAATGTAATGAATAATCAGGGTAAAAAAATAAAATTGTCTATTAAAATGAATGTCAAAGTAAAATTACATTTTTGATAAGATAGAAAATAATCGTTGATAAGTAGTTATAGAAAGCAGGAAATGTTAAAACTTTCTTAGCCATACAATATGCAAAGAGATAAAATCCACAGGAGTGAAATAAATGGACAGAATTTATTTCTTAAAAAAAAAAAAAAGGATTTTTTCCTGCCATTTGTCAGGCACTGAGCTTAAGTTCTGAAATATATAGATATACATATCAAACAACTATTCCTGCTTTCATGAAGCTTACAAACTAAAGAGGGCAGGCATTAATAAAGTAATCACAGTAATAAATACACATTACAAATAAAATAAATGCTTAGAAAGCGGGAAATATGATTATCGGATTATAACAAAGAACTTGATCTAGACTGAAAAGTTAGTGAAGACCATCAGTATATAGTAATATTTCTGGAGAGATCTGAGAAACAAATAATTTTATTCACAAAAGAATGAAGGGATATAGGAAGTAAGATTATTTCAGTGAAAACTAACAAAAACAAACAGCATACAGAATGAAGTGTTAAAATGAAGTTTAGGGTGATGGCATCCCAGAGTTGGAAGCAGAAAATGGTCTGATACAATCTAGGAGAGGAAAAAACAAACCAGAAAACACAGAGGTTTGAAAACTGTGAGGAAGTCTTTGATTTATTTTAGAGTTTTCTCAGTCTTTAACTCACCTGACCAACATAAGAAATAGTAGAACAGATCCATTCACATCTGTATGCAATCATGAACAGGGTTACTGAAACCACATGGGGCCTCAGGCAAAAAATATTAGATCCTTAAGAAGCACAACTCCTCTAAAAGAAATAGAGCTAAATAAAATTCTATTTCATACAGTAAGATTAACAGCACAGATTTAACAAAAATCTTAAATAGATAGTCTAAGAAATCCTTAGTGAGATAAAGGAAAATATTAGTAACATGAAGCAGGAACTCAACAGATAACATTTCTGTTTCCAGATAAAATGCCACAGATTAAAAAAAAAGTCAAAACAGTAAAAGAAGGATGTGTTTTTTTAAGTTTTTGAGGCAGCAAAGATCTACGGAATGATTAAATTAGCTTAAATTCCAGGATAGGGAGTACAAATCAGCACTCTGTTGTTTATTGTTTGTTTTGTAGATCAGAGCTTGTCTGAAGCAGAGAATCTGTATCCAAGGGAAGAGAAACTGGTAAAGTTGTTAGTAGTGACATACACTAGAATGTCAACACTGGAGATTTGAAGGACCGCAAATTGCCACTTTTCCCACAAGACATTTGCTAAATCTTTGACAAAACAAATGACCACAAAGTAAAACCAAAAGCTTGTGAGGAAAAACAAGGATTTCTCAAAACTTTGGTTTTTAAGAAACAGAGACTAGCCTGAAGGTAGAAGATGCTTAAATCAACAAACAAAGGAGCATATGAAAGCCTTGGGTGGAACAAGTGACTGGGGTAATCTACATGTGGGATCTATAGGCAGTCAGACCTGGTCACAATAACTGATTCTGGGAATAGCAAGAACCTGAGAAACCAACTTGGCCCTTGGCGCTAAACCACAGCTTCAGAAAATAAAAACTAGTAGAGATTTTACTATTTACAAAGAGGAAAAACAATGACAAAATTGGAGAATGGTGACATTTTAAGCATGTGGCTGGTATCACCCTCAACCCATTTGCCAAACTTTGATGTTGTGTATAGTAAGAAGCTAAAAACTTATATGTAAAAATAACTGAATTTCTCATAGATTATAAGGCTGGGGTAACTCAACATTACCAAGACTGTCAATCTTTCTAATTCCCTCATTAAAGTAATTATATGCTCACCCTGTCCAATTTAAAGAAAATTTTAAGAGAGCTAGCCCTTTCTAGTGGAAAATAATTTTATTTGGACTTCTATGCTTTTATATACAATATCTGACATACAGTAGAAAAAAATACAAGAGTTTCACAAAGACAAGAAAATACTATAAATAATCAAGAACACACACACACACACACACACACACACACACACACACACACACACACGGCACACAAATAAAGCTTTAAAATAACCATGATAAGTGTATTCTACAATTATAAAAAAATAGACAAAAAATAGATGCCATTGTTAAAAATTTACTCAGAAATTTTGAATTTCCAAAAACAACCAAATGAACATTCTAAAACTGAAAAAGCTCAAATATCTGAAATTAAGAACTCAATGGACAGATGAAATAGCAAATTAAAACAAAAAAAGGTAGTATCGCTGAACTCAAAGACAAATCAATATAAAAATACATGAACTGAAGCACAGAAACACAATAAACTAAAAAAATAAAAACAGATAAATGTATGAATTGAACATGTTACATACTCAATAGGACAAATGTATGAACTAGAGTCATAGAATGACAGCAGAGAAAAAAATAGGACAAAAAATGCAAAAAAAAAAAAAAAAACCCTGGTAAACTCAGGATGAAATAAACAGAAAGACATATTATAGCCAAAATGCTGAATACAAAGATGAAGAGAAAATGTTACCATTAATCAGAAAAAGAGAAAAACAACTATAAATTAGGCAGTTAACTTCTTAACAGAAATAATAATAGAAGACAGAATTTAATGATATTTCTCTCTGAAAATGACAAACAAAAATATCTGCCAAAATAATATTCAGTAAAAATATCTTTTAAACATTAAGGTAAAATAAAGTATTTAAGAAAAATTAAATTTTCACAATTCATCAACAAATTTTCACATTCATCAGCAGGCCTGATAGAAATAGAGGTGATAAGTAATGATGACGTGTGTGGGTGTGTGTGTGTGTGTTTATGTGTATGTGTATAAGATTTACTGATATATTAGTTGCAATGTGTAAAAAAAAGAGAGACTTCAAGGATGACTGCAGACTTTTTTTTTTTATTTTAGCATTTATTTTGACATAAATTCACACTTACAAAAAGTATGAAAAAAAAGTATAAATGATTACTGTATATACTTTACCCAGACTACTTATAGAATATTATTCTTTAATTGTTAGCCTTTATTGTTAACCTGCAAGGTTATGTTTTATGACATGTGAAATAGAAAACATATTTAATAAATATTGGTGAAATTTTCTTCTGGAAGTTTTCTTCATGAAGAACGCTTGGAGAATGGTTTTTGTGTCTTTGAATCCTTTATATTTTATAAACAATAAGCTTTTTATACAATCTTCTGCATGCAGATGTATGTGTTTGGATTTAAACAATTTTCTGTGTAACCTTTAAAACTTGAGCCATAAACAGCACAGGTTCCATTCTGTACTTCAATCAATGTTAGTCTAGAGAGAAAAACAAATTACATTTTTGACTTTATTAATGCAGAGATGCAAAAATAAAATAATATTTATTTAAATATGGGCATATAATGTAAAATATAATATTTATATAATATGTAACATAATATTTTAGGACCATGCTTGGCCTTTCTTAATTCACAGATATGCAAAATGTAGCCAACTCAGATAATGAAAGTAAAAATTGCATTTTCTTATAAATCATGTGCTACCCTTTTTACACATTGGAAATCAGTCAATTTAGAAATTCTGGGATCTCTTCATATGTGTACCTGAGTGAAATGAAAGCTTTACAATGTTTCTTAAACAATTATTTAGATTGGAAATGAATTCAGAATTTAATGTCATTTTTGTGAAAAATATACAATCTACAGATATATGCAACTTTACTTGGTAAGAAAATTTTAAAAAATTGTAAAATTTTCTAAAATAAATATACACACATACATAAGTGTGTGTGTGTGTGTGTGTGTGCGCACGTGTGTGTGAGTTTAAGCATTCTGCAGAGATGATTATATGTGTATATTTATTTTACCCTGGAATCGAGAATTTTATATGATTAATGTAATAAATGACAATTTGTTTACTTCCAGGAACAGATGAAATAGAAGGCTGAAGAAAAAATGATGATGCTACTTCAGTATGAGGATGATTTAGGTGGTGAGCAACTAGTCCATTTCTGAGCTACAGTGTTTCTTGAACAAATCTCAGGGATCTGCAGAACCCAGTCAAATGGCAGCTGGCCTCAGTGTGACCTGAGGCTTTTTGCAAATGGCCACAGGTACAGCACTGGCACCATATCTGGGTCTGCACTAACCTGGGGAGTGCCACTCACCCCACCCTGGTGACTTTCTGGGACCTTGCCTCACCCAACTCATGTACCACTCAAGACTCCTTCAGTTGCTGATTCCGTAGGCAGCCAGCAGGTAGCCTCCAACCTTGGGGAGCGCTGGACCTTTTGCTGAACTACTCCAGGCCTGATGTTTGTAGCAGCCAGCCTTGGTTTGCTGCATGGCCTCTCACCACTTGCCTCCAGTGCCAGCACAAGCAGAGACCAACCACGGATCACTCTGTAGCTTCTACCAGGTAACCCCAGGCAGTCACAGGCAGCTGTTGACCAAGGCGTCCCAGAACAAACACATTTGGAGGCTGGCATCAGACCACAACAGAACACCACCTCATTAGCACAAGTGGCACACCTAAAGGGTGGTCTTAGCAGGCGCATGAGCCTGCTGGGGCAAATCCCACTCTGTGGGGTCAACCCCCACACTGCAGCTTATACGCTGTTGTGTAGCCAATCCTCACAGCCAATCCAACCCACTAACATGCCAACAGCAATTAAGGCTTAACTACAACAGGAGAGCACACACAACCCATTCCTGGAGCACCCAGAGCAGGTGACCAGGGAGACTCTGCTAGTGGACCAAACAGGACACCTACTACATAAGGCAATCCAACCAAGACTGGACATAGCAAATCTACCTAATACATAGAAATGAACACAGAGAGGTAGCCAAAATGAAAAACCAACAAACAAAACAAACAAACAAAACAGAGAAACATGCCCCAAATGAAGAAATAGGAAAAAATTCCAGAAAAAGAATTAAATGGAGGCAAGCAACCTACCAGAAGCAGAGTTCAAATCACTGATTATAAGGATGCTCAACAAACTTAGGGGAAGACTAGATGATCTCAATTAGAATTTCAGTGAGAGATAGTAAGCAAAAAAAGGGACATAGAAACCATAAAAAAAGGACCAGTTAGAAATGAAGAATACAATAATTGAAATGAAGAGTACACTAGAATAAATCAACAATAAATTACATGAGGCAGAGAATCAAATTAGCAATTTGAAGACATGGTAGCAGAAAACATCCAACTGAAACAGTAAAAATTAAAAAAGAATTGAAAAAGTGAGGAAAGTTTAAGGGAGCTCTTGGATAACATCAGCATACCAACATTCACATTGTAGGGGTACCAGAAGGAGAGACAGAAAGGGATTGAGAACTATTTGAAGAAATAACAACAGAAACTTCCATAATCTGTTGGAAGAAATAGAGATACAAGTCTAGGAAGTGCAGAGGATCCCAAACAAGATGAACTCAAACAGGTCTACACTAAGACATCACAATTAACACCGAAGGTTAAAGACAAAGAGAGAATCCTAAAAGCAGCAAGAGAAAGGCAGCTAGTTACTTACAAGGGAGCCCCATAAGACTGTCAGCTGATTTCTCAACTGAAACTTTGCAGGTCAGAATGAATTGGATGAAATATTCAAAATGATGAAAAACAAGGACCTACAACCAAGACTACTAAACCCAGCAATGTTATCAATTAAAATTGAAGGTGAGATGAGTTTCACAGACAGAAAAAAAGCTATAAAATTTCATCACCACTAAGCCAGTGTTACAAGAACTGCTTAAAAAGAAAAAAGAAGGGGAAAATATAAATGCAAATAATAAATGACAATAACTATGTACCTATCAATAATCATAAATGTAAATAGATTAAATGTTTCGACAAAAGATACAGAGTAGCTGAACGAATAAGAAAACAAGACCCATGCATATGCTGTTTACAAGAGATCCACTTCAGATTAAAAGACACACACACAGACTAAAAGAGATGAAAAAAGATATTTCATACAAATGGAAATGAAAAAAATCTGAGGTACCAATACTTATATCAGACAAAATAGACCTTAAAACAAAGGCTGTAATAAGAGACAAGGATATTATATAATGATAAAGAGATCAATCCAACAAGAGTACATACCCCTGGTAAACACTTATATACCCAACATAGGAATGCCTAAATATATAAAGAAAATATTTACTGACATAAAATGAGAGATCAACAGTAATACAATCATAGCCACAGCTTTAACACCCCTTTGACACCAATGAACAGATCTTCCAGACAGAAAATCAACAATAAAGCAGTGGCCTTTAATGACACACTAGACCAGATGGATTTAATTGATACTTTTAGAGCATTTCACCTCAAAGAAGCAGAATATTCATTCTCAAATGCACATGGAACATTTCCTAAGGTAGATCCCATGTTAGTCCACAAAACAAGTTTCAATAAATTTAAGAAGATTGAAATTATAGCAAGCATCTTCTCTAAACACAATAGTATAAAACTAGAAATCAACCACAGGAAGAAAACTGAAAAATTCACAAACATATTGAGACTAAATAACATCCTACTAAATGATGAATGGGTTCAAAAAGATTCAAAAAGAAGAATCAAAAGTTTCCCTTGAAACAAATGAAAATGAAAATACAACAACTAAAAAGTTATGGGACACAGCAAAAGTAGTCCTAAGAAGGAAATTCATAGCAATACAGGTAAACCTCAAGAAACAAGAAAAATATCAAATAAACAACCTAAACTTACATTTAAAGGAACTAGAAAAAAAATAGTAAACAAAGCCCAAAGTGAGCATAAAGAAGGAATTAACAAAGATCAGAGTGGAAATAAACAAAAAAAAATCTAGAGAAACAATAAAATAGATCGATGGAACCAAAAGATAAACAAAATTGATAAACCTTTAGCCAGATTTATCAAAAAAAAAAAAAAGAGCACCCAAATAAACAAAACCAGAAATAAAAGATGAGAAGTGACAACTAACTCCACAGAAATACAAAGGATTATAAGAAAATAGTATAAGCAATTGTGTGCCATCCAATTGGACAACATGGGAGAAATGGATAAATTCCTAGAAAAGTACAATCTCCTAAAGCTGAGTCAAGAAGAAAGAAAGCCTGAACCAACCTAATACTATAAATAGAATTAAATCAGTAATCAAAAAATTCCCAACAAACCAAAGTCCTGAACTAGATGGCCTCACAGGTGAATTTTATCAAAAATTCAAAGAAGAATCAACATCTATTCTTTTCAAACTATTCCAAAAATTTCAAGAGCAGGAAAGGCTCCCATGTTCATTTTACAAGGCCACCATTACCCTGATTCCTAAACCAGACAAAGACATTACAGGAAAAGGAAATTATAAGTTGGCATTCCTGATGAACATAGATGCAAAAATTCTCAACAAAATAACAGCAAATCGTATTCAGCAGTACATTAAAAAATACTTGATAGTGGGATTTATTCCTGGGATGCAAGTTTGGTTCAATATCTGCAAATCAATTAATATGATTTACCACATTAACAAACTAAAAGGTAATTATCATATAGATCAATAGATGCAGAAAAAGTATTTGAAAAAATTCAGCATCTATTTATGATAAAACTCTCATCAAAATGCAAATAAAGGGAACATATCTCAACATAATGAAGGCCATATATGACAAACCCACATCATACTCAATGGGGAAAAGCTAAAAACATTTTCTTTAAGAGCAGGAACAAGACAACAATGTCTATTTTCACTACTTTTCTTCAAAATAGTATTGGAAGTCCTAGCAACAGCAATCAGACATGGAAAAATAATAAAAGGCATCTAAATTGGAAAGGAAGAAGTAAAACTGTCATTATTTGCAGACGACATGATGCTATGTAGAAAGTACCCTAAAGATTCCACCAAAAACTGTTAGAAATGATCAATGAATTAAGTAAAGTAGCAGGATACAAAATTAACATTCAGAAATCAGCTACATTTTACCCAGCAATAATAAACTATCAGAAAGAGAAATTAAGAAAACAATTCAAATAATGATTGCATCAAAACCAATAAAATACCTAAGCATAAATTAACCAAGGAGGTAAAAACCTGTTCTTAGAAAACGATGTCATTGAAAAATTAAATTGAAGAAGATACAAATAAATATAAAAGATCCCAAATAGCCACAGCAATCCTGAGAATGAAAGACAAAGTTGGAAGTATCATGCTACCTGACATCAAACTATACTATAAGGCTATAGTAATCAGAACACAATGATATTGGCACAAAAACAGTCATATAGATCAGTGGAACAGAAGAGAGAGCCCAGAAATAAATCCACACCTATTTGGTCATTCAATCTATGGCAAAGGAAACACAAATAAACAATGGGGTAAATACAATCTATTTAATAAATGGTATTGAGAAAATTGGACAGATACCTGCAAAAAAAAAAAATAAAACTGGAATGCCATATTACGCCATATGCAATAATAAACTCAAAAATTGATTAAAGACTTAAATGTAAGACCATAAAACTCCTAGAAGAAAACATGAGCAGTAAATTCTCCGTCATTGTTCTTAAGAATATTTTTTTTTTCTGATGTATCTTCTCAGGCAAGAAAAACAAAATAAAAATTAATGGGATTACATCAAACTAAAAAGGTTTTGCACAGCAGAGGAAATAATCAACAAAATGAAAAGACAAACTACTGAATGAGAAAAAATATTTTCCAAGGATACATCTAATAAGGGGTTAATATCCAAAATTAATAAAGAACTCATCCGATTCAACACTGAAAAAAACATACAAACATCTAATTTAAAAATGGGCAGAGGACCTCAATAAGCTCTTCTCTGTTCCACTTCTAGGTCTTTATGTAAGGAAAACCTATGTTTATACAAAAACTTGTATGCAAATTTTCATAGCAGATAAAAGTCAAAAACCCAAATGCCCATCAATAGATAAAAAGATAAACAAATAGAGGAACACCCATATATAAAATGCCTCTCGAAAAATAAAGAAATTAACCCTTTTTACATGCTACGAGGTGACTAATCTTAAACTAACTATACTAAAAGAGCCAGACGTAAAAACAGTACATACTGTAGGACTCCATTTATATTAAATTCTATAAACTATAAGCTAATCTATAATGAGAGAAAGCAAACTAGTTGTCTGGAGACAAAAAGAGGTAGGTTAGGAGTGACATAAAAGAGGAATTATTAAGATGCAAAGGGAAAGTTTTGCAGGTGATAAATACGCTAATTATCTTTATGTCATTAATGGTCAAAATTTATCAAATTGTATATTTTAAATATGTACCCTTTATTAAATGTTAATTATATCTCTACAAATCTTGTAAGAACTTCAAAAAGAATGTATGTGATATTTAACCTCAGTTTTAGACTTATCTATAAAATAAGCATTGTGGTAGACCTATCTTGTACAGTACTTAGCACGTAACAAACAATTAATATTACTCATTATTACTGGTATTGGCTGCTCCGCTCTACAATCTACTAAATTTAGTCTCTAAGAGTTTTTTGCTGAATCTATTAGCAAATGGGAATGCCCTGGTATTGTGCGAAGGAAAATATGATAGTTTAGTGATCATAGGAATAGTTCATAGGAATAGTTAGTGTAGACTTACTGGTTGGGTGAGAGAATTGAACCATCTTCCCAATGCCAGGATCCACTTGTTAGATTTTGTACTAGTCCCATCCAATGATAGGACTTTACCAATTTAAAAAAATCCTGTATGAAATCACAAATAAAGTCAGTACTCAAGTTTTAGTAACTACAAGGCCATAATTATTTAATCATTTGTTTCCTGTACTTGGGAAAAAATGCATTTTGTCCTCTAGCATTATTCCAACTTAAACAACACATACATAATACCTGTAATTTTTGTACTTTCTTATTTTTAAACCAAAATGATTCATGGTTGGTATATCTGAGACTTAGTGTTTCTATTATATTTCAGATTCATATTCACCCTAACATATGCTTTATATGTTAGAACTAAATATAGGAAGAGGAATTAAAACAGTACTTAACCTGGTCCTCTCTGCTGTATATCTTCAGGAGACTGGAATTTTGAGAAATACAAGAAGCTTGGCTCTGGGACCAGCTTTTGCTCTCATTAAAAAATTGGTAGCAGTTATTTCTATAACATATCCAGTTTTTAGGACATGGGCCACAGTAATTTTCTAGAAATGGAGAATATATAATTAATTCTGCACATGTCTGTACATTATAGTAGATTTTGTCTAGATAATTTAAATACCCTTTTTATTCTAACTCTAAAAGTCTCAATAATTAAGCCCTTATGGTCATACCCAATGACATATCTCTATACCTTGATAGATAGATAGATAGATGATAGGTAGATGGTAGATACATAGGTAGGTAGATCGATAGATAAATACACAGACCAAAACTATGTTCTCTACTTTTTACAAATACTTTCTCATTGTAAAAAAATAACACAAAATTTAAAAAGCTATAATGAATCAAGGACAAGAATTAAATATCTTTTTACATATTTTCTTGTTGATGCCATTGGATACATGCCTAAACCCAGGTAATTTGTGCTTTAAAATGTTAGAAAACTTTCACTTACCATTCAAAGAAATTGGAGTTGTTTGGTTGAATAATGCTATTAAAATAATCATAATTATTAGAAGCTTTGTTGTAGTAACAATCCAAGAAAAAGAAATTTTTAAATAGTTGACAAGTTTTTAGACTATTAGCTAAAATATAAGGACATTTAATTAATATTGCTAGCTTGTTTCTGTATTTCTGAATATTAATCAACATAATATAATACAATAATTAGATCAACAATTCTGCTATCTACTTCTGTGTTTTCACTTACAATTTATGACTATGGCGCTACATATTGTTACCATTATAATGAAACGAATTCCCATAGCTATAGCAATGGAACGGGCAAGGAAAACTGGAGAGTCTGTCAAAGAAAGAGTGAGAAAAATGAGAAAAAGATAAAGGTTCTGGTATTTTCATATTTCACATAAAAATTAGACTGTTTTTATGTGGAAGTGATATCAGTGCTTTTTCCTTATTTTGCTCAAAACAGATAACATAGTTCTTTATAAATGATGAAAAAATAAGACTATAAAAATACAATCTTTTTTTTTATTCTCTTCAAGTTCTATAGTTAACCCCTAGAATAAATCATTTTTTAAAATTTTCATAGAGATGCAATAATAAATATTCACAGTTTCCCCTTTTAAAAATACATCTTTAAGAAACTATACAAAATACTCTATGATTTTTTCACTTAAGAAATATCATAATTATTCTATATCATGTCATAAAGTTGTCAAATTTTTATAAATAGCTGCTTGTATCATTTCATTGATATGTGAACAATATCTAATTACGGACAGACTTAATTGTTTAAATGTATATTATATTGTTTCTTAGTTTTTACTATTAGAGATCATTATATAAATATCTGTGCATGTTTCTGAGTACCTCTCTAGGAGAAATTTCCTAAAGGATAATTATACATGCAAATGGCATTTGCTTTTTAAATTTTATAATAATTGAAAATTTCAGTCTAAAGAAACTATACCAATTATGTAGTACAAGTTTAAGCTTAAAAGCCTGATTGTTCCAACATCTTCTGCGTTAAATATTAGTTACATTTTAAGTGTATAAATCTGATAAGCAAGATTATTTTTAATTTAACATTATTTTTCTTGTTATGAATAAATCATGTTTTGTTTTATTTCTTGAAATTTCTCTTATTTGTGTTAAGTAACTTTTTTCTCACTTTTTAGGTTGAGAATATTGGTTCATTTTTTGCCACATGTTTTGTAATATTCACTTCAGATATCATTTTTGTTTTAACTTTATAATTTCTATTATACTTTTGGGGTGCTAAAATGGAAAGTGGTCGACTTGTTCAATCCATTATGCTTTTATTGATGTCAAAATGTCTTTATTATTCTGAGTTTATAAAATAAGTTATGCTCCTATGTTATATGGTTTCCTTTTTCATTTGCTGTATTTAGTATTTGTGTATGTGTGTGTTTATGTGTCCATAGTGAGGTTAGAAACTCAAATTTATAAAAAATTTTTATTTCCAAATGGACACTAAATATTTCCGTTACTGAGTAAATCAATGTGTTCTCATTGATATGAAATACCATCTTTAGCATATAATACATTTCTGTATGTTTGAATTTATTTCTATATTTTTAAATTTGTCTTTCCATTCAAACTACAAGTAAAATATTCTTACTTTTATAATGTGCTTGAGTACTTACAGTGCTCATAATATTATATTTCATTTTTTTCCAGAATATTTTAGCTGTCATTACACTTCATATATGCCTTAAGAACTTTAACATGAGTAAAATCATATGTGAGATATACAACTGAAATCAACAAACAAACAAGACAAACAAAAACTCATAGACACAGTCAACAGTTTAGTGGTTACCAGAGAGAAACAAGGGAATGAAGAGATATATAAGGATAAAAGTGATCAAACACATGGTGAAGTAGGGAATTTAACTTTGGGTGGTGAGCACACAATGCAATGCACAGATTATGTATTATTGAATTGTACACTTGAAACCTATATAACTTTTTTAACCAATGTTACCCCCCAATACATTTTTAAAAAATAAAGAATAAAAAAACTTTAAAATAAACTTTTTAAGAATCTGCTACTTTCAAAAGAATCACTTTAAATATATAAATATAGTCAGATAATTTGTTTTTAAAGAGATGTCTTTTATCCTTGAAAAATTCTTATTTCCATTATGTATGTCTTATTTTGTGTTCATTAGTACAACTTTAAAGTAATAAATTTATTTCTAGTATGTTTTATTGAATTTATTGAGATGGCATTGGTTAATAAAATCATAGGTTTCAAGAGTACAATTAGATAATAGACATCTGTGTTTTGTATCATGTGTTCACCGCGCAAAATTAAATTTCCTCCTGTCACCATGTATTTGACTTCCTTTACCTTTATCTACTTTCTCCCCACTCCACTTTCCCTCTGGTAACCACTAAACTGTTGTCTGTTGTCTATGAGTTTTTATTTGTTTGTCTTGTTCATTTGTTGCTTTAATTAAAAAGTTTATTTCTGAACTTTGGTCTTATAAACATGGCACTTTCATCATTTTTTATTTCTGTTTTTGTAGTTATTAACACTATATCTTATTTTTATATCTTATTTTCAAACAAATCTACATATCAGTTTTTCTTATTGCTTGTAATATTTTGGGTGAAGCTTTTGAATGTTTTAAAAATATTTTAAATAATATATTTTTGCTAATATTAATTTTGCCTTTTTATTCTTGTTTTTTTTCTAACTATGATGAAAATGCTGTTAGCACTTATTAATAAACTTAATGATGCATTTGAACATATGTCCTAAAGGCAGTATTTATATTTTAGAGGTTTTAAAATAAAGTCTTTTGTAAATTAAGAATTTATATTGATTTTTATCCAAAACCTTTTAACATTATATATATGTTCTACAATCTTTTATTATTACCTATGACACATATTTATTTCTATAATTAACTCTTGAAAGTGATACTATTTGGTAATCATTTATTTTTTATTATAAATCATTTATAATTTATAGGTGAAAGTAGTGTGTTGTTTTTCTTTTGATGTAAGCTATTGTAGGCTACATTTTCTTTCATTTAAATTTATTTATTTAAATTAGTTTCAAGTATACAGTACATTGGTAAGACATCTATATAGTTCATAAAACAATCTCCCAATTGCTCTCTCTCTCCCCTGGCCCTCCATTTAGCCATCATATTAATGCTAACTGCATTCCGTCTGCTGTGTTCCCTAGCCCCGTAACCAACTATCAACTACTAATTTGTATTTTAACTCTTTGCCCCATTCTCCCAGGCCCCCAAACCACTTCTCCTCTGTCTGTCACCAAATTGTCCACGATATTTGTGTCTGTTTTTTATTAGTTTATTCTTTTTGTTCTTTAGATTCTGCATATAAGTGAAATCATATGGTATTTATCTTTCTCTGACTTATTTCACTCAGCATAATAACCTCTAGGTCCATTTGTGTCATTGCAAACAGTAGGATTTCATTTCTTTTAATGGCTGAGTGTCAGGCTCCATTTTCAATCATATTCTGCCTTGGAAAAAGACAGAGAGCATACCTTCTTCACTACACAGAAACAGTTCTGAGATTAGCAATCAAGTAATTGTTTCTATACTGTTTAAAAAATGTAACACTAAAGGATATATTGAAATTCTTTTCTCTTGTTTTTTATTTTTGTTTACTCCTTTTTAAAACTAGTTGTTCAGTATTTCCTTAGAAACTACTGTCTCAATTATCACTTATAGGATAATCTTATCATTTTTAGGTAATGAAAAGATCCTAAACTCAAGAGATTCTGCTAATTTATTATATATTTTAATATTATATTAATCTCATTTCTGCTTCTCTCATGACGGTAAAATTAACTAAATATTTATGCTGATAATCACATAGTTTCCAATTTTCACCTCAAGATGTCAAACAGAGTATAGTACTTACAGTTTTCTCCAAATGTTTTTGCGATTAATGCAGGTCTTTTCTTTTGCAACATCACAGAAGTATCATGATTTGCAAGTTCAGATTTATAATTATGAGGTTCATTCATCTCTGGAGAAAAACAATTCAGGCTAATATGAGTCATGGCCTTCCTGCCTCTTGGATCACAAAGTTTTAAAATTTAACTTGTCATTTCTATATTTTTCTTTTTAAAGTATAATATCAAGTTACTTTTGTTTTATATTATTTCATTATTATAATTTTTACACTTTATAATATAAATTACAGCAAAATATTTTTAGCAAGATCTTATGTACTATTTGAAAAAAGTTAATTCTTAATGTGTAATAAAATCTAACATTAAACTAAAGATACTGTATAATGAAAAAGACAGGGCCCTAGAAAGTTAGACACATCTTTAATTCAAAGAGCCACATTTACTCAGTTAATAACTTTTAAAATTTAAAAAAAGATAGAAAGGAAGGAAGGAAGGAAGGAAGGAAGGAAGGAAGGAAGGAAGAAAGGAAAGAGAGAAAGAAAGAGAGAAAAAGACAGAGAAAGAGAGAGACAGGAAAAGAAAGAAGAGGAAATAAAACAAAGAATATCAATTATCAATACAACCTGGTATAGATATTTTAAAAAGTGAAATAAAATAATATGCACTTAGTATCAATTATGTCAATCACAAACTAAACACTTAGTAGAGGGTAGTGTGTCTAACTTTCTTTATAGTAAAGGACATACAAAGAATAAAAGTACAGTCTAAAACTTTAGGATAAAGACAAAGTATCTTGCCTCCAAACAAAACAAGTAAAAAAATCAATTTGCTCTCCTCTTAAAATAGTAAAACTTACCAAGTATGTAAAAGTCTTTTATAAATGAAATGCTAATTTTAATTACCTTTTATATATTTTTATAATTAAACTAAGAAAAAAACATCATTTGTTCATACAATGTGTAATTTAATTTATAAATATGTGAAAAGAGTTGGTATTACTTTATGAATGAGGAAATTGAAACTTAGAGGTAGCCTGTATTACATTACTTATATAATATAGCACTACCAATTATGAGTAATTTGTAACTTTTTTAGTTTAAGAAACACCTTTATAAATATTATTTATTTGAATATTATAGAAATTCACTAAGATGAATATCACATGTTTTATATCTCTACTTTATAGAAAAGAAAACTTAAGTTTATGGGGCCTGTAGATTATCCTTATCTCAAAGCTAGAGACTGCAAGAAGTTTGATAGAAATTCAAACTTTAGATTCTGATGCTTTCACTATTCCAGGCTGCCTCAAATTGTGAGAGACTTTAGATAATTAATGAAATAAAAGGGAAAAAAGCTTTCAAGGTTTTGAAAACTTGATTTAAAATATGACATGAACATAACATGAAATGAACACAAAATGAACATAAGTAAATAAGTGTAAATTGCTTTCCTGTGCCTTACATGCTTATATCAAATTCTTTCAACAGTAAAATTATGCACAGGACAAACTGCACATTTATGTAGAAAGTACATACCCGTGTTGTGATGAGCCCATCGATCTCGGACCGGCCCCATCATATAATTATTACTGTTCATCTACTCCAGAGGTGAATGCAAAGTCTTCATTTTACAAAGGTTCCTAAAGAAAATAAATCACGTATTTTTTTTGTTTGTTTTCTTTCCTTGTGGTGAAGTGACATATTTTAATTGAAAAAGTGAGAATACATAAAAATTTCCCCCATGCATGTATAAATAAGAAAGGAACGGAAAAAAGAGAATTTATATAAAAACTCTAAAATTTATTTTTTAATTTATATTTATTATAAAATAATAAACGTTAATTTAAAAATGTAAACACATACAATGGGTGTTTTTAATTCTCTTACATTAAGACACTTAATCAAAAAAATTTTCACCACCGATATTGAATGACAACAGTTTTATTTTTAGTTGTTTAATTTTATTTGGTCATAATTGCTTTCTTTGCAAGGTAAATTTGTGTAGGATACATGAATTTTTGTTGAATGCTTCCTTCTAATTCTACTTCTTCTATCATTATCACATAAGTTATTTGCATCATCATTAACAAAAATAACCTCACATTTATATAGTAACAGTGTCTAGAAAAGCTCTCAGAAAAAAATAGCTATTTAATAAATATGCATAGTGCTTAGATTTAGAAGAAAAAATCTGCTTTATATATAAACATGACAGAAGCAACAGATATAATTTGTTTTATTTTGCAAGTAAATTTGTGTGTCACATAAATGCCTTGCATAAGAGCACAAAAATCATAAGAGAATTCAAACTGAAATTCAATTCTTTAACCCCAAATGTAAAGATTCATCTTCTAGTTTTGTTTAGAGACAAGGCTCCATCTCATAGCTATATCATAACTTTTCATTTTCCAATAAGGTTTTCTTAATTATCTACCATTGAGTAAAGTGAAAGAGTTCACTTCAGAAATAATTTCTTTTCTTTAGTAATTCTCTTCAAACACTTAAGAAACAGAATTACCTTACAGTAAGATTATTTTTAGAAACTTTCTTGAGGTTGAAACCTCAAGAGTTTCTCATTATTTAAATAATAGCTGTTAGAAATACATACACACAGAGAGGCACACACCTGATCAGAGGAGGAAGATCCTGATTCTTGTGAAAAAGTTGTGTCCTGAGTTCTCAATTTACAATTGCAATGAGATATCCAATCAATTTTGATTCCAGAGGATAATATGACAAATATTATAATCTCATCTTCCTGTTGAAAAACATAAACCACGGTACTTCCGCCTCATCACCACACAAAAGATTTCTCTAATTGGTGAAATAAATGTTAGGTTCTAATATCATTTTATTACTTAAAACTAATATAAAAAGTTTTCCAGAGTTTTGAGAAACAAATAATCTCTTTCTGAATCAAAAGTGAAAGATTGTTATAGGATAAGGTTGTAAGTATTGTGTGAAAAAAGAGAAGAAAATTAAATAAATTTTTTAATCATCCTGTGCACTTGTCATTATAAATTTGAGTGGAATCAAGTTTGCTGTATCATCTAAGGTGAAACTATCTATCTATATATATATATATATATATATATATATATATATATATATATATATAGACACAAAATATATATGATTACACACATAAAGATATATATAATGTATGTGTATATGTGTACATACAAGACCTTTTAATTGTGAAAATATACAGTGTATACAAAATAAAACTTTCTTGATAAATTGTAATATGCTTAGCTTAAATAATTATCAATTTATGGTTAATATTATTTTACTTTTTATATATGTGGGTGTCTCAGATCAACCTCTTCTCCTAAATAAAGCCCTTTTCTCCTTTTTCCTTGTGAATATCACCTTTTACATTACTCCCCCTTTATTACTCAGAATAATAGCACCAAATCTTTTGCTAGAATAGCAGCATAATTACTAATGTTTTAATGTTGTTATTTTGTATCTACTCATAATTTTTGTTGTAGTAAAAAATGATAAGGAAACTGCCACAGCCAAAAGGAACCCAAAGAGATATGATGACTAAATGTAATGTATCATTTTTGATGGGATAAAGGACAGAAAAAGAATATTGAGTAAAAACTAAGAAAATCTAAATAATGTATGTTTTTTATTTAATATTAGTGAATCAATATCAGTTTATTAGCCATGGCAAATGTACCAAATTAATATAAACTTTTAATAATAGAGAGAATGGTATGGGTGAGAACTCTATCTTTGTAATTTTTTTTTGTAAATTTAAGACTATTCTAAACTTTAAAAAAATTACTTGTAAAATAAGTAATTGGAGATTCTTTAGTGAACACACAGAACAATACACAGATAATGTATAATTGAATTGTGCACTTGAAACCATCTCAGTAGAATTGCTTATTGTCAGATTTATAGAAAGTTTCAACTGAGGTGGGGCCGAGAAATTGTTTCTTTATTAATAGCTCAGGAACCTGTGTCAAGCAATATTAATTAGTTGCCAAGATGATCTGTTCTTCCTCCCGTCCCACTGAAGTATACATTCAAGACGTATGGGATCTGTGCCTTGCATTCATCCTATTACAATGTACTAGTTGACATTATAAATGGCTTGCCCAGTACATAATACATAGCTAAATGTTTTGAATAAATAGTTTAGGTTCTGAATAAGTGAGTTCTGAATAAATATTCTCCATGTATGTTTGCAGATATTTTTAGCTATTATATTGTTCAACATGTTACTTCTGCTTTCGAACACCCTGTGTATTCAGACTCTGCTCTACTTCTTTCAGTCCCTTTTATTTACTTAATTGCTCATGTGAATTTTAGAATTTGTCTTTTTTGACATGTCTATTATCAATTCAAACACATTTACAGAAAAGTCAAGGCTATAAAAGTTTCAATTGGTTATAACCACACATTGTATGCTTTCATTTCTGGGCAACTATCCAGTAAACATCTCTGACCACGTTCAGTTTCAGTCACAGCTTGAAGTGAGCATCCTGCCAGGAGAACAGTTTCTCACCACAAAGTTGCAGTGTGGTCTCATCACCTCCTTCCCTTAGAATATACAGGAGGTGTTAAACACATGCTCAGATATGTAAGTGCCTATATCTTACTGGCCAAGAAGGCCTATTGATCAAGCTTTGGTGGTTATTCTCATTTAAGAAAAGTAGTTTCTAAATGGTTTGTAGAGGTGATAGTGGTTGTTCTCAAATGATTTGAATCCAGACTACAAAACATTATAACTCTCCAATAGTTGTAAGAGGAGAGATAAATATGTACATGTGAAGCTCATACATGTATTTTTAAATTTCTTTTCATCACCCTTTACCCTTATTTAGTTCCCCACTCCCCTCTTTTCTCTGGTAACCATTAAACTATTGTCTGTGTCCATGAGTCTCTGTTTGTCTTGTTTGTTTCTTACTTTCAGTTTTATATCCCATATATGAGCAAAACCATCATACATGTATATTTGTAGTCAAATTATTGCTTCTATGTAAATTCATTTTTGTTGGTTTTAATCTATATATTAGAAAGTATGTTTTATGAAAGTTATGTCATGGGGTCAAATATGTGCTGACAAAAAGAAATCTAATTATGGGAGGTAAACACAGAGTGTAAATATATATATGCCTTACTGTTAAAATGTACAGCTAAAATTTACTGGATTTTATTAACTAATGCCACCATAAAAATTAATTAATTAAAAAATAAAAATTATTTTAAAAAGCTATGTCTTGTCCTTTTGCAATTTCAAAAATCACCAAAGCATAACTAATGTTCAGCAAATCCTCAATAGAAATCTTATCATGACAGATGCTGAGTGAGCTATACACTCACCCCTGAAAATGAAATTGCAATTTCTTTGTACATAGCACTTAAAAAATTACACAAGTAATTTTTTTTAACTTCTCCTCTTCCTTTTAATATTTTTGTTCGAAGTCCTGGACTCATCTTAAAAAGCGCCTCTTTCAGAATCCTTAAAGATGGATGTTAAGCAGAATTATTGTGGTGATTGTGTCTTAATATATATACATATAGAATTATTATGTTGTATATCTAAAACTAATAAATGTTATATGCAAATTATAACTCAATAAAAAAGAAAAAGTAATAAAATAAAGTACAACACCCGTAAAGGATACTTTACTCACTCTATCAATTCATTTAGCGACCATTATATGTAAAACTCCCCATGCCTAGTTTTATCATGGTATTTGTTTCAAGTAATTATTTGTATGTATTTTATGTGACTTCTTCACAGATCTATAAGTTCTTATTAGAACTAAATAAAGTTAGTAGAATATTTAGACACTCTGTGTCTACCCTACTCCTATCTTTTTATCTTTGATGCTGCTTTGTAACGTTCATAACAAAACCTGGAATATTCATTGTAATTGAATTAAATCTCTAAAATGTTTTAGGATTATGGATATCTTTACTAGATCTGCTAGTCCTATCAAAATTTTGTTATTTTTGAAAATACTTCTATAAAATTATATAATATATTTTGCATAAATCTTGCTTATTTCTGTTAGATTTGCTCATAAGTTTTTTACAGTGTTTCTATTGTGGTTATTAATTAGGTTGACAATATATCAAATTTAATTATTACCGACCTTTAATATAATAGTTTTTGCAAATTAATGCTACATTCATTATGCTAATGTTATTTCTTTTAATTGATTATTAAATTATTTTTTATTTTCTATGTAGATAAACATATCAGCAAAAGTATTTAAATTCTTATGTCTTTAATTTCTTGGGCTGCTCTTAAATGTGCTAAAGAATCTCCACAATAATATTAAAAAGAGATGGTATTAGTGATTGCTTTCCCTGTAGGATGTTCTAAAAAACTACTAATATCTTGAAGTTAAGAATTATGTTTATATAAATCCTAGTATATATGTAAAAATAGTTTTTATTCTGAAAATGTGTTGAATTATAGTAAAGGTAGTTTCTATATTGATGTAATCATGTTCTTTCCAGTTCTTTAATGTATTGTTTCTAGCAAATTACCTTTAACAATTTTTCTTTTAAAGGAAAATTTTTATTATATTTCTGAAATAAACTCACTTTGGTTATCTTTGTTTTATATACTGATTTGGTTTGGTGCTGTTTTAAGATTTTACAACAGTTTTCATAACTGAGATTGACTTTTCCTTTCTTAAACATTCTCATCTACTAACAGCACCAAATTAATTCTAATTTTAGTGAAAGAAATAGCAACTATTTCTTTTTTCCTATCTAGAAAAGTTTGTAGGTTACAATAATGTCTTTGTTGAAATTTTATTATTTCTCTTCTGTGAAATTATTTGCCTTTTGTGTTGTCCATATGGAAAGATTTTAAATATAGATAGAAAGTCTTTTCAAAATTGCTCTTCAGTAAATCACATGCATGACTTACAAATCAAATGACTTAAAATTTCTATTAACATTATGGCTGTTTTTCTTTGATTGCTTGTTTGCTTGCCACTGAACCTCACATTTCCTACCATAATAGAAACCTACATATTCATGAAAAGAGAAAAGATGTCATTTACAATTTCTGGATCTTGATTCCAAATGGATCTTGTGTTTACCTCAGTATTTTAAATATTAAAGACTTGTAGAATTTTGTAAATGTCATAAAATTTGGACAATACTTATCTCAGGTTTCTAGGAAAATAGACCAAGAAATCAGACAACACTTTTCCAAAAGAAAAAGGCTTTTATTAGAGTTCTGGGCAGAACCAAGTTCTCTTAAGTTGCATCTTTTTTTTTTTTTTTTAATTTACCTAATAGCCTTTAGCCAAATTCTAACTAACTTATTATTTCTTCCTTTAGTCCCAATAGATTCATTTGTTTATACATGAATAAATATGCATGTGGTTTAAACTATAAATTTTACATTACACTCTTGGAAAATATCAAAATAACTGCTAAAAGTTTGCAATGTTCTTTCAGTATTTTAGCCAATCACCTGGAACCTTTCTATACTGCATTAATTTTTCTCTATTATTTTACACAGAATTAAGAACACCAAAGCAAAACAAAATATGTAAGTAAATTAATTAATTAATTTAAAATAATGATATTTTTTATGAATATTGTTTTCTATTTATTTTTTTAGCTAATATCTATTGAGAACTTCCTCTGTGAGACAAGCATATTGTTTGGCAATGAATATAATAGTTGAATAAAGTATAAGGCACAGTCCTTGTCATCTAATTGTTTACAATCTATTTAAGGTATAGATATAAGCATATTATTTTAAATTAATATGTAATTTGCTGTGATAGACGAAATTACTGGGTATTATAGAAGATAAGGTTATAGATGACAATTTCAAAATGGTGTTAGGGAAGGTATCATGAATTAGGTGATTTTGGGGGAGTATTTTTAAAAACATGTTGGATATCAAGGAATTAAAACTAGAAGAACCATATCATATGATCCATCACTTCTTCTTCTGGGTATTTACCCCAAAAAACCTGAGAACATTTATACACAATGATATATGAACCCCAATGTTCACAGAAGCATTATTCACAGTGGCCAGGACATGGAAGTAACCTAAGTGTCCTACAATAAATTATTGGATAAAGAAACTATGAGATACACACACACACACACACACACACACACACACACACACACACACACACACTGGAATATTACTCAGCGATATGATGAGATGAAATACTTCTATTTGCGACAACGTGAATGGATCTTGAGATAATCATGCTAAGCAAAATAAACAATAAAAAAAAGTTGAAAACCACATGATATCACTCATATGTGGGATATAAATCTAAAAGCAACAAACAAACATGACAAACAAACAGAGGCTCATGGAGAGTAGATTAGTGGTTACCAGAGGGAAGGGGGTGAGGGTAGATAAGTAGGGATAAAAGGAGTCAAATATTTGGTGATGGAGGAAATCTAACTCTGGTGGTGAACACACAATGCAATATATATACAACATACAGTTGAATTGTACACTTGAAACTTATTGGATTTTGTTGATGAATATCACCCCAATAATTTGCAGTAAAAAAAAATCAAGTTAAAAAATCAAACCTCATACTTAAGGATAAAATATTGAAAATTTTTTCCCTAAAAAAGGATACATATAGAACCTTTACTGTCCCTTGTACTCAAGATTGAAAATAAAACTCTACTTTGTGAAAATAAGTCAAGGAAAAAAATAATTTAACCTGGGAAGAAGAAATAAAAGTGTGGTATTTACAGATGAAATAGCAGTTCGTGTAAAAAATTCAGAAGAATATATATTTGAAATGATAGAATTCATTTATAAAATCGGTGAATTCATTGGTTATAAGATCAACATTTAACCTTTAATTGTATTTGTTTAAAGCAGCAAAAATTACTAAAGATAATTTTTAAATTCTTTAATAAGAATGCCATTTTCAAAATCATGACTGTAAAATATACATATTTTCATAAGAATTCAATATAGAAAAATAAAAAATATAGCAGAGAAAGTAAAGCAAAACTAATAGAAAAATAAAGCATAATATTGATTGGAAGAGGTAATATTGTAACATAATTAATCTTTGTAAATTAAAGTTTAAATGAGTTTCAAACATAAACCTGTGTTTTTTTAACAGCTTTATTAAGATGTAATTTACACAACATAAAATTCATTCTTCTAGAGTGTACACATCAGCAATTTTTAGCATATTCACAGAGTTTACAACCATCACCACTATCAAAATTTAGAAAGTTTTCAACTCCCCAAATAAACAGTGTGCCATTAACAGTCATTCCCTATGTCTACCTCCCTTCAGCTCTTGGCAATTGCTAATCCACTTTCTGCCTTTATGGGTGTGCCTATTCCTGATGTTTCATGTAAATTGACTCATACAACATGAGGTATTTTAGAAAGTTTGAATGCCACAAATCTAATGTTGCACCAAAAAGACACCAAAAGTCATAATGTTTGTATTTTTGAATGTGTATATTGTTTACTAATACTTCTTATGGAAAAATCTTTCATTGTTAGAACAAATAATATAATTTATTAAAACTTAAGCAATCACAATATTTCAGGAAAAATAATGTCAACCAACAAAATCCAACTCAAGTGTTTTAACTCTAAACCTTAAATTTGCAGTGATATATTTTTGGAAATCCACAGTGACTTGATATGAGTCCAGATGAGAATAGTATGGCACAGTTATATTTACCAGATGATGATTCTGCTATCCTGTAATGAAGAAAAATGCATAATTCTTTTGGTATGTAGTATGGGAACAAGTTATAAAACAATAACTTATCATGTGATTATAATAAAAGAATATTTTCAAAATGGGTGATGACATTTTTCATATAATATTCGGAAGAGCTCGTTATTAGGGAAACTGGGTAGTCATTCTTTAATATTTATATCAATGTTTCCTTAACTTTGAACATCATTCTTCATGTTTATAATTCAATGTAAACAAATGAATTCATTATACTCCTCTGCATTTTTATATTTTTTTTCTTCTGTAGAGCATATAAAAACAATTTACTTTGGTGTAGAGTTTGAACCACTTAGCAACATCCATGGCTGATCACTGCTTTTACAGTAGACTCCGGTTCATGATGGAAGTAATATAGAAGTCAGAAATTCCTACCCCAAAATAAATAACTTTATTATATAATTATTAAAAAGTCTTTATTATTTTTAAAAATGCAAACAGCATATTTTTATAAGATCCTTTATTTTCAGAACAAAATGAGTGTTGAACCATAATCTAACACCAAAGATAAATTAAAGTCAAAAACCACTTTCACATTGCTAAAAACTTTCAATAGTGTTTGCACTTTTGATGTAAAATTAATGTTTAAACATTTAGGCTTAGTGGTTATGTTTTAATAAAGACAATTCTCATTTATTTATTTTAGTAGTTACCACTGTTGATAAAACTAATATAATAAGACTTTAAATAAGTTTTCAAATTTTTTTACATATTTGATACTATGACTAAATCAACATAGTTTTCTACTATGTTTTCTCAGGGTTCAGGTTTTAGGGGGAAAAAAGATTAAGGGACTGAAATTAAGGAAATAAATGACATAAAAGCCAAAACTTTGGATTTTTAAGCACCAGAACACACTTTCACCACACGAATTGGTTTGTTTCTATGTTGGTGGAATCCAGTCATCCACACAAGGTGTCACTCATTTCTCTGCTACTCCCTTCTACATACAACTATAAATTCTGGAACTAATGAAGATTCAAGTAAAGGAGAACTCTGAAGGGTGGAAAGAGAAAGGGGAATTGGTTTAGTCCCCACCTCAACCCCGTATTAGGGAACAACAGAGTGACAGACACCACACAACAGAAGAAAGTGACTTAAGCCTGATGCTTTCCAGCAACCAACCTAGCCATAAAGACATGGCTCAGGGAAGCCAGTCCTCCTCCATGTTTGAGAGAGAACCCTCAGCCCCCGCAGCAACGCCAAGCAACCTGCAGGGTAATCCATCAGGAAACCTGCTAACAAAAGGAGCCAGGGTGAGTGCTTCTTTTTCCTATACCAGGAGTTACCAGGGGAGGGGCCTTGGAGGTGAAACCAGCAAAGGGGATCCTATGATAAAAGAATTGGACCCAGGAAACCTCTCTCTCTGAGGCCATGAGACTAACATCCCCAAACAGACACATCTGAGAGAATGTATTTGAAAATGTTACATTCACATAATTCAACAGTGAAAATTAACTAAGTGCAGATAAATGCATTAACATGGGTAAATTGCAAAACTATCATATGGAAGTGAAAAAGACAGGAAGAAGAAAGCATATTGTATGATTCTATTATATGAAGTTAGAAAACAACCTGAGATCCCATTGTATGAAAAGTCAGGACAGTGGTTAAATAAGAAGGGAGGAGAAGTATTGAGAGAACACACAGGAGTGGGCCTCCTGGGAGCTAGCAACTTCTGTTTTGTAATCTGATTAATAATTACATAATTTTATTCACTTTATAATCAATCTGTATAGTTATGATATGTTGTGTTATTCACTTTATAATCAATCTGTACAGTTATGATATGTTATGATATGTTAAAATCAAATAGCAATGTTTTTACAGAAAAAAGCACTTGTAAAAACATGATTTTTTATGAAAAGCAATGAATGAAAATTATCAGATATGCATTAATGCTATAAAATATAAATTAAATAAAATATGATAGAGTCAAATGGTGGAATATGAACAAACTTTAACATATAAACCAAAAACATGTACAAAAGGATATGTGAACTCTTGTAATACAATATTGACTAAAATAAGTTTTTGATAAATTGTTTGAAACATTAAATATCTTACCATTTTTTCTTCATTATCTATGTAAAACAAGTTAGAGTTCTTAGCAGCACAGGCCATCAAACTCTCAGTCCACATTTTTCTTTCAGTACTAATGTAATAGCAATTGTTGGAATATATAAACCACTCCTTTGGATAATGAACACAACAATATGTTGAATAAATATTATAAATTTTTATCCAAACACAATTTACAAAACCCAAAAATTAACCTACAAATATAAATAGATATAAAAATATGTGTATATATTAGATTTATGCCTACTCACAGGATGATACACTTATACACATTCACAGAATAGGGTCACCTCCCATTCCCTGGTTTATGTGCTCATATAAAGCAAATGTTTAAGTAAAAATATCTACTCTTTAATACCATAAAGTCAATGAATGAATTCACATTTTTAGAATAACAGTGTCATTCTAAAGCAATAGAAAATTTGATCCAATTGGCAAGAATGGTATGACGATTTTAAGTGAATTTTCTTCATATTGTTGCATAAAAAGGAACACTCTCCCACAATCTTATTTTTGAACATTTATTGCCATATTTTATAATCATGTTCTTTCTTCAAATTTCCATTGTCTTTTTGCCTTCTCTAAGATCGAGAAAAAAATAAACTGTACTAACACCAGAACTTTGAAAATCATAATGTACCATTCTCAGTCCTTGTTTTCAGAGACAAACATTCTGCAGTATTACAGTCCCTAGAAGTTAGAGTAATTCTTATAAAAATTAATATTGATATAAATAAATAATAATAACTTTAGTTTCTTAGTTAAAATGTGATGCATTGATTAAATAGTAAAATAAAGTTAAGTTTACAAAGAAAAAATAATCAAATAATTTAGATGTGGGAAGAATATTTTAAAATCCTGTAAGATCAAACTTTTTCATTTGTTTGGATTAAGTAACCTCAAAAATGAATTTCTGGTTCTCAAAAAAGATATCTTAGACACTTAAAGCATGTCTTTCAGTATTGAATCTAAAAATATGTATTTAATACTCTCTAGAATCATTCTGTTACATTTTGACAAATTCAGAATAACATTTTGCATGCAGTTGAAATCCATACATTAAATTAGAATTCTACCCAACATTGTGAAGTTTTAGAGGCACTGGTGATTACTAAAGTGAAAAGTACTCATAAAATCATTTAAATGATTACTTACAAGGAAAAAAATGTATCATTCTTACTACAGTGTACGGACGACCCCCAGGATGCCAGCAATGAGCCTCTCTGGAGGAAATAGTAAACTCCAAACCCGTATCTACCATTGTAATCTTTCTCTCAGAATATACCATTGAATTTTCAGAAAATATAATGCTCCATGAGTTGTTGATCAAAGATTACATCTTACAACAACGCTTGAATAAAATCAGTCCTCAGATTACATATTAGAGTACTGTATTCCAGCTTTCAACTCTGACCTCACAAATAAAAAATATATGAGCTTATTCACTATTCTTTCCCCACATCTCTGCACCCCAGTTGCACATCCTAGAACAGTTATATTGTGTGTCTCTTCAATGTGTTAACTTTACGGTGGTCACTCTTGTCATTTGCTTGAAGTCCTAAAAGCATTTTGAAGATTTAATTCCACAGAGGATAGATATTTGCTGTTCAGTTAGTAAAACCAAGTTTTTCGTGCCCTTACTTTTCATTTGCTCTCTCCTTTACACCTTAACCAGATTCAAGTCTGAGTCATCTTCTTGCTGGATAATCATCTCTTCAGCTCAGTAATGCCAGTGACAGTGCTCTATGATAACTGTCCTGAAGTCATTAATAAAGGATGTGAACACTGACAAGATCCCTAGGATATGTGGGTGGAGTCAATGTGGGTGGAATGCGAGAAGGAACAGCACTGATTTTGCAGGTGACCTATGGAAAGTCAGGTTCTAATTTACTTAGAGCTTTAAATAAGTGTTTCCCAACAGAATAATAGTTCTTAAAATGATGCTTTATGTATACATGATATTTTTTGTTGAAGCAATGAAAACTAATAAATTAGGAAATAAATAAATAATATTTTTATTAATTTAATGTTAAATTCAACTGAAACATTTTAATGCTTTTAGAATAACTGTTAGAAAATGAAAACATTGTATGGAAAAAATAAAAAGGCACCATTTTTTATGATCACTTTTATATCCACTAATGGTTTAAGTGTGCTAGTTGAGCAAATAGTAGCGTTAGCATATATATTAATTATATGCATTAAATTACTTTTATTTAGTCACATTTATTTATTAAAAAGACAGATGAGGTGTTATAAAATGATGTTTTATTTTGAATGACTGTGGAGTCTAAGAAGCTATTCAAATTTTAAAGAAATATTTTATATGTTTAAAAAATTAAATGACACACTGAAGTTATCCAAAACTTAATAAATAAAAAACAGAAACATAAGATGATTTTTAAAAATACTTATTTTATATCAGTAATTTGTAATTTATTTAATGGTTAAGATATGAAACTGTAAGATAAAAAATAAACATGTAGGTCATTTATGGAGAAACACCATTGGTACAAACTTCTAGAAGGATCTTATGGCTGCCAAAGTCCATGAGGGTAGTTTTGGTTCAGTAAACAAATATAAGAAATCAGGTAATGTATTTAATAAATTAGTGGAACAAATCCTGGTTTTGAAATTTATAATATTAGGACCCTTAAAATTTACTTAGTCCAGCAAGCTTACTAATCCAAAATTTAATATAAATATGTAAATTACAGTGTATGTTAAAAACTTAATAGTTAATTTGGTAACTGTAAACCCTCAATAATATGTTACTTAGTTTTATTATTATTTTAACACAATTGCCACATTACTATTTCTGATTCACATCAATTAATATAACACAACCCATTACATAAGAATCTGTTTTCAGAGTGGTATCTTTTCTCACAATGTCATCTGCTCTCCTGGACAAAATTTTTATAGGCTAGCCTCTCTCTGGAACCCTGCTGGCCCTTGTGTCAGAGAAAAAAGAGCTACAGAAAACCACGAATCGCCTCTTTCATCTCAGAAATGTCCACCTTGAGATCAACAGGTAAATCTCACAGTCCTCTCATCTGAAATATCAACACACCACAGCCATTAAAGTGAATTTAGCTGTTACAAATTCAGCTACCCTGATTACATTTAGTAGGCAGCTGGGATAAAGCACTAGGGGTATAAAACAATAGTGAAGAAATAATATATTTGTAGGTGTATAAATAACTCAGAAACAGATATCTGTATACCTATAATAATTACCAGCAAGAGCTAGACGTTTCAAAAGCTGCGAAAAGACTATCAGGAAGATATGGATAAGTTATCTTTTCACCTGAGAACGGTCACATTTTTCTGGGTTTTTATATAAGTTACTTTAAACATTATATCCCTTATGAAGTATAGATTCAGTTACATTTCTCTGTAGTAAGAGATACACATGGATGGATAAGGCACTTCAACTTTAAAAGAAAAAGGATATTTTAGTCTCTTTCTTTCTTGAGATATTATAAGCTTTCATTTGTTCCCAAATATCAGAGCTTTTAAGGGCTATCTTGTCCAAACTTGACAATTTCATTTAAAATTTTTTCAATTACTGCCCCCCCACACACACACTCAAATAGCTTATAGGTATGTGCAAAATAATACATTGGAGGAGGATGCTGGGCTTCTTGTCCAAAAAGAAAAAGAATAGTCACTGCAACTTGATTCTAATAAGGGAAAAGCATTCTTAGTAAAAAAAAATTACTTTCATTTGTTGTCCATACATAAGATATATTGAATTTTTCAAAGTATTTTTGAATGAAAATATCTTTGATATATATGATTAAATTGGTTAAGTCAGATTATGTGTTTGATATCTGGCTAAAATGAATTTACTGAAACAATCAAGATCTAATATGTGAAAGAAGAAAGTTTGAGAACACAGATCCTCTTGAAAATCTGACATTGTTAATATTTGGGAAAGAAAATATGAAAAGATCATATACTGCAAGAAAATATCATTAGGCTTTGTTTTAAAGCTCTTTAGGAATTATATTACATATTTCTCAGAATGACTCTTTTTGGTGGCTACTGTTATCATCATGTCACAGGTGATAGAATGGAAGCATAAAGTTTTTAAGTAAAAATAACTGAGATGTAGTGAACACATATGTGGTAGAAAGTGCTTTTCAAGTGCTTTTGCAAGGGCTTTTCAAATGTTACTTGGGTAATCTATGAATAAGACACTATTGCTATCATATTTTACAGGAGGAAAATCTAAGCCAGAACAGTTATAGTAACTGAGTCACCAAGCTAATAGGTGCGTTTAAAATTTACACTCAAGTGACCTGGTTTTCTTGCCAAGATTTTCAACTTTATACCATACTGCTTACTTCCCTTTTGAACACTGATCAAGGACCCTGGTGAAAGCAGCTATAAGGTGATATTTACCCTCACCCAAAATTACCTCACAATATTTTTGGCAAAGAGGAATCAAAAACCTAGATGGAAATTTAATAAATTACTAAAAAGTTTTTATTTCTCAATGTTTTTCTTTTACCAATGGCTGAATCTATCTCATGAAGCAAAATGGGAAAACTATTTCTGTGGCAGTTAAGGTAGATTAGGTTATTAGTCAATGTACTAATTAGGTTATTAGTACATTTCTTCACTTTCACCATTAAAGTATACTTTGCAGAAAAGTAATGATAAGTTGGGCCATGTGACCTGTTTTGAGAGTATAATGAGATTGGGAAAGTGACAGTTTATAATTCTGAGCCCATGCATGAAGAAGCACCATTCTGCTTGCCCCTCTGACAGCTGATAATCTCTCTAATGAGAAAGTCATGTACTAAGTAGCCCACTATTCAGAGAATTAAATATACAAAATGGATCTGAACTGAAACTGTGGTCTGGAGCCAAGTATGTACATGCCCAACCTATATCAACTGAAAGCCAGCCAAACCAAACTGGGTAATTGAGAAATAAATGTTTATTTTTAAATGACAATACAATCATGGGAAGTTTGTAACACAACTGTAGCAATTACCTACAGTAACTATTTACATAATATATGAAATTACTTTTGAATATTTATATACTTTCTTTATATGAACATAAGAAATAAATGCAGAGAATATAAAAACTACATTCACAGTCAGAGATAGTTGTATATTAAATATGAATTTATTTTAAATAATATAAGATCTCTCCTTGTAATTGAACTACAGCAAATATATATCTGAAACATGGTCAAATTGAGAAAGTTCATTCCAAGTTCTGTCAATGACTATCTTATGTTTGATTTACACAAATGTATTTAGCTTTTTAATTTTTTATTATTTAACACTTTATTTTTCCATTATGTTCCTAAGCCTAGTAATTAAGAGGGTCAAATGAGGAGATAGAGAATTCCATAAAACAGGATATCTTCAAAAAACATCTGAAATCTAGTAGAAGAAAACAACAAACATGTAAAAAATATCAAAGGATACAGATGATTTTCCATGAAAATGCCAGTCTCTACCAAAAAGGGAATCTAATCATCGATGATGCTGCACCAAAATCAATTCAGAAAGGACATGTTGGTTCCCTTCTCTGAGAAAGTGGGGTAGGTGCAAGTGGCTTTTACATAGCAACATTGTAATTGCTGCAGAATAATCTGGAATGTCAATTAATTTATTATTGTCAGCTCCAAATCTGTCCTGCACTGACTTTTCTGATACAATGAAGCTAGATGCTATACCTTTTTTTTTTTTTTTTTTTTTTTTTTTTTTTTTAATTTTTATAGCCCATGTGATGTTAAATTTTGTCAGGAAAAGGCACTGGAGAGACACTGCCAGAGAACGGGCTCTTGTTCCTGGTTTCATGGTATTTTCTCTGCTTTGGCCACTGTGGTGTGGTTGCCAGCTCTGCACACTCAAGAAATCCTGTGGCATTCACCCTCCAGCAAATTTCTGAGTCCATTGTTCATCTTAGCTCCCCCTCCTCCAACCTCTGCCTGCTGTCATGTGGGCAGGGAGAACTTCCTGCTTGCCAGTCACAGCCTGAGATCCATCATCATCTATTTCAGCTTGCAGACTGTGGAACTGCTCTATGCCAGGGCAATCCAGTGAACACGTCCACCATAAAGTCTGCAGCCACACTGCCTGCAATGTAGTCTATAACTCATCCTCAAGGAAAAGGCCCGACTCCTAGATGGGTTCACCTTCTGCTACTCTTCTTTATCCATACTATATTTCTTATAATTTTCTTTTATCCCCTCTTTGTAGGCTGCCACCAACAAATGGTTAAGTCTTTAAATCAAAGTTCCTTTGGATTTTGTCTCCTGACTCATTCTGCCTTATGCACCTTGCTACCCTGGGTTGTTGAATCCTCATTTTCAATGTTCAAGGGCTAACACAAATCAAATAATTTGAAAATAGGAGTGAAAAAATTGATATTGTAGGCTTAGAAATAACAATTCTTTGTATTTACTTTGTAATTTATAAGTAATTTGTTTTCATTAATAACAAAAGCTTAAAAATGTAACATATGTACCCAGATATATATTTTAAAAATTAATATAGATTTAGAAATAATTCTATATCACCAAGGGTGAAGCATCTGATAAGCTATGGATTTTGGTGATTGTGATGCATCAGTGTAGATTTATGCTCAGTAACAAATGTACCACTCTGATGAGTGATCTTGATAAAGGGGGAGGCTCTGCATGTTTGGGGCTAGAGACATGGAACCCTCAGTATCATCCTCTTAATTTTGTTGTGAAAATAAAACTGGTCTCAAAATATGTCTTAAATACAATTCTAGAAAAATCTTTGTATATATTTTTAAAAAGCTAAAAATATGTTCTTTATAAATGGAGAGATTACCATCATATCAAATTTAGGTAAGCTAATGTGCCTGGTGCTTACAAGCATATGTGTATAATTTGAAACAGGATTGAGAATTAAACTTGTGCTCGTTAAAATACACATATGTACAACTGCTGTCCAGCTCTGAAGTTACTGAGACCCTGAAATACAGAAAATCTCATGTCAAGAATTTGGTAACATATATCTTAATATTTTGATGAATAAACAATTTATTTAGCCCAAATTTAGACAAATATTTAGATGAATAACTACATATCTAAATTTGAATGTTTCTCATATAATTTTCCTAGGAAAACAAATAATTATCTTTATATAATTGTTTTATATTGCTTTTTGTTTTTAATATTAATTTTTTTGAGGCATAAAATATTTGAGTTTTCAGGAAACTTACCATTTGGAAGAGAAAGTTGAGTCATTTGACCACATTGACAAATTTTTGTGGGACAGTCCAATCCATGAATAGTCACAGAAACTGTTCAAAAAATTCTATGAAAAAAAAATTTTGTGAGAAGTCAAGTAAAAGCTTGTATACTAATTTGAATTTGTAACATCAAATAAACTTAATTTTTTCTAAATTGTAGCCTTTAATTTACAATATTTCTTACACACTGGACACATTTGTAAAATCTATTAACATCAGAAAGGGGACAAATTGACAACGGTAACAATTTCAGAGCTCTGATAATTGAGCAGGCTAATAAATTATGGTATATTTATTATTGAAAAAATTTTTAGAAATTCAGGTGAGAATGGAGCAAATATGTAATCTTCCTGCCTACTTTCCAATATCTCCCCCCACCCATCTCAGCTCAGTGATTAAAAAAAAATGACAGTTTTTACAGTTTAGGGAAGCTGCAAAAATCATTGGTGCTGTTGCTACATTGGTAGACTTGATCCACAGTGGGGATGGGGGTGATAAATTGTCCACTAGTTTTTCAGTTCAAAGTGCTCAATTTGCTAGGTAATAAGTGAGAAAAAGGTGCTTTTCCCAGTCCGAGCTTGTAAGAATTTGAAACATGAGGAATGGTATGGTTAGGTGGTAAGTTCCCTGGAATAACTTTTTACTTCATATATCCCAGATTATAGCCAGAGAGGCCAGTAAACCACAAACACCAATGGGTACAGGCAAAAGTCACAAGAAAAGTCTTTTCTGTCCAGTTGAAGGACCATGGAAGAAGCAGGATAAAATGTCAGAAAACATTGACACTAACTCCCTTATTTCAACCAAAAACCATTAAAAAGTCCAGCAAAAATACTACTCGAGAATGAAGGAGAAATCAAGACATTCTCAGATGAAAAACTAAAAAATGGTGTCATCATCAGGAATCTATAATAGAATAAATAAAAGGAATTATCTAAGCAGAAAACAGATGTCAAACAGGGGACTCTTGGGTTATCAGGAAGGAAAAGAAAACAGAGAAAGAGTAAAAATATATCAGATTTATAAGTTTTCCTTCCTTTCTGTCTTCAAAATTGTTTAATAATTGAGGCAAAATAATAAATTGAAGTAAATTATAACATTCTCCCATGTGATTCTCACTGTATGTAGTTAAAACATTTAAGACAATTATATTATTAACGGACACAGTAAAGGGACACAAGGGAGATAAGGTTTTTCTATTTTACTCAAACTCCTGCAGGCTATGTTGACTGTTATTTATACACAGTAGTTCCCTTTTATCTTTGGTTTCATTTCCCCTGTTTCAGATACCCACAGTCAACCTGGGTTTGAAAGTATTAAATAAGAAATGCCAAAATGAGAAAGTTCATAAATTTTAATTGGGTGGAGTTAATTGGTGAAACCTCACACTGTCCCACTTCTTTCTGCCCAGGATCTGAATCATTCCTTGGTCCAACAAACCATACTGTACATACTCCCCACCTATTAGTGTTAGTCACTTAGTACTTAGTAACTTGGTAACCAGATCCACTGCTGCAGTGTCAGAGTGTGTATCAAGTTAGCCTTATTATACTTAAAGGAACCAAAGCTGAAGGCTAATGATTCTAGCAATTTGGACATGCCAAAGAGAAACTGTGCTTCCTTTAAGGGAAAAGGTAAAAAACCTTGATTTAATATGAAAGAAAGATAGTTTGAGATAGAGATGAGAGACCACATTTATATAACTTTTATTACAGTATATTATGTAATTGTAGTATTTTATTAGTAGTTATTCCTGTTAAGCTTTCTGTGACTAACTTGTAAATTAAACTTTATCATAGCTATGTATGTATAAAAAAAATCATGTATATGAAGTTCAGTGCTATCCATGATTTGAAGCACCCACTGGGGTTTGGAACATATCCCTTAATATATAGATGAGAATACTCTGTGTGTGTACATCATAATATATACACATAACATTTTTTACATTTTCATCTTTATAAAGATTTACAAAATATATTTTCTCTATATTAAACAGATGAGAGCATGTATATGTAGAATTATATATGTAAATATACTTATGAAAAAATAATCCTCATGATAAATCATGACCCATCAATTACATAATGTGTAGAAAAGTATCAACTTCACATCTACTACACAGAGTCACAAATACAAAGCCACAAAAAAATTAATTCTCAGTGGACTATGAACTTAAATGTAAAAATTAATAAACAACAAAAAAAGATACTATCTAGAGAGTAATGTAGAAGATTATCTTCATGAGCTTAGACTGATTTCTGAAAAAGTCCAAATGATCACTAACACCCAAAATAATAAATTGTACTACACTAACATTTAATAAATTCTGGTTATTAAAAAACTCTAAGAGGAGGGTGAAAATGGAGTCATGGAATCAAAAATAGCTATTTGCATCTAATAAATTTAATAAAGAACTCATATTTGAAAGATATAAAGAACCGCTATGAAGAAAAATGACAGACATCATATAGGAGAAATGGGCAAGAGACATAAAGATAAAGAGACACTTCTCTTTCTTTCAGAAAAGAATGTCATAATGATTAGTAGCCAAAAAGATGTGTTCAATCTAATAGTAATGAGGAAAACGCCTATTTATGTCTTAATGATACTTTTATACAATAATAAGAAATTATAAGATAGTGCTGTTTTAGATCAAAGGACTTTATGATAAAATATATATTTACACAATAAACAAAAAAAATTGTGATAAATAAATTGGACATATACATATATTTATAACCCTGCAATTTTATTTGTCACATAGAGAACAATATATTATAATTATATGTATATACAACTATAACAATATAATTATATATTATTAGTATATTATTATAAATATAACACTTATATTACATATATTTTCTACATGGCATTTATACATAATTTATAAATTGTTAATACACAATTGGAGAAATGTACATAAGGGCTTTTATAAAATAATTATTCATAATACCCACACATTAATAAAACAACTATATTCTTTCTAAGTAGGATAGATTAAAAATGTCATGTATATACAATTATAGCACTGAAAACTAACAAAATACAGATAAATGCAATAGTATAGAATAATTGCAAAAATGTCACATGGGAATAAAAGGAGACACACGTAAAATGCATACTGAACAATCCTCATTATATAAAGTTGAAAATGAAGCCAAGATAATTTTAATACTGAAAATCAGAATAATGGTTATTTAAGGAGGGAGAACTTATGAGAAGATACGCAGGAGTGGGGCTACTGCAAACTGAAAACTTCTGTTTCAATTCTGATTTGTAATTACATGGGGCTGTTCAGTTTGTAATCAATCAGCACGATGATGATACGATTAGTTTTCATGATATATGATAAATTAAACAGCAAAATTTATTAGTGAGAAAAGCAATTGTGGAAACATGGTTGTCTTTGAAATCTAAGAACTGGAAATTATCATATGTTCATTAATGGCATAAAATATAAATGAAAGATTACAGGGTCAAACAATGGTATATTAACAAATTTTAAAATAAATGATCTACAGTTGTATACAAAAATATGAATATATTCTATAATAGACAATAGACAAAAAAACTTTTAATACGATGTAGGAAACATTTAAAATCTTACCATTTCTTCCTCATTATCTATGTAAAGCAGGTTAGAGTTCTTAGAAGCACAGGCCGTCAGACTCTCAGTCCATGTTTTCCATTCAGTACTAAAGTAATAGCAGCTGTTGGAATATGTAAACCACTCCTTTGGACAATGACCACAATGATATGCTGAAGAAATTATCAAAAAAGAATTTGAATTTACAAAGTAAAAGTTAATTTACATTTCCATAACTGCAAACACATATGTGCATAACGTATCTATGCACCTTCACTGGCTGCTACATATGAAACGAAACACAGTCCCACGCACTCACAGAGAAGAGTCAGCCTCTCAGCCCCTAATTTATGTGCCCTTATAAAGAAAACACACAAGCAACAATATCCACTCTAACACATGTCCTGAATTTCAATGAACAAAGCCATTTTTTTTAGAATAGTAAAGTTATTTGTCTCATAGTATAGCAGGAAGAAATTCCAGCCAAATGGCAACAATGTGTATGGTGATTTAAAAATAAATATTTCTTCATATTGTAGCATAAGGTGAAACATTCTCCTTTAATTATTATTTAGAATATCTACTAACCAATATTAAAATTTCTTTTCCAAAAAAATCTGCTATTATTATAATATACCCTGAGTTAGAGACAATGTATAAACTACTAATAACAGAAGTTTGAAAACCATTCTGTACCTTTCTGAATTCCTGTTACCAAGGAGGAATCATTCTGCTTTGGTATTAGGGTAGCTGAAAAATACACAAAGTGATAATTACTAAAACCTTAATATTTTTAACATTCTAAATAAATCATAATATTGTTTTGTTTTTTACTTTGAAATTTAATGTTTAAGATTAGAATAATCTGGAGAAGCTGACTGTACCAAGAAAAATCAGTGAAGTAATAAAAGAGTTTAGGGAAAACACTTTCAAAACCCTAACGGACAAAACTTCACCATATCTGACAAACTTAGAGTTAACCAATCTCAAGAATGAAGTTGTATTAGTTAATAAGTTCTTTTATTCTTCTAAAGCATGTCTCGAGTTATGAATATATGTAAAAATACTTTCTGTAATCATTCTGATATTTATACCTTGGGCATATTCAGGAAAACATTTCACATTCATCTAAATGAATACAGTAAAATGAGAGTTTTATGCCATATTATAAAGTGTTTGGAGGCACTTTTGATGTGCCTCTAAACAAAGTGAAACTTCTCTTATAATCTTTCAAAAATTTACTTACAGGGAATAATAGCCATTTTTACCACACTGGACATCAAGACAAGGCAGATAACCCCTAGGATGCCAGCAATGAGCTTCTCTGGAGGTGACGGTAAAGCTACAGGAAAAAAAATGGGAACATTGAGATAGGACCAATGGAGGCAAATGCTTAGACAGATTATACATGGAGAATCTACATGCACAAATTGTTTACATAAGCTTAGACCCCAAAATCGTATCTACAATTGCAATCTTCCTCTTCGAATACACAATTGCATTGTCAGGAAACATGGTGCTCTATGAGGCATTGGTCATAGACTGCATCTTACAATGATGCCTGAATAAAATTAGTCCTGAGATTTCATGTTAAAATACTGTAATCCAACTTCAACTTCTAATCATCACAAGTTAATAACTGAGTTTCTCTCCTGTTCTTTCCTCACATCTCTGCAAATCAACTACACATCCTGGAACAGTTATGCCATGTATCTGTTAATTGTTTTACCTTTGCAGTGGTACTTCTCGACATTCCCTTGAAGATCCTGAGAAGCATCATGAAGATTTAATTCTGCGTAGGTTATCTCTTGCTCACTTAACGAGGTGGAGCTTTCAGTGCCCTTAGGTTTTAGCTCTTGTCTCTTTGAATACATGGCCACATTCAGATCTGCATAGGTTACTCCTTGGTTACTCATCTCTACAGCTGAGTGATGCTGGGACTGACTGTGCTGTGAGCTAAGTGTACTTAAGAATAAATGGTATATGCACTAATGAGATGCCTAGCAGAGTAAAACTGGGTGGAGTAAAGGGCGAGTATTGGGCTCATTTCCCAGTTAATGAAAGTAAAGATTATGTTCTAAATACCTTAAAGCTTTAAACAAGAGTCTCGTGATTAAACACATTTTTCAAAGATATTTTACATTTGACAATATATTATTAGTTGGAGCACTGAAAAGTGATAAATTAGTGAGGAATAAAGTTCATAAATAACAAAATCCTCAATATAAGTTAGACTCTACAGAAATGTTTTAACAGTACTAGAATGTCTGTATTAAAAAAATCAAATTCTGTATTTGTAAAAGAGGATCACAATATTTATGAACATTTTGAAATCCAATAATGGTTAAAGACTGAGTGCTCAAAGATAAGGAATTAGCAGTATTGCCATATATAGTCATTTCCTGCGCTAAATTAAATTTATTTGGTGACTTACAGTTATTTAGTAAGGAGAATGAGTTGTTATCAAATGAACTTTTATTTTAAATGATTGTGAAGATATGAGAAATTATTATAATTAAAAAAATATTTTATATGTTGAAAAATGCAACAGACACACAAAATCACAACCTAAACAATACTGACAAAAAAAAAAAACACAACAAAAACTTCAAGGTATTTCTGTAACACCAGAAACTAGTGTTTGATTTAAAGGAAAAGATAAAAAACTATAAAATAATGAATAAATGCATGTATCATTTATAGAAAAACATTGGTATTTCAAACTTCCAAAATGACCCTCTGAATGTCAAGTCAGTGAGTGTAGCTTTGGTTTTGTGAACAATGGAAATGACTCAAACAATGTGATTTAATAATTCAATTAATGGGCTCTGAGGTCTCTGAGTTCTAGAAAACATCCAGCTTTGAAATTTATAATATATGACCTTTAAATGGTCCATTGGTGTCTGGCTATCTAATTTACTAATGAAAAGTGGAAATAAATATATGTAGATATAATGCATGTAAGACACTTAATATTTAATCTGACTTTTATAAATTCTCAATAACAAGTTATGTTGATTATTATTTTAACAAATTGTCATATTATTATTTCTAACTCATGTCTGTTAGACCCTGTAATAGAATTCATTAGACAAGTCTCTTTATAAATGTGGTATCTTTTTTTGCAACGTTTTGTGTAATTTATTTAAAAATCTTTTAATCGCTTATAATTAAGCTCAAATTAGCATTTCATGAGAGCTAACTCATCCTGATTTTTATGAACATCTAACTGCTTTTACTTAACCTAATTAAGTATGTGAGTCATTAAATTCTTCAATATTCAAAGAATTCATTTTAAGAATCTATTTTTAATGTCTAGGCTAAATATAAACAATTACTTATAATTATGTCTGTGCTGATTGAAAATCTAAAAGTAATTGTTCCTTGTTGTGATTTTTATGGGATTTAATTTAAATTGTTTGGTTTACACACCAAGTTATGCATGTCTGAATAATTTTTCACAGGCAAGAATTTGAATAGTTTAAGAAATCCTCCAACAATATCATATTTTATTTGTATTTTTTACCCAGAATTATTTGAATAAATATACCAATGTTCTTTTGATTCAATTGTATATTAATTGTACCTAGGTTGCATCACATCCAGCATTGGTAATGTTCAAATACATGAGATGGGCTAATACAGAGACAGGAGAGCAGAGACACATACCTTCTGTAGGCCAGAAAGGTGTACCTTCTATAGTGGGAGACCAGGTTACTCTTGTAAAGAAACAATATCTGTGGTGTTCACAGGCTGCACTGTGAAGGCTCAGAGTGAAGCAAGAGTGGAAAAAGTAGATTTCTCATTAATGTGTCATTTCAAGTTTGAACAGGATATTCTTACACTTGAGCTATTTTGAAGACAGTTTATCTCACCACACACCCAGAATATAAGATACTCTCTCTGGCTGGTGGTGCGTATTTAGATTGTACACTTGAGTGTACCTCTGAGAAATAGTTGTCTTATTCTAAGATATCAGGGGACAAAAGATTTGACCATCCATGCTATTTACTTGCTTCCATCTCAATCACAAACTGAAAACTTAAGTCTTGGCGAGAGCATCTTAGATGTGTAAATTCTACTCTTAGGCAGGGTTGCTAAATCCTTGAATTACATTCTTCTTTTCCTCTTATTCTCATTATGACTTTCAATTTCAATAAAAAAATCTAAAATCATGATTTTATAACAATAGGTATTTAATGATATTTGTCACTCATATTTTGAAGAAATACTACATTTTCAGCTTTAAGGTAACTTTCACAGTGATCAGCAATTTCCAAATTTATCTTCTCAAGATCTCTGCCCTAGTTGTTAAAAGTTTTTTATTCATCTTACGGTTCTGAAATAAGTTATTTAGATTTTGCCTGACAAAAATAATGTCTCTTGAAGCATAGTACATTAAGCAGTATTGAACTATATTACCATGGCAGAGATTAAAATATTACATAACAATTATATCTTTTGTTGATTTGTCTAATAACAACTAATTATCATATTTTAATAGGAATAGTTGTTGTAAATGATAAAAGCCCAAGTCTTTTTTTCTCCTTATTCAAAAAATGAAAAGGACAGAAAAAGTAGACTTTTAAAACACAAGTTAAAGGAATATGAGCAACAAAAGAAATAAAACTTTATAGTGTGATTGATTTACATATATGCAAAAGGATTATCAACATAGCCTCAGCTAGCATCATCTTTTATACAGATATTGTAAAAAGAAAAACTAAAACAAAGTGAATAAAGGAAATTTTTTTTTATGATGAGACTTCAGTATTTACTGTCTTAACTTTACTATACAGTAGTCTCCCCTTATCTATATTTTGCTTTCCATGGTTTCAGTTGTGTCAACTGCAGTTCCCAAGTATTAAATTAAAAATTTTAGAAATAAACGTTTTATAAATTTTAACATGTGCTCCATTCTGAGTTGTTTGGTACTATCTTTATGTGCCCCTCCATTCCAACCCAGGACTCGAATCATCCCGTTATCCAGTGTATTCAAAATGTGGATGCTTTTTGCTTGTTAGTCACATGGTAGCAGTCTTGGTTATCAGAGAGACAGTTTTGGTAACACAGTGTATGCATTCAAGGTATCCTTATTCTACAAAAATTATGGAACAAGATCATTAAATGAAATGCAGCATTGTCACCTATATGATCAGCAAAGGTTCACAACCTCCGCAGCAATACTCTGAAGAGTTATAAAGAAAGGTAGCAATTTTTGATGCCCTTCAAAAAGTACGTGACAAAAGTACTATCAACTATAAAAGATCCTTAACCACTGACATTATCTACCTCTGACATCCAACCTTTGATATCACCATGACTTGATGATTCAGCATTATCTTAAGCAGATGATCCTCCTTCTGACATATGGACAGAAGGTCACCTGTAGCCTTATGCTATGCCCTAGTACCAATGTCTTGCACCTCACTTCATGCCATCGTGTAGGCATTTCATCATCTCACAGTATCACAAGAGAAAGAGGGTGAGTACAGTACAATAAGATATTTTGAGAGAGAAAGAGAACATAGTCACAAAACTTTTACCGCAGTATATTGTTATAATTGTTCTATTTTTTCTTAGTTATTATTGTTAATCTCTTACTATGCCGAAGTTATAATAAACTTAATCTTATGTATATAGGTATAGGGAAAATGGTATATATGGGGTTCAGTATCCTTCACAGTTTTAAGCCTGCACTGGGGGTCTTGTAATATATCTTTGACAGATACTGAGGGAGCTACTGAATATCAAATAGTGTTAACTATAGCCATTATGTTGTACATTACAACCCTGGTACTAATTTATCTTATAGCTGGACTTTGTATTTTTGGGCCATCTTTCTGCAATTCCCCCTCCCCCATTCCCACACCTTTGATGACCATAGTCTAACAACTTTTTTTATGAGTTTTTTTTTGTTTTTTGTTTTTAGATTCTATTTATTCAATCATTCAATATTTGATGACTACAGCTTTATAGTTCAGCTTGAAAAATCAGAAAATGTGATACTTTCTGCTTTGTTCTTTGCTGTCATATTTCTTTGGCTACTGAAGGTCTCTGGTAGTTCCACATAAATTTGGTAGTATTTTTTGTTTTTAACCTCTCTGAATATGCCATTGGAATCTTGATAGAAATTGCCTTGAATCTTTAGATGTGTTTGGGTAGTATAGGTAACTTAAGAATATTAATTCTTCCGATACATGAACATAGGATACTTTTCCATTTAATTATGTGTTTAATTTCTTTCATCTTGTACTTTTCAACATAAAAATCTTTCACCTCCTCAGTTTAATTTATTCCTAAGTATTTTTGCTGTTCTTTCTTAATTTATTTATTTAAATTAGTTTTAAATATACAGTATATTGCATAGAATCTACATTGTTCATAAAATTATCCCCCCAATTGCTCCCTCCTTCCCATCATATTAGTGCTAACTGCATTATTGTTCTTGATACTCTTGTAAAAGGAGTCATTTCTTCTTTTTCAGAAGTCTCCTTTGGGAGTTCATTTGGTATCTTACAATGTTACTAAGTTCATTCATTCATTCATTAGAGCTTAATTTTGGTGGAGCCATGAAGATTTTCCTCATGTAAAATCATGTCATCTGCAATTAAAGATAATTCAACTTCTAACTTATCAGTTCTGGTGATTTGATTTTTTTTTCTTGCCTGATTTCTGTAGCTAGGAATTCCAATACTATGTGAAATAGAAGTGGTGAGAGTGGGCACTTTTGTTTTGTTTCTGATCTTAAATAAAAAGCTTTCATCTTTTTACCTTTGAGTATAATGATAGCTATGGACTTGTCACATATGGCCTTGCTATGTTGAGATATGTAGTTTTTTATGCCTAACTTGATTTTATCATTGCAAATTGTAAAATTTGTCAAACGTTTTTACTGCATTTATTGATATAGTCATATAATTTTTTTCATTTATTCTATTAACACAAAGTATCACATTAATTGATTTGTATATGTTAAACAATCTTTTCCTTCCAGGTATAAATCCCACTTGATCAAGTTGAATGATCCTTTTAAAGTGTTGTTGAATTAGGTGTGTTAGTATTCTAATTGAAGTTTTGCATCTACATTTGTTAGAAATCTTAGCCCGTAGTTTTCTTTTCTAGTCATGCCTTTCTCTGGTTTTCATTTCAGGAAAGTGCTGGTCACATAAAATAAGTTTGACTGTGTTCACTCCTCTTCAGTTTTGGAGGAGTTAGAGATGGGTTGGTGTTAATTCTTCTTTAAATGTTTGGTAAAATTCTCCAGAGAAGACATATGGTGCAGGGTTTTTCTTCACTGGGAGTTTTAATTACTGTTTCAGTTCTCTTACTAGTAATTAATCTGTTCATAATTTCTCTTTCTTCTTGAATAAGTCTTGGTAGGTTGTATCTTTCTAAAATACTTCCATTTCTTTTAAGTTGTCCAGTTTCTTGATATATAGTTGTTTATAGTAGCCTCTAACAATCCTTTGAATTTCTTTGGTTTCAGGTCTTGTGTCTCATGTTTCATTCATAATTGTGTCAATTTCGGTCCTATCTCCTTTTTCCTTAGTCGAGCTGAGGGTTTGTGAATTTTTTTATTTGTTCAAAGAACCAACTTTTAGTTTGGTTAATCTTTTCTACTGTTTTTCAGTTCTCTGTTTCATTTATTTCTGCTTTAATGTTTATGATTTCCTAACTTCTACTAACTTTGGGCTCAGTTTGTTCTTTTTCTAGTTACTTAAGGCATAGAGTTAGAAATTTTATTTGGGCTCTTTCTTGCTTCTTAATTTATGCATTTATTTCTATAAACTTCCCTCCTAAGACTTCTTTTGCTATATCCTATAAGTTCTGGCATATTGTGTTTCTAATCTGTTTCAAGAAACATTTCATTTTCATAAATTAAATAATCTTTTTATTTTCTTATATTATCAAATTATAGAACTATAAAAACTAGATCATTTATTAATAATGCCAAAAAAAGAAAAGCTCTAATGTTGCCTTTTTTAAATTGATACACTTATTCCTATAATCATTCCCTTTGATATTCTCAATTAAATAACTATACATAAATAACTATACACATGCACACACACACACACACACACACATATCATTTCTTTTGCCACATGAAAACTATAGTTTTTCTGGCATTTAAATTTATTGAAATCTAAACTTGAACAATAGAAAGTCACAATTAAAATCACTCAAAATATCAAGTAGCTATAATTTAATCTTTAGTGGTGTGTGTATGCATATTTATATGTATACACATATTGGCATGCATGACTATTTTTATAATCATAATACCCAGTGACTTAAGAGAGATAAACAAAATTGATATTTAATAACAGGTGAAAATATCTTTTTACTATGATGGCAAAATGCATATATTTTCCAAAAATTTTTTTAAAGGAGTGAATTATTAATTCTAACTAAAGAAAATATTTGAGTTTTTTAAAGATGAAACTCTTATTCTGGATGAAAACTTGAATGTATGAAAAGAAAAGAAAATTTGCAGAAATCAAATTTTGTGGGTCTCTTTATGTAGATATTGAGTGGATAAAATAATAATAATACAGTCTCAAATTTTAAAATAAATATTTGTATTAGAATTCAAGGAAACAAATGCTGTATAAGCAGTAAATAAAAGTAAAAGATAGATATTTTCACTGTGAGATCACAGAAGTATTATTTTTTTTACTTTAATGAGTAAAGAATGTATACTGTAAAATGAAGACCACTAATAAAAGAATATTTAAAAAAAATTAAGTCAATGAGTTTTTACAGAAGACAGTGAAAATAAAATATTTGTTAAGAAAGAAGGAAATAAAGAAAAGGGAAAGTTTAAAGAATGGTAGTGTTCATATCAATTAAATAACTGTATAATACTCAATAATTAATTGTAACTATATATTTGTACACACAAATAAAAATGTAAATAATACTTATTTAATAACTTCATTTAAGTTACATTAAGTATAAACAGAATAATTATCTAGTTGAATTCTGAAGTTTATATCTAAATATAACTGCTGTCTTAATAAGACTATTTTAACCTAAACATATATACACATGAACGTAAAAAGAAAAAAAAAATTATAAACTATGCAACACAAACCAGTAGAAAACTGCTATGGTTAATGTGTAGATGGTATTTAAAGCAATAACTATTGTTGGATATAATAAGTATGTTTTTCATAAAAAGAGATTGAGTGTCCAAACCATTAACAATATTTTTGTTTTAAATCTGTATGTATCTAATAAGTTCAAAATAGGTAAAAAAGTGAAGAAGTAAACAATCACAAATGAAGATTATATTTAATTAAATCCAAATGGAGAAGAAAAAAATAGTACAAAGTCAGGTCAAAGAATAAAATTACAGTAGAAAGGATCAACAATGTAAAATTATTCTCTTTGAAAATACTTTAAAAAATTGGTAAATAACTGTTGAAGAGAAAAACTGATGACACATTCCTTTATGTCTAGAATAAACATGCAAATGGCATTATTACTTCCACAGATATTAAGCAGGTAAGAAAGCCATATTATGAATACATTGTAATATCTGTATAATTAGAAATAAATGAAATGCAGTGCAAAAAATAAATGTAGCATATATTAGAGAAATTGAGTTCATTTTATAAACTGTTCTACAAAAAAAATTCTTCAAGTTCACATAGCATCAGTAGTAAAAATAACATTGAAAAAATAGCAGTGCTCTTATACAAAGGCTTCCAGGTGATAGAAAAAGAAGAAAGTTTCTTGATATAGTAGCCTTGGTATTAAAACTGTTAAGTACATAACATAAATAAAAACTCATTCTAATCTCTTTGTATGCATGGATGAAGAAAAACAACTTCATATATGTAAAATGCATTCTTTTGTGTTTTAATGCACTGATTTTAAAAGAAGGGCAACATGAAATGATGATTGTGATTTTATTTTAGAAATACAAGATTAATTTAATGTTAGAAATAGAGCTGATTTATTTCATAAACATTACACAGAAAAACATTTATTATTCTAATCAATGCAAAAACTAAAAATATAACTATGATTGTTTATAAAATTGATTATAAAAATAACAATATTATGGAATAGTTTTCACATAAGAAAGCTATGATTAAAAACCTTTAAAACACACTTCATATTTAGAGATGAAATATTTAAATATTTTCTCTAAAATAGGGAAGGATAAATATAGAAGCTTTACTGTTCCTTCTATTAAACATTGAAAATAAAACCCTAGCCTGTAGAAATAAGTGAGAAAAAAAAAGTAATTTTACCTGGGTATAAGAAGTAAAACAGCTATTTATAGGCGAAGTAGCTGTTTATGTAAAAACTTTAGAATAATATTTATTTAAAATGACAGAATTAATATATAAAATCAGTGAAGTCATTGGATATAAGATCAACATATAAACTTCAATTGTATTTCTGTTTAAAACAGTAAAAATGACTAATGAAAATTTAAAAATAAAGATGTTACATAATTTTGACAGTGAAATGCCCACATTTCTGTAAGACTTCAATACAGTAAATTAAAAAAACATATATTTGAGATAAAAGAAAACCTAACATATGGAAGGATAAAGTATGATATTGATTGGAAGAGTTAATATAATCTTTAAAAATTACTTAAATATTAAATATGGTCTCAAACATAATCCCAAGAGTTATTGATTTTAACAGCTGTATTGACATGTAATTTACACAGCATAACATTCATCATTTTAGAGTATATACAACAGTAATTTTTAATATATTCACAGAGTTTCCAACTGTCACCACTATCAAAATTTAGAAAGTTTTCAGTCCTCAGATGAAGCAGTGTACCAATTAGCAGTCATTTCCCATGCCCATACTTCAACCCTTGGCAAGTGCTAATTCATTCTCTACCTTTGTGGCTTTCTCTATATTTGATATTTCATATAAATGAACTCATACGGCATGTGATCTTTTAGAAAGCTTGAATGATAAAGTTATAATGTTGGATTAAAAAACCAGACACTGAAAGTAATGATATTTGTACTTTTGATTGTGTATATTATTTTGTAATAATCATTATGAAACATTTTTGTTATTAGAACAAATGGTATAATTCATTTTAAGACTTCTGCAATCATAATATTATTTTTATTTCATGAAAAATAAAGTTACCCAACAGAATCCAAACACAAGTGTTTGAACTCTAAAGCTTACACTTGCAATAAGACATTTTTTAGAGATTCACAATCACTTGCTAGAAGAGTATAGCAGAGCACAGTTAAGTTTACTAGATGATGATCCTATTATCCTATAATAGAGAAAAATGAATAATTCTCTTGTTATATCTTATGGAGACAAGTTATAAAACAATAACATTTTCATGTAACTGTAACATAATATTAGTAAGAGCTGGTTATTAAGGAACCTGGGTACTCATTCTTTAATATTTATATCAATGTTTCATTAACTTTGAACATCATTTTTCATGTTTATAATTCAATGTAAACAAATGCATTCATAATACTCTTCTGAATTTTTATTTCTTATATTTTTTTCCTTCTGTAAAGCATGTAAAAATAACTTACTTTGGTGTAAAGTTTGAACCACCTATCACCATCCATGGCTGATCACTGCTTTCATGAAAGACTCCAATCCATAATGGAAGCAATATGGAACTCAGAAATTACTACCCCAAAATAAAGAATTTTTATTTAAATAGTCATTGTGAAAGTTTGTATCACATTTTTAAAATGCAAGTTGTGCATTCTTTTGTTAGGTTCTTAATTTTCAAAAACAAAATGAGATTGTTGGATCCTAAATTAACACTGAAGACGCATTAAAGTCGAAAATCACTTTAATATCACCAAGAACACTCAGCATTATTTGTATTTTGGGTTTAAAATTGACTTTAAATATTCATACTTAGTAGCTTTAATTTTCTTATGTTACTAAGAAAAATTCTGATTTGTGTAATTTAATAGTTAACCATGTTGACAATTAAAATAGCGAGGCTTTTAAAAAGTTTCCAAGTAACTGTGACATCGTTTCTCCAGGAACTATGAATAAATCAGTGTAGTTTTCTATTATGTTTTTCAAAGTTTAGGGTTTAGGGGTAAAAAAATTTACATTAGAAAAATAAATGACATGGGAGCCAAATTTTTGATCTGGGGGCCACAAAACATTCTTTAACCAGATAAGCCCTTGCTGATCTGTTTCTGTTTCAGTGGAATCAGTTTGTTTCTGGCCAGGTGTCAGAGACTCATGGATCTGCTACTTCTTACTAAATACAACTATAAATTCTGGAACTCGGGACAGATACAACTAAAGAAGAATTCTGAAAAGGTGGAAAGAAAAAGTGAAAATGGTTTAATATTCCCAAATTAGGGAACAACAGAGTGACAGAATTTTTTTATGACCCGTCCAACAGTAGAGTGTGACATAGGCCTGCTGCTATCCAACACCTAACCTACCAATAGGAGGTGGCTCAGGGAAGCCAGTTCTTCTCTGAGGTTAGGGAAATATCCTACCCAGCAACACCAGGCAAGCCCGCAGGGTGACCCACCAGGACACCTGCTAACAAAAGGAGCAAGGGGAAGTGCTTCTCCTTCCCCAACAAGAGTCACCAGGGGAGGAGCCTTGGCATTAGACTAGGAAAGGGAATCCTATGACTAAAAGTCCTGGACCCAGGAAGCCTCATTATCCATCAGGGCAGGAGACTTTGCTTCTCAACCAGTCACAAAATAGAATGGAATTTAAAATGTTACGTTCACGTAATTCAACAGTAAAGGTTAAAATACAGGTAAATGCAATAATGTAAATGAACGGCACCAATATTAAATGAAAGTGGAAGGAGACAGTAAGAAAAATACATACTGCTTGATTTTATTTATTGGAGATTCAAAAGCAAGCAAAGAGACTTTATAATGATATAAGTCAGGACAGTAGTTAAATGATGAGGGAGGAGTTGAGATGAGAGGATCTATATAGGTCCAGGGTTGCTCAGTTTTGTGATCTGATTTGTAATTACATGGTTCCAGTCTCTTTGTAATCAATCTGCTCAATCATGATATATTTACTTTCCTAGATTTAAGGTAAAATTAAATAGAAAAGTTTATTTAGGAAACAGGCATTTATTGAAACCCGGTTTTCTATGAAAAGAAAGGATGAGAAATTATCAAATATATGTTTCTGGTAAAAAAATGAAATATTTGAAAGTCAAACAATGGAGTATTAGACAGACTTTAAAATAAAAAACTACAAATATATACAAAAGTATGGATAAATACTATAGGTATAATATTGACTGAAAAAACCTTTAATAAAGTATATAAAAAGTTTAATATCTTATCATTTCTTCTTCATTATCTATATAAAGCAGGTTAGAGTTCTTGGAAGCACTGGCCATCCAACTCTCATTCCATGTTTTATTTTTGGTACTAAAGTAATAGCAATTGTTGAAATGTGTAAACCACTCCTTTGGACAATGACCACAATGATATGCTGAAGAAAAATTATGAGTTATTATCCAAAAACATTTTGAATTTTTAAAAATGAAAATTAAATTACAGCTTTACATAGGTATAAATATATTTGTAAGTAGCATATCTATGCACCTTTAATCCATGGTATATATAAAACAAAACACAATCATACACACGCTCATAGAAAAGGGTCACACTCTCATTCATAATTTGTGTGTCCTTATAGAGCAAACACCCAAATAAAAATATTTACTATGCATATGTCCTGAATGTGAGTGAACAAAAATACTCTAAAAATATAAAAGTTTGACCAATGTCACCCTAAAAGAATACGATAATTAATTAAAAACGAATAATTAAATAAAATAAAAATACTGCTTATCTCTTATCACATTAGTGCAATAGAAAATTTGAGCCAATTGGCAATAATGGGTATGGTTTTTTAAAATGAGTATTTCTTTATATTGTTGTATGAGAAGAAACACCCATCTACATTCATTATTTATAAACATTTATTGATCAATTTATAATTTATGTTTCCTGTAAAATTTATATAATTTTACTAAGGCTTAGTTAGAGACAAAATATAAACTGGGTATTATCATAACTTTGAAAATCATATTTACCTTTCTGGATCCCTGTTATCGGAAGTGAATTGTTCTCTGCTTTAGCAGTAGCTACAAAAATTAAAGTAATTCTTTAAAAAAATTAATTAATCTCCATCATAATAATTTTGTTTTTAGCTTAACAATTTTTCTATTGTTTAGAATTATAATTATCTGAAATAAAAGAGATTTTACCAAGAAAAATTAATGAAGTAAAAGAAGACAAATACTATACCTGATAGAACTAAACTTTACCATCTCTTAAATTTAATTTAACCAGTCTCAAAATGAATTCTTTTTCTCAATATGGTATTCAAGTCTCCTAAAGCATGCCTTTTAGTTATGAAATCAGAATAAGTATATATATATATATATATATATATATATATATGTACATATATTTCTAAAATTGTTCTAAAATCATTCTATATTTATACTTTGGACAAATTTAGAAGAGTATTTCATGTTCAGTCTAAATACAAACATTAAAAGAGAGTTCTATGAAATAATATTCTAAAGTATTAAAGGCACTGATGATTATTAATAAAAAGTTTTCAAATAATCTTTTAAAAAATTACTTACAGGGAATAATAGCTATTATTACCACATTGGACATCAAGACAAGGCAGATGACTCCCAGGATCCCAACAATGAGCTTCTCTGGAGGTGATAGTAAAGCTGCAGGGAGAGAAATGGGAACACTGAGAAAGAATAGATGGAGACAATTGCTTAGACAGTTTACACACGGAGAACCCACAAGCACAAGGAATCATATACATAAGCTTGGATGCACAAAATCATATCTACCATTGTAATCTTACTCTCAGAATATACTACTGCATTTTTAGAAAATATAATACTCTGTGAATTGTTGATCAAAGACTACACATTACAAAGATGCCTGAATAAAATTAGTCCTAAGATTTCATGTCACGATACTGTATTCCAACTGCAAGTTCTGATCTTCACAAATGAGAAAATGTGAGTTTATCTCCTATTCCTTCTTCTCATCTCTGCAACCCAACTATACAGTCCAGGACACTTATACTGTGTGTCTATGAAATGTTTTACCTTTGGAGTGGTATTTCTCATCATTCCCTTGAAGATCCTGAAAAACACCTTGAAGGTTTAATTCTGCATAGGTTATCTCTTGCTCACTTACTGAGATGGAGTTTTTTATGCCCTTAAGTTTTAGTTGCTGTCTCTTTGAATACTTGGCCACATTCAGGTCTGCATAGGTTACTCCTTGGTTATTCATCTCTGCAGCTGAGTGGTACAGGATCTGTGCTGTGAGGTAAGTGTACTTAAGATAAAATGGTACATGCACTGACTAGATGTCTAGCAGAGTAAAACTGGGTGGAGTAAAGGGGTGAGTATTGGGCTCATTTCCCAGTTGAAAAACTAAAGGTCATGTTCTAAATGCCTTAGAGCTTCAAACAAGAGTCTCATGATAACTCATTTTTAAAAAATATTTTACATTTCACAATATAATATTAGTTGGAGCACTGAGAAGTGATAAATTTGTGAGGAATAAAGAAGTTCATAAATAATAATATCCTCAATATAAGTCAGACTCTACAGAAATGTTTTAACACTACTAGAATGTCTGTGTTAAAAATGTACTTCTGTATTTGAAAACAAGGTCATAACAATTATTATAATTCTGAAATCTAATAATGTTTAAAAACTGGGAGCTCAAAGATGATAGATTAGCAATGTTGATATGGATAGACATTTCCTGCACTAAATTAATTTTATTTAGTGACTTACAGTTATTTAGTAAAGAGGACGAGTTGTTATCAAATTATCTTTTATTTTGAATGATTGTGAAGTTATAAGAAATTATTAGAATTTTAAAGAAATATTTGATATGTTGAAAAATGCTACAGACACATGAAGTCAAAACCTAAACAATATTGACAAAAAAAATTTAAGGTTTTTCTGTAACACAAAAACTCACTTTTGATTTTAAGAAAAAGATATAAAACTATGAAATGATAAATAGATGCATACATCATTTATAGAAGAACACTGTCACTTCACACTTCCAAAACGATCCTTTAGCTGTCAAAGTCAGTGAGTGCAACTTTGGTTTTGTAAGCAATGGTAATGACTCAAACAATGTAATTTAATAATTCAGTCAATGGGCTCTGTGGTCTCTAAGTTCTATAACAAACCTGGTTTTAAAATTTATAATATACAACCTTTAAATACTCCGTTGGTGTCAAACTAATTTACTAATGAAATATGGAATTAAAAATATGTAGATACAATGCATGTAAAGCACATAATATTTAATTTGACTTTTATAAATTCTCAATAATGAGTTATGCTGATTATTATTTTAACAAATTATCACATTATTTCTAACTCATGTCTGTTAGATCCTGTAATAGAATTCATTAGACAAGAGTCTCTTTATAAATGTGGTATCTTTTCTTGCAACATTTTGTTTATTTAAAAATCTTTAATCACATATTAGCATTTCATGAGAGCTAACTCACTCTCATTTTTATTAACAGCCAACGGCTTTTACTTAATTTAAGCACATGAGTAATTAAAGCCTTCAAAATTCAATAATTCATTTTAAGAATCTATTTTTAAAGTCTAGGCTAAATATAAACTATATTTCAGGGCTGATTAAAAAAATCTAAAAATAACTGTTCCTTGTTGTGAATCTTATGGGATTTTAATTTAAATTGTTTGGTTTATACACCCAATTATGCATGTATGAATGCACTTGAATAATTCTTCACAGGCAAGATTTTGAATAGTTTAAGAAATTCTCCAACATTGTCATATTTTATTTGTAGTTTTTACCTAGAATTATTTAAACATGTCAATGTTCTTTTTGATTCGATTGTATATTAATTGTACCTAGGTTACATCACATCCAGCATTGGTAATCTCCCATTACATGAGATGGACTAACAGAGAGACAGGAGAGCAGAGACAAATACCTTCTGTAGGCTAGAAATGTGTGCATCCTTTAGTGGGAGACATGGTTACTCTTATAAACAAACTACACCTGTGGTCTTCACAGGCTGCACCATGAAGGTTCAGAGTGAAGCAAGCGTGGAAAAAGTTAATTTTGCACTGATGTGTCACTTAAAGTTTGAACAGGAAATTCTTACACTCGAGCTATTTCGAAGACAGTTTATTTCATCACACACCTTCAAAATATAGGATACTCTCTCTGGCTGGTGGTGTGTATTTAAATTGTCCACTGGAATGTGACTCTGAGAAATGGTAGTCTTATTCTAAGATATCAGGGAATAAAAGACTTGACCACCGATGCTGTTGACTTGCTTCCATCTCAATCACAACTCTGAAAACTTAAGCCTTGGCAAGAACATCTTAGATGCATAAATTCTACTCTTAGGCAGTGTTGCTAAATCCTTGCATTACATACTTCTTTTCCTTTTATCTTCATATGACTTTCAATTTCAATAAAAAAAATCTAAAAACGTGATTTTATAACAATAGGTATTTAATGATATTTGTCACTAATATTTTGAAGAATTACTATACATTCAGCTTTATGGTAACTTTCACAATAATCACCAATTTCTAAATTTATCTTCTCAATATTTCTGCCCTAATTCTTAAATTTTTTATCCATCTTATGATTCTGAAATGAGTTTTAGATTTCCCCTGATAAAAATAATGTCTCTCGAAGCATAGTACATTAAGTAGTATTGAACTGTATCACCATGGCAGAGATTGAAATATTATATAACAATTATATTTTGCATTGATTCATCTTACAATGACAACTAATTGTTGCATTTTAATAGAAATATTTTTTGTAAAAGACAAAAGCCCAAGTCTATAGGGGGAACCTAAAGTAATTAAAAATTGTTTCTCCTTATCGAAAAAATGAAAAGAACAGAAAAAGCAGACTTTTAAAACACAAGTTAAAGACATATGAGCAACAAAACAAACAAAACTTTACAATGTGATTGTTTGATTTATGTATATTGTGAAGACATTATCACCATAGGTTCAGGAAACATTCATCTTCTCATAAGTGATACAATGAAAAGAAAACAAAGAAGAAAAGAATAAAGAAATAAAAATTTCCTCGTGATGAGAACTGATAGCATTCACTCTCTTAACTATTTTACTATATAATAGTTCCCCTTTATCTGCATTTCTGTATATCCTATAGCAGTGTTAGCTGTAGTCATTATATTGTATATTACACTCCCGAGTACTTATTTATCCTATACCTGAACTTTGTACCTTTCTGATCATCTTTCTCCATTTTACTCCTCCCATTCCTATCCCCTACATTTTGGCAACAAACGTCTGATTTCTTTTTCTTTGACTTTATTTTATATTGGCGGTTGTTTACAGATTTACTTATGCAATCATTGTGTTGATGACTATAGCTGTATAGTGTAGTTCGAAATCAGGAAGTTTGATATGTTCTGCTTTGTTTTTCTTTCTCAGATTTCCTTGGCTAGTCAAGGTCTTTTTTGTGGTTCCATATAAGTTTAGATATGGTTGTTTTTCCCCCTACTTCTCTAAAATGTGCCACTGGAATCTTGAGAGAAATGCATTATTGGTGGTTTTTAGTAGTGTTAGCAACTTAACAATATTAACACATCTAACAATTTCCCTCATTAATATTTAGTGGTTTTCAGTATCAAGATCTTTAGCCTTCTCAGTTTTCCTAAGTATTTTATTGTTCTTGATACTATTTTTTATATTTTTCAGAACTCTTGTTCTTAGCATATAGAAATGCTACTGATTTTGTATGTTAATTTTGTTTCCTGCAACTTTACTCACTTTATTCATTAGAGCTTATAATTTTGGTGGTGTCATTAAGATTTTCTATATGTGAAATCATGTCATCTGCAAATAGAGACAATTTTACTTCTTCCTTTTAAATTCTAATTCTTGTTATTTCTTTTTCTTGCCTGATTGTGCTAGCCAGGAATTCCAATAGTATGTTAAACAAAAATTGTGAGAGTGGACCTTTTGCCTTGATCTTGATGTTAAATAAAAAACTTTCATCCTTTTACCTTTGAGTACGTTAGCTGCAGACTTGCCATATATGGCCTTTGCTATGTGGAGATATGTAGTTTTTTATGCCTAATCTGTTGAGCTCTCATCATGGCAAATGTTACATTTTGTCAAATGTTTTTCTGCATTTATTGATATAATCATATATATTTTTTCTTTTATTCTATTAATGTAAGCTATCACATTGATTGATTTATATATGTTGAATGATCCTTGCATCACAGGTAGAAATCCCACTTGATTATCATGAACAATCCTTTTAATGTGCTGCCAAATTGGGTTTGATAGCATTAAATTTGAAATTTCCGTCTACATTTATCAGAGATATTGGCTGTAGTTGTCTTTTCTAGTCATGCCTTTCTCTGTTTTTCATTTCAGGGTAATGCCAGCCTCAAAAAAATCAGTTTGACTATGTTTACTTGCTCAGTTTTTGGAGGGGTTTGAGATAGGTTGGTGTAAATTATTCTTTAAATGTTTGGTAACATTTTCCAGTGAAGCCATTGAATCATTACTGATTCAATTTTATTAATAGTAATTACTCTGTCCATGTTCTCTATTTCTTCCTGATTAAGTCTTGTAGGTTGTACGTTTCTAAGATATTTTTATTTCTTTTCAGTTGTCCAGTTTGTTGACATAAAGTTGTTCATAATAGCCTCTTATGATCCTTTGAATATCTTTGTTTTCAGTTGTTGTGTCTTTTTCATTTATAATTGTGTCGATTTCAGTCCTATTTCTTTTTTCTTTAGAGGAGCTGAGAGTTTGTGAATTTTCTTATTTTTTCCAAGGAAACACTTTTGGTTTGGTTATCTTTTCTATTATTTCTTAGTTCTCTCTTTTATTTATTTCTGCTCTAATGTTTATTATTTCCTAACTTCTGCGAACTTTAGGCTCAGTTTTTCTTTTTCTAGTTTCTTAAAGCATAGAGGTAGGTCATTTATTTGGAATCTTTCTTGTTTCTTAATGTAACTGCTATTAACTGACTATAACTAACTAAAGAAAATATTTAAGAGTCTTCTAAAGATAAAACACTTATTCTAGATGGAAACTAGGATATACCAAAAGAAAAGATTTGCAGAAAATAAATTATGTAGCAATATCTGTCTGGTTATTGAGTGGATAAAATATTAATGATAAAGTTACAAATTTTATAATAAATGTTTGTATTTTTATTCAAGGGAGCAAATATGGCATAAGCATTAAATAAAAATAGATGGTAGGTCTTTTCACTAATGATGAGAGTGTAAAAATACTAATTGATTAGGCTTTAATGTAAAGAATGTATGCTGTAAAATGCAGGCCACTAACAAAGAATATTTAAAGAATATCAAATTAATAAGTTTTTAAGAGGAAAATAAACAAAAATATTTATTGTGAAAGATAAGAAGTGAAATAAAAGGTAGAGTTCAAAAAATGGTAGTGTTAATCCCAATTACATGAAAGCTATATATTAAATTACAATATATTTACACAAATAAATAAGGAACATAAATAGTAATTATATTAATAATTTAATGATTATACTAGATATAAATGGAATAATTTACTATTTAAATTTCAAAAATGTTTATATTTAAAGTAACTGCTGTCATAATGAGACACTTTTTAACAATAGCATAAAGACAGATGAAGATAAAAGATAAAAACAATAAATCATGCAAAACAAACAAATAGTAAACTGCAATAGTTAATATACTGACCTAATTTAAAGCAGGAATCATTGTTGAAAATGATGAAACATATTTCATTAAAACAGATTCAGTTGTCAAGCCATTAGCGATATTTTGTTAATCTGTATGTACCTGATATTCAAGTTCTCCATATGTAAAATAGTGAGGAAGTAAACACTCATAAGTGGAAATTTAAACAATTTTCTCTCACTGCTTATAAAAGAAACAGATATATCAGAAATTCTATAGAAAGTTTTAAACCAGACAATAAACCAATACACACACAGACACACACATACACACACACAACAATAGTATAGAATACTCAAAAATATAATAAAATAGAATATGTTTAAGTTCACATGAAAATATTAAAAAATACACTATGCTATATACTCATATTTCCAGGCTATTAGTATAAAATGTATAAAACTGTGATGTCATTGAAGTAGACATTAGCCATTTTGTAAGTGGGCACTTGAAATGTGGCTATTCAAATTCAAATTTAATTAATTAAAAATAAATAAAATTTTAAGATAGGTTTCTCAGTCAACAAGCCTCATTTAAATAGAGGTATAGTGTCTAAGGCCATGCTATCCTGAACAAGCCTGATCTCATCTGATCTCAGGAGGTAAGCTTGGTCGGGCCTGGTTAGTACTTCAATGGGAGACTAACTAGGAAGACCAGGTACTATAGGCATAAAAAATTTTTTTAAATAAAAAAATGAAGGATTGTAAACTGACAAGGTTTTTGCAATCTGTGAGGTCAATCCTGGGTTGCCTTCCCTAAAGATAAATAAATAAAATAAAAATAAATAATTAGAGATGTAGAACATTTCCAGCCTCACAAAAATTCTCTAGTCTCAGTTACAAAAAATAAAATTTAGTAACCCAAAATTTAATAATCCTTGTCTAGTTTTAAATTCAGTAATACATTTCTAAATAACATATAGGGCCAATGAAGTGATTACAATGAATGATCACAGTTATTATATAAATTACAACGAAAATATAGCAGCAAAAATCTATCTTGTGAGATATTGATTGCCTTAGTACACGTTACAAAAAAAAAGAAATCCAAACATGCATCTCAAGAAAATGGAAAAGCTAAAATTATGTGAAATTAAATCCAAATAAAGACAAAAAGCAAAAGAACACAAAATCAAGGCAAAAAACTAAATTACAAAAGAATCAAGTGTCAAAGTTATTCTCATTGAAAATACTTAGCAAAATCGATAAATGACTGTTGAACGAAAAATTGAGAAAATACAAATCTTTTATATCTAGAATAAACATGGAAATATCATTATTGTCTTTACAGATACTCAGAAGATAATAAAGAAATATTATAAATACATTTTAACAACTACATGAAACAGAAAATTATAAAATTGCAGTGCAACAAATAAAAACTTCAGTAAACCCAGCATGTATTAGAGAAATTGAGTCAATTTTATAAACTTTCTTACAAAAAGATTCTTCAGGCTTAGATGGTGTCGGTAGTGAAAAATAACATTAAAAAAATAATAGTGCACTTATACAAAGGCTTCCAGGTAATAGAAAAAGAGAAATGCTTCCTGATATAGTCCTGATATTAAAAACTGTCAAATACATAACATAAATAAAAATTTATTCTAATCTCTGTGAACATAAAAGAAAAAGAACTTAATCTAAGTGTAATTCATGCACTGATTTTTAAAAACAACAATTCCAAATGTTTATTGTAGTTTCATTTTAGTAATGCAAGATTGGTTTAACATTTCAAAGAAATAAAGGTAACTTATTTCATAAACATTACACAGAAAAACATGTAACATGGCAACTGATACAAAATAATAAAAATGTAAAACTGAGTAATTATAAAATCTACTGGAATAATAAGAATATTATGGAATTCCTTTAATATGAGAAAGGTATGATGAAGAAACTTTAAATAGACCTCATACATGAGAATGAAATATTTAAATAATATTTAATATTTTGTTCTAAACAAAGAAGGATAGATATAGAAAGAAACTTTACTATTCCTTCTATTTGACATTAGAAATACAACCCTAGCCTGTGAAAATAAGTTAAGAAAGTAAATAATTGCATTAGGGAAAAAGAAATAAAGGTGTGATTGTTTGCAGATGAAATAGTTTTTTATTTAAAACATTCAAAAGAATATATTTTTGAAATGATAGAATTAATACAAAAATTCGATGCAGTCATTGAGAATCAACATGTAAAATACATAAACATGTATTTATGTTTAAAGCAAAAAGAAATTACTAAAGAAAAATTAAAAATAAAGATGCCAGTTATCAAAAGGGCTTCTGTCATGAGTGGCACACACAAGGCAGCTCTTCGTGCAGAATCGACATCAAGGATGTCGGTTACAAAATCATGACTATAAAATTTCATCTAAGCCTTTAACGTAGAAAAATAAAAATAGAGTCAAAAAATAAAAAAAAACCTCATATTTGAAAGGATAAAACAAATTGATTGGAAGGATCAATATTGAAAACTGACTAATCTTTATAAATTAAAATTTAAATATAGTTTCAAACATAAACCCAAGTGTTTTTTAACAGCTTTATTGAGGTGTAATATACAGAGCATAAAACTCATCCTTCTAGAGTGTATACATACATCAGTAATTTTTAATATATTCACAGAGTTCACAAACATCACCACTATCAAAATTTAGAAAGTTTTCAGCCCACCAAAGAAACAGTGTGGCAATTAACAATCATTTCCTGTGCTCATCTTCCTTCGGCTTTTGTCAATTGCTAATCTACTTTCTGCCTCTCTGGGTTTACCTATTCTTGGGGTTTCATGTAAATTGACTCACACAATATGAGAATTTTTAGAAAGTTTGAATGCCACAAATATAATGTTGAACCAAAAAAAAAAAAAAAAGACACTAAAAGTAATGTCTGTGCTTTTGGATGTGTATATTGTTTTCCAAAACTTCTTTTGAAAAAATGTTTTCTTGTTAGAGCAAATAATATATTTATTTAAGACTTAAGCAGTCATGATACTTTAAGAAAAATAAAATTACCCAACAGAATTCAATTTAAGAGTTTTAACTGTAAAGCTTATGCTTGCAGTGATATGGTTTGGGAGATGCACAATCATTTGTTGTGAGGCCAGATGAGGATAACGTGGTACAGTCATATTTACCAGATGATGATTCTGTTATCCTATAATGAAAAAAATGCATAATTCTCTTGTTATGTAGTATGGGAACAAGTTATAAAACAATAGCATTTTCATGTGATTGTAATAGAAGAATATTTTCAAAATGAGTGATGACATTTTTCATATAATATTAGTAAGAGCTCGTTATTAGGGAAACTAGGTAGTCATTTCTTAATATTTATATCAATGTTTCATTAACTTTGAACATCTTTCTTCAAGTTTATAATTCAATGTAAACAAATGCATTCATAATACTCTTTTGAATTTTTATTTCTTACATTCTTCTTCTTCTGTAGAATATAAAAAATCAACTTACTTTAGCGTAAAGTTTGAACCACTAATTGACATCCATGGTTGATCACTGCTTTTACGGAAGACTCCAATCCATGATGGAAGTAATATGGAACTCAGAAACTTCTCCCGCAAAATAAAGATTTTTTATTTAAATAATTATTATAAAAGTGTGTATTATTTTCATAAAATGAAATTAGTGTATTTTTTCATGGGGTCTATAATTTTCAGAACAAAATGAGAGAATTAGATACAAATTTAAATATAAAGTTGGACATTGCTTTTATATTGCCAAAAATGTTCAGCAATATTGTATTTTGATTTAAAATTAATTCTTAAATATTTATGCTTGGTAGTTTTATTCTTTTTAGGTTAACAAGAAAAATTCTGATTCATGTAATTTAACAGTTACACATGTTGACAAAATTAAAAGATCAAGGCTTCAAACAAGCTTTCAAATATTTTTAATAACAAATTTGTTGGCATGACATCAGAAACATGGCTGAGTGAGAGACATCCCCAGCTCTCTCCCCTTGAAACAGTTAAGTTGAACATCTAAAATTCAACAAAAAACATGTAAACTCCACACCAGCCTGTCTGATTGTGGGATCTGCACATAGGAGCTACTACACATCAGAACCCCGGGTGTTAGGCAGTGGACTGGGAGAAACAAAAAAGTTGCCTATGGTAGCTGCTGGAGCTCCCTGAAGGAGGAGGAGGAGGGGAGAAGGAGCAGGGAATTCCCTGAACAGTCCTACCTGGAAGTACAGTGAGTACCACGCACCTGTGACAAAGCCCAGTCATCAGGGCAGAACGCAGAGAAGCAGGATGGCAAAGAAACAACAGTTGATTTGTACCAGCCACTTTTACAAAACTGAGGCTGAGCAGCAGTCCCTAATTCCTAACCCAGATGGCCCCTCCCCCTACCCTCTAAGTCAGAATAACTCAGGGCCCCAGGAGAATCTGAGCAAATGCTACCAAAATTGTCGCTGACACTGACAGGATCTGAGACTGAGAGTAGTGAGTATGATTAAAAGTATACAAGAGAAAAAAAAGTATTATTAAGGCTATATATATAGAAAGCAGGAATCCAAGAGGCTTAGAGGCCACCTACTGGAAACCAAAAGACAAATGCCATCTTTGCAACAGGCTAGAGAGAACATTATATAGTAAATATTCTTTCTGGGGGTGGGGGGGAAACAGAATACACTTCTATTAATACCCAGGCAGGGAAATACCCATTAAACACCATGAATAACCAAGGTGACAAGACATCTCAGAAAGAAAAAAATATATATCCAGAAAATAAGCTTAAAGACATAGAAATATGCAACTTAAATGACAGAGAATTCAGGATGGTACTTCTGAAAAAACTCAGTGAGATCCGAAATGAATCATATCAACAATTTCAGAAATTGATAAACAACTACATGAGCAAAATGAGTATTTAGCAAGGAGATTGAAACCCTCAAAAAGAACCAAATAGATCTTCTGGAAATAAAAAAAAACACACTGCAAGAGTTGAAAAATGAAATAACAAACTTGAGAAATAGAGCCAACCAAATGAAAGAAAAAAATCTGTGATATCTAAGACAGAAATCTAGAAATAAATCTGATGGAAGAAGAGAGAAACTGAAGAATAAAAAATAATGAAAGATAAATATAAGAACTAGCTGATACCATCAGGAGAGGAAACATAAGAATAATAGTCATTCTTGAAGATGAGGAAAAGGAGCAGAGATTACAAAGCATTTTCAGACAAATAATTGACGAGAATTTCCAAAATCCAAGGAATGATCTAGAGCTTGGAATTCAAGACATCAACAGAACACCCAATTATTTCAACTCCAAAAGGCCTTCACCAAGACACATTGTATCCTTTATATATTCTTATGGTAACCACACACCAAAGATTCAGAACTGAAGTATATAACATAAAATGAGAAAAACAGATGGAAAACCCACAAAATCCAACCAGAATAAACAGAAACACATGGACAAGGAGCAATGGAAACACCGAACTACCAGAAATATCAGAAAACTTGATATTTTAATAATCACCCTAATGTAAATAAACTGAACTCACCAATAAAAAGGCATAAAGTTGCAGAATGTATCAAAAAACAAAACCCAACTACCTCCAGGTAGTGCTACCTCCAGGACACACATCTCAGCTCCAAAGACAAATATAGACTCAAAGTAAAAGGGTGAAAAATGATATTTCAAGCTAATGGCATTCAGAGAAAAGTGGGAGTAGTGATACTAATATCATATAAAATAGACTTCAAAAATAAAAAGCTAAAGAAATGTAATGAGAGACACTTCATAATGATAAAGGGAGTCACACACCAAGAAGACACGACACTTATTAATATTTATTCTTCCAATCAAGGAGCCTCAAAATATGTAAAAAAATTTACTAACAATTAAACAGAGCAGACACAAACATTTCATACTGGAGGACCTAAATACCTCACTGTTGGATATAGACAGATCATATACACAGAAAATCAATAAGAAAATAACATCCTTAATTGACACATTAGACTAACTGGACATAATTGACATTTACAGAGTCTTTCCTTCCAAAACAGTTGCTTATACGTTCTTCTCTAGTGCACATGGAACATTGTCAAAGATTGACCACATCCTGGGACAAGGAAATAGCCTCAACAAATATAAGAGTGTTGAATTCATACCAACCATATTCTCTGATTATACTGATTTGAAACTAGGGGTCAACTGTAAAAAGAAATCAGGAAGAACCACAAATATACGGAGATTAAACAACATACTACTGAAGAAGAACTGGGTCAGAGAATAAAAAATAAAAGAGATCAAGAAATACATAGAAACAAATGATGACAGGCCTACCTCCAAAATCAAGAACAAGCCCAAATAAACAACCTAATGCTTCATCTTAAAAAACTAGAAAAGGAAGAACAAATTAGAACAAAAAAATTAAATTGAAAACAAAGAACAATAGAAAAAATAAATACAGCAAAGAGATGGTTCTTTGATAAGCTTAATAAAATTGATGAACACCAGGCCAGATCCACTAAAGAAAAAAGAGAAATGACACAAGATAAAGAATCAGGAATGAAAGAGGGGTAATTATGACTAACATCACAGAAATACAAAGGATCATATAAGAAAACTGTGAAAAAGTATATAACACAAAATTTAATAATCTAGAAGAAATGGACCAGTACTTAGAAAAATACAACCATTCTAGAATAAATCAAGAAGAAAAGAAAAATCTAAATAGATTGACCAGCAGTATGGAAATTGAAACGATCATCAAAAACCTACCAAAAAGTTGAAGTTCAGAACCAAATGGCTTCACCAGTGAATTCTACAAAACATTTAAAGAGGATTTAATACCTATTCTCCTCAAACTCTTCCAAAAAAATCAAAGAAGAGGTAATACTTCCTGATTCATTTTATGAGGTCAGTATTACCCTGATACCAAATCCTGGTAAAGATAACACACACACAAAAAAAAAAAAAAAAATGAAAGACCAATGTCTCCCATGTACACCTATGCCAAAATCCTAAATAAGATACTAGTGAACTGAATATAACAATATATTAAAAAGATTATACACCATGGTCAAGTGGGCTTCATCCCAGGTGCATAGGGATGGTTCAACATACGCAACTCAATTAATGTGATTCACCACATAAACAAATTAAAAAGTAAAAATTATATGATCATATCAATAGATGCCAAAAAAGCCTTCGACAAGATACAGCATCCATTTATCATCAAAACACTTAACATAAAGAAGGAAATTAACTTAACATAAAGAAGGCCATATATGACAAACCCTCAGCCAACATTAATTATACTTAATGGTTAAAATCTGAAAACCTTCCCTCTAAGATCAGGAACAGGACAAAGCTGTCCACTACTGTCACTGTTATTCATATAACATTGGAGGTACTAGAGAGTGCAATCAGGCAAGAGAAAGATTTAAAAGGCATCCAAATAGAAAACGAAGTTAAACTGTCACTATTTGCGGATGACATGATTCTCTATATAGAAAACCCTAAAGAATCCACAAGAACACTACTATAAACAATAAGCAAATACAGTAAAGTTTCTAGATACAAAATCAGTGTTCAAAAATCCAAGGCGTTTCTATACTCTGATAACGAAGAGTCAGCATTGAAGTGGAAAAAATCATTCCTTTGGCAATTGCAACAAAAAGAATAAAATACCTAGGAATAAATCTAATGAAACCTGTGAAGGACCTATATAATGAAAACTATAGACCTTGTTAGAAGAAACCAAAGAAGATACAAAGAAATGGAAAGATATTCTGTGTTCTTGGATTGGAAGAATCAACATAGTTAAAATGACCTTCTCACCTAAAGCATCATACAAATTTAATGTAATCCTCATTAAAATACCATCGACATTTTTTAAAGAAATGGAACAAAAATCATCAGATTTGTATGGAAGCACAAAAGACCTCAAATTGCCAAAGCCATCCTGTGAACAACAATGATGCTGGAGGCATCGCTCTACCTGACCTTAAATTATGCTACAAACTGTCAGTAATCATAATGGATGGTACTGGAAGCACAACAGACAGAAAGATCAGTGGAACAGAATCATGTATCCAGAAGCAAACTCATATTTATATGGGCAAATAATTTTCAAAAAAAAAGCCAAAAACATACAGTGGAGGAAAGAAAGCCTCTTTAGTAAATGGTGTTGAGAAAACTGGAAAGCCACCTGCAAAAGAATGAAACTAGACTGGTGTCTAACACCACACATCAAAATTAATTCAAAATGGATTAAGGACCTGAATATAATACCTGAAACAAAAAAAATGCATAGAAGAAAACATAGGAACTGAACTCAAAAACCTAGGACTTCAAAAGAATTTTGTAAATGTGACCTCAAAGGCAAGGGAAGTAAAAGCTAAAATAAATGAATGGGACTACATCAAACTAAGAAGCTCTGCTCAACAAAAGAAACCGTCAACAAGGTAAAGAGACAGCCATTCAAATGGGAAAATATATTTGCAAGCAACACCTCTGATAAGGACCTAATATTCAAAATATACAAAGAACTTATACAACTCAATAACAACAATAAAAACAAATGACCCAATCAAAAATGGGCAGAGAACCTAAACAGACACCTCTTTCTAAATGACATACAAATGGCCAACAACTATATGAAAAAATGCTCAAAATCATTGGCTATTAGGGAAATGCAAATCAAAACCACAACAAGATACCATCTTACACCTGTTAGAATAGCTACTATAATCAAAAGAACAAGTTGAAGAGGATGCAGAGAAAAAGGAACCCTTATAATCTGCTGGTGGACTGAAAATTGGTGCAACCACTATGGAAAACACTATGGAGTTTCCTGAAAAAACTAAGAATTGATCTACCATATGATGCAGCAATCCCTCTGCTGCTTATTTACCCCCAAAGACTTGAAAACATATATCTGAAAGGATATTTGCACACAGATGTTCATAGCAGCATTATTCACGGTGGCCAGGACATGGAAGCAACCAAACTGTCCTACAGCAGATGATTGGCTAAAGAAGTTGTGGTACCACGGAATATTACTCAGCCATAAGAAGAGATAAAATACTGCCATTTGTGACTACATGGATAGACCTCAAGATAATCATGCTATACGAAATAAGCCAGACAGGAAAAGTTGAAATTTACATAATATCATTTATGTGTGGGATATAAACCTGAAATTAGCAAACGAACAGTACAAACAAACAGAGTCTCATGGACATAGACAATAGACTAATGGTTACCAGAGTGTAGGTGGTACGGGCAGGAAGATGGTGGGGAAAATTTTTTTTAATCATTTACTCAATTAAGTAAATAAATAAATATAAAAAGTAAAAAATAAATTTGTTGTAGGGACATTGGTTAATAGAATTATATGTTTCAAGTTATAATTCAATAATACATTATCTGTACATCGTATAGCGTATTCACCACCCAAAGTCAAATATTCATTGGTCACCATATATTTGTCCTCCTTTACCTTTATCTACCTCATCTCTTCCCCTCTTTCCCTCTGATAATCACTAAATGGTTATCTGTGTCTCTGAGTTTTTGTTTGTCCTGTTTCTTGTTGCTTTTAGTTTTATGTTCTATATATGAATGAAATTTTATGGATCTCAACCATTCTGGTCTGATATTTCATTTAGCATGATTACCTCAAGATACAAATTTTACCTCAAAGGCAAGGGAAGTAAGTGCAAAAATAAATGGATGGGACTATGTCAAAATGAAAAGCTTCTGCATGGCCAAAAAAAGAGAATACCATCAAACAAAGAGGCAACCAACTGAATGGCAGAAGATATTTGCAAACAATGTCTCTGATAAGGGGCTGATATCTAAAAAATATAAAGAACTCACAGAACTGAACCACAAAAAATCAATACAGTTAAAAAATGGGCAAAGGACCCAAAGAGACACTTCTCACGAGAAGACATACAAACAGCCAATACACATGAAAAGATTCTCAGCATCACTAGCTATTAAGAAAATGCAAATCAAAGCCACAATCAGATACTATCTCACACCTGTTAGAATGACAGTAATCAACAAGACAAATAATGACAAATATTGGAGAGGTTGTGGGGGAAAATAAACCCTCTTACATGGCTGGTGGGAATGCCTATTGCTACACAGCCGCTATGACAAACACTACGGTGATTCCTCAAATATTTAAGAATAGTATTATGATATAACCCAGCAATTCCTCTTCTGATTATCTACCCCAAAATTTCAAACCATTTTTTCATAAAGATATGGATACCTGGATGTTCATTGCAGCATTATTCATGGTGGCTAAGACATGGAAACAACTAGTGTCCTTCAATAGATGATTGAATAAAGAAGATGTGTTATACACACACACACACACACACACACATAGATACACACACATTTATATGTACATACATACATACATACATATACATATATATAATAAAATATTACTCAGCCATAAGTTACCTAATACTTATTTAACATATTTGACACTGTGACTAAATCAATGTACAATGTAGTTTTCTACTATTCTTCTCAGAGATCAGGTTTTAAAAAACATCAAGGGATTGTAATTAAAGAAACAAATTACATAGAAGCCAAAAGTTTGTTTTTCTGAGCCCTACACCACTATTTAACCAGATAAGCCCCAAATTGATCTGTTTCTGTGTTGGTAGAATCCAATGGCCCAGACAAGGTGTCAGAGACTCATTTCTCTGCTACTCCTTACTAAGTACAACTATAAATTCTGGAACTAATGAAAGATACAGTTAAGGGAGAACCCTGAAAGGTGGAAAGAGAAAAGGAAAATAATTTGGTATCCTCAGATTAGGGAATAACAGAATGACAGGGTTTCTTATATCCCCAATTAATGAAAGAAAATAACCTAGGCCTGCTGCTTCCCAATACTCAGCCTAACAATAGGAGGTGGCTCAGGGAAGCCATTTCACTTCTGCTTTAGAGAGGGAACCCTGCTCAGCAACACCAGGCAAGCATGCAAGGTGATCCATCAGGACACCTGCTAACAACAATGTGAGCCAGAGAAAGTGCTTCTTCTTCCCCACTAGGAGACACCAGGGTAGGGAACTTGGAGGTGAGACCAGCAAGGGGGATCCTAAGACTAAAATTTTTAGACTCAAGAAGGTTCTTTATCCCTAAGGACAGGAGATTCACACCACTAATGATACAGATAAATTTCAACAATATTATATGGGAGTAAAAAGAGACAGTAAAAAAAATGTGTACTGTTTGATTCTATTTATATGAGGTTCAAAAACAAAGAGATTCTCTAATATTAAAAGTCAGGATAAGGAAGAAGTGATGAAAGAATTCGTAGGACCAGAGCTGCAGAGAACTGCAAACTCTATTTTCTGACCTAATTTGTACTTATATGGTTTCATTCTCTTTGTAATCAATCTGCTCAATCGTGAAAGTTTTAGTTTTCTTGGTATATTAAATAGCTAAGTTTATTTTATATATATAAAAAAAAAACATTCATAGAAGCACAGTTTCCTATGAAAAGCAAGAACAAGAAATTATCAAATGTGCATTAGTGGTATAAAAATATAATAAAATATTATAAAGTCAAACAATGGAATGTTATAGACTTTAAAATAAATACAAATATATACAAAAATACAAATAAATTCTACAATTATATAAGATTGACTGAAATAAATCTTTAATGAAATGTGTGAAAGTATTCTATCTTACCATTTCTTCCTCATTATCTATATAAAGCAGGTTAGAGTTCTTAGAAGCACAGGCCGTCAGACTCTCATGCCATGTTTTACTTTCTGTACTAATGTAATAGCAATTGTTGGAATATGTAAACCCCTCCTTTGGACAACAACCATAGTGATATCCTGAAGAGAGATCATAAATTATTACCCCCAAATAATTTTATTTTAAAAAATACAAATTAACGTATATACTTGCATAAGTATAAACATATCTGTGCATAATATGCCCATGCACTCTCTCAGGCTGGTACAAATAAAACAAAACACATTCATACACACACTCACAAGGACAAGTCAGCTTCTCATCCCCTGATTTATGTGTCCTTCTCAAGCAAACACACAAACAAAAATATCCACTCTGCACATGTTCTGAACACCAATGAATGTAACTATTTTTTAAGAATTGTAAAATTACTTATCTCTTATAGTAGTAGAAAATATGAACCAAGCAGCAACAGTAGACATGGTGATTTAAAATAAGTATTTTATTATATTGTGGCATAAGAAAGAATACTGTTATAATCATTATTTATAAATATTTATTGCTCATTTTATAATTCCCCCAAAATCCAATATTATTTTTATGTAGCCTAAAATAGAGACAAACTATAACTGTGTTAATATCAGAATTTTGGAAATCATTGTGTACCTTCCTGGATCCTTGTTGTCAGGGACGAATTACTCTTCCATATTAGAGGAGCTACAAAAATTAAAGTAACTCTTTAAAAATTTAATTAATCTAAGTAAATCATAATAATTCTTGTTTCTTATTTAAAATTTGTTCTATTATCTAGGGTTATAATTATCTGTAACAAAATTGATTTACCAAGAAAAATTAATAAAATAACAAGAGTTTGGGAAAAACAGTCTCTTATAATTATTATTTATGAATATCTATTACCCAATATTATAATTTGTTTTCAAAAAACTATTAGTATTTTAATCTACCCTGAGTTAGAAGCAAAGTATAAACTACTAATATCAGAAGTTTGAAAATTATTCTGTATCTTTCAGGATTCTTGTTACCAAGGACAAATTATTCTGCTCCAGTATTAGGGAAGCTAAAAAAACAAATGAGAAGTAATTCTTATAACATGGTATTTTAAACAATCTAGATAGATTATAAAACAATTTGACTTTTACTTTGAAATTTGTTGTATTGTTTAAGATTAGAATAATCTGGGACAATGTTGATTTTCCCAGGAAAAATTAATGAAACAATAAATAGGAAAAAAACTTTAAAAATTGCAAGAAAAAAACTACACTATCTTTTACAATATTTCATTTAACCAATCTCAAGAAATAATCTGTGTTTCTCAATACTTTCATCTCCTATAGTATGTCTGAATTATGAAATCAGAATAGATATATATGTGTATATGTACACATATTCATAAAATACTTTCTTTAATCATTCTGACTTTAAACTTTTGACAATTTCAGAAAAATATTTCACAATTAGTTTAAAAGCATACATTAAAATTAAAGCTCTATTCATCATATCAAGAAGTGATTAGAGGCACCAAAGATTATTTAAGTGAAAAGTACCCATAAAATCTTTCAAAAGTACTTACAAGGAATAAAATGTTTCATTCTTACTACAACATACAAGACAAGGCAGAAAACTCCCAGGATACCAGCAATGAGCTTCTCTGGAGGTGATGTTAAAGCTGCCGGGAGAGAAATGGGAACACTGAGAAAGGACAGATGGAGTCAATTGCTAAGACAGTTTACACACAGAGAACCCACACGCACAGGGAATCATGTATATAAACTTTGACTCCAAACTCAGATGTGCCATTGTAATCTTCCTCTCAGAATATACCATTGAATTTTCAGGAAATATAATGCTCCATGAGTTGCTGATCAAAAATGACACCTTATAACAATGCCTGAATAAAATCAGCCCTCAGATTGCATATTGCAGTACTGTATTTCCACTTTCAACTCTGATCCTCACAAAGAAAATATATGTGAGCTTATTCGCTATTCTTTCCCCATTTCTCTGCACCCCAGTTGCACATCCTAGAACAGTTATATTGTGTGTCTCTTCAGTGTGTTAACTTTACAGTGATTACTCTTGTCATTCTCTTGAAGTCCTGAAAAGCATTTTGAAGATTTAATTCCACAGAGGATAGATATTTGCTGTTCAGTTAGTGAAACCAAGTTTTTAGTGCCCTTACCTTTCATTTGTTCTCTCCTTGCCAGCTTAGACAGACTCCAATCTGGGTCATCTTCTTGTTGGGTATTCATCTCTTCAGCTCAGGAACTCCAGTGACAGTGCTCTCTGATAACTGTCCTGAAGTCATTAATAAAGGATGTGAACACTCACAAGACCCTAGGATATTTGGGTGGAGTCAATGCGGGTAGAGTGTGAGAAGGCACAGCACTGATTCTGCAGGTGACCAACGGAGAGTCAGGTTCTAATTTACTTAGAGCTTTAAATAAGTGTTTCACAACAATATAATAGTTCTTAAAATGATCTTCAATGTATGATATGATACTATTGGTTGAAGCAATGAAAACTAATAAATTAGGAAAGAAATAAATGATATCTTTATTAATTTAATGTTAAATTCCACTGAAACATTTAACATTTTCAGAATAATTTTGTACGTGAAAACATTGTATGGAAAAAATAAGAAGGCACCAATTTTTACAATAACTTTTATAGCCACTAATCATTTAAGTGCCCTAGTTGAGCAAAAGTAGCATTAGTATATACAGTAATTGTCTGCATTAAATTACTTTTATTTATTAAAAAGACAGATGAGGTGTTATCAAATGATGTTTTATTTTAAATGGCTGTAGAGTTCTGAGAAGTTATTAAAATTTAAAGAAATATTTTATATGTTGAAAAATGTTAAACGACTCAATAAAGTTATCCAAAACATAATAAATAAATAAACAGAACATAAACATAAAATGATTTTTAAATATCATATATGCGTAATTTATAATTTAGTTAATGGATAAGATATGAAACCATAAGATGAAAAATAAATGTCTAGATCATTTATGGAGAAACGCCTTTGGTACAAACTTCCTGAAAGATCCTATGGCTGCCAAAGTTAGTGAGGGTAGCTGTCGTGGTGTAGGCAAATCTAATAAATCAGATAAATTAGCAGTTTGGCTCTGCAGTTCTAGAATAAATTCTTGCTTTGAAATTTACAATTTTAAAAATTATTTAGTGTAGCAATATAGTTTACTAATCTAAAGTGGAATAAAAATATATAAACTACCATGCATGTAAAACACTTAATATCCAATCTGGCAATTAGAAACATTCAATATATATTATTTAGTTTAATTATTATTTTAATACAATTGCTATGTTGCTGTTTCTGATTCACATTAATTAATATGACATAATTCAGTGGACAAGAGTCTGTTGTCAGTGTGATATCTTTTCTTACAATATTTTATTCAATTTCTAAAAAGTCTGTTGATTGTTAATAACTAATTTTAAATAAGCATTTTATGAAGACTATGTCATCCTGAAATTTATTTCAGGTCAAAATGCTGTTATTTCATTAAAGCACATATATGAGAAACTATAGTAGACCTTCATTATTTAATAAATTTTTTTTAAAAATCATTTATCAAATATAAAATAGGTATATATGTAATTAATCATATAATTATATTTATTCATTTCAAAATCCATAAATAACTCTTCCTGGTCATGTCGCTTATAGGGCTTCATGTTAGGTTATATTGACTTACAAACTTAATTATGCATGTATAGATACACGAGTAATTTTCAACAGCCTAAATTTGAATATTTTAATATATTCTCAAACATATTTTAATTTCATTCTCCTTTTTACACTGAATTATACAAATAAGAAAACCAATGTTTCTTTGATTTGATTGCATATTGACTATACTTCAGTTGTATCACATCTAGAATTTATAATTTACCATTAAATGAATTGGGCCAGTAGACAGTCAGGAGAGCAGAGACACATACCTCTGTAGTCCAGAAAGGTGTGCATCCGTTAGGGGGAGACCAGATTACTCCTATAAATTCTGTGGTCTTCATAGTCTGCATGTGAAGACTCAGTGTGAAGCAAAGTAAAAAAAGTAGATTTCTCATTAATGTGTCACTTAAAGTTTGAACAGGAAATTCTTGTACTTGAGCTATTTTGAAAGCAGCTTATCTCATCATACACCTGCAGAATAAAGGAGACTTTGAGCTTGTACTATGCCATTTACTTTGCCTATGGCAAGAACTCTGAGAAATTGTTTTCATATTCTAAATGATTTCTGAGGACAAAAAAATTTGACCATCATGCTGTTAACTTGCTTCCATCTTCATCACAAACACTGAAAATCCAGGCCTTGTTAACAGTGTATTAGATGCTTATGTTCAACGCTTACTCCAAATGCTCAGTCATGGCATTACACACTTCTATTCCTCTCATTATGTTTTTTCTATCACAAGGAAATATTCTAAAATCATAATTCAATGAACAATAAGTATTTAATGATATTGATCAGTAATATGATGAAGAATTACTACACTTTCAACCTCCTTGTAATTGTCACAACAATCATCAGTTCCCAAACTAATCATGCTTAATTCTCTGTCCTCATACTGAAAATCACTGCATTCAGTTTTAATATTAGGTATAAGTGATTTATGTTTCCTCTGGTAAAAATCAATGTCTCTATGAAAGATAAAACATTAAAACAGCATTGAACTGTGTCACAAAGAAAGACATTGAAATATCAAATATTATTCATTATTTTATTCATTAATTTATCTTTGAATCTAAAGTAGTTATCTGTATTTCAATAGAAACATTTTTTAGTTAATGACAAAAGTGTAAGCCTCACTATGTAGGAGGAAATAAAGGTAATTTTTAAAAAATTTCACTTAACCAAAAGTAAGGAGTGTGGAAAGAGTAGACTGAAAACACAAGTTAAATGACATAATAATGCTGAAAAAAAAAAAAGAAATCTAACTTAGCTAGTTAGAATTAGATGAAATTCATGTATCAAAAAAAGGGGGAATATTTATCATTCCTAAGGAAACTAAAATTAGAAGTACCATATGATCTACCAATCCCACCTCTAGGTATAGATCTAAAAAACAATACGATTATCTCAAAGGGTTATTAGTATTGCCATTTTCATTTCAGCTTTACTCACAATAACTAAGATATGGAAGCAACCAAAGTTTTTTCAGTGGATGAATGGATAAAAAAATATTATGTATACACACACACACACACACACACACACTGTTATTATTCAAACATGAGAAAAAGAAATTTCTGTCATTTATGACAAGGATGAAACTAAGGTATTTTGCTTAGCGAAATAAGTTAGAAAGAAAACGCAAATAATATATGGTATTGTTTATACAAGGAATTATAAAAAATCAAATTCACAGAAACAGTAGAAAGTGGTCTTCAGGGGCTTTGGGGTGGAGAAAATAGAAGTAGGTAAAAGGGACCAAACTTTCACTTCTAAGCTCAATAAAGCCTGAGGACATAATTTATTATGTGATAACTATAGTGAATTGCTTTGTATCGTATAATTGAAATTTATTGTGAGATTGAATCTAAATATTCTTACCTAAGGTAGAAAAATAAAGCATGCATTGAAATTTTTCAGTTGATATCCACATGCCAAATACAAGAAGTTCTAAAAGAAAATTCAATAATATGGTATTATCTCACTCTTTAAGTAAGTTCAACTTTTAAAAGTCCCATAACGATGTCATCACTTATTACAATTGAGTTAAGAAAATGATGGAATGAAAATATGGGATCTTAAAAACATACAGTTTTTTAACACAAAAATAGAAAGGCCAACGCAAACAACTTTACCTAAGTGAACCATTTGCTTCCTAGGAGAAAATAAAGTTAGCAGAAGTTTTCATATTTTGTGAGAAAAAAAGCTTGAATTATTTAAAGGTATAAGTTGGATGTTCATAGCTTTGGTTTTTAATTTCCTTAACTATTAAGTTGCAAAAATGTGTTTATGCCATCAAAAAGATTATTTCCATTGCAGCATTAAAGAAAAAAAAAAAACAAGAGACTACTGTTTTTACTTTTAACCAAGTGGCTTAGTTGTGCAAAAGACTCAAAAATAAATTATTTGGGAAAAAAGAAAGTTATCTAGTCTAGTTATATTTACTCATCATGCATTTCATCATTCTTTTTCTCTTTATATTTTCTCTCATCTGTCTCAAACTCTGTTCCTAAACTGTCAGAATCAATAAATATGAGAGGAAGCGCCATCTGTGGGAGCCTACTGGAATTCAACTGGAATTCATCGGGAATATAATATTTCGACAAAAATATGAAGTTGGTGTGAAAACTAGCAATGTGTAAAAACAGAGAAGAGCATTTCTAATTGAGCTAACAGATAGTGAAATTTCCTCCTGCAGAAGCATGCCTGACATCTTCGAGGATCACAAGGAGGTTGGTAGAGCTGGAGCAGAGTGAAGGGAACTGTTAGGACATGCCTGCTCAGCGGAGAGAGTGTCCTCGACGAGGGAATGAAAACTCACCCCTGAGGGTAGTAAAAATATCTTACTTTATGTAGAAAGCAGAGATATGCACAAAGTACATAGAGAAAAGTGTCGCATATTTGTGGTTGTGAACTTTCATGGACATGGACTACGAAAACACATCTGCGAAGGCACCTTAGTGGGTTGAGGTTGTGGGAGAAACAAGGCCGAGAAACACCGTGTTAGAGGATGAGATGAAAGAGGTAACAGGGCTCAGACTGTACTTTTTATGAGGCTTTTGCTTCTTCATTGGGAAGCGTGGAGAGACACTTGTGGGTTTGAAAAAATGAGGAACTGGCTCTGACTATATATTAATGGTGTCATTGTGACTGCTGAAGTGAAATACAGAGTGAATTCGAAAATAGGGACACTCAAAATAATTCAGGCTCCAGATGATGATGCCTTACCAGAATAAACAGTGGAAATGACGAGTAATGGTTGGATTCTGGCAGTTTTTGAAGTTAGCATTAGCAGGACTCTAACATAAAACGTGGTGGGAGAGCAAAGAAGAAAGTCAAGGGTCAAAAATGATTTTTGCCTTGAATAACTGAAAACGTTGTATTTCTATTAAATAAGTTGAAAAAAATGTACTCGAAGGAGATGTGGGATAGAGAAATCAGGTGTTTGTTTTTGGATGAACATGTTAATATGAATTTTTCTTTTAAACATACAAATAGAGCTGTGGGATAGGATGCAATTTGGCCTGGAAAACATAATATGTGTGCTTAACTAAGGGACTGATATATCACACAGGAAATGCATGTAGATATTAAAAAGGGAAAGTTCAAGCACTGAGTCCTGTGATGTTCACATGGGAATAGGTAAAGGGGAAGAGGTGAAACCAGCAAACAAGACTGAAAGGAGTAACAATAATATAGGGGTAAAACCAAGTAAAGGTATTGCCCTTTACTGGTGCCAAGTGAAGAACCAGTTTCTAAGATGAATGAGTGATCCACCTTGTCTAAGGTTACTGCAAATTCAAGTAAGATGAGTATTTATTATTAGATTTCCAAATATAGGGAATAGTTTGAGTGGGCTTTTGAGGCAGAAGTTCAACTTGTGATAGATTTTAAAGGAGATGGAAGGAGGAGCATACGAAATAGTACTGTGATGCAACCAGGTGTTAGTTAGATGTATTTTTTTTTTTCCGAGAGTGATGAATTATACTCCTGAGCCTGAGTACCTCATGCATTATCAATCCAAAATACAATCAGCTGTTGTTTCTTCTCACATCATGTATTCTCCTTTTCCATATCTTGTCATTCTTTGATGAAATTTTATTCTTTGCTCTTAGTATCTTCTATAGTTTCTTCCTCATTTTCTCTCTCTCTTCTAGTGCTCTTTCAATTCACTCACTTCTCCCTACATGTTTCTGGTCTGTTATTCAATCACTCTGCTAATTTCTTTTTTTATTGAAATGATTTTATTCCCATTGCGAAAATTCCCATTTGTGACTTTTTCAAATTTTCTGGCACCTCCACAATACCCGAACCTCAGGAACTGACTTTTTTTTTTTTGCTATGTCCATTTCTATGTCTTACCATTTTAGTAAATTTAGATATTTTTGCTTTATAAATAAAATTCAAGAACACCATCATTTCATGTCTTTTTTACAAGTGCGCACAACATGAAATGTGGGCTGTGACATCCAAATTCTAGTTGCCCTGGAGGAGAGCATCTTCAGACATTTCCTATTTATATTTTTCTATTATAATTATATTTTACATTTATAGTTACATATTCATATCCCCCCCATCATTGAAAGAAATCAGTCTGCCTGATGGTTTCAAGGAGAGTCCCCACTCCCCACACTTTCCTTTTTATCTCTCTTTGTCATTTATGGTGAATAGCTCTAAATGATAGAGCAGTTCTGACAAACTTCAACCACAATGATGCTGCTTGTCATTCTTTCATGTCAGAGCATACTACATGTACAAAAGCCACTATTTTCCTAAAGATCACCCATGTAATCTTATTACTTTTATTTGAAAATCTTGTCTCTGGTCAATAAATTTCCTGTTTAGACTTAATCTCCTGACCATTTGGTTTGGTGACTTTCTCCTCAAAAGTTTGGTGATTCTTGTTGGCCTATTTATACTGATAATTGGAACTTTAAATTTAAATTTCCTTAGTTTTTATCTCCTGACTCAATCTGCCTTATGCACCTCATTACCTTGGGTTATTCAATCATTTTCAATGTTCAAGGGGCAAGATAAATCAATTAATTTGAAGATATGAATGAAATTATTTACATCATGGAATCTTAGAAATGACAATTTTTCGTATTACCTTTGTAATTTATATGTGATTTATTTTCATTGAAAATCAAAGTTGAAAAATGTAATGTATGTACCGGATACATATTTTTAAAAATTAATATAGGTTTTGAAATAATTATACCTTTACCACCAAAGGTAAAGCTTCAGAAAAAAAGATAGATTTTAGGTGAATATGATACATCACTATAGATTTATGCTCAGTAACAAATGTACCCTTCTGGTCAGTGATGTTGATAGAAATAGAGACCGTGCATGTGTGGGGCAGGGGACATGGGAAATCTCGGTACCATCCTCTTAATTTTGTTGTGAATCTAAAACTGGTCTCAATAAAAGGTCTTAAAAATAATCCTAGAGAAATAATTGTATGTTTTTTTGACGATGCTAAAAATATGCTCTTTATAAATGGTGAGATTACCATCATACCAAATTTCGGTAAGTGAATATGCCTGGTGCTTACAAATATATCTGTTTATTTTGAAACAGGATTCAGAATCAAACTTATGGCTGAACAATTTCACATATTCACACTTTGTGTCCAGCTCTGAAGTTGCTGAGAACCTGAAATACAGAGAATCTTATGTCATTAATTTAGTAACATATACCTTAATATTTTGATAAATAAACAATTCATTTAACCCAAGTTTAGATGAATATTTAATGAATATTTACATATCTAAGTCTGAATATATCTCATATAATTTTTCCATGGAAACAAATAATTGTCTTTACATAATATTTTACTTTGCTTTTTGTTTCCAAGATTAATTTTTTCAAGGCATAAAATATTTGCGTTGTCAGGTGTCTTACCATTTGGAAGAGAAAGATGAGTCATTTGGCCACACCAATAAGTTATCGTTTCTGTGGGAGAGTCCAATCCATGAAAAGCCATTGAAAAACTTCAAAAAATTCTAAACAAAAAAAATTTTTGAGAAGTCAAGTCAAAGCTTGTACTTTCACTTGAATTTAAAAAAACAAATAAATTTAATTCTTTCTAATTGATAGTCTTTTAATTTACAATATATTGTTACAACTTGGACACATTAAGAAAATCTATTGATTAGTATGACTAAGTGAAGAGGACAGATTGATAACAATAACAATTCCAGAGCTCTGAAAATTGAGCAGACTAATAAAGTGTGGAATATTTATTACTGAAAAAGATTTTAGAAATTTCAGTGAACTGGAACAAATATGTAGTCTTCTTGCCTACTCTTCCTATATCGCACCCCATCACTATCTCATCTCAGGTGTAAGAAAAATGACAGTTTTTACAGTTTGGGGAAGCTGCAAATATCAGTGGTGTTGTTGCTACAGAGACAGACTTGATTCATAGTTGGGGAAGGGGTGGTAAATTGTCCACCACTTTTTCAGCTCAAAGTGCTCTATTTGCTAGGTAATAAGTGAGAAAAACGTGCTTTTTCCAGTCTGAGGTAGTAAAAACTTGGAATATAATATGGTGGGGTGGTAAGTTTCCTAGAGTAACTTTTTACTTCATGTATTCTAGACTAGATGCTGGAGATGCCAGTAAACCACAAACACCAATGAGTATAGACAAAAGTCACAAGAAAAGTCTTTTCTCTCCAGTCAAAGGAACATGAAAGGAGCAAGATAAAATGACAAAAACTTTGAGACACTAATTGCCTTATTCCAACCAAGAACTATTAAAAAGTCCAGCAAAGTACAACTCAGGAATAAATGGGAAATGAAGACATTCTCAGGTAAAAAACTAATAAAATGTGTCACTACCAGGCTATCTTTAATAGAATAACTAAATAGAATTGTCTAAGCAGAAAATAGATGCCAAATAAAGGACTCTTGGGTTATCAGGAAGAAAAAGAAATCAGAGAAAGAGAAAAAATATATCAGATTTATCAAGTTTTCTTTTTTTCTGTTTTCAAAATTGTTTAATAGTTAATACAAAATTATAAATTAAAGTAAATTTTATCATTCTCCCATGAGATTCTCAATGTATGTCGTTAAAACATTTAAGACAATTATATTATGAATGGACACAGTAAAGGGACATAAGGGAAGTAAGTTTTCTCCATTTTACTCGAACTCCTGCAGGTTATGTAGACTGTGATTTATACACAGTAGTCTCCCTTGATTCTTGATTTCATTTCCTGTTTCAGATACCCTCAGTCAACTTGGAACCGAAAGTGTAAATAGAAAATGCCAAAATGAGAAAGTTCATAAATTTTAATTAGGTTGGTCCTGAGTAACGTGGTAAAATCTCACACTGTCCCACTCCTTTCTGCCCAGGATCTGAATCATTCCTTGTTCCAACGTAACCACACTGTACATGGTCCCCACCTCTTAGTGCTAGTTACTTAGTACTAAGTCAGTTGGTTATCAGATCCACTGCCTCAGTGTCTCAGAGCTTATATTCAAGTAAGCCTTATTATACTTAATAAGGGAACCAAAGCTCAAGGCTAATGATTCTGGCAATTTGGATACGCAAAGAGAAAGTGTAAAGTGCTTCCTTTAAGGAAAAAAGGTGACAAACCTTGACTTAATAAGGAAAGGAAAAAATTTTATGCAGAGATTGTTAAAATCTACAGTAAGAAATAAACCTCCATCTGTGAAATTGTGAAGAAAAAAGAAATGTGTGTTAGTTTTGCTACTGCACCTCACTAGATAAGAATAGTAAGATATTTTGAGCTAGAGATGAGAGACCGCATTTATACAACTTATATGACAATATGTTGTGTAATTTTATTAGTAGTTATTTATTTTTTAGTAGCTATTTTATTAGTAGTTATTCCTGTTAAACTCTTACTTTGACTAACTAGTAAATTAAACTTTATCAAAGATATGTATGTATGAGAAGAAACATCATATATATGAAGTTCAGTACTCTCTGTGATTTGAAGCATCCACCAGGGTCTTAGAACATATCCACTAATATACGATGGGAATACTGTGTGAGCATATAATGTTATATACACATAACATTTTATACATTTTCATTTTTATAAAGATATATAAAATATATTATCTCTATATTATACTGATGAGAGCATATATATATATATATATATATATATATACACACATTAAAAAATCTAAAAGTAACTCTTCCGTGTTCTGATTCTTATGAGATGTTACTTAAAATTTTTTTTGCACTTGATTAATTCTCCACAGGCAAGAATTTGAATAGTTTAAGAAATTTCAAATATATGTCATAATTTATTCATATTATTTAAATAAATATACCAATGTTCTTTTTTATTTTATTGTATATTAATTGTACCTAGGTTGCATCACATCCAGCATTGGTAATCTCCCACTACAAAAGATGGGCTAATAGAAAGACAGGAGAGCAGAGACATATACCTTCTATAGGCCAGAAAGGCATGCATCCTTTAGGGGGAGACCAGGTTACTCTTGGAAACAAACAATATCTGTGATCTTCACAGGCTGCACCATGAAAGCTGAGAGTGAAACAAGAGTGGAAAAAGTAGATTTCACATTGATGTGTCACTTAAAGTTTGGACAGGAAATTCTTACACTTGAGCTATTTTGGAGATAGTTTATCTCATCACACACACCCAGAATGTAGGACACTCTCTCTGGCCTGTGGTGTGTATTTAGATTGTCCGCTGGCACGTGTCTCTGAGAAATGGTTGTCTTATTCTAAAAGATATCAGGGGACAAAAGACTTGACCACTCATGCTGTTTTTTGCTTCCATCTCAATCACAAACTCTGAAAATTTAAGCCTTGGCAAGGGCATCCTAGATGTGTAAATTCTACTCTTAGGCAGGGATGCTATATCCTTGAATTACATACTTCTTTTCCTTTTATCCTCATTATGGCATTTCTATTTTAATGAAAACATCTAAAATCACAATTTTCTAACAACAGGTATGTAATGATATGTGTCATTAATATTTTGAATAATTACTGCATTTTCAATTTTATGGTAACTTTCACAATGATCACCACTTTCCAGAATTGTCTTCTCAATATCTCCTTGCGAGTTCTTAAAATTTTTTCATTTATTTATGATTCTGAGATAAGTTCTTTAGATCTTTTCTGACATGGCAGAGATTAAAATATTACATAACAATTATAGTTTTTTAATTCATCTCACAATGACAACTATCATATTTTAATAGGAATGTTTGTTTTAAATGATAAAAGACGAAGTCTATATAGGAGGAAAACAACAGGTAATTACAAAATATTTTTTCAACCAAAAAATGAAGAGGGCAGAAAAAGTACACTTTAAAAAAACAAGTTAAAGTCACCATATAATAAAAGAAATAAAACTTTACAGCATGATTGTTTGATTTACATTTATGTGAAATGATTACCACCATAGTTTCAGCTAACATCACCTCTTATAGATACTGTAAAAAAAAGAGAGAGAGAAGAATATAAAAAAAATTTTTTTCTTCTGATGCGACCTCAGGATTTACTTTCTTAACTTTACAGTAGTTCCCCCTGATCCACATTTTGCTTTCCATAGTTTCCATTAAAAACAGCCAACTGCAGTCTCAAAGTATTAAACTAGAAATTTTAGAAATAAACAATTCATAAATTTTAAAATGTGCTCCATTCTGAGTAGTTTGGTACAATCTTTCCTCAGTTTGACGCATGTCTCCAACCATCCCGTTATCCAGTGTATCCGAAATATGAATGCTTTGTACCTCATAGTAGTCACATAGTAGCACTCTCAGTTATCAGACAGACTGTTTTGGTAACACAATGTTTGTATTCAAGGCGCCCTTATTTTACTAAAATTATGGAACAAGATCATCAAATGGAATGCGTCATTAGAGTCACCTGTACGATCAGCAAAGGGTTACAACCTCCACAGCAACAATCTGATGAGTTAAAAAAGAAAGACAGCAATTTTTGATGCTCTCCAAAAAGTATGTAGCAAAAATACCCTCAACTATAATAGATCCTTAACCACTGACATTATCTATCTCTGACACCCAACCACTGATATCACCATGGTTTGATGATTGAGCATCATCCTAAGCAGATGATCCTCCTTCTGACATTAGGACAGAAAGTCACTAGTAGCCTTATGCTATGTCCCAGTACCTATGTCATGCATCTCTCACTTCATGTTATCAAGTAGGCATTTCATCATCTCACATTATCACAAGAAAAGGAAAGTGAGTACATTTCAATAAGATATTTTGAGAAAGAGAACATAGTCACAAAACTTTCATTATAGTATATCATTATAATTGTTCTATCTTTTCTTAGTTATTATCGTTAATCTCTTACTATGCCGAAGTTATAACAAACTTAATCTTACATATGTAGGTATAGGGAAAATGGTATATATGGTGTTCAGTATCATTCACAGTTTTAAGTATGTTCTAAGGGTCTTGTAATATATCTTTGGCAGACATGAGGGAGCTACTGAATATTGAATATCAGTGTTAGCTATAACCATTATGTTGTATATTACATCCCTGGTACTAATTTATCTTATACCTGGACTTTGTACCTTTTGGCCACCTTCCTGCAATTCCTCCTCCCTCATCCCCGCACCTTTGATCACCATAGTCTGACATCATTTCCTATGAGTTTGTTTTTGTTGTTGTTTTTAGATTCTACTTAAGCAATCATACAGTATTTGATGACTACAGCTTTATTGTTCAGCTTGAACAATCAGGAAATGTGATACTTCCTGCTTTGTTTTTTTCTTTCAGATTTCTTTGGATACTTAAGGTCTCTGGTGGTTCCACAAAAATTTAGAAGTGTTTTTTGTGTTTAACCTCTCTGAATATGCCATTAGAATCTTGATAGAAATTGCCTTGAATCTATAGATGGGTTTAGGTAGTATTGGTAACTTAAGAGTATTAATTCTTCCTATACATGAATATAGGATACCTTCCCATTTAATTATGTTTAATTTCTTTCATCAATATCTTGTACTTTTCAGCATAAAAATATTACCTCCTCTGTTTAATTTGTTCATGAGTATTTTTACTGTTTTTTTTAATTTATTTATTGAAATTACTTTCAAGTATACAGTACATTGGTTAGACATCTATGTAGTTCATAAAATGATCCCCCCAATTGCTCCCTCATTATACCTAGCCATCACATTAGTGCTAACTGCATTACTGTTCTTGATACTCTTGTAAATAGAGTCAATTTCTTCTTCTTTTTCAGAACTCTCATTGTTAGTGTATAGAAATGCTACTGACTTGAGAGTTCATTTTGCAATGTTACTAAGTTCATTCATTAAAGCTTACTTTTGGTGGAACCATGAAGATTTTCTACATGTAAAATCGTGTCATCTGCAATTAAAGACAATTCAGCTTCTATCTTACCAATTCTGATGCTTTTGATTTCTTTTTCTTGCCTGATTGCTGTAGCTAGGAATTCCAATACTATGTGAAATAGAAGTGGTGAGAGTGGGCACTTTTGTCTTGTTCCTGATCTTAAATGAAAAGCTTGATCTTTTTACCTTTGAGTATAGCTGTCGACTTTCATATGTGTCTTTGCTATGTTGAGATATGTAGTTTTTATGCCTAACATGTTGAGTGCTTATTATTGCAAATTTTAAAATTAACCAAACATTTTTTTCTGCATTCATTGATATAATCATATAATTTTTTTCATTTATTCTATTAACGCAAAGTATCACATTAATTGATTTGTATATGTTGAACAATACTTGCCTTCAAGGCATAAATCCCACTTAATCAAGTCGAATAATTCTTTTAATGTGCTGTTGAATTAGTTTTGTTAGTATTCTATTTGAAGTTTTGCATTTAAATTTATCAGAGATCTTAGCCTGTAGTCATGCCTTTCCCTTGTTTTCATTTCAGGAAAATGCTGGCCTCATAAAATAAGTTTTGCTATGCTCGCTCCTCTTCAGTTTTTGAAGGAGTTTGAGAAGGATTGGTGTTAATTCTTCTTTACATGTTTGGTAACATTTTCCAGTGAAGCCATACGGTGTGGTGTTTTCCTTCATTGGGAGTTTCATTATTGTTTCAATTTTCTTACTATTTGTTAATCTGTTTATATTTTCTACATATTCTGAATAAGTCTTGGTAGGTTCTATCTTTCTAAATACTTTTATTTCTTTTAAGTTGTCCCGTTTGTTGATATATAGTTGTTCATAGTAGCCTCTAATGATTCTTTGAATTTCTTTGGTTATAATTGTTATCTCTCCTTTTTCCTTCATAATTGTGTCATTTTTGGTCCTATCTCTTTTTCCCTTAGTCGACCTGAGGGCTTGAGAATTTTTTTTATTTTTTCAAAGAACCAACTTTTAGTTTGGTTAATCTTTTCTACTGTTTTTCAGTTCTCTATTTCATTTATTTATACTTCAATGTTTATGATTTCCTAACTTCTGCTAACTTTGGGCTCACTTTGTCTTTTTCTACTTAAGGCATAGAGTTAGAATTTTTATTTGGACTTTTTTTGCTTCTTAATTTATGCATTTATTTCTATAAACTTTTCTCCTAGGACTTCTTTTGCTGTATCCCATCATTCTGGTATATTGTGTTTCAAATTTGTTCAAGAAACACTACATTTTCATAAATTAAATAATCTCTTTTCCCTATATTACCAAATTATAGAACTATAAAAACTAGATCATTTATTAATGATGCCAAAAGATGTAAAGCTCTAATGTTGCCTTTTTAAAATTGATACACTTATTCCTATAGTCATTCTCTTTGATATTCAATTAAATAACTATATCTAAATAAATGTATACATGATATATATATATATATATATATATATATATATATATATATATATGTCTTTGCCACATGTAAAACTATAGTTTTTCTGGCATTTACTTTAATGAAATCAAAACTTGGACAATATAAAGTCGCAATTAAAATTACTCAAAATAACAAGTAGCTATAATTTAATCTTTAGTGTGTGGTATATATATATATAAGATATATATACATATCTTATATGTATATATATGCAATCACATATTGGTATGCATGACTATTTCTAAACTCGTAATACCTAGTGACTTAAGAGAGATAAACAAAATTTAAATTCAATAACAGGTGAAAATATTCTATTACTATGATGGCAAAATGCATATATTTTCCAGAAATATTCTTTAAAGAATAGAATTATTAATTTTAACTAAAGAAAATATTTAAGAATATTTTAAAGATGAAACACTTATTCTGGATAAAAACTTGAATATACAGAAAGAAAAGAAAATTTGCAGAAAATAATTTTGTGTGTCCCTCTATGTAGATATTGAGTGGATAAAATAATAATACTGTTGAGTGGATAAAGTAATAATTCTAATACAATATAAATATTTGTACTAAAATTCAAGAAGAAAATAATGTAAAGCAATAAATAATTGATTAGACTCTAATGAGTAAAGAATGTATACTATAAAGTGGAAGCCACTAATAAAAGAATATTTTAAAAATATTAAGTCAATGAGTTTTAACAGAGGACAGCAAAAATAGAATTATTTATTGTGAAAGGTAAGAAAACAAAAAAGCTGGAGCTCAAAAAATGATAGCATTGATCTCAAATAAATGATAACTATATAATGTCTAATAATTATAAATATATTTGCACATATAAATAAAAATGTAAATAATACTTATATAACTTCATTTAAACTATATTAAGCATAAGTCAAAAAATTTTCTATCTAAATTCCAATGATTGTATCTAAATATAACTGCTTTCTTAATGAGATTTTTTTTAACATAAACATATAGAGAGATGAAAGTAGTAAGATAAATTAATAAACTGTGCAATATGAACCAATAGAGTAGAAACTGCTATTTAATGTGTGGGTGAAATTTAAGGCAAGAACCACTGTTGGATATAATGAATTATGTTTTCCATAACACAGATTGAATGTCCAAACCATTAACAATATATTTGTTTTAAATCTGTATGTACCTAGTAAGTTTAAAATAGGTAAAAAAGTGAAAAAGTAAACAATCACAAATGAGATTATATTCAATTAAATCCATATGAAGAAGAAAAAACTGTACAAAATCAAGACAATAAACAAAATTACAGTAGAAAAGATCAACAAGGTCAAAGTTATTCACTTTGAAAATACTTAATAAAATTGGTAAATAACTGTTGAAGAAAAAAACTGATTAGTTTATGTCTAGAATAAACATGTGAATAGCATTATTACTTTTACAGATATTAAGCAATTAACAAGGCCATATTATGAGTACATTGTAATATCTGTACGAAATAGAAATGTATGAAAATGCAGTGAAAAAAATAGAAACCTCATTACATGTAGCATGATTAGAGAAATTGAGTTAATTTTATAAACTGTCCTACAAAAAAATATTCTTCAAGCTCATTCTAATCTTTTTGTACACGTGGATAAAGAAATATAATTTCATCGAGGTATAGTATGTTCTTTTGTGTTTTTATGTGCTGATTTCTAAAGAAGGACAATACAAAATGATCATTGTGGTTTTATTTTAGAAATACAAATTTAATTTAATGTTAGAAGGAGATAGAGGTGATTTATTTCATAAACATTACACAGAAAAACATGATTCTAAATGATGCAAAAATAATAAAAATAAAACTATGATTGTTTATAAAATTGATTAGAAAAATAACAATATTATGGAATAGTTTTCACATAACAAAGATATGATGAAAAAACTTTAAAACAAACTTTATACTTAGAGATGAAATACTTAGATATTTTTCCTAAAATAGAGAAGACAAATATAGATGCTTTACTGTTTCTTCTATTAAACATTGGAAATAAAACCCTAGCCTGTGGAAACAAGTCAGAAAAAAAAAAGTAATTTTACCTGGGTAGAAGAAATAAAACAATTATTTACAGGTGAAATAGCTGTTTTGTAAAACTTTAGAATAATATTTGCGTAAAATGATAGAATTAATATATAAAATCAGTGAAGTCATTGGATATAAGATCAACATGTAAATTCAATTGTATTTCTGTTTAAAACAGTAAAAAATTACTAAAGAAAACTTAAAGATGTTACTTACATAACTTTGACTGTGAAATACCCACATTTCTATAAGACTTCAATATACTAAAATAAAAAATATATATTTGAGGATAAAATATATTTTATCCTTCTTAATATAAGGAAGGATAAAATATGATATTGATTGGAAAAGTTAATGTAATCTTTAAAAATTACTTAAATATTAAAGCAGTTTCAAACAATCCCAAGAGTTATTGTTTTTAACAGCTGTATTGACATGTAATTTACACAGCATAACATTCATCATTTTAGAGTGTATACAACAGTAATTTTTAATATATTTGCAGAGTTTACAACCATCACCACTATCAAAATTTAGAAAGGTTTCAGTCCTCAGATGAAGCAGTGTACCAATTAGCAGTTATTCCCTATGCCCACCATCCTTCAACTCGTGGCAGCAGCTAATTTGCTTTCTGCCTTTGTGGGTTTCTCTGTTCCTGGTATTTCATATAAAGGAACCAATACACTATGTGATCATTGAGAAACGTTGAATGCCACAGTTATAATGTTGGTCTAAAAAAGCCATACACTGAAAGTAATGATATCTATACTTTTGGTTGTGTATATTATTCGGTAATAATCATTATGAAACATTTTTCATTATTAGAACAAATAGTATAATTCATTTTAAGACTTCTGCAATCATAATATTATTTTATTTCATGAAAAATAAAGTTACTCAACAGAATCCAAACTCAAGTGTTTTAACTCTAAAGCTAATGCTTGCAGAAAAACCTTTTTGAAGATCCACACTCAGTTGCTATGAGACCAGATGAAGATAGCAGAGCACAGTTAAGATTGCTAGATGATGATCCTATTATCCTATAATGGAGAAAAATGCATAATTCTCTTGTTATATCACATGGGGACAAGTTATAACACAACATCATTTTCATGTAACTGTAATAGAAGAATGCTTTTAAAATACGTAATGACATTTTCCATATAATACTAGTAAGAGCTGGTTAATAGGGAAACTGGGTAGTCATTTTTTAATATCTATATCAATGTTTCATTAACTTTGAATATCATTCTTCATGTTTATAATTCAATGTAAACAAATGCATTCATAACACTCTTCTGAATTTTCATTTCTTATATTTTCCTTCTGTAGAGCAAATAAAAACGACTTACTTTAGTGTAAAGTTTGAACCATTCAGTGATTTCCATGGCTGATCACTGCTTTGACGATAGACTCCAATCCATGATGGAAGGAATAGGGAATTCAGAAATTTCTACTCCAAAATAAAGAAGTTTTATTTAAATAGTCATCGTGAAAGTTGGCATCACTTTTTAAAACGCAAGTAGTGCATTCTGCAAGGTTCTCAATTTTTAAAAACAAAATGAGAGTGTTGGATCCTAATCTAACACTAGACACATTAAAATTTAAAACCATTTTTATATTGCCAAGAACATTCAGCATTATTTGCATCTTTGTTTTAAAAATGACTTTAAACATTTATACCTAGTAGTTTTAATCTTCTGTTTATGTTACTGAGGAACATTCTGATTTATGTAATTAAATAGTTATCCATGTTGACAATCAACAAAGCAAGGCTTTAAAGAAGTTTCCAGATAACTATGGCATTGTTTCTCCAGAAACTATGAATAAATCAGTGTAGTTTTCTACTATGTTTTTTAAACTTTAGGGTTTAGGGGTAAAAAAAATTAAGGCATTGCCATTAAGAAAATAAATGACATGGAAACCAAGTTTTAGATGTGGGGGCCACAAAACATTCTTTCACCAGATAAGCCCTTGCTGATCTGTTTCTGTTTCAGTGGAATCTGTTTCTGTTTCAGACCTGGTGTGAGAGACTCATTTCTCTGCTACTCCTTACTAATCACAACAATAAATTCTGGAACTTGTGGCAGATTCAAGTAAAGGAGAACTCTGAAAGGTGGAAAGAGGAAGGGAAAATGATTTAGGCCCCCCGGATTAGGGAACAACAGACGACAGAATTTTTTATCACCCACTCAACAGAAGAGTGTGACCTAGGCCTGCTTTTTCCCAATCTACCAATAGGAGGTGGCTTAGGGAAGCCAGTGCTCCCCTGCTGTTAGGGTAGGATCCTACCCAGCAACACCAGGCAAGCCTGCAGGGTGATCCACCAGGACACCTGCTAACAAAACAAGCCAGGGGAAGTGCTTCTCCTTCCCCAACAAGAGTCACCAGATGTGGAGCCTTGGAATTAGACTAACAAAGGGAATCCTATGACTAAAAGTCCTGGACCCAGGAAGACTCTTTATCCCTCAGAGCAGGAGACTTTGTTTCACAACCAAATTAACCAAATAGAATGTAATTTAAAATGTTATGTTCACATAATTCAACAGTAAAAATTAAATACAGGTAAATGCAATAATGTAAATGAACAGCACCAATATTAAATGGAAGTGGAAGGAGACAGTAAGAAAAATACATACTGCTTGATTTTATTTATTTGAGATTCAAAAGCAAGCAAAGAGACTTTATAATGATTAAGTCAGGACAGTGGTTAAGTGATGAGGGAGGAGTTGAGATGAGAGGATCTATAGGTCCAGGGCTGTTGAGGACTGAAAACTCAATTTTTTGATCTGATTTGTAATTACACGGTTCCCATCTCTTTGTAATAAATCTGCGCAATCATGATATGTTTAGTTTTCCTAATATAAGGTGAAATTAAATAGAAAAGATTATTTTAGAAAACAAGTGTTTATTGAAACAGTTTTCTATGAAAAAAAAGGATGAGAAATTATCAAATATGTGTTTCTGGTATAAAAATGAAATATTTGAAAGTCAAACAATGGAGTATTAAACAGACTTTAAAATAAAAAACTACAAATATATACAAAAGTATGGATAAATACTACAGGTATAATATTGACTGAAACAAACCTTTAATAAAGTATATAAAAAGTTTAATATTTACCATTTCTTCTTCATTATCTATATAAAGCAGGTTAGAGTTCTTGGAAGCACAGGCCGTCAGACTCTCAGTCCACGTTTTCCTTTCAGTACTAATGTAATAGCAATTGTTGGAATACGTAAACCACTCCTTTGGACAATGACCACAATGATATACTGAAGAAAAATTATGAGTTATTATCCAAAAATATTTTGAATTTTTTAAATGAAAATTAACTTACAGATTTGCATAGGTATAAATATGTGTGTAGATAGCGTATCTATGCACCTTCACTCTTGGTACATATAAAACAAAACACACTCATACACATGCTCACAGAGAAGGGTCACCCTCTCACCTCGTAATTTATATGTCCTTCTAAAGCAAACACCCAAATAAAAATATTCACTCTGCACATGTGCTGAATGTCAATGAACAAAAACACTCTAAAAAAATAAAAAACTCATTAACCAGTGTCACCCTAAAAACTTAATTAAAAATTAAAAATTAAATAAAATAAAAATATTACTTATCTCTTATCTCATTAAAGCAGTAGGAAATTTGAGCCAATGGCAACCACAGATATTGTGTTTTAAAATGAGTATTTTTTTATATTGTTGCCTGAGAGGAAACACTCTCCTACAGTCATTATTTATGAACATTTATTGATCATTTTATAATTTATGTTCTCTGTAAAAACTTTATCTCATTTTACCTAGATTTAGATAGAGACAAAATATAAACTGGGTATTATCATAACTTTGAAAATTATTACATACCTTTCTGCATCCTTGTTGTCGAAAGTGCATTGTTCTTCTCCAGTATTACAGTAGCTACAAAAGTTAAAGTGACTCTTTAAAAAAATTAATTAATCTCAATCATAATAATTTTGTTTTCTAGTTTAACAACTTTTCTATTGTTCAGAATTATAATGATCTGAAATAAAATAAATTTTACCAAGAATAATTAATAAAGAAGTGTAAGGAGATAAATACTATAGCTGAAAGAACTAAACTTCTCCAACTCTTACAATATTTGATTTAACCAATCTCAAAATGAATTAGTTTTCTCAATGTGGTCTTCAAGTCTCTTAACGCATGCCTTTGAGTTATGAAATCAGAATAAATACATGTATATATGTACACATATTTATAAAATTGTTCTAAAATCATTCTATACTTATATTTTGGACAAATTTTTAGAAGAACATTTCAAGTTCAGTCTAAATACAAATATCAATAGAGAGTTTTATGCAATAGTATTCTAAAGTATTAAAGGCACTGATGATTATTAATGAAAAGTTTTCAAATAACATTTGAAAAATTTACTTACAGGGAATAACAGCTATTTTTACTACAGTGAACATCAAGACAAGGCAGATGACCCCTAGGACCCCAGCCATGAGCTTATCTGCCGGTGATGGTAAAGCTGCAGGAAGACAAATGGGAACACTGAGAAAGGACACATGAGACAATTGCTTAGACAGTTTACACACAGAGACTCCACAAACACAGGGAATCGTATACATAAGCTTGGACCCCCAAAACCATATCTATCATTGTAATCTTCCTCAGAATATACTACTGAATTTTCAGGAAATATACTATTTTGTGAATCAAAGACTACACCTTACAATGATGCCTGAATAAAATTAGTCCTGAGATTTCATGTTGCAATACTGTATTCCAACTTCAAGTTCTGATCCTCACAAATGAAAAAAATGTGTTTATCTCCTATTCTTTCCCCATATCTCTGCAACCCTTCTATACAGCCTAGAACAGTTATACTGTGTGTCTATGAAATGTTTTACCTTTGCAGTGGTATTTCTCGTCATTCCCTTGAAGATCCTGGGAAGCATCTTGAAGATTTAATTCTGCGTAGGTTATCTCCTGTTCACTTACTGAGATGGAGCTTTTTGTGACCTTAGGTTTTAGTTGCTGTGCCTTTGAATACTTGGCCACATTCAGGTCTGCATAGGTTACTCCTTGGTTATTCATCTCTGCAGCTGAGTGGTACCAGGAACTGTGTTGTGAGGTAAGCGTACTTGAGAATAAATGGTATATGCACTGATGAGATGACTAGCAGAGTAAAACTGGGTGGAGTATTGAATTCAGTACCCAGTTGAAAAATCTAAAGGTCGTGTTCTAAATGCCTTAGAGCTTTAAACAAGAGTCTCTTGGTTAAATATATGTTTAAAGATATTTTACATTAGATAATATATTATTAGTTTGAACAATGAACCACAATAAATTAGGGAGGAATAAAGAAGTTCATAAATAATAATATCCTCCATATAAGTCAGACTCTATAGAAATGTTTTAATGTCACCAGCATGTCCGAATAAAAATTCAAATTCTGTATTGAAAAAAGGGATCATATTTATGATAATTTTGAAATCCATTAATGATTAAAGACTGGGTGCTCAAAGCTGAGGGATTAGTACTGTTGGCATAATATTCATTTCCTGCACTAAATTAATTTTATTTGGTGACTTTCAGTTATTTAGTAAAGAGAATGTGTTGTTATCAAGTGATTATTTATTTTGAATGACTGTGAAGTTATGAGAAATTATTACAATTTTAAAGAAATATTTCATATGTTGAAAAATGCTACAGACACACAAGTCAAAACCTAAACAATACTTACCAAAAAAAAAATTTTTTTTAAGGTATTTCTGTAACACAAAACCGGCATTTAATTTAAAGGAAAAGATATAAAACTATGAAATGATAAATAGATGTGTACATCATTTATAAAAGAACACTGTCACTTCACACTTCCAAAATGATCCTCTGGATGTCAAAGTCAGTGAGTGTAGCTTTGGTTTTGTGTGCAACGGCAATGATTCAAACAATGTAATTTAATAATTCAGTCAACAGGCTCTGCAGTCTCTGAGTTCTAAAATAAATCTGGCTTTGAAATTTATAATATATGACCTTTAAATACTCCCTTGGTGTTGTCTGACAAACTAATTTACTAATGAAAGTTGAATAAAAATATGTAGATATAATGCATGTAAGACAATGTTTAATCTGACTTTTATAAATTCTCAATTACAAGTTATGCTGATTATTATGTTAACAAATTGTCATATTATTAGTTCTAACTCTTATCAGTTAGACCCTGTAATAGAATTCATTAGACAAGTGTCTCTTTATACATGTGTATAAATGATATGTGGTATCATTTCTTTCAGTGTTCTGTTTAATTTTTTTAAAAATCTTTTGATCACTTATGATTAAACTTAAATTAGCATCTCATGAGAGCTAACTCATCCTGATATTTATTAACAGCCAACTGCTTTTACTTAATCTAAGCACATGAGTAATTAAAGTCTTCACAATTCAAATAATTTATTTTAAGAATCTATTTTTAAAGTCTAGGCTAAATATAAACTATTACTTATAATTATGTCTGTACTGATTGAAAAATCTAAATGTAACTGCTTCTTGTTCTAATTCTTATAGGATTTTATTTTAAATTGTTTGGTTTACACACCCAATTATGCATGTGAGAATACACTTGAATAATTCTCTGCAGGCAAGAATTTGAATAGTTTAAGAAATCCTCCAACACGGTCATATTTTATTTGTATTTTTTACCCAGAATTATTTAAATAAACATACCTATGTTCTTTTTGATTTGATTGTATATCAATTGTACCTAGGTTACATCACATCCAGAATTGGTAATCTCCAAAACTACAAGAGATGGGCTAATAAACAGGAGAGCAGAGACACATACCTTCTGTAGGCCAGATAGGTGTGCATCCATTAGTGGGAGACATGCTTACTCTTGTAAACAAACAGTATCTGTGGTCTTCACAGGCTGCACCATGAAAGCTCAGAGTGAAACAAGAGTGGAAAAAGTAAATTTCACAATAATGTGTCACTTAAAGTTTGAACAGGAAATTCTTACACTTGAGCTATTTTAAAGACAGTTTATCTCATCACACACCTCCAAAATATAGGATACTGGCTGGTGGTATATTTAGATTGTCTGCCTCTGAGAAATGGTTGTCTTATTCTAAAAGATATCAGGATACAAAAGACTTGACGACCCATGCTGTTTACTTGCTTTCATCTCAATCACAAACTCTGAAAACTTAAGCCTTGGCAAGAACATCTTAGATGCATAAATTCTACTCTTAGGCAGGGTTGCTAAATCCTTAAACTTCTTTTCCTTTTATCCTCATTATGTCTTTCTATTACAATAAAAAAAGTCTAAAATCATAATTTTATAACAATAGGTATTTAATGATATTTGTCACTAATATTTTGAAGAATTACTATACATTCAGCTTTATGGTAACTTTCACAATGATCACCGATTTATAAATTTATTTTCTTAATACTTTTGCCCGAATTCTTAAATATTTTATCCATCTTATAATTCTGAAATAAATTAGATTTCGCCTGATGAAAATAATATCTTTTGAAACATAGTATATTAAGTAGTATTGACCTGTATCACCATGGCAGAGATTGAAATATTGCATAACAATTATATGTTTTTATTGATTCATCTTACAATGACACTAATCATTGCATTTTAATAGAAATATTTGTTGTAAATGACAAATGCCCAAGTCTATATAGGGGGAAACCAAAAGTAATTTAAAAATTTCCTTCGTATCCAAAAATTCTAATGGGCAGAAAAAGGAGACTTTTAAAACACAAATTAAAGACACATGAGCAACAAAAGAAACAAGACTTTACAATGTGATTGTTTGATTTACGTATATTGTGAAAATATTATCACCATAAGTTCTGGTAACATTCATCTTCATATAAGTGATACAATGAACACACACACAAAAAAAAATAAAGAAATAAAAATTTCCTCATGACGAGAACTGATAGCATTCACTCTCTTAACAATTTTACTATATAATAGTTCCCTTTATCTGCTTTTCCGTATATGCTATAGCAGTGTTAGCTATAGTCATTGTGTTGTACATTACACCCACAAGTACTTATTTATCCTATACCCGAAGTTTGCACCTTTCTGACCACCTCTCTCCAATTTCCTCCTCCCATCCTATTCCCCACCTTTGGCAACAAACGTCTGATTTCATTTTCTATGACTTTGTTTTATTTTGGCGGTTGTTTTCAGATTTACTTATGTGATCATAGTGTAGATGACTATAGCTATATAGGATAGTTTGAAATCAGGAAGTATAATATATCCTGGGGTTTTTTTCCTTCTCCGATTTCTTTGGCTGTTCAAGGTTTTTTTGTTTTGTTTTTTTTTTTGTGGTTTCATATAAGTTTAGATATGTTTTTTTTTCCTACTTCTCTAAAATATGCTGTTAGAATCTTGATAGGGATTGCATTATTGATGGTCTTTAGTAGTATTAGCAACTTAACAATATTAACCCTTCTAATACAGAAATATGAAAAGCCTTTCTATTTATTAGTGTCTTCAATTTTTCTCAGTAATATTTACTGGTTTTCAGTATAGAGATCTTTCACCTCAGTTTTCCTAAGTATTTTATTGTTCTTGATACCATTTTTCATGTTCTTCAGAACTTTAGTTGTTAGCATATAGAAATGCTACTGATTTTGTATGTTAATTTTGTTTCCAGCAATGTTACTCAATTTATTCATTAGATCTTACAATTTTTGGTGGTGTCATTAAGATTTTTTACATGTAAAATCATGTCATCTGCAAATAGAGACAATTTTACTTCTTCCTTTTAAATTCTAATTCTTTTTATTTCTTTTTCCTGCCTGATCGTTCTAGCCAGGAATTCCAATAGTATGTTAAACAGAAGTTGTGAAGGTGGGCATTTTTGCCTTGATCTTGATGTTAGATGAAAAGCGTTCATCCTTTTACCTTTAAGTATGTTAGCTGTGGACTTGTCATATATGGCCTTTGCTATGTGGAGATATGTAGTTTCTTATGCCTAATTTGTTGAGTTCTTACCATGGCAAGTGTTACATTTTGTCAAATATTTTTCTGCATTTATTAATATGATTATATATATATATGTGTGTGTGTGTGTGTGTGTGTATATATATATATATATATATATATATATATATATATATATATAAAATCTATTAATGTGAAGTATCACACTGATTTGTATATGTTGAACAATCCTTGCATCCCAGGTAAAATCCCACTTGATCGTCATGAATAATCCTTTTGATGTGCTGCTTAATTGGGCTTGATAGCATTTAATTTTAAGTTTCCATCTACATTTACCAGAGATATTGGCCTGTAGTTTTCTAGTCATGCCTTTCTCTGGTTTTCATTTCAGGGTAATTCTGGCCTCAAAAATCAGTTTGGCTGTGTTTACTTGCTTCAGTTTTTTGGAGGAGTTTGAGAAGGTTTGGTGTTAATTCCTCTTTAAATGTTTGGTAACATTTTCCAGTGAAGCCATATGGTGCGGGGTTTTTCTTTATTGGGAGTTTTTCATTACTGATTCAATTTTATTACTAGTAATTAATCTGTTCATGTTTTCTATTTCTTCCTGATTAAGGCTTATAGTTTGTACATTTCTAATATATTTTCATTTCTTTTAAGTTGTTCAGTTTCTTGACATATCGTTGTGCATAGAAGGCTCTAATGATCCTTTGAATTTCTTTGGTTTTAATTGTTGTGTCTTTTTCACTCATAATTGTGTCGATTGGGTCCTATCTTCTTTTTCTTTAGTCAAGCTGAGGGTTTGTGAATTTTGTTATTTTTTTCCAAAGAACCAACTTTTAGTTTGCTTAATCTTTTCTATTGTTTTTCAGTTCTCTATTTCATTTATTTCTGTTCTAATGTTTATTATTTCTGAACTTCTGCTATCTTTGGGCTTAGTTTGTTTTTCTTTTTCTAGTTTCTAAAAGCATAGAGGTAGGTCATTTATTTGGAATCTTTCTTGTTTCTTAATGTAACTGCTTTTAAATGATTCTAACTAAAGAAATATTTAAGAGTCTTCTAAAGACAAAATACTTATTCTAGATAGAAACTTGGATATAGAGAAAGAAAAGAAGATTTGCAGAAAATATATTCTGTAGCTATATCTGTCTGGCTATTGAGTGGATAAAATATTAATGATAAAGTTTCACATTTTAAAATAAATGTTTGTATTAAAATTCAAGGGAGCAAATATGATATAAGCAGTAAATAAAAATATATGATAGGTCTTTTCACTATTGGTGAGAGTATAAAAATACTAATTGATTAGGCTTTAATGAGTAAAGAATGTATGCTGTAAAATGTAGGCCACTAACAAAGAATATTTAAAGTATATTTAATTCATAAGTTTTGATGGAAGATAGTAAACAGAAACATTTATTGTGAAAGATAAGAAATGAAATAAAAGGTAGAGTTCAAAAAATAGTAGTGTTTATCCCAATTAAATGAAAGCTATTTAATAATCATTTACAATATATTCACAAAAATAAATAAGGAATAAAGGTAATAATAATGTTAATAATTTAATAATTATATTAAATATAAATGGAACAATTTTCTATTTAAATTTCAAAAATGTTTATATTTAAAATAACTGCTGTCATAATGAGACACTTCTTTAACATTAGTATAAAGTCAGATGAAGGTAAAAAGATGAAAAAATATACCATGCAAAACAAACCAATAGTAAATTGCTATAGTTAATGTACTGACCCAATTTAAAGCAAGAATCATTGTTGAAAATGATGAAGCATATTTTATTAAAACAGATTAAGTTGTCAAACCATTAGCGATAATTTTTTAATCTGTATGTACCTGGTATTCAAGTTCTCCACATGTAGGAAAGCGAAGAAGTAAACACTTATAAGTAGAAATTTAAACAATTTTCTTCCACTACTTATAAAAGAAACAGATATATCAGAAATTCTATAGAAAGTTTTAAATCAGGCAATTAATCAATACACACAAAGACACACACACACACACACAAAATAATAATATACAACACTCAAAAGTATATAATGTAGAATATGTTTAAATTCACATGAAAATATTAAAAAATACACTGTATACTATATACTCATATTTCAAGGCTATTAGTATAAAATGTATAAAACTGTGATGTCACTGAAGTAGCCATTGGTCATTCAACTAGCCTCTATTAAATAGAAACATAGTGTCTATGGCCATGCTATGCTAAACAAGCCCAAACCCTTCTGCTCTTGAAAGTTAAGCTAAATTAGGCCTGGTTAGTACTTGGATGGAAGACTAACTAGGAAGCCAGGTGCTGTAGGCATAAAAAATAAAAAAAAAGGATTATAAGCTAACAAGTTTCTTGCAATCTGTGAGGTCAACCATTGCCTAAAAACGAATAAATAAGTAAAAGTAAAAATAAATAGTCAGAGATGTAAAACATTTCCAGCCTCACAAAAATTTTTTAATCTCAGTTTGCCAAAAATAAAAGTTAATAACCCAAAATTTAATAATTCTTGTCTAGTTTTAACTTCAGTAAATAAATTTTTAAATAATGTATAGGACTAAAGATGTGATCACAGTGAATGATCAGTTTTTATATGAAGTACAAGAAAAATATAACAGCAAAAATCTAACTTGTGAGATATTCATTACCTTAATACACATTACGAAAAAAGAATAAATTCAAACATGCTTCTCAAGAAAATGGAAAAGCTAAAATTATGTGAAATTAAATACAAATAAAGATAAAAAGCAAAAAAACCCCCCACAAAATCAAAGTAAAAAACAAAGTTATAATAGAAAGGATCAACAAAGTTATTCACATTGAAAATAATTAGTAAAATTGATAAATGACTTTTGTAGAAAAATTGAGAGGATACAAATCTTTTATATCTAGAATAAACATGGAAATATCATTATGCTGTAACAGATACTCAGAAAATAAAGAAATATTATAAACACATTTTAATATCTATATGAAACAGAAAATTATAAAAATGCAGTGCAACAAATAAAAACTTCAGTAAACTGAATATGTATTAGAGAAATTGAGTCAATTTTATCAACTTTCTTACAAAAAAATTCTTCAGGCTTAGATGGTGTCAGTAGTGAAAAATAACGTTAAAAAAAATTGTGCACTTATATAAAGGCTTCCAGGTAATAGAAAAAGAGAAATGCTTCCTGATATAGTCCTGATATTCAAAACTGTTAAATACATAACATAAATAAAAATTTATTCTAATCTCTCTGTGAACATAAAAAGAGAACTTAATCTCAGTGTACCATATGCACTGATTTTTAAAAACGATAATACTGAATATTTATTATGATTTCATTTTAGAAAGGCATGATTGGTTTAACATTTCAAAGAAATAAAGGTAACTTATTTCATAAGCATTACAGAGAAAACATGTATCATGGCAATTGATACAAAATAATAAAAATGCAACGTTGAGTAATTATAAAATCTATTAGAATAATAAGAATATTATAGAATTTCTTTAATATGAGAAAGGTATGATGAAAAAACTTTAAACAAACTTTATACATAAGGATGAAATACTTAAATATTTTGTTCTAAACAAAGGATACATATAGAAACTTTACTATTCCTTCTATTCAACATTGGAAATAAAACCGTAGCCTGTGAAAATAAGTCAGGAAAAAAATAATTGCATTAGGGAAAAAGAAATAAAAGTGTGATCGTTTGCAGATAAAATAGCTTTTTATTTAAAACATTCTAAAGAATATATATTTGAAATGATAGAATTAATACAAAAATTTAATGAAGTCATTAAAGATCAACATGTAAACCTCAATTGTATTTATGTTTAAAGCAAAAAAAAAGTACTAAAAAAATTAAAAATAAGGATGCCAGTTATCAAAAGGCTTCTGTCATGAGTGGTACACATAGAACCGCTCTTCGTGAAGAATCAACATCAAGAATGTCAGTTACAAAATATGACTGTAAAATATTCATATAAGCTTTTAATGCAGAAAAATCAAAATAGAGTAGAAAAATAAAGAAAATCTAATATTTGGAAGGATAAAACATATTGATTATGAGGATTGATATTGTAAAATGACTAATCTTTATAAATTAAAATTTAAATGTAGTTTCAAACATAAGCCCAACTGTTTTTTAACAGCTTTATTGAGATGTAATATACACAGCATAAAATTCATCCTTCTAGACTGTATACATCAGTAACTTTTAATATATTCACAGAGTTTGCAACAATCACCGCTATCAAAATTTAGAAAGTTTTCCGCTCCCCAAAGAAACAGCGTGTCAATTAACAATCATTTCCTATGCCCACTTCCCTTTGGCCCTTGGCAATTGCTAATCTACTTCCTGCCTCTATGGCTTTGCCTATTCTTGAAGTTTCATGTAAAATGACTAACAACATGAGATTTTTTTAGAAAGCTTGAATGCCACAAATATAATGTTGAACCAAAAAAGCCAGACACTAATATTAATGATATCTGTACTTTTGGATGTATATATTGTTTTTCAATACTTCTAATGGAAAAAATGTTTCATTGTTAGAGCAAATAATATATTAATTTAAGACAAGCAATCATGATATTTAAAGAAAAATAAAGTTACCCAACAGAATCCAATTTAAGAGTTTTAACTCTAAAGCTTACACTTGCAGTCATATATTTTTTGAGATCCAAGTGAGTTGATGTGATGCCCGATGAAGATAGCATGGCACAGTTATATTTAGATGATGATTCTGCTATCCTATAATGAGAAAATGCATAATTTTCTTGTTATGTAGTATGGGAACAAGGTATAAAACAATAGCATTTTCATGTGCAATAGAAGATTATTTTCAAAATGGGTGATGACATTTTTCATATAATATTAGTAAGAGCTGGTTATTAGATAAACTGGATAGTCATTTCTTAATATTTATATCAATGCTTCATTAACTTTGAACATCATTCTTCATGTTTATAATTCAATGTAAACAAATGCATTCATAATACTCTTATGAATCCTTAGTTCTGATATTTTTCTTCTGCTATAGAACATATAAAAACAACTTACTTTAGTGTAAAGTTTGAACCACTCAGTGACATCCATGGCTGATCACTGCTTTTACGGAAGACTCCAATCCATGATGGAATTAATATGAAACTCAGAAACTTCTACCACAAAATAAATAACTTTTATTTAAACTACTATAAAAGTTTGTATTATTTTCATTAAATGCAAGTAGTATACTTATTCATGGGGTCTTTAATTTTCAGAACAAAATGAGATTATTGGATCCTAATTTAACACTAGATATAAAGTTGAACTCCGCTTTCATGTTGCCAAAAATGTTCAGCAACATTGTATTTTGATTTAAAATTAATTCTTAAATATTTATGCTTAGTAGTTTTATTCTTCTTAGGTTAATAAGGAAATTTCTGATTCATGTCATTTAGCGGTTACTCACGTTGACAAAACTAAAAGAACAGGGCTTCAAATAACTTTTCAAATACTTTTTAAAAACAAATTTGTTGGCGAGACATCAGAAACATGGCTAGTGAGAGGCATCTCCAGATCTCTCCACTTGAAACAATAAGTTGAACATCTAAACTCAACAAAAAACATGCAAACTCCACACTAGCCCATCTGAGCATGGGATTTGCACATAATAAGAGCTACCATACATCAGAATCCCAGGTGTTGGGTGGTGGACTGGGAGAAACGAAAAAGTTGCCTGTTGCAGCTGCTGGAGCTCTTGTAGGAGGAGGGGAGGGGGAAAGGAAAATGGAATTCCCTGACCAGCCCTATCTGGAAGTGCAGTGAGCACCACGTGCCTGCGGCAGGGCCCAGTCATCAGGGCAGAAAGCAGAGAAGCAGGACGGCAAAGAAAAATGGTTGATTTTTACCAGCCATGGTTATGAAACTGAGGCTGAGCTGCAGTCTCTAATCCCTAACCCAGATGGCCCCTCCCCCCAGAATACCTCAGAGTCCCAGGGGAATCTGAGCAAATGCTACCAAAATCCTTGCTAACCCTGGCAGGAACTGAGACTGAGAGTAGCAAATGTGATTGTGTGATCAAAGATATACAAGAGGAGAAAAAGGCATTACTAAGGCTATATATGTAGAGAGAGAGCAGGGATCTAAGAGGCTTAGACGCCACCTACTGGAAACCAAAAAAAAAAAAAGACATCTTTCCAACACGTTGGAGAGAACATTATATAGTAAATCTTCTTTCTGGGAAGAAAAAAAAAAAGCAGAATACACTTCTATTAATGAACAGGGAGAGAAACAGCCCATTAAACACAATGAACAACCAAGGTGATGAGGCATCTCAGAAAGAAAGAAAAAAATCTTTAGAAAATAATCTTCCGGACATAGAAATATGCAGATGCAAAAAAATTGGATCAATAAATATATATGTATATAACTCTTCTTTTCATATTCTTATGATAACCACACGCCAAAGATTCATAACTAAAGTATACAACATAAAACAAGAAGGACCAGATGAAAAACCCACATAACTCAACTGGAATACACAGAAACACAAGGACGAGGAAACAATGGAAACACCTAGCTACCAGAAAGCAAAATAAAATGGCTATAAGAAAACCTCATATTTTAATAATCACCCTAAATGTAAATGGACTAAACTCACCAATGAAAAGGCAGAAAGGTGCGGAATGTATCAAAAGACAAAATCCAACCATATGCTACCTCCAGGAGACACATCTCAGCTCCAAAGACAAATGTAGACTCAAAGTGAAAGGGTGGAAAACAATATTTCAAAAAAAAGGCATTCAGAGAAAAGTGAGAGTAGCAATACTAATATCAGACAAAATAGACTTCAAAATAAAAAGGTAAAAAATTATACTGAGAGACACTTCATAATGATAAAGGGAGACACACATCATAAAGACGTAGCACTTCTTAATATCTATTCTCTCATTCAGGGAGCCCCAAAATATGTAAAGCAATTACTAACAACTAAAGCGAGAAGCAGACCAAAATATTTCATAGTAGGGAACCTAAATACCCCACTGTCGGATATGGACAGATCACACGCACAGAAGATTAATAAGGAAATAATATCCTTAAATGACACATTAGACTAATGGGACATAATTTGCATTTACAGAAGCTTTCATTCCAAAACAGCTGCTTATCCATTCTTCTCTATCTATTCCATGTACACATGGAATATTCTCAAAGATGGACCACATCCTGGGACACAGAAATAGCCTCAACAAATATAAGTGTTGAATTTATACCAACCATATTCTCTAATCATAGTGCTTTAAAACCAAAGGTCACTGCTCAAAGAAATCAGGAAAAACTACAAACACATGGAGATTAAACAACATACTACTGAAGAATAACCGGCTCAGAGAATAAATAAAAAAAGAGATTAAGAAATACATAGAAACAAATGATAATAACAGGTCTACCTCCAAAAACAAGAATAAGCCCTAATAAACAACCTTTATAATAAGAATAAGCCTTTTTCTTCAAAAACTTTCTCTAATATTTACTGATTCTGACAGTTTAGGAACCGAATGCGAGGCAGATGAGAGAAAATATAACTAGAAAAAGAATGTTGAAATGCATGATGACAAAACACGAACCCTGGACTAGATAACATTCTTTTCAGTAAGAATTTCCCTGATAATTTATTTTAGATTCTTTTGCACAGCTAAGACTATTGGTTAAAAGTAAAAACAGCAGTCACTTTATTGTTTTTATTTTTTTCAGTGCTCTAACGGAAATAATCTTTTTGATGGCATAAACATATTTTTGCAACGTAATGGTTAAGAAAATTAAAAACTGAAGCCATGAAAATCAAACATACCTTTAAATGATTCAGGCTTTTTTTCTCACAAAATATGAAAACTTCTGCTAACCTTTTATTCTCTTATGTACCATATAATTCACTTAGGCAAAGTTGTTTGCATTGGACTTTCTATTCTTTTGTGTTAAAAATTGCATGTTTTAAGACTTTCATCCCATCATTTTCTTACCTCATTTGTACTTCTCAGAATATACCAGATACTAAGTGATGACACATTCACAGAGCTTTTAAAATTTGCACTTAAAGAGTAAGATAAAATCATATTCTAGAATTCTTTTAGAACTTCTTGTATTTGGCATGTGCATATCAATTGAAAATGTTCAATGCCTGCTTTATTTTGTTACCTTTTTCTCCCTTAGGTGAGAACACTTAGATTCAATCTCATAGTAAATTTCAATTATACGATACAAAGCAACTCACTATAGTTATTATGTAATAAATTAGATCCTCAGTCCTTATTGAGCTTATATCTGAAAGTTTGGTCCCTTTTACCAACTTCTCCATATTTTCTTCACCCCTTTGCCCCTGGCAACCACTTTCTACTGTCTCTATGAATTTGATTTTTCATAATTCCTTGTATAAATGATACCATACATTATTTGTGTTTTCTTTCTAACTTATTTCTCTAAGCAAAATACCTCACAGTTTCCTTGTCACAAATGACAGAAATTTCTTTTTCTTATGTTTGAATAATAACCTAGTGTGTGTGTGTGTGTGTGTGTGTGTGTGTGTGTGTGTACTCATAACATTTTTTTATCCATTTATCCATCGACAAAACTTTGGTTGCTTCAATATTTTAGTTATTGTGAGTAATGCTGCTATGAAAATGGCAATGCTGATATCCCTTCGAGATAATCGTATCATTTTTTAAGATCTATACTCAGAAGTGGGATTGGTAGATCATATGCTACTTCTAATTTTAATTTCCTCAGGAATGATAAACATTGCCCGTTTATTGATACACGAAGAGTAGGATGAAAATAATTCCATCTAATTCTAAGTAGCTATTTTAGATTTCATGTACTTTTTTTTTTTACATTAGTGTGTCATTTAACTTGTGTTTTCAAAGTCTACTATTTCTACCCTCACTTTTGTCTAATAAAAATTTTTAAAAATTACATTTTTCCCCCTACATAGTGAGACTTGCACTTTTGTCATTAACAAAAAAATATTTCTATAAAAATACAGAAAACTAGTTATGATTCATGGATGAATTAATGAATTAAATAATGAGTAATATTTAATATTTCAATGTTTTCTTTGTGACACAGTTCAATGCTGTTTTAATGTTTTATTTTTCACAGGCACTTATTTTTATCAGAAAAAGTATAAATCACTTATACCTAATATTAAAATTGAATGCAGTGATTTTCAGTATGACAGAGAATTAAAGATGATAAGTTTGGGAATTGATGATCGTTGTGACAGTTTTAAGGAAGTTGAAAGTGTCATAATTCTTCAGTATATTAGTGATCAATATCATTAAATACTTATTGTTCATTGAATTATGATTTTAGAAGTTTTTCTTGTGATAGAAATGACATAATGAGAGAAATGGAAGTGTGCAATGCCATGATTGAGCAATCTGGAGTAAGAGTAGAACATAAGCATCTAATACACTCTTAACAAGGCCTGGGTTTTCAGTGCTTGTGGTGAAGATGGAAGCAAGTTAACAGCATGATGGTCAAGTTTTTTGTGCCCAGAAATCATTTAGAATATGAAAACAATTTCTCAGAGCACTTGCCATGGACAAAGTAAATGGCACAGTACGAGCTCAAAGTCTCCTATATTCTGCAGGTGTATGATGAGATAAGCTGCTTTCGAAATAGCACAAGAATTTCCTGTTCTAACTTTAAGTGACACATTAATGAGAAATCTGCTTTTCTCATTTTGCTTCACACTGAGTCTTCACATGCAGACTGTGAAGACCATGGAATTTATAGGGGTAACCTGGTCTCCCACTAATGGATGCACACCTTTCTGGCCTATGGAGGTATGTGTCTCTGCTCTTCTATTGGCCCAATTCATTAATGATAAATTATAAATTCTAAATGTGATACAATTGAAGTATAGTCAATATGCAATCACATGAAAGAAACATTGGTGTCTTTATTTGTATAATTCACGGTAAAAACAAGAATGAAATGTAAAATATGGGAATATATTAAAATATTTAAATTTAGGCTGTTGAAAATTACTCAAGTGCATGCACACATGCATAATCGGGTTTGTGAGTCAATATTACTTAATGTGAAACCCCATAAGCAGCACAACCAGGAAGAGTCACGTATGGATTTTGAAATGAATAAATATAATTATAAAATTATTTATATATATACTCTTTTATATTTGAAAAATAATTTTTATATGAATTCATTGAATAATGAAGGTCTAACATAGTTTCTCATACAGGTGCTTTGATTAAATAACAGCATTTTAACCTGAAATAAATTTCAGGATGACATAGTCTCCATAAAATGCTTATTTAAAATTAGTTATTAACAATCAACAGACTTATTAGAAATTGAATCAAACATTATAAGAAAAGATACCACACTGACAACAGACTCCTGTCTAATGAATTATGTTATATTAATTGATGTGAATCAGAAATAGTAACATAGCAATTGTATTTCAATAATAATTAAACTAAGTAACATATATTGAGTGTTGATAGCTGCCAGATTGGGTATAAAGTGTTTTTCATGCACTATAATTTATATATTTTTATTCCACTTTAGATTAGTAAACTATGTTGCTAGACTAAATAATTTTTAAAATTGTAAATTTCAAAGCCAGAATTTATTCTAGAACTGCAGAGCCAACCTGCTAATTTATTAAATAATTTATCTACTTTATTAGATTTGCTTACACAACTAAAGCTACCCTCACGGACTATGGCAGCCATAAGATCCTTCTGGAAGTTTGTACCAATGGTGTTTCCCATAAATGATCTACATATTTATTTTTCATCTTATGGTTTCATATCTTATTCATTAAGTAAATTATAAATTACTCATATATGATAAGTATTTTAAAAAATCATGTTATGTTTATTTATTTATTATGTTTTGGATAACTTCAGTGAGTCATTTAATGTTTTTCAACATATAAAATATTTCTTTAAAATATTGATAACTTCTCAGAACTCTATAGTCATTAAAAATAAAACATCATTCGATAACACCTCATCTGTCTTTTTAATAAATAAATGTGACTAAATAAAACTAATTTAATGCAGACAATTACTATATATGCTAACGCTACTATTCGATCAACTAGTGGATATAAAGTTACCATAAAAGTTGGTGCCTTCTTATTTATTCCATACAATGTTTTCATGTTCACAGTTATTCTAAAAGTGTTAAAATGTTTCAGTGGAATTTAACATTAAATTAATAAAGATATTATTTACTTCTTTCCTAATTTATTAGTTTTCATTGCTTCAACAAAAAATATCATGTATACATAAAGCATCATTTTAAGAACTATTATTCTGTCGTGAAACACTTATTTAAAGCTCTAAGTAAATTAGAACCTGACTCTCCGTTGGTCACCTGCAAAATCAGTGCTGTTCCTTCTCACACTCCACCCACATTGACTCCACCCACATATCCTAGGGTCTTATCAGTGTTCACATGCTTTCTTAGTGACTTCAGGACAGTTCTCAGAGAGCACTGTCACTGGAGTTCCTGAGCTGAAGAGATGAATACCCAACAAGAAGATGACCCAGATTGGAGTCTGTCTAAGCTGGCAAGGAGAGAACAAATGAAAGGTAAGGGCACTAAAAACTTGGTTGCACTAACGGAACAGCAAATATCTATCCTCTGTGGAATTAAATCTTCAAAATGCTTTTCAGGACTTCAAGAGAATGACAAGAGTGACCACCATAAAGTTTACACTTTGAAGAGACACACAATATAACTGTTCTAGGATGTGCAGCTGGAGGGCAGAGATATAGGAAAAGAATAGTGAATAAGCTCACAGATATTTTCTTTGTGAGGATCAGAGTTGAATGTTGAAATACGGTACTCCAATATGCAATCTGAGGGCTGATTTTATTCAGGCATTGTTATAAGGTGTGATTTTTGATCAGCAACTCATGGAGCATTATATTTCCTGAAAATTCAATGGTATATTCTGAGACGAAGACGACAAATGGCATTCTGGGTTTGGAGTCCAAGTTTATATATATGATTCCCTGTGCGTGTGGGTTCTTTGTGTGTAAACTGTCTAAGCAATTGTCCCCATCTGTCATTTCTCAGTGTTCCCGTTTCTCTCCTTGCAGCTTTACTATCACATCCAGAAAATCTCATTGCTGTCATCCTGGGAGTTTTCTGCCTTGTCTTGTATGTTGTAGTAAGAATGAAGTATTTTATTCTTTGCAAGTACTTTTTTGAAAGATTTTATGAGTACTTTTCACTTCAATAATCATTGGTGCCTCTAATCACTTCTTGATATGATGTTGAGCAGATTGATTACAAAGAGAATGAAACCGTATAATTACAAATTAGGTCACAAAATAGAGTTTGCACTTCTCTGCAGCTCCGCTCCTATGTATTCTCTTATCACTTCTCTCTCCTTATCACTTAACCAGTGTCCTGACTTTTAATATTAGAGAATCTCTTTGCTTGTCTTTGAACCTCATATAAATAAAATCAAACAATACACATTTTTTTTACTGTCTCTTTTTACTCCCATGTAATATTGTTGAAATTTATCTATATCATAGCTTTTATCTGCAGTTTGTTAACTCTCACTGCAGGGCTATGTAAATGTATCACTTTAATATCCATTCTATTTGATGTTTTTCATTGGGAGTGTGAATCTCCTATACTTAGGGAAAAAGAACCTTCTTGAGTCTAAAAATTTTAGTCTTAGGATCCCCCTTGCTGGTCTCACATCCAAGCCCCCTACCTTGATGTCTCCTACTTGGGAAGGAGAAGCACTTTCCCTGGCTCACATTGTTAGCAGGTGTCCTGATGGATCACCTTGCATGCTTGCCTGGTGTTGCTGAGTGGGGTTCCCTCTCTAAAGCAGAAGTGAAGTGGCTTCCCTGAGCCACCTCCTATTGTTAGGCTGAGTATTGGGAAGCAGCAGGCCTAGGTTATTTTCTTTCATTAATTGGGGATATAAGAAACCCCGTCTTTCTGTTGTTCCCTTATCTGAGGATACCAAATTAGTTTCCTTCTCTTTTTCCACCTTTCAGGGTTCTCCCTTAACTGTATCTTTCATTAGTTCCAGAATTTATAGTTGTACTTAGTAAGGAGTAGCAGAGAAATGAGTCTCTGACACCTTGTCTGGGCCATTGGATTCTACCAACACAGAAACAGATCAATTTGGGGCTTATCTGGTTAATAGTGGTGTGGAGCTCAGAAAACCACAGTTTTGGCTTCCATGTCATTTGTTTCCTTAATTTCAATCCCTTAATGTTTTTTTAAAACTTGATCTGAGAAACATAGAAAACTACGTTGTATGTAGATGTAGTCACTATCAAATATGTAAAATAAATATTTGTTAACTTATGGCTGAGTAAAATTTGATTATATATATATACATGCATATGTGTGTATGTTGTACATATATATATGTAACATCTTTATCCAATCGTCTATTGAAGGACACTAGTTGTTTCCACGTCTTAGCTACCATGAAGAATGCTGCAATGAACATCAGGATGTCTATATCTTGATGAATAAATGATTTTAAATTTGGGAGGTAGATACCAGAAGAGGGATTGCTGGAACATATCATAATACTATTCTTAAATATTTGAGGAACCACCATAATGTTTGCCATAGTGGCTGTAGCAATATGCATTCCCACCAGCAATGTATAGGGTTTATTTTTCCCCACAACATCCCCAATACTTGTTATTACTTTTGTTGTTGATTACTGTCATTCTAACAGGTGTGAGATGATATCTCATTGCGGCTTTGATTTGCATTTTCTTAATAGCTCGTGACGCTGAGAATCTTTCCATGTGTATTGGCTGTTTGTATGTCTTCTTGGGAGAAGAGTCTGTTTGGGTCCTCTGCCCATTTTTTAACTGTATTTTTTTGTTGTTGAGTTCTATGAGTTCTTTCTATTTTTTGTATATTAGCCCCTTATCGGAGGCATGGTTTGCAAATATCTTCTCCCATTCAGTTGGTTGTCTCTTTGTTTTGTTGATGGTATTCTCTTTTTTTCTGGCTAGGAAGAAGCTTTTCAGTTTGATATAGTACCATTCATTGATTTTTGCATTTACTTCCCTTGCCTTTGAGGTAAAATTCATATCTTGAGGAAATCATACTAAATGAAATGTCAGCCCAGAATGGTTGAGATCCATTAAATTTCACTTGTATATTGGACATAAAACTAAAAGTAACAAACAAACAGGACAAACAAAAACTCAGAGACACAGGCAACTATTTTATGAAATAAATAAATTTGTTGAGAGGTTTTTATTACGTTTCAATTCTCTTACTGGTAATTAATCTGTCATGTTTTCTATTTCTTCCTGAATAAGTCTTGGTAGGTTGGATCTTTCTAAAATACTTTCATTTCTTTTAAGTTGTCCAGGTTCTTGATATATAGTTGCTCATAGTAGCCTCTAATGATTCTTTGAATTTCTTTGGTTTCAGTTGTTGTGTCTTTTTCATTCACAATTGTGTCAATTTCAGTCCTATCTCTCTTTTCCTTAGGGAGCTGAGGGTTTGTAAATTTTTTTTTTTATTTGTTCAAAGAACCCACTTTTAGTTTGGTTAATTTTTTCTACTGTTTTTCAGTTCTCCGTTTCATTTATTTCTGCTCTAATGTTTATGGCTTTCTAACTTCTACTAACTTTGGGCTTAGTTTGTTCTTTATCTAGTTACTTAAAGCCATAGAGTTAGATTTTTTATTTGGGCTCTTTCTTGCTTCTTAATTTATGCATTTATTTCTATAAACTTTCCTCCTAAGACTTCTTTTGCTATATCCCATATGTTCTGGTATATTGTGTTTCCAATTTGTTTCAAGAAACATTACATTTTCATAAATTAAATAGTCATTTTATTTTCCCATATTACCAAATTATAGAACTATAAAAACTAGATCATTTGTTAATGATGCTAAAAGAAGGAAAGGTCTGATTTTGCCTTTTTTAAATTGATACACTTATTTCTATAATCATTCCTTTTGATATTCTCAATTAAATAACTATATATGAATAACTACACACACACATACACACATATATATGTATATGTATATCTATCTTTATCTATATATCTATATCTATCTATATCTATATCTATATATCTATATCTATATCTATCTATCTATATCTATCTATCTGATCTCTATATTTATATCTATCTATCTATCTATCTATCTATCTATCTATCTATATATCTCATGTCCTTTGCCACATGTAAAACTATAGTTTTTTTTTCTGGCATTTAACTTTAATGAAATCTAAACTTGAACAATATAAAGCCACAATTAAAATTACTCAAAATAACAAGTAGCTATATATTAATTTTAATGTATGTGTGTGTATACATATATATACATGTATGCATACACATATTGGTATGCATGACTATTTCTATACTCATAATACCAAGTGACTTAAGAGAAATAAAATTGATTTAATAACAGGTAAAAATATCTTTTTACTATGATACCAAATGCATATATTTTCCAAAAATTTTTTAAAGGAGAGAATTATTAATTTTAACTAAAGAAAATATTTGAGTGTTTTAAAGATGAGTCACTTATTCTGGAGGAAAACTTGAATGTATGAAAAAAAAAGAAATTTTGCAGAAAACGAATTTTGTGGGTCTCTCTATGTAGATAGTGAGCAGATAAAATTAAAATAATAATACACTTTCAAGTTTTAAAATAAATATTTGTATTAGAATTCAAGGAAGCAAATGCTGTATAAACATTAAAAGTAAAAGATAGGTCTTTTCACTGTTTGTGAGACTACAGAAGTATTAATTTTTTGACTTTAGTGAGGAAAGAATGTATACTGTAAAATGTAGACCACCAACACAAGAATATTTAAAGAATATTAAGTCAATGAGTTTTTACAAAAGACAGTGAAAATAAAATATTAAGAAAGATAAGAAAACAAAGAGAATGTGGGGTTCAAGAATGGTAATGGGCTTCCCAATTAAATGATAACTATATAATACTCAATAATTAATTGTAACTATATATTTGTACTTATAAATAAAAATGTAACTAATACTTATTTAATAACTTCATTTAAGTTACATTAAGTATAAACAGAATAATTTTCTAGTTGAATTCTGATGCTTACATCTAAATATAACTGCTGTCTTAATGAGACACCTCTTTAACCTAAATGTAAGACAATGAAAGTAAAAAGATAAAAAAATTAATAAATTATGCAACACAATCCAGTAGAAAACTGCTATGGTTAATGTGTAGATACTATTTAAAGCAATAACCATTGTCAGATATAATGAAGTATGTTTTTCATAAAAACAGATTTAATGTCCAAAGCATTCACAATGTATTTGTTTTAATTTTGTATGTACCTAGTGAGTTCAAACTAGGTAAAAAGTGAAGAAGTAAACAATCATAAATGGAGATTATATTAAATTAAATCCAAATGGAGAAAAAAAATAGCACAAAATCAGACAAAAAACAAAATTACATTAGAAAGGATGACAACGTCAAAATTATTCTCTTTGAAAATACTTAATAGATTTGGTAAATAACTGTTGAAGAGAAAAACCAATGACACATTCTTTTATGTCTAGAACACACATGCGAATGGCATTATTACTTTTACAGATATTAAGCAGTTAATAAGGCCATATTATGAATACATTGTAATATCTATATGAAATAGAAATGTATGAAAATGCAGTGCAAAAAATAGAAATCTCATTAAATATAGCATGTATTAGAAAAATTCAGTTCATTTTATAAACCTCCTACAAAAAAATTCTTCAAGTTCCCATGGCACCATTAGTGAAAATAACATTGAAAAATTAGCAGTGCTCTTATAAAGGCTTCCAGGTAATAGAAAAAGGAATGTTTCTTGATATAGCCTTGGTATTACAACTTTCAAGTATATAACATAAATAAAAACTCATTCTAATATCTTTGTGCACAGGGATGAATTAAAACAACTTCATATGGGTATAATACGTTCTTTTGTGTTTTATGCACTAATTTTTTAAAGAGAGACAATACAAAATGATGATTGTGGTTTTATTTTAGAAATACAAGATTAATTTAACTTTAGCAAGAAATAGAGGTGATTTATTTCATAAACATTACACAGAAAAACATTTATTATTCTAATGAATGCAAAAATAATAAAAATATACTTATGATTCATTATAAAATTGATTGAAAAATAACTATATTAGAATAGATTTTACATAAGAAAGGTATAATGAAAAACCTTTAAAACAAACTTCATACTTACAGATGAAATATTTAAATATTTTTCCTAAAGTAGAAAAGGATAAATATAAAAGCTTTACTGTTCCTACTATTAAACATTAAAAATAAAACCCTAGCCTGTGGAAATAAGTCAGAAAAAAAAAAACAGCAATTTTATCTGGGTAAAAGAAATAAAACAGCTATTGACAGGTGAAATAGCTGTTTATGTAAAAACTTTAGAATAATATTTATGTAAAATGACATAAACTCAGTGAAGTCACTGGATATAAGATCAACATGTAAACTTCAATTGTGTTTCTGTTTAAAACAGTAAAAATTACTAAAGAAAACTGAAAAATTATGTTACGTAATTTTGACTATGAAATACCCACATTTCTTTAAGACTTCAATATACTAATATAAAAAGTACATATTCAAGATAAAAGTAAACCTAATGTATGGAAAGATAAAGTATGATATTAAAAGAGTTAATATAATCTTAAAACTTACTTAAATATTCAATGAAGATTCAAACATAATCCCAAGAGTTATTGTTTTTAACAGCTGTATTGAGTTGTAATTTACACAGCATAACATTCATCATTTTAGAGTGTATACAACAGTAATTTTTAATATATTTACAGAGTTTACAACCTCTATCACCACTATCAAAATTTAGAAAGGTTTCAGTCCTCAGATGAAGCAGTGTACCAATTAGCAGTTGTTCCCTATGCCCACCATCCTTCAGCTCGTGGCAACAGCTAATTTGCTTTCTGCCTTTGTGGATTTCTCTGTTCCTGGTATTTCATATAAAGGAACTAATGCACTATGTGATCATTGAGAAACGTTGAATGCCACAGCTATAATGTTGGTCTAAAAAAGCCATACACTGAAAGTAATGATATCTGTACTTTTGGTTGTGTATCTTATTCTGTAATAATCATTATGAAACATTTTTCATTATTAGAACAAATAGTATAATTCATTTTAAGACTTCTGCAATCATAATATTATTTTATTTCATGAAAAATAAAGTTACTCAACAGAATCCAAACTCAAGTGTTTTAACTCTAAAGCTAACGCTTGCAGAAAAACCTTTTTGGCGATCCACACTCAGTTGCTATGAGACCAGATGAGGATAGCAGAACACAGTTAAGATTGCTAGATGATGATCCTGCTATCCTATAATGGAGAAAAATGCATAATTCTCTTGTTATATCACATGGGGACAAGTTATAACACAACATCATTTTCATGTAACTGTAATAGAAGAATGCTTTTAAAATAGGTAATGACATTTTCCATATAATATTAGTAAGAGCTGGTTAATAGGGAAACTGGGTAGTCATTTTTTAATATCTATATCAATGTTTCATTAACTTTGAATATTATTCTTCATGTTTATAATTCAATGTAAACAAATGCATTCATAACACTCTTTGAATTTTCATTTCTTATATTTTCCTTCTGTAGAGCAAATAAAAACAACTTACTTTAGTGTAAAGTTTGAACCATTCAGTGATTTCCATGGCTGATCACTGCTTTGACGATAGACTCCAATCCATGATGGAAGGAATAGGGAATTCAGAAATTTCTACTCCAAAATAAAAAAGTTTTATTTAAATAGTCATCGTGAAAGTTGGCATCACTTTTTAAAATGCAAGTAGTGCATTCTGCAAGGTTCTCAATTTTTAAAAACAAAATGAGAGTGTTGGATCCTAATCTAACACTAGACATATTAAAATTTAAAACCATTTTTATATTGCCAAGAACATTCCGCATTATTTGCATTTTTGGTTTAAAAATGACTTTAAACATTTATACCTAGTAGTTTTCATCTTCTGTTTATGTTACTGAGGAACATTCTGATTTATGTAATTTAATAGTTATCCATGTTGACAATCAACAAAGCAAGGCTTTAAAGAAGTTTCCAGATAACTATGGCATCGTTTCTCCAGAAACTATGAATAAATCAGTGTAGTTTTCTACCATGTTTTTTAAACTTTAGGGTTTAGGGGTAAAAAATTAAGGCATTGCCATTAAGAAAGTAAATGACATGGGAGCCAATTTTTGATTTGGGGGTCACAGAACATTCTTTAACAGATAACAGATAAGCCCTTGCTGATCTGTTTCTGTTTCAGTGGAATCTGTTTCTATTTCTGGCCAGGTGTGAGAGATTCATTTCTCTGGTACTCCTTACGAAATACAACTAAGAAATTCTGGAACTCGTGACAGATACAAGTAAAGGAGAACTCTGAAAGGTGGAAAGAGGAAGGGAAAATGATTTAGGCCCCCCGGATTAGGGAACAACAGAGGACAGAATTTTTTATCACCCACTCAACAGAAGAGTGTGACCTAGGCCTGCTTTTTCCCAATCTACCAATAGGAGGTGGCTTAGGGAAGCCAGCGCTCCCCTGCTGTTAGGGTAGGATCCTACCCAGTAACACCAGGCAAGCACGCAGGGTGATCCACCAGGACACCTGCTAACAAAACAAGCCAGGGGAAGTGCTTCTCCTTCCCCAACAAGAGTCACCAGATGTGGAGCCTTGGAATTAGACTAACAAAGGGAATCCTATGACTAAAAGTCCTGGACCCAGGAAGACTCTTTATCCCTCAGGGCAGGAGACTTTGTTTCACAACCAAATTCATCAAATAGAATGTAATTTAAAATGTTATGTTCACATAATTCAACAGTAAAAATTAAATACAGGTAAATGCAATAATGTAAATGAACGGCACCAATATTAAATGGAAGTGGAAGGAGACAGTAAGAAAAATACATACTGCTTGATTTTATTTATTTGAGATTCAAAAGCAAGCAAAGAGACTTTATAATGATTAAGTCAGGACAGTGGTTAAGTGATGAGGGAGGAGTTGAGATGAGAGGATCTATAGGTCCAGGGCTGCTGAGGACTGAAAACTCAACTTTGTGATCTAATTTGTAATTACATGATTCCAGTCACTTTCTAATCAATCTGTACAATCATGATATGTTTAGTTTCCTTGATATAAGGTAAAATTAAATAGAAAAGTTTATTTAAGCAACAAGCATTTATTGAAACTCAGTTTTCTATGAAAAGAAAGAGAAATTATCGAATGTGTGTTTCCGCTATAAAAATGAAATATTTGAAGTCAAACAATGAAGTATTATACTGACTTTAAAATAAATAACTTCAAATAAATACAAAATATGGATAAATTCTACAAGTATAATATTGACTGAAAGAAACCTTTAATAAAGTATATAAAAATTTTAATATCTTACCATTTCTTCCTCACTATCTATATAAAGCAGGTTAGAGTTCTTAGAAGCACAGGCCGTCAGACTCTCATTCCATGTTTTATTTTCGATACTAAAGTAATAGCAATTGTTGAAATATGTAAACCACTCCTTTGGACAATGACCACAATGATATACTGAAGAAAAATTATGAGTTATTATCCAAAAACAACTTGAATTTTTAAAAATGAATATTAAATTACAGATTTATATAGGCATAAATATATTTGTAAGTAGCATATATATGCACCTTGACCCCATGGTATATAGCAATCAAAACACACTCATACACACGCTCATAGAAAGGGTCACACTCTCATTCATAATTTGTGTGTCCTTATAAAGCAAACACCCAAATAAAAATATTTACTTTGCACATGTCCTAAATGTCAATGAACAAAATACTCTTTAAAAATAAAATATTTGTTAACCAGTAACCCTAAAAAAATATGCTAACTAATTGAAAATTAATAATTAAATAAAACAAAAATACTGCTTATCTCTTACCACATTAGTGCAATAGGAAATTTGAGCCAATTGGCAACAATGGATATTGTGTTTAAAAATGAGTATTTTTTTATATTGTTGCATGAGAAGAAACACAGTCCTACAATCATTATTTATGAATATTTATTGATCATTTCATAATTTATGTTCCCTGTAAATACTTTATATCATTTAACCTAGATTAAGATAGAGACAAAACATAAACTGGGTATTATCATAACTTTAAAAATCATTATATACCTTTCTGTATCCTTGTTATCGAAAGTGAATTGTTCTTCTCCAGTATTACAGTAGCTACAAAAGTTAAAGTGATTTTTTAAAAATATTAATTAATCTCAATCATAATAATTTTGTTTATTAGCTTAACAATTTTTATATTATTTAGAATTATAGTTTTCTGAAATAAAATAGATTTTACCAAGAAAAATTAATAAAGTAGTAAAAGGTAACAAATACTATAAAGCTGAAAGAACTAAACTTCACCATCTCTTACAATATTTGATTTAACCAATCTCAAAATGAATTTGTTTTCTCAATATAGTCTCCAAGTCTCCTAACGCATGCCTTTGAGTTATGAAATCAGAATAAATACATGTATATATGTACACATATTTATAAAATTGTTCTAAAATCATTCTATACTTATATTTTGGACAAATTTTTAGAAGAACATTTCAAGTTCAGTCTAAATACAAATATCAATAGAGAGTTTTATGCAATAGTATTCTAAAGTATTAAAGGCACTGATGATTATTAATGAAAAGTTTTCAAATAACATTTCAAAAATTTACTTACAGGGAATAACAGCTATTTTTACTACAGTGAACATCAAGACAAGGCAGATGACCCCTAGGACCCCAGCCATGAGCTTATCTGCCGGTGATGGTAAAGCTGCAGGGAGACAAATGGGAACACTGAGAAAGGACACATGAAGACAATTGCTTAGACAGTTGACACACGGAGAACCCACATGCACAGGGAATCGTATACATAAACTTGGACCCCAAAACCGTAACTGGACTTTGAAATTTGATGTATTGTTTAAGATTAGAATAATCTGGGATAAAGTTGATTTTACAAGAAAAGTTAAAGAAATAATAAAGAGAGAAAAAAACATTTTAAAAGCTGAAAGAATAAAACTACTCTAATTTTACAATATTTGATTTAATCAGTCTTAACAAATAATCTATATTTCTCAACACTTTCTTCTCCTATAGTATGTCTTTGAGTTATGAAATCAGAATATCTATGTATATATGTATGTACACATATTTATAAAATATGTTCTGCAACATTCTGATATTTAAACCTTGGATGATATCAGAAAAACATTTTACAATTTATTTAAAAGCATACATTAAAATTAGAGTTCTATTCATCATATCAAGAAGCAGTTAGAGGCACTGATGATTATTGAAGAAAAAGAGTACTCATAAAACCTTTTAAAAATTTACTTACTAGGAATAACAACTATTATTACCACACTGGACATCACAACAAGGCAGATCACTCCCAGGATTCCAGCAATGAGCTTCTCTAGAGGTGATGGTAAAGCTGCAGGGAGACAAATGGGAACACTGAGAAAGGACACATGGAGACAATTGCTTAGACAGTTGACACACAAAGAACCCACATGACAGGGAATTGTATACATAAACTTGGCCCCCAAAACTGTAACTGGACTTTGAAATTTGATGTATTGTTTAAGATTAGAATAACCTAAGATAAAGTTGATTTTACCAAAAAAAAAAAAAAAATGAATGAAATAATAAAGAGGAAAAAAACATTTTAAAAGCTGAAAGAATAAAACTATACTGTCTTTTGCAATATTTGAATTAACTGATCATAGCAAATAATCTGTATTTCTCAATACTTTTGTCTCCTCTAGTAGGTCTTTGAGTTATGAAATCAGAATAGATGTGTATGTGTATATGTACACATATTCATAAAATACTTTCTTCAGTCATTCTGACATTTTAATCTTGGATGATATCAGAAAAACATTTCACAATTAGTTTAAAAGCATACATTAAAATTAGAGTTCTATTCATCACATCAAGAAGTGATTAGAGGCACCGATGATTATTGAAGTGAAAAGTACCCATAAAAACTTTCAAAATATTACTTACAAGGAATAAAATGTATCATTCTCACAGCGTACAAGACAAGGCATAAAACTCCCAGGATGCCAGCAATGACCTTCTCTGAAGGTGATGATAAAGCTGCAGGGAGAGAAATGGGAACACTGAGAAAGGACAGATGGAGTCAATTGCTTAGACAGTTTACACACAGAGAACCCACACGCACAGGGAATCATGTATATAAAAGGGGACTCCAAACCCAGATGTGCCATTGTAATCTTTCACTCAGAATATATCATTGAATTTTCAGGAAATACAATGCTCCATGAGCTGTTGATTAAAAATGACACCTTATAACAATGCCTGAATAAATTCAGCCCTCAGATTGTATATTGCATTACTGTATTTCCACTTTTAACTCTGATCTTCACAAAGAAAATACATGAGTTTATTCACTATTCTTTTCCTGTATCTCTGCACCCCAGCTGCACATCCCAGAATAGTTATATTGTGTGTCTCTTCAATGTGTTAACTTTACAGTGGTCACTCTTGTCATTCTCCTGAAGTCCTGAAAAGCATTTTGAAGATTTAATTGCACAGAGGATAGATATTTGCTGTTCAGTTAGTGAAACCAAGTTTTTAGTGCCCTTACCTTTCATTTGTTCTCTCCTGGACACCCTAGACAGCCTCAAGTCTGGGTCATTTTCTCGTTGTACATTCATCTCTTCAGCTCGGGAACACCAGTGACAGTGCTCTATGATAACTGTCCTGAAGTCATTAATAAAGGATGTGAACACTGACAAGACCCTAGGATATTTGGGTGGAGTCAATGTGGGTGGTGTGAGAAGTAACAGGACCAATTTTACAGGTGACCAATGGAAAGTCAAGTTCTAATTTACTTAGACCTTTAAATAAGTGTTTCATGAAAGAATAATACTTCTTAAAATGATATTTTATGTGTGACACAATTTTTGGGGTGAAGCAATGAAAACTAATAAATTAGGAAAGAAGCACATAATACCTTTATTAATTTAATGTCAAATTCCACGGAAACATTTTAACACTTTTAGGATAACTGTGTGAAAATGAAAACTTTGTATGGAAAAAATAAGAAGGCACCAATTTTTATGATAACTTTGATATCCACTAATCATTTAAGTGTTCTAGTTGAGCAAACAGTGGTGTTAGCATATACAGTAAGTGTCTGCATTAAATTACTTTTATTTAGTCACTTTCATTTATTAAAAAGACAGATGAGGTGTTATCAAATGTTGTTTTATTTGGCATGACTGTGGATTTCTGAGAAGTTATCAAAATTTTAAAGGAATATTTTATATGTTGAAAAATGTTAAATGACTCACTGAAGTCATGCAAAATATATTAAATAAAAAGAGACACAACATAAAATTATTTTTAAATAATTATCATATACAAGTAATTTATAATTTAATAGATAAGATATGAAACCATAAGATGATAAATAAATGTCTAGATCATTTATAGAGAAACACCTTTAGTACAAACTCTCTGAAGGATCCTATGGCTGCCAAAGTCCATGAGGGCAGTTTTAGTTGTGTAAACAAATCTAGTAAATCAGATAAATTATTTAAAAAATTGGCAGGTTGGCTCTGCAGTTCTAAATAAATTCTGGCTTTGAAATTTATAATTTTAAAAATTATTTAGTCTAGCTACCTAGTTTACTAATTTAAGTGTAATACAAATATATAAATTACAGTACATGTAAAACACTTAATACCCAATCTGGCAATTATAAATACTCAATATATGTTACTTAGTTTAATTATTATTTTAATACAATTGCTATGTTACTATTTCTGATTCACATAAATTAATATAACATAATTCATTAGACAAGAGTCTGTTGTCATTGTGGTATCTTTTTTACAATGTTTTATTCAATTTGTAAAAAGTCTGTTGATTGTTAATAACTAGTTTTAAATAAGCATTTTATGGAGACTATGTCATCCTGAAACTTATTTCAGGTCAAAATGCTGTTATTTAATCAAAGCACATGTATGAGACCTATGGTAAACCTTCATTATTCAATAAATTCATTTTTAAAATCATTTATCAAATATAAAATATTATATATGTGATTAATCATATAATTATATTTATTCATTTTAAAATCCATAAATAACTCTTTCTGGTCATGTTGCTTATGAGGTTTCAGGTTAGGTTATATCAATTTACAAACTCAATTATGCATGTGTGCATGCACTTGAGTAATTTTCAACAAGCTAAATTTTGAATATATTAAGATTTCTCAAACATATTTTATATTTCATTCTTGTTTTTACCCTGAATTATACAAATGAGGATACCAATGTTTCTTTGATTTGATTGCATATTGACTATACTTCAACGGTAGCACATCTAGAATTTATAATTTACCATTAAATTAATTGGGCCAGTAGAGAGACAGAAGAGCAGAGACACGTACCTCTGTAGGCCAGAAAGATGTGCATCCATTAATGAAAGACCAGGTTACTACGATAATTTTCGTGGTCTTCACAGTTTGCATGTGAACACTCAGTGTGAAGCAAAGTGAAAAAAGTAGATTTCTCATTAACATGTCACTTAAAGTTTGAACAGGAAATTCTTATACTTGAGCTATTTTGAAGGCAGCTTATCTCGTCATACACCTGCAGAATGTAGGAGACTTTGAGCTCGAACTCTGCCATTTACTTTGCCCATGAAAAATTGTTTTCATATTTTTAACTGGCTTCCATCTTCACCACAAGCACTGAAAACCCAGGCCTTGTTAAGAGTGTATTAGACGCTTACGTTCTACTCTTACTCCAAATGCTCAGTAATGACATTACACACTTCTATTCCTCTCATTATGGCATTTCTATCACAAGGAAAAATTCTAAAATCATAATTCAATGAACAATTAGTATTTAATGATATTGATCATTAATGTGCTGAAGAATTACTACACTTTCAACTTCCTTAAAACTGTCACAACAATCATCATTTCCCAAACTGCCAGAACCCGCCAGGTCAAGATCGAACAGTCCCTGAGTGGGGAAGTGAGGATTGAAGAGAAAGATTCGGGAAGGCTAACAGTTAATACTGTAGCCCTGAGTTGATTTAGCACAGTATATTTATACATTATAACTCATGGGAAGCCGAAACCATGAGTATGCACAAACACCTGCTGATAATTACACAAAAGCACAGGAGGCCTGTTGCTTTCTCAAGGTCCCCATCTTCCTCCTTATCGAGGTCATAAAACATTCAGCTCACTCTCTAGAGCAACAAGTGTGTTTCTCAGCTGCTACAAGCATAGCAAAGTATTTTCCAACTACGCAAACATCCTGCTGAACAAACATTCCCTTGTCTGCCCAAAGGGCAGACATCAAGCAAACGGCTCCTAACACCAAACTAATCATCCTTGATTCATTCCCTCATATTAAAAATCACTACATTCACTATTAACATTTAGTATAAGTGATTTATATTTCCTTTGATAAAAATCAATGTCCCTGTGAAAGATAAAACATTAAAACAGCATTGAACTGTGTCACAAAAAAAGACATTGAAGCATTAAATATTACTCATTATTTTATTCATTAATTCATCCTCAAATCATAACTAGTTATCTGTATTTCAATAAAAGCTTTTTTTTTAATGACAAAAGTGTAAGTCTCACTATGTTGGGCAAAACAAAGGTAATTTTTTTTTAATTTCACTTAACCAAAATTAAGGAGAGTAGAAAGAACAGACTGAAAACACAAGTTAAATGACACACTAACGTCAAAAAAATGTGCATAAAATCTAAATTAGCTAGTTAGAATTAGATGGAATTCTTTTCATCCTACTCCTCATGTATCAAAAAAAAAGGAATGTTTATCACTCCTAAGGTAATTAAAATTAGAAATAGCATATGACCTACCAATCTCACTTCTGGGTATAAATCTAAAAAATGATAAGAGCATCTCATAGGGATATCAGTATTGCCATTTTCATTGCAGCATTGCTCACAATAAGATATGGAAGCAACCAAAGTTTTTCAGTGGATGAATGGATAAAAAATATTATTAGTGTACACACATACACTAGGATATTATTCAAATATGAGAAAAAGAAATTTCTATCATTTCTGATAAGGATTAAACTGTAATGTATTTTGCTTAGCAAAATAAGTTAGAAAACACAAATAATATATTGTATAATTTATACAAGGAATTATGAAAAATATAATTCATAGAGACAGTAGAAAGTGGTCTCCAGGGGCGACAGGGTGGAGAAAATAGAGTAAAGTTGATAAAAGCTACAAAACTTTCACTTATAAGCTCAATAAGGCCTGAGGATGTAATTTATTACATGATAGCTATAGTGAATTGCTTTGTATCATATAATTGAAATTTACTGTGAGATTGAATCTAAACTTTCTCTCCTGAGGGAGAAAAGGTAACAAAATAAAGCAGGCATTGAACATTTTCAATTGCTATGCACATGCCAAATACAAGAAGCTCTAAAAGAAAAGTCTATAATATGGTTTTATCTCACACTTTAAGTGCAACTTTTAAAAGCCCTATGAACAATGTCATCACTTATTACCTGCTATATTCTGAGAAGTATCATTGAGGTAATAAAACGATGGGATGAAAGGATGGGATCTTAAAAACATGCAGTTCATTAATACAAAAGAATAGAAAGGCCAACGCAAACAGCCTTGCCTAAGTGAATCATATGCGACCTAGAAAGAAAAAAGGTTAGCAGAAGTTTTCATATTTTGTGAGAAAAAAAGCCTGAATCATTTAAAGGTATAAATTTGATTTTCATTGCTTCGAATTTTAATTTCCTTAACTATTAAGATGCAAAAATATGTTTATGGCATCAAAAATATTTCCATTACAGCATTGAAAAAAGAAACAATTATGTGACCGCTGATTTTACATTTAACCAACTGGCTTAGCTGTGCAAAAGACTCTAAAATTAATTATATGAAAAATAAGTACTAAAAAGAAAGTTATCTAGTCTAGGTATCTTGTACTCATCATGCATTTCATCATTCTTTTTCTCGTTATATTTTCTCTCATCTGCCTCACACTCTGTTCCTAAACTGTCAGAATCAGTAAATATGAGAGAAAGCGCCATCTGTGGGAGGAAACTGGCATTCGACTGGAATCCATCGGGAATATAATATCTGGACCAAAATGTGAAGTTGGTGTGAAAACTGCCGATGCGTAAAATTGAGAAGAGCTAACTAATTGAGCTAACAGGTAGTAAAATTTCCTCCTGCAGAAGCATGCCTGACATCTTTGAGGATCAGCAAGGAGGTTGGTAGGGCTGGAGGAGAGTGAGAGAGGGATCTGTGTTAGAGCATCCCTGCTCAGCAGAGGGGGTGTCCTGGACAAGGGAATGAAAAGTGATCCCTAAGGGTAGCAAAAATATCTTACTTTATGTAGAAAGCAGAGATATGCACAAAGTACACAGAGAAAAGTGTCGCATATTTGTGGTTGTGAACTTTCATGGACATGGACTACGAAAACACATCTGCAAAGGCACCTTAAGCGGGTTGAGGTTGTGGGAGGAACAAGGCCGAGAAACACCGTGTTAGAGGATGAGATGAAAGAGGTAACAGGGCTCAGACTGTACTTTTTATGAGGCTTTAGCTTCTTCATTGGGAAGCGTGGAGAGACACTTGTGGGTTTGAAAAGATGAGGGACTTGCTCTGACTATATTTTAATGGTGTCATTGTGACTGCTCAAGTGAAATGCAGAGCGGGGTCAAAAATAGGGACACTCAAAATAATTCAGGTTCCAGATGGTGGCTTGGACCAGGGTAAACAGTGGAAATGATGAGTAATGGTTGGATTCTGGCATATTTTGCAGTTAGTGTGAACAGGACTCAAACATAAAATGTGGCTGGAGAGGGAAAAAAAGTCAAAGGCCAAAAATGTTTTGCCTTGAAAAACTGAAAACATTGTATTTCTATTAAACAAGCTGAAAAATATATACTTGAAGGAGATGTGGGATAGAGAAATCAGGGATTGATGAACATGTTAATATAAATTTTTCCCTTATATATAAAATAGAGCTGTGGAATAGGATCTCAGATGTCCAAGTCCTGAGTTAATGGTGTGATTTCTCCTGGAAAATATAATATTTGTGCTTAAAACTAAGTTACTGATAATATCACCCAGGAAATACATGCAGATATTAAAAGGGAAAGTTCAAGCACTGAGCCCTGTGATATTCACTTGGGAAGAGATAAAGGGAAGAGGTGAATCCAGCAAATAAGACTGAAAAGAGTAGCAATGACATAGGGGTAAAACCAAGTAAAGGTATTGCCCTGGTGCCAAGTAGGAACCAGTTTCTAAGGTGAACAAGTGATTCACGTTGTCTGAAGTTGCTGCTAATTCAAGTAAGATGAGAATTTATTATTGGATTTCCAAATATAGGGAATAGTTTGAATGGGATATTGGGGCAGAAATCTAACTTGTGATAGATTTTAAAGGAGATGGAAGGAGGAAAATAAAAAATAGTATTACTCTGATGCAACCAGGTGTAAATTAGCTGTATTTTCTTCTGAGAGTGATGAATTATACTCCTGAACCTGAGTATCTCATACACTATCAATCCCGAGTACAATCAGCTGTGGTTTCTTCTCACCTCACGTATCCTCCTTTTACATATCTTGTCATTCTTTGATGAAATTTTATTCTTTGCTCTTAGTATCTTCTCATTTTCTCTTGTCTTCTAGTGCTCTTTCAATTCACTCAGTTCTCTCTAGATGTGTCTGGTCTGTTATTAAATCACTCCACTGATTTTCTTTTTTTATTGAAATGATTTTGTTCCCATTTCTAAAATTCCCAGTTGTAACTGTTCATATTTTCTGGCACCTCCATAATATCTGAACCTCAGGAACTAACTTTTTTTTTTCCTGTGTCCATTTCTACCTCTTATCATTTTAGTAAACTGAAATATTTTACATTATAAACAAAATTCAAGAACACCGTCATTTCATGTCTTTTTATATGTGAGCACAATATAAAATGTTGGGCTGTGACTTCAAAATTTTAAGTGGCCCTGGAGGAGAGTATCTTCAGACATTTCCTATTTATATTTTTCATTTATAATTTTATTTTACATTTATAGTTACATATTCATATTTTCCACCATCATCTCAAGAAATCAGTCTGCCTGATGGTTTCAAGGAGAGTCCCCACTCCCCACACTTTCCTTTTTGTCTCTCTATTTGTTGTTTATGGTGAACAGTTCTAAATGATAGAGCAGTTCTGACAAACTTTAACCACAGTGATGCTGCTTGTCATTCTTTTATGTCAGAGCAACCCTTTTAAGATGAAAAGGAAATCAGCTACAAGTACAAAAGCCACTATTTTCCTAAGGACCACCCATGTAATCTGATTACTTTCATTTGGAAATCTTGTCTCTGGTCAATTAATTTCCTGTTTAGACTTAATCTCCTGACAATTTGGTTTGGTGACTTTTTCCTCAAAAGTTTGGTGATTCTTGTTGGTCTATTTATACTGATAATTGGAATTTTAAATTGAAACTTTTGAAATTTCTCAATTAAAAAGTAGTATTTTTATTAATTCATTATAATATAAGATAATATAAAAAGAAGCTTATTTCTGACAATACTGAAATTGTGGGGTAACCACGTAATTAGATAAGGTATGTGAATTTCTTGATTTCATTTATAATATAAATTTTAATTAATGTTTATTGACAATTTAATTTATGATAAAGTTAATTTTCTGTGAATCCCATTGTATTTGTTTACCATGTCAAGTAATTTTACAAAATATATTTTTCTGTGTTCATTTTATATTTTTTTCTGGTAGAATTTGGCAATTTGTAAAATTTTCTTCTACTGTTTCATGAGAGATGACACAAGAAGTGAAATAAGTATAGACACTAAATCTGTTCAACTTGATCCAATAAAGAAATAATATCTTAAATGGAAAAAGTTATTTTCTGATTCATTTTATTTTTATATTCAAATAGCCAAAAGGTACCACTCTTAAAATGTTCAGCCAGCATAGCTATACCTTTGTTTTTATAAACTATATAGAGTTTATAAAAATATATACCTATGTTATGTGTATAAATATATACTTATATTTATATATTGTGTATATTACCTAAATATATATTTTGGAGATATTATTGTAAAGTAAAAATTACTGCATAGAAAGTTATTGAGAAGACAATTAGAGAAACACAGTTGCCTTGGCCAAAAATCAAAAGGAAATAAAAAGCAAATGAAGCACTTAAAACCATTGTATCCCTCAAATAGACTGTTTCCCTACGAGGACAAGCTATTCCAAGTGTCAGAGGCTTACATCAACAAAAGTTTGTTTCTGCAGCAAGAGAGTTTATTTCATACTCGTGCCATAAGCCCTTTTCTCACCCATGTCATCTCTCCTGACAAACTTCTATGGTGTAGCCACTGTCCGGAACATTGCTGGCTCCTGTGTCAGAGAAAAAAGAGCTACAGAAAACCACAAATTGTCTCTCAGTATTTCAACTCAGAAGTGTCCAACTTGAGGCCAGCAAGGTGAGGCTCATAATCCTCTCATCAGAAACCTCAGTACACAGTCATTAAAGTGAATTCAACTGTTACAAATTCAGCTAGCCTGAATACATTTAGTAAGCAAGTGGAATAAACCAAACACTAGTGGTATAAAACAATAATGAAAAACATTATATTTGTGTGTGTATATATATCTCAGAAAGAAATACAAACATATATGTTTATGTAATCAATACCATGAAGGGGTAGATATTTCAAAAGCTATGAAAAGACAATATCAGGAAGATATGGAAAAATTAGCATTTCTCTTGAGAAGAGTCACATTTTTCTGGGTTTTCATATAAGTTACTTTAAATATTATATCACTTATAAAGTATGAATTCAATTACATTTCCCACAATAGTATTGATTATTTTTTAGGAGGCAATTCAACTAGCTGGACTGATTCTGAAGACTGCCTCGTCATTGACAGCTCAAATCTCATTTCAGTTCTGTAATTTTTTCTCCACATAAACACTATTTTGGTATCTGGTAGAATCTGGGGCAGAGTGTACAAACCAAGTTTATTATTCCCACACTTTGGCTCTCTTCTTTTGGGATTTCACCATCATTTTGCAGTGGCTCGCCTGGTCTTGAACTCTATCCTCTGCTTTTCAGATAGGAAAGACAAGAAGGTTTGTATTAATGTTTAGCCAAACTAAATGAAACTGAATTTGGTCTGCCTTGAGACTAGAAGTGGTAACTCACTTTGTGAATTTTGTTCTTCAAAGTCGGAACTATTTTTCCCAAACTCTATCTCTCCCTCCCATCACCAGGGCAGCATGTGTGTGTATACATGTGTATTTTGTCCAGATTTTATAACTATTATCATGATATACTCCAGTAGGAGTTTACATAGTCATACCAGAAACACAAGTCCAAATTCCTCCGAATTTAAATGTCTTTTACTTATCTGAAAGTGATCTTTGTTACACTTATGGGAATTTCATGACCTCTACAGTGCTTGTTAAAATTTGAGATGCCTCTCTTATGCTTGAATTTTATTCTTTGTATATCCTTGTGCATTTTACTCTGGTAGTAATTACATTGTTATTAAATTTTCTTCCAGTATCTCTGAGAGGGAATGTTATATTCTATTAACATACATAATTTGGAACAGAAGAGAAAGTAGAACAAGAAAAATATAAATCTTGACTACCGAAAAACATGGACTTATTTAGTGAGGGTATGGTTCTTATCCAGTTCAGAGATTTTCAGAGGGCAAAGCTAAACTTTTCCACAAATTGTCTTGAGAGGAACCAGAAACATAGAATGGTTGTAGTTAAAGGAGGAGCCTAATCAAAGGTAGAAAAGAGCCTTTTATTAATCATTATTAATTATTAATATTAATTAATTAATAATTAAGTATCATTATTTATTAATAATAGTTAATTGTTGATAATTAGTCATTAATTATCACTAATTAATTACAATGGCTAATTTTCCCACAACTCTATACTCATTAATTATTGGTAAACAAAAGTTTTTAACATATAAATTTGGAACACACGATTGAACTGACTCCCTGCAAAGAACACATATTCCGCTCTGCTCTAAACACTGTACACATTATAAGAGCCTTTAGATACGTGCAAAATAATACCTTCAGGGAGAAGGCTGGACTTCTTGTCCAGTAAGATAAAGCATAGTCACTGCAGCTTGATTCTAATAAGGGAAAAGCATTCTTAGTAAAAAAAAATTACTCTCATTTATTGTTCATACATGAAAGGCTTTGAATTTGCCAAATTCTTTTTGATTGAAAATATCTTTGATATATATGACTAAATTGGTTAAATCGGATTATGTTTCTGATATCTGGCTAAAATAAATTGATTGAAACACTTGCAATTTAGTAGGTGAAAGAAGAAAGTTTGAGAGCACAGATCCTCTTGAAAATCTGACATTAAATATTTGGAAAAGGAAATATGAAAAGATTATATATTGCAAAACTTAATCTCATTAGACTTTAAGGCTCTTCAAGCATTATATTACATATTTTTCAGAGCAACTCTTACTGGTGGATATCATCATCATCATGTCACAGGTGATGGAATGGAAGCATAAAGGTTTTAAGTAAAGATGTAGTGAACACATATGTGGCAGGAAGTGCTTTTCAAATGCTTTTGCAAGGGCTTTTCAAATATTCTTCTGGTAATCCATGAAAAGACACTATTTCTATCATATTTTATAGGAGAAAAACTAAGCCAGAACATTTACAGTAACTGTTATATTACTATAGTCAGCAGGCTAATAGGGTATATTCAGAATTTACACTCATGTGACCTGCTTTTATTGCCAAGTTTTTCAGCTTTATACCATCCTGCTTACTTCCTTTTTGTATCCTGTTCAAATATACAAAAAAGGATCTGAACTGAATCTGTGGTCTGGAGCCGAGTCCATACATGCCCAACCTATATCAACTGAAAGTCAGCAAAACCACAACCGGGATAATGAGATATAAATGCTTATTTTTAAATGACAATGCAATGTTGGGGTGTTTATAACACAACTGTAGCAATTACATACAGCAACTATTTACATAAGATATGAGATTAATTTTGAATATTCATATACTTTATATGAATATAAAAATATATACAGAGAATATAAAAACTGCAATTACAGTCAGAGATAGATGTGTATTAAATATTAATTTATTCTACAAATTATATAGAATCTTTCCCTCTTGTAATCGAATTACAGTAAAAATATATATGAAACATGGTCAACTTATGAAAGTTCATTCCAAGTTCTGTCAATGACTAGTTTGTGTTTGATTTACAAAAATATATTTACTCTTTTTAATTTTTTTTTTATTTAGCACTTTATTTTTTCTATTAAGTATATTCCTAAGCATAGTATTTAATAGGGGCAAATGAGAAGATAGAGAATTCAATAAAACAGGACACCTTCCAAAATATATGAAATCTAGTAGAGGAAAAAAATACGGACTTGGAAAAAAACATCAAAGGACACTTAGTATACCCCATGAAAATCTCAGTCTCTATCAAGAAGGGAATCTCATCATCGATAATGTTACACTAAAATCAGTTCAGAAGGTGCATGTTGATTCCCTTCTCTGAGCAAGTGGGGCACATGCAAGTGGCTTTTCTATAGTAACCTGGTAATTGCTGCATAGTAACCTGAGTGTCAATTAACAATTTATTACTCTCAGCTCCAAATCTGTCCTATATTGTCTTTTTTGAGACAATGGAGCTAGATCCTATACCCTTTTCTACCTTGTCAGCTCACGTGTTGTTACAATTTGTCAGAAAAAGGCACTAAAGAGAAATTGACAGAGAAGGGGCCTTTCTTCCTGGTTTTATGGTGTTTTCTCTCCTTTGGCCACTGTGGTGTGGTTGCCAGTTGTACACAATCAGGGAGTCCTCTGGCATTCATCCTCCAGCAAGTTTCTAGAGCCAGTGTGGCTCTTAGCTCCCCTCCTCCAGCCTCTGCCTGCTGTCAGGTGGCAAGGAGGTCTTTCTGCTTGTCAGTCACAGCCTGAGATCCATCCTCACCTATTTCACCCTGCAGACTATGGAACTGCTCTATGCCAGGGCAATCCAGTGAACATGTCTGCCATAAAGTCGTCTGCAGCCACACTGCTTGCAATGTAGTCTATAACCCATCCTCAAGGAACAGGCCTGGCTCCCAGATGAGTTCATCATTTGCTATTCTTTTGAACCAGACAGTATTCCTTGTAATTTTCTTTTATCCCCTCTGTATAGGTTACTGCTGACTAATGGTTAAGTCTTTAAATCATAGTGTCCCTGGTTTTTGTCTCCTGACTCAATCTGCCTTATGCACCTCTCTCCCCTGGGTTGTTGTGTCCTCATTTTCTATGTTCAAGGGCTAAAACAAATCAAATAATTTGAAAATAGGAGTGAAATTATTCACATCATTGTAGACTCAGAAATAACAATTCTTTGTATTATACTTCATAATTTATACGTGATTTATTTACATTAATAACAAAAGCTTAAAATGTAATATATGTACCCAGATATATATTTTTAAAATTCATATAGATTTATTTAGAAATAATTCTATAACACCGAGGGTGAAGCATCAGATAACTATAGATTCTAGGTGACTATGATGCATCAGTGTAGATTTATGCTCAGTAACAAATGTACCACTCTGATACGTGATCTTGAAAAACGGGAGGCTCTGCATGTGTGGGGCTGGAGACATGGAAATCTCGATACTGTACTCTTTTGTTGTGAAACTAAAACTGGTCTCAAAACAATGTCTTAAATACAATCCTAGAAAAATCATTGCATGTATTTTTAATAAGCTAAAAATATGTTCTTTATAAATGGTGAGATTACCATCATACCAAATTTAGGTAAGCTAAAGTGCCTGGTGCTTATAAACGTATGTGTTTAATTTGAAACAGGATTGAAAATAAAGCTTATTCTCATCACAATACACATATGTACAATTGCTGTCCAGCTCTGAAGTTGCTGAGAACCTGAAATACAGAAAATTTCATATCAAGAATTTGGTAACATATATCTTAATATTTTGATGAATAAAAAATTTATTTAACCCAAATTCAGATGAATATTTAGACAAATAGTTACATAGAAAACAAATAATTGTCTTTATATAATTGTTCTATATTGCTGTTTGTTTCCAACATTAATTTTTTTTGAGGCATAAATATTTACGTTTTCAGGAAACTTACCATTTGGAAGAGAAAGTTGAGTCATTTGACCACACCCACAAACTATTGTCTTTGCGGGACAGTTCAATCTATAAAAAGTCATTGAAACTGTTTACAAAATTCTATAAAGAAGAAAATTTTATGAGAAGTCAAGTAAAAGCTTGTGCATTAATTTGAATTGATAAAAACAAACTTAATGCTTTGTAATTTATAGTCTTTTAATTTACAATATTTGTTGCACACTGGACATATTTTTAAAAACTATTAATTAGTACGACTAAGTGAAGAGGACAAATTGATAACAATAACAATTCCAGAGCTCTGAAAATTGAGCAGACTCATAAATTGGGGGAATATTTATTATTGAAAAAGGTTTTAGAAATTTAGGTGAGAAAGGAGCCAATATGTAGTCTCCTTTCCTACTCCTCTTACATCACTCCCTATCCCCATCTTAGCTCAGTAAGTAAGAAGAATGACAGTTTTTACAGTTTGGGGAAGCTGCAAAAATCATTGTTGGTGGTGTTACAGGGGCAGACTTGATTGACAGTGGGAGTGAGGGTGATAAATTGTTCATTACTTTTTCAGCTCAAAGTGTTCAATTTGCTAGGTAGTAAGTGAGAAAAACATGCTTTTTCCAGTTCAAGGTTTTAAGAATTTTGAGCATGAGAAGTGGTATGGTGGGGTGGTAAGCTCCCTGGAATGACTTTTTACTTCATATGTCCCAGGCTAGATGCTGGAGAGGCCAGTAAACCACAAACACTGATGGGTACAGACAAAAGTCACAAGAAAAGTCATGGTCCAGTCAAAAAAACATGAAAGAAGCAGGATAAAATGTCAGAAAACTTTGACACTCACTGCCTATTCCAATCAAAAATCATTAAAAAGTCCTGCAAAAATACTACTCAAGAATGAAGGGGAAATCAAGACATCCTCTGATGAAAAACTAAGAAAATGTGTCACCACCAGGCCATCTTTAATAGAATAACTAAAAGGAATGGTCTAAGCAGAAAACAGATGCCAAATGAGAATCTCTTGGGTTATCAGGAAGAAAAAGAATACAGAGAAAGAGAAAAAATATACAAAATTTATAAGTTTTCCTTCTCTCTGTCTTCAAAATTGTTTAATAGTTGAGGCAAAATTATAAATTGAAGTAAATTATAACATTCTCCCATGTGCTTCTCAATGTACTTAGCTGAAACATCTAAGACAATTATATTATGAATAGACACAGTAAAGGGACACAAAGGAGGTAAGGTTACTCCATTTTAATCTAACTCGTGCAGGCTATGTAGACTGTGATTTATACACAGTAGTCTCCCTTTATGCTTGGTATCATTTCTCCTGTTTCAGATACCCACGGGTTAACCTGAATCTGAAAGTATTAAATAGGAAATGCCAAAATAAGAAAGTTCATAAATTTTAAATTGGGTGGAGTTCTGAGTAATGTGGTGAAACCTCACACTGTCCCACTCTGCCCAAAATCTCAATCATCTTTTGGTCCAACAAACCACACTGTACATGCTCCCCACCTATTAGTGTTAGACACTTAGTATTTAGTCAGTTGGTTATCAGATCCACTGCCGCAGTGTCTCAGACCTTGTATTCAGGTATCCTTATTATATTTAATAACAGAACCAAAGCTCAAGGCTAATGATTCTGGCAATTTGAGTATGCCAAAAAGAAACTGTGAAGCTCTTCCTTTAAGGGAAAAAGTGAAAAACCTTGATTTAATAAGGAAAGAGAAAAAATCTTATGCAGAGATTGCTAAAATCTACACTAAGTAATAACCCTCTGTGAAATTGTGAAGGAAAAAGAAATGTGTGTTGGTTTTGCTATTACACCTCAAACTGGATAAGTATAGTACACTGAGGTATTTTGAGATAAAGATGAGAGAGAAACCACATTTACATAACTTTTATGACAATATATTGTGTAATTTTATTAGTAGTCATTAATTTTATTATTAGCTATTTTATTAGTAGTTATTCCTGTTAAGCTCTTATTGTGACTAACTTGTAAATTAAACTTTATCATAGGTATATACATATGTATAATAAAAATCATCATGTATGTGGAGTTCAGTACTATCCGTGATTTCAAGCATTCTTTGGGGTCTTAAAACATATACCTTAATATAAGATGAGAATACTGTGTGTGTGTATAATATTATATACACATAACATTATATACGTTCGCTTTATAAAAATGTATAAAATATATTATCTCTATATTAAACTGATGACAGTATGTAAATGTAGAATAATATATGTAAATATAGTTACTCATAAAAAAATAATCTTCACAATAAATTATGACCCATCGTTTACATAATAATGTAGAAAAGTATCAACTTCACTTCTACCGCACAGAGTCACAGTACAGAGCCACAAAAACATAAATCCTCAATGGATTATGGACTTAAATTATATTTTTTGTTGATTCATCTTACAATGGCAACGAATTATCGTATTTTAATAGGAATATTTGTTGAAAATGACAAAAGCCCAAGTCTATATAGTAGGAAAACAAATGTAATTAAAAATGTTACCTCTCATCCAAAAACTGGAAAGGGCAGAAAAAGTAGACTTTTAAAACATAAGTTAAAGACACATGAGCAACAAAAGAAACAAAGCTTTACAGTGTGGTTGTTTGATTTACATATATGTGAAATGATTACCACCATAGCTTCAGCTAGCATTGTCATCTCATATAGATACTGTAAAAAGAAGAGAAAAAAGAAAAGAATAAAATAAAAATTCTTTCTTATGATAATGATTTACTCCCTTAACTTTACTATACAGTAGTTCCCCCCTTATCCACATTTTTCTTTCCATGGTTTCAGTTTAAAGCAGTCAACTGCAGTAAACAAAGTATTAAATTAAAAATTCTAGAAATAATTCATAAATTTTAAAATGTGCTCCATTCTGAGTAGTTTGGTACAAACTTTCCTTGCCCCTCTCAGTTTGACCCAGGACTCAAATCATCCTTTTATTCAGGGTATCTAAAATGTGGATGCTTTCTGCCTGTTAGTCACATAGTAGCAGTCTCAGTTATCAGAGAGACTGTTTTGGTAACACAGTGCATGTGTTCAAGGTACCCTTATTTTACTAAAATTATGGAACAAGATCATCGGATGGAATACAGTATTAACATCACCCATATGATCAACAAAGTGTTTAAACCTCTGCATAAATACTCTGATGATTTAGAAAGAAAGACAGCAATTTTTGATGCTCTCCAAAAAGTTTGTGGAAAAATTCCGTCTACTATAAAAGATCCTTAACCACTGACATTATCTACTTCTGACACCCAACCATTGATACCACCATGGCTTGATGATCCAGCATCATCCTAAGCAGATGATCCTCCTTCTGACATATGGACAGAAAGTCACTAGTAGCCTTGTGCTATGTCCCAGTACCTATGTCATGCTCCTCACTTCATATCATCATGTAGGCATTTCATCATCTCACAGTAGCACAAGAAAAAGAGGGTGAGTATCTATTTTTTTCTTAGTTATTATTGTTAATCTCTTACTATGCCAAAGTTGTAGCAAACTTACTCTTATGTATGCGGTTATATGGAAAATGGTATATATAGGGTTCAGTATCATTCATGGTTTTAAGCATGCACCTGGAGTCTTGTAATATATCTTTGGCAGATACCGAGGGAGCTACTGAATATTGGATAGCAATGTTAGCTATAACCATTATGTTGTACATTACATCCCTGGTTCTAATTTATCTTATAGCTGGACTTTGTACATTTTGGCTAGTTTTCTGCAATTCCTTCTCTCCCATGCCCACATATTTGATGACCATAGTCTGACATCTTTTCCTAAGAGTTTGTTTTTGTTGTTGTTTTTAGATTCTACTTATAAAATCATACAGTATTTGATGACAACAGTTTTACAGTTCAGCTTGAAAAATCAGGAATGTGATACTTCCTGCTTTGTTCTTTTCTCTCAGATTTCTTTGGCTACTGAAGGTCTCTGGCGGTACCACCTAAGTTTAGTAGTGTTTTTTTGTTTTTAACAAAATATGCCATTGGAATCTTGATAGAGATCGCTTTGAATCAATAGATGGTTTGAGTAGTATTGGTAACTTAAGAATATTAATTCTTCCAATACATGAACATAGGATAACTTTCCATTTAATTATATCTTTCATCAATATCTTGTACTTTTCAGCATAGAAATCTTTCATCTCCTCAGTTTAATTTATTTCTAAATATTTTAGCTGTTCTTTTTTAAACTTAGTTATTTAAATTAGTTTCAAGTATACAGTACATTGGTTAGACATTTATGTAGTTCGTAAAATGATCCTCGGAATTGTTCCCTCCTTCCCCTGGCCCTCCACCTAGTCATCATATTAGTGCTAACTGCATTACTGTTCTTGATACTCTTGTAAATGGAGTCAAGTTCTTCTTTTCAGAATTCTCGTTGTTAGTGTATAGAAATACTACCGATTTGAAGTTCATATTCTATCCTGCAACATTCATTCATTAGAGCTTACTTTTGGTGGAGCCATGAAGATGTAAAATCATGTCATCTGCAATTAAAGACAATTTAACCTCTATCTTATCAATTCTTATGCTTTTTGATTTCTTTTTCTTGCCTGATTCCTGTAGCTAGGAATTCCAATACTATGTGAAATAGAAGTGGGCATTTTTGTTTGTTCCTGATCTCAAATGAAAAACTTTTATCTTTTTACCTTTGAGTATAATGATAGCTGTGGACTTGTCATATATGGTCTTGCTATGTTGAAAGATGTAGTTTTTTATGCCTAACTTGTTGAGTATTTATCATTGCAAATGTGAAAATTTGTCAAATGTTTTTTCTGCATTTATTGAGTAATCATATATTTTTTTCATTTATTCTGTTAATGTGAAGTATCACATTAATTGATTTGTATATGTTGAACATTCCTTTTTTTTTCAGGTATGAATCCCACTTGATCAAGTTAAATGATCCTTTTAATGTGCTGTTGAATTAGGTTTGTTAGTTTTCGACTTGAAGTTTTGCATCTACATTTATCAGAGATCTTGGCCTGTAGTTTTCTTTTCTAGTCATGTCTTTCTCTGATTTTCATTTCAGGAAAATGCTGGCCTCATAAAATTAGTTTGGATGTGTTCACCCCTCTTCAGTTTTTGGAGGAGTTTGGGAAGGTTTGGTGTTAATTCTTCTTTTAATGTTTGGTAACATTTTCCAGTAGAGCCATATGGTGCAGGGTTTTTCTCCATTGGGAGTTTTTCATTACTGTTTCAATTCTGTTACTAGCAGTTAATCTGTTTATATTTTCCTTTTCTTCCTGAATAAGTCTTGATAGGTTGTATCTTTCTAGAATACTTTTATTTCTTTTAAGTTGTCCAGTTTGTTGATATATAGTTGTTCATAGTAGCCTCTAATGATCCTTTGAATTTCTTTTGGTTTCAGTTGTTGTGTCTCCTTTTTCATTCATAATTGTGTCAATTTTGGTCCTATCTCTTTTTTTCCTTAGTCGAGCTGAGGGTTTGTGAAATTTTTTTATTTTTTCAAAGAACCAACTTTTAGTTTGGTTAATCTTTTCTACTGTTTTTCAGTTCTCTATTTCATTTATTTCTCCTCTAATGTTTATGATTTCCTAACTTCTGCTAACTTTGAGCTCACTTTGTCTTTTTCTAGTTACTTAAGGCATAGAGTTAGAATTTTTATTTGGGCTCTTTCTTGCTTCTTAATTTGTGCATTTATTTCTATAAACTTCTCTCCTAGGAATTCTTTTGCTGTATCCCATGTTCTGGTATATTATGTTTCCAATTTGTTTCAAGAAACATTATATTTTCATAAATTAAATAATCTTTTTTTTCTATATTACCAATTTGTATAACTATAACAACTAGATCATTTATTAATGATGCCAAAAAATATAAAGCTCTAATGTTGCCTTTTTAAAATTGATATACTTATTCCTATAATCATTCCCTTTGATAATCTCAATTAAATAACTATATATGTATAAATAACTGTGCGTGTGCGCACACACACACACACACACACACACACACACATATATCATGTCCTTTGCCACATGTAAAACTATAGTTTTTTTTTCTGGAATTTAACTGTAATGAAATCTAAAATTGGACAATAGAAAGCCACAATTAAAATTACTCAAAATAACAAGTAGCTATAATTTAATATTTAGTGTGTGTGTGTATGTACATACATATCTATATCATTCATATATGTATATGTATATATATATGTATACACACACACACACACACATACATACACATCCTGGTATGAATGACTATTTCTATACTCATAATACCTAATGATTTAAGAGATAAACACAATTTAAATTCAATAACAGCTGAAAATATCCCTTTACTTTTATGGCAAAATGTATATATTTTCCAGAAATTTTTTTAAAAGAAAGAATTATTAATTCTCACTAACGAAAACATTTTAAGAGTGTTTTAAAGATGAAACACTTATTCTGGATGAAAACTTAAATGTATGAAAAAAGAAATTTTGCGGAAAAGAAGAAAAGAAAAGAAATTTTGCAGAAAACAAATTTTATGGACCTCTCTATGTAGATATTGAGTGGATAAAATTATAATAATGATACAGTTTCAAGTTTTAAAATAAATATTTGTATTAGAATTCAAGGAAGCAAATGCTATATAAGCAGTAAATAAAAGTAGAAGATAGATCTTTTCACTGTTTGTGAGAATACAGAAGTATCAATTTTTTTACTTTAGTGAGTAAAGAATGTATACTGTGAAATGCAGACCACTAATAAAAGAATATTTAAAGAATATTAAGTCAATGAGTTTTCACAGAAGACAGTAAAAATAAAATATTTATTAAGAAAGATAAGAAAACAAAGAAAAGGTGGAGTTCAAAGCGTGGTAGTATTTATCCCAATTAAATGATAACTATATAATACTCAATAATTAATTACAACTATATATTTGTATTTATAAATAAAAATGTAAAAAATACTTATTTAATAACTTTATTTAAGTTACATTAAGTATAAACAGAATAATTTTTTAGTTGAATTCTGAAGTTTATATCAAATATAACTGCTGTCTTAATGAGACACTTCTTTAACCTAAACATATAGACAGATGTAAGTAAAAAGATGAAAATATTAATAAATTATGCAACACAATCCAGTAGAAAACTGATATAGTTAATGTGTAGATGCTATTTAAAGCAATAACCATTGTTGGATATAATGAAGTATGTTTTTCATAAAAAGAGATTGAGTGTCCAAACCATTAACAATGTATTTGTTTTAAATTTGTATGTACCTAATAAGTTCAAAATAGGTAAAAAAGTGAAGAAGTAAACAATCATAAATGGAGATTATATTTAATTAAATTCAAATGGAGAAGAAAAAAATACTACAAAATCAGACAAAGAACAAAATTACATTAGAAAGGATCGACATGGTCAAAATTATTCTCTTTGAAAATAGTTAATAAAATTGGTAAATAACTGTTGAAGAGAAAAATCAATGACACATTTTTTAATGTCTAAAATAAACATGAGAATGGCATTATTACTTTCACAGGTATTAAGCAGTTAATAAGGCCATATTATGAATACATTATAATATCTGTAGAAATAGAAATGTATGAAAATGCAGTGCAAAAAATAGAAACCCATTAAATGTAGCATGTATTAGAGAAATTAAGTTCATTTTATAAACTGTTGTACAAAAAAAAACTTCTTCAGGCTCACATGGCATCAGTAGTGAAAATAACATTGAAAAATAGCAGTGCTCTTATACAAAAGCTTCCAGGTAATTGAAAAAGGAATGTTTCCTGATATAGGCCTGGTATTAAAACTGTCAAGTATATAACATAAATAAATATTCATTCTAAACTCTTTGTGCATATGGATGTGTTAAAACAACTTTATATAGGTATAATACATTCTTTTGTGTTTTATGCACTAATTTTTAAAGAGGGACAATTCAAAATGATGATTGTAATTTTATTATAGAAATATAAGATTAATTTAATGTTAGCAAGAAATAGTGGTGATTTATTTCATAAACATTACACAGAAAAACATTTATTATTCTAATTGGTGCTAAAATAATAAAAATATAACTATGATATTAAAATTGATCAGAAAAATAGCAATATTATGAAATAGTTTTCACATAAGAAAGGTAAGATGAAAAAATTTTAAAACAGACTTCATACTTAGATATGAAATATTTAAATTTCTTTTCTAAAATAAGAAAGGATAAATATAGAAGCTGCACTGTTCCTTCGATTAAACATTGGAAATGAAACCCTAGCCTGTGGAAATAAATCAGAAAAAGAAGAGTAATTTTATCTGGGTAGAAAAAATAAAACAGCTATTTACAGGTATAATAGCTGTTTATGTAAAAACTTTAGAACAATCTTTATTTAAAATGACAGAATTAATCCAACATATCTGTGAAGTCATTGGATATATGATCAACAAGTACACTTCAATTGTATTTCTGTTTAAAACAGTAAAAATTACTAAAGAAAACTTAAAACTAAAGATGTTACATACATAATCATCACTGTGAAATACCCATATTCCTCTGACTTCAATATACTAAAATAAAAAATATATATTCAAATTAAAAGAAAACCTAAGATATGGAAGAATAAAGTTAACATAATCTCTAAAAGTTACTTAAATATTAAATACAGTCCCAAACATAATCCAAAGGGTTGTTGTTATTAACAGCTGTATTGAGATATAATTTATACAGCATAACATTCATTAATTTAGAATTTATACATTAATTTTTAATATATTCACAGAGTTTACAACCATCCCCACAATCAAAATTCAGAAAGTTTTCAGTCCTCAGATGAAGCAGTGTACCAATCACCAGTCATCTCTTTGGCCCATGTTCCTTCAGCCCTTGACAACTGTGAATCCACTTTCTGCCTTTGTAAGTTTCTCTATTCTTGATATTTCACATAACTAAATTCACAAGGCATGTGACCTTTTAGAAAGCTTGAATGCTACAATTATAATGTTGGATTAAAAAACCAGACACTGAAAGTAATGATATCTGTACTTTTGATTGTGTATATTATTTTGTAATAATCATTATGAAATATTTTTTATTATTAGAACAAACAGTATAATTCATTTTAAGGTTTATACAATCATAATATTATTTTCGTTTCATGAAAAATAAAGTTACCCAACAGAATCCAACACAAGTGTTTTAACTCTAAAGCTTATACTTGCAATAAGACTTTTTTGGAGATCCACAATCACTTGCTGTGAGGCCAGATGAGGATAGCATAGCACAGTTATGTTTACTAGATGATGATCCTGCTATCCTGTAACTGCGTAATTCTCTTGTTATGTCACATGGGGACAAGTTATAAACAATAGCATTTTCATGTAACTGTAATAGAAGAATATTTTCAAAATGGGTGATGACTTTTTCCATATAACATTAGTAAGAGCTAATTATTAGGGAAACTGGGTAATCCTTCTTTAATATTTATATCAATGTCTCATTAACTTTAAACATCATTCTTCATGTTTATAATTCAATGCAAACAGATACATTCATAACACTCTTCTGAATTTTTGTTTCTTATTTTTCTTCTTCAGTAGAGCATATAAAAACAACTTACTTTAGAGTAAAGTTTGAACCACTTAGCAACATCCATGGCTGATCACTGCTTTCACGGAAGACTCCAATCCATGACGTAGGTAATATAGAACTCAGAAATTTCTACCCCAAAATAAAAAATTTTTATTTAAATAGTCATTGTGAAAGTTTGTAGCACTTTTTAAAAATGCAAGTTGTGTATTCTTTTGTAAGGTTCTTAATTGTCAAAAATAAAATGAGATTGTTGGATGCTAATCTAACACTAAAGACACATTAAAGTTGAAAACCACTTTGATATTGCCAAGAATACTCAGCATTATTTGTGTTTTTGGTTTAAAATTGACTTTAAACATTTATACTTAGTAGTTTTAATCTTTGTCTTATGTTACTAAGGAACATTCTGATTTACATGTTCCTCATGTTGACAATTAACATAGCAAGGCTTTAAAGAAGTTTCCAGATAACTGTGGCATCGTTTCTCCAGAAACTATGAATAAATCAGTGTAGTTTTCTACTATGTTTTTCAAAGTTTAGGGTTTAGGGGTGAAAAAATGAAAGTATTGCCATTAAGAAAATAAATGACATGGGAGTCAAATTTTTGATCTGGGGGCCACAAAACATCTTTTAACCAAATAAGTCCTTGCTCATCTGTTTCTGTTTCAGTGGAATCTGTTTCTGTTTCTGGCCAGGTGTGAGAGACTCATGGATCTGCTACTCCTTACTAAATACAAATATAAATTCTGAAACTCATGACAGATACAAGTAAAGGAGAACTTGGAAAGGTGGAAAGAGAAAGGCAAAATGGTTTAGTACCCCCGAATTAGGGAACAACAGAGTGACAGATTATTTAATCACCCACTCAACAGAAGAGTGTGACTTAAGCCTTCTGCAACTCGACACCCAACCTACCAATAGGAGGTGGCTGAGAGAAGCCAGTCCCCTCTGAGGTTAAGGAAGAATCCTACCCAGCAACACCAGGCAAACCTGCAGGGTGATCCACCAGGATACCTGCTAACAAAACAAGCCAGGGGAAGTGCTTCTCCTTCCCCAACAAGAGTCACCAGATGTGGAGCCTTGGAATTAGACTAACAAAGGGAATCCTATGACTAAAAGTCCTGGACCCAGGAAGACTCTTTATCCCTCAGGGCAGGAGACTTTGTTTCCCAACCAGTCACCAAATAGAATGGAATTTTAAATTTTATGTTAACATAATTCAACAGTAAGATTAAAATAGAGGTAAATGCAATAATGTAAATGAATTGCACCAATATTAAATGGAAGTGGAAAGGGACAGTAAGAAAATACATATTGTTTGATTTTATTTATTGGAGATTCAAAAGCAAGCAAAGAGACTTTATAATGATAAAAGTCAGGACAGTGCTTAAGTGATGAGGGAGGAGTTGAGATGAGAGGATCTATAGGTCCAGGGCTGCTGAGGACTGAAAATTCAACTTTGTGATCTAATTTGTAATTACATGATTCCAGTCACTTTGTAATCAATCTGTTCAATCATGATATATTTACTTTCCTTGATGTAAGGTAAAATTAAATAGAAAAGTTTATTTAAGCAACAAGCATTTATTGAAACTCAGTTTTCTATGAAAAGAAAGAGAAATTATCGAAGGTGTGTTTCCGCTATAAAAATGAAATATTTGAAGTCAAACAATGGAGTATTATACTGACGTTAAAATAAATAACTTCAAATAAATACAAAATATGGATAAATTCTACAAGTATAATATTGACTGAAAGAAACCTTTAATAAAGTATATAAAAAGTTTAATATCTTACCATTTCTTCCTCACTATCTATATAAAGCAGCTTAGAGTTCTTAGAAGCACAGGCCTTCAGACTCTCATTCCATGTTTTATTTTTGGTACTAAAGTAATAGCAATTGTTGAAATATGTAAACCACTCCTTTGGACAACGACCACAATGATATACTGAAGAAAAATTATGAGTTATTATCCAAAAACAATTTGAATTTTTAAAAATGAATATTAAATTACAGATTTATATAGGTATAAATATATTTGTAAGTAACATATCTATGCACTTGACCCCATGGTATATATAAAACAAAACACACTCATACACATGCTCATAGAAAGGGTCACACTCTCATTCATAATTTGTGTGTCCTTATAAAGCAAACACCCAAATAAAAATATTTACTTTGCACATGTCCTGAATGTCAATGAACAAAAATACTCTTTAAAAATAAAATATTTGTTAACCAATGTCACCCTAAAAAAATATGCTAATTGAAAATTAATAATTAAATAAAACAAAAATACTGCTTATCTCTTATCACATTAGTGCAATAGGAAATTTGAGCCAATTGGCAACAATGGGTATTGTGTTTAAAAATGAGTATTTCTTTATATTGTTGTATGAAAAGAAACACCCTCCTATAATCATTATTTATAAACATTTATTAATAAATTTATAATTTATGTCCCCTGTAAAAAAATTTTATCATTTTACCTAGACTTATATAGAGACAAAATATAAACTGGGTATTATCATAACTTTGAAAATTATATGTACCTTTCTGGATCCCTGTTATTGGAAGTGAATTGTTCTCCATTTTTGCAGTAGCTACAAAAATTAAAGTGAATCTTTAAAAAAAGTAATTAACCTCAATCACGATAATTTTGTTTTTAGCTTAAAGATTTTCTGTTGTTTAGAATTATAATTATCTGAAATAAAATAGATTTTACCAAGAAAAATGAATAAAGAAGTAAAAGAAGACAAATACTACAGCTGATAGAACTAAACTTCACCATCTCTTACACTTAATTTAACCAGTCTCAAAATGAATTTGTTTTCTCAATATTGTCTTCAAGTCTCCTAAAGCATACTTTTGAGTTATGAAATCAGAATAAAAACATGTATATATGTACACATATTTATAAAATTGTTCTAAAATCATTCTATATTTATACTTTGGACAAGTTAGAAGAGTTTTTCACGTTCAATCTAAACACAAACATTAAAGAAAAATTCTACGAAATAATATTCTAAAGTATTAAAGGCACTGATGATTATTAATAAAGAGTTTTCAAAAAATCTTTCAAAAATTTACTTACAGGGAATAACAGCTATTATTACCACAGTGGACATCAAGACAAGGCAGATGACCCCCAGGACCCCAGCAATGAGCTTCTTTAGAGGTGACAGTAAAGCTACAGGGAGAGAAATGGGAACACTGAGAAAGGACAGATGGAGACAATTGCTTAGACAATTTACGCATGGAGAACCCACATGCACAGGAAATCGTATACATAAGCTTGGACCCGCAAAACCATATCTACCATAATCTTCCTCTCAAAATATATTACTGCATTTTCAGGAAACATAATGCTCTGTGAATTGTTGGTCAAAGACTACACCTTACAGTGATGCCTGAATAAAATTAGTCCTGAGATTTCATGTTACAATACTGCATTCCAACTTCAAGTTCTGATCCTCACAAATGAAAAACTGTGAGTTCATCTTCTATTCTTTCTCCACATCTCTGCAACCCAACTATACAGCCTAGAACAGCTATATTGTGTGTCTATGAAATGTTTTACCTTTGCAGTGGTATTTCTCGTCATTCCCTTGAAGATCCTGAGAAGCATCGTGAAGATTTAATTCTGCGTAGGTTATCTCCTGCTCACTTACTGAGATGAAGCTTTTTGTGACCTGAGGTTTTAGTTGCTGTCCCTTTGAATACTTGGCCACATTCAGGTCTGCATAGGTTAGTCCTTGGTTATTCATCTCTGCAGCTGAGTGGTACCAGGAACTATGTTGTAAGGTAAGTGTACTTAAGAATAAATGGTACATGCACTGATGAGATGCCTAACAGTAAAACTGGGTGGAGTAAAGGGTGAGTATTGGGCTCATTTCCCAGTTGAGAAAACTAAAGGTCATGTTCTAAATGCCTTAGAACTTCAAACAAGTGTCTTGTGATTAAATACATGTTTAAAGATATTTTACACTAGATAATATATTATTAGTTTGAACAATGAACCACAATAAATTAGTGAGGAATAAAGAAGTTCATAAATAATAATTTGCTCAATATAAATCAGACTCTATAGAAATGTTTTATCACCACTATCATGTCTGTATTAAAAATTCAAATTCTGTATTGAAAAAAGGAATCACAATATTTATAGTAATTCTGAAGTTCAATAATAGTGAAAGACAGGGTGCTCAAAGATGAGAGGGTTTAGCAGTGTTGTCATATATAGTCATTTCTTGCACTAAATTAATTTTATTTGGTGACTTACAGTTATTTAGTAAAGAGAATGAGTTTTTATCAAATGATCTTTTATTTTGAATCATTGTGATTTTATGAGAAATTATTACAAATTTAAAGAAATATTTTATATGTTGAAAAATGCTACAGACACACAAAGTCAAAACCTAAACAATACTTACAAAAAAACAAAAACAACAAAATTTTAAAGGTATTTCTGTAACACCAGAAACTGGCATTTGATTTAAAGGAAAAGATATAAAACTATGAAATGATAAATAAATTTATACATCATAAGTCAGTAAGCATAGCTTTGGTTTTGCGAGCAATGGTAATGACTCAAACAATGTAATTTAATAATTTAGTCAATGGGATCTGTGTCTCTGAGTTCTAGAATAAATCCGGCTTTGAAATTTATAATATATGACCTTCAAATAGTCCCGTGGTGTCTGACAAACTATTTTACTAATGAAATTTGGAAATAAAAATATGTAAATATAATGCATGTAAAACACAATATTTAATCTGACTTTTATAAATTCTCAATAACGAGTCATGCTAATTGCTATTCTAACAAATGTTCATGTTATTATAGCTAACTCATATCAGTTAGACCCTGTAGTAGAATTCATTAGACAGGAGTCTCTTTATAAATGTGGTATCTTTTCTTGCAGTGTTTTGTTTATTTAAAAGAAAAATTTTGATACCTTATGATTAAGCTTAAATTACCATTTCATGAGAGCTAACTCATCCTGATTTTTATTAACAGAAGATAGCTTTTACCTTATCTAATCATATGAGTAATTAAAGTTTTCATACTTCAAATAATTCATTTTAAGAATCTATTTTTAAAGTCTAGGCTAAATATAAACTATTACTTATAATTATGTCTGTACTGATTTAAAAATCTAAAAGTAACTGTTTCTTGTTGTAATTCTTATAGGATTTTACTTTAAATAGTTTGGTTTGCACACCCAATTATGCATGTGAGAATACACTTGAATAATTCTCCACAGGCAAGAATTTGAATAGTTTAAGAAATCCTCCAACATGGTCATATTTTATTTGTATTTTTTATCCAGAATCATTTAAATAAACATAACAATGTTCTTTTTTGATTTGATTGTATATTAATTGTACCTAGGTTGCATCACATCCAGCATTGATAATCTCCCACTACAGGAGATGGACTAACAGAGAGACAGGAGAGCAGAGACACATACCTTCTGTAGGCCAGAGAGGTGTGCACCCTTCAGTGGGAGACCAGGTTACCCTTGTAAACAAACTATATCTGTGGTCTTCACAGGCTGCACCATGAAGGCTCAGACTGAAGCAAGAGTGGAAAAAGTAAATTTTGCATTGATGTGTCACTTAAAGTTTGAACAGGAAATTCTTACACTCGAGCTATTTCGAAGACAGTTTATCTCATCACACACCTCCAGAACATAGGATACTCTGGCTGGTGGTGTGCATTTAGATGGTCCACTGGCACGTGGCTCTGAGAAACTTTTGTCTCATTCTAAAAGATATCAGGGTAAAAAGACTTGACTACCCATGCTGTTTACTTGCTTCCATCTCAATCACAGCTCTGAAAACTTAAGCCGTGGTGAGAGCATCTTAGGTGTATAAATTCCACTCTTAGGCAGGGTTGCTAAATCCTTTAATTACATACTTCTTTTCCTTTTATCCTCATTATGTCTTTCAATTTCAATGAAAGAAAATCTAAAAACGTGATTTTATAACAATAGGTATTTAATGATATTTCACACTAATATTTTGAACAATTGCTATACATTCAGCTTTGTGGTAACTTTCACAATAATCACCAATTTCTAAATTTATCTTCTCAATATTTCTCCCCAAATTCTTAAACGTTTCATCCATCTTATGATTCTGAAATAAGTTATTTAGGTTTCATCCAATAAAAATGTCTCCTGAAGCATTGTGCATTAAGTAGTATTGAACTGTATCACCATGGCAGAGATTGAAATATTAAATAACAATTATATTTTGTATTGATTCATCTTACAATGACAACTAATCATTGTATTTTAATAGGAATATTTGTTGTAAATGACAAAAGCCCAAGTCTATATAAGGGGAAAACAAAAGTAATTTTAAAAGGTTTCTCTGCATCCAAAAATTTCTAAAGGGCAGATAAAGTAGACTTCTACAACACAAGTTAAAGACACATGAGCAACAAAAGAAACAAAACTTTACAATGTGACTGTTTGATTTACATATATTGTGAAAATATTATCACCGTAGGTTCAGATAACATTCACCACCTCATAAGTTATATCTAACTCATGAAAACAAAGAAGAAAAGAAGAAAAGAATAAAGAAATAAACATTTCCTTATGACGAGAACTGATAGCATTCATCTCTTAACAATTTTACTATATAATAGTTCCCTTTATCTGCGTTTTCGTATACCCTATAGCAGTGTTAGCTATAGTCATTGTGTTGTACATTACTCCCCCGAGCACTTATTTATCCTATACCTGAACTTTGCACCTTTCTGACCACCTTTCTCCAATTTCTCCCTCCCATCCTATCCCCCACCTTTGGCAACAAAAGTATAATTTCTTTTTCTATGACTTTGTTTTATTTTGGTGGCTGTTTTCAGATTTACTTATGTGATCATAGTGTTGATGACTATAGCTGTATAGTATAGTTTGAAATCAGGAAGTATGATACGTCCTGCTTTGTTTTTCTTTCTCAGATCTCCTTGGCTAGTCAAGTCTTTTTTGTGGTTCCATATATAAGTTTAGATATGTTTTTTTTTTTCCCAACTTCTCTAAAATATGCCATTGGACTCTTGATAGGGACTGCATTATTGATGGTCTTTAGTAGTATTAGCAAGTTAACAATATTAACCCTTCTATTACAGAAATATGGAAAACCTTTCTATTTGTGAGTGTATTCAATTTCTTTCATTAATGTTTGGGGTCTTCATTATAGAGATCTTTCACCTTCTCAGTTTTCATAAGTATTTTATTGTTCATGATACTATTTTTTATGTTTTTCAGAACTTTTGTTGTCAGCATATAGAAATGCTACTGATTTTGTATGTTAATTTCCTGTAACGTTACTCAATTTATTCATTAGAGCTTACAATTTCGGTGGTGTCATTAAGACTTTTTACATGTAAAATCATGTCATCTGCAAATAGAGATAATTTTACTTCTCCCTTTTAAATTCTAATTATTTTTATTATTATTATTTTTTTTTTTGCCTTTTTGTTCTAGCCAGGAATTCCAATACTATATTAAACAGAAGTTGTGAGAGTGGACATTTTTCCTTGATCTTGATGTTAGATAAAAAACTTTCATCCTTTTACCTTTGAGTATGTTAGCTGCGGACTTGCCATATATGGCCTTTGCTACATTGAGATATGTAGTTTTTTATGCCTAATCTGTTGAGCTCTGATCATGGCAAATGTTACATTTTGTCAAATGTTTTTCTGCATTTATTGATATAATCATATATTTTTTTCTTTTATTCTATTACTGTGAAGCATCTCATTGATTAATTTGTATATGTTGAACAATCCTTGCATCCCAGGTAGAAATCCCACTTGATGGTTGTGAATGATCCTTTTAATGTGCTTGAGTTTGATAGCACTTAATTTAAAGTTTTCATCTACATTTATCAGAGATATTGGCTATAGATTTCTAGTCATGCCTTTCTCTGGTTTCCGTTTCAAGGTAATGACGGCCTCAAAAAATCAGTTTGGCTGTGTTTACTCACTTCAGCTTTTTGGAGGTGTTTGAGAAAGGTTGGTGTTAATTTTTTTAAAATGTTTGGTAACATTTTCCAGTGAAGCCATTGGTGTGGGGTTTTTCTTGAGAGTTTTTCATTATTGATTCAATTTTCTTACTAGTAATTAATTTGTTCATATTTTCTATTTTTTTCTGATTGTCTTGTAGGTTGTACGTTTCCAAAATATTTTCATTTTTTTTAAGTTATCCAGTTTGTTGACATATCGTTGTTCATAGAAGGCTCTAATGATCCTTTGAATTTCTTTGGTTTCAGTTGTTGTGTCTTTTTCACTATAATTGTGTCAATGTCGGTCCTATCTTTTTTTTCCTTAGTTGAGCTGTGGGTTTGTGAATTTTGTCATTATTTTTTTCCAAAGAACCAACTTTAACTTTGGTTAATCTTTTTTATTGTTTTTCAGTTCTTTATTTCATTTATTTCTGCTTTAATGTTTATTATTTCTTAACTTCTGCTAAATGTGGGCTCAGTTTGTTTTTCTTTTTCTAAAAGTTTCTTAAAGCGTAGAGGTAGGTCATTTATTTGGAATAACTGTTTTATCTTTAGAAGACTCAAATATTTTCTTCAGTTAGAGTCAGTTAATAGCAGTTATATGAAGAAACAAGAAAGATGAAAAAAATAAATTATGCAAAACAAACCAATAGTAAACTGCGATAGTTAATGTACTGACTCAATTTAAAGCAAGAATCATTGTTGAAAATGATGAAGCATATTTCATTAAAACAGATTAAGTTGTGAAGTCATCAGCAATATATTTTTTTAATCTGTATGTACCTGATATTCAAGTTATCCATGTGTAAAAAAATGAAAAAGTAAACACTCATAAGTAGAAATTTAAAAAATTTTCTCTCACTACTTATAAAAGAAACAGATATAGCAGAAATTCTATAGAAATTTTAAACCAGGCAATTAACCAGTACACACACACACACACAATAATAGTATACAACACTCAAAAATACAATAATATAGAATATGTTTAAATTCATATTAAAATATTAAAAAGTATACTGTATACTATATACTCATATTTCCAGGCTATTAGTATACAATATATAAAACTGTGATGTCTTTGAAGTAGCCATTGGCAATTTTGTAAGTGGGCACTTGAAAGGTGGTTATTCAAATTTAAATTTAATTAATTAAAAATAAATAAAATTTTAAGATAGGTTTCTCAGTCAACTAGCCTCATTTAAATAGAGATGTGGTGTACGGTCATGCTATCCTGAACAAACCTGATCCCATCTGATCTCAGAAGCTATCAGGCCTGGTTGTACTTGGAGGGGAAACTAAGTAGAAAGACCAGGTGCTGTAGGCATAAAAAATAATAAGAAGAAAAAGAATTGTAAGCTGACAAGATCCTTGCAATCTGTGAAGTCAACCACGTGTTGCCTTGCCTAAAAATAAATAAATAAACAAATTATATTTAGAGATGTAGAACATTTCCAGCCTCACAAAAATTTCCTAATCTCAGTTTACCAAAAATAAAAGTTAATAACCCCAAATTTAATAATCCTTGTATGGTTTTAAATTCAGTAAATAAATTTCTAAATAACATATAGGGCCAAGGAAGTGATCACAGTGAATGATCACATTTTTTATATGAATTAAAGGAAAATATAACAGCAAAAAACTATCTTGTGAAATATTGATTGCCTTAATACACATGTTACAAAATAAGAACAAATCCAAACATGCATCTCAAGAAAATGAAAAAGCTAAACTTAATCCAAATGAAGACAAAAAACAAAAGAATACAAAATCAAGGTAAAAAACAAAATTACAATAGAATCAAAAAAGTCAAAGTTATTCTCATTGAAAATACTTAGTAAAATTGATAAATGACTGTTGAAGGAAAAATTGAGAGGATACAAATCTTTCATATCTAGAATAAACATGGAAAAATCATTATTGCCTATACTGATACTAAGATAATAATAAAGCAATATTATAAATACATTTTAATATCTACATGAAACAGAAAATTATAAAAATGTAGTGTAACAAAGACTTCAGTAAACATAGCATGTATTAGAGAAATTGAGTCAATTTTATCAACTTTCTTACAAAAAAATTCTTCAGGCTCAGATGGTGTCAGTAGTAGAAATAACATTAAAAAAATTGTGCACTTTTACAAAGGCTTCCAGGTAATAGAAAAAGAGAAATGCTTCTTGATATAGTCCTGATATTAAAAACTGTCAAATACATAACATAAATAAAAATTTATTCTAATTTTGGTGAACAAAAAAGAACTTATTTAAAAAAAATACTGAATGTTTATTGTGGTTTCATTTTAGAAATGTAAGATTGGTTTAACATTTCAAAGGAATAAACGTAACTTATATCATAAGCATTACACAGAAAAACATGTATCATGGCAAAAATAACAAAAAAGTAACATTGAGTAATTATAAAACCTATTAGAATAATAAGAATATCATAGAATTGCTTTAATACAAGAAAGGTATAATAAAAAACTCTAAACAAAACTCATACATAAGGATGAAATATTTAAATATTTTGTTCTAAACAATGAAGGACACATATAGAAAGTTACTATTCCTACTATTCAACATTGGAAATAAAACCTTAGCCTGTTAAAATAAGTCAAGAAAAAAATAATTGCATTAGGGAAAAAGAAAAGTGTGATTGTTTGAGGATAAAATAGCTTGTTATTTAAAACATTCAAAAGAATATATATTTGAAATGATAGAATTAATACAGAAATTCATTGAAGTCATTGAAGATCAACATGTAAACCTCAATTGTATTTATGTTTAAAGCAAAAAAAAAATTACTAAAGAAAAATTAAAAATAAGGATGCCAGTAACCAAAAGGGTTCTATCGTGAGTGGCACACATAGGGTAACTCTTCGTGCAGAATCGACATCGAGGATGTCAGTTACAAAATCATGACTATTAAATATTCATATAAGCCTTTAATGTAAAAAAAAAACAAAATCTAGTAGAAAAATAAAGAAAACCTAATATTTGGAAGGATTGATATTGCGAAATGACTAATCTTTATAAATTAAAATTTAAATGTAGTTTCAAACATAATAAACCCAAGTGTTTTTTAAACAGCTTTATTGAGGTGTAATATTCATAGCATAACATTCATTTTAGAGTGTATACATGAATAATTTTTAATATATTCACAGAGTTCACAAACATCACCACTATCAAAATTTAGAAAGTTTTCAGCCCACCAAAGAAACAGTGTGACAATTAACAATCATTTCCTGTGCTCATCTTCCTTCAGCCTTTGTCAATTGCTAATCTACTTTCTGCCTCTCTGGGTTTACCTATTCTTGGGGTTTCATGTAAATTGACTCACACAATATGAGAATTTTTAGAAAGTTTGAATGCCACAAATATAATGTTGAACCAAAAAAAAAACAGATATTAAAAGTAATATCTGTGCTTTTGCATGTATATATTGTTTTCCAATACTTCTTTTGGAAAAATGTTTTCTTGTTAGAGCAAATAATGTATTTATTTAAGACTTAAGCAGTCATGATATTTTAAGAAAAATAAAATTACCCAACAGAGTTTTAACTGTAAAGCTTATGCTTGCAGTGATATGCTTTGGGAGATGCACAATCATTTGTTGTGAGGCCAGATAAGGATAGCGTGGTACAGTCATATTTACCAGATGATGATTCTGTTATCCTATAATGAAAAAAATGCATAATTCTCTTGTTATGTAGTATGGGAATAAGTTATAAAACAATAGCATTTTCATGTGATTGTAATAGAAGAATATTTTTAAAATGAGTGATGACATTTTTCATATAATATTAGTAAGAGCTCGTTATTAGGGAAACTGGGTAGTCATTTCTTAATATTTATATCAACATTTCATTAACTTTGAACATCTTTCTTCAAGTTTATAATTCAATGTAAACAAATGCATTCATAATACTCTTCTGAAATTTTATTTCTTATATTCTTCTTCTTCTGTAGAACATATAAAAACAACTTACTTTAGTGTAAAGTTTGAACCACTTATGGACATCCATGGCTGATCACTGCTTTTACGGAAGATTCCAATCCATGATGGAAGTAATATGGAACTCAGAAACTTCTACCACAAAATAAAAATTATTATTTAAGTAATCATTATAAAAGTTAATTCATAAAATGCAAGCAGTGTATTCTTTTATGGGTTCTTTATTTTCAGAACAAAATGAGAGTATTGGGTCCTAATTTAAATATAAAATTGAACACCACTTTCATGTTGCCAAAAATGTTCAGCAATATTGTATTTTGATTTAAAATTAATTTTTAAATATATATGCTTAGTAGTTTTATTATTCTTAGGTTAATAAGGAAAGTTCTGATTCTTGTAATTAAGTAGTTCCTCATGTTGAAAACTCTAAAAGAGCAAGGCTTCAAACAAGTTTTTAAATACTTTTTAAAAATAAATTTGTTGGTGTGACATTACAAACATGGCTGAGTAAGAGACTTCCGTAGATCTCTCCCCTTGAAACAATAAATTGAACATCTAAAGCACAACGAAAAACATGCAAACTCCACTCCAGCCCATGTAAGCATGAAATCTGCACATAAGAGCTACCACAGGTAAGAACCCCAGGTGTTGGGTGGTGGACTGGGAGAAACAAAGAAGCTGCCTATCACAGCTGCTGGAGCTCCCTGTTGGAGGAGGGGGAGGAGAGAAGAAACTGGGAATTCCCTGAACAGTCCTACCTGGAAATGCAATAAGCACCACATGCCTGCAGCAGGGCCTAGCCATCAGGGCAGAAAGCAGAGAGGCAGGATGGCAAAGAACAACGGTTGATTTTTACCAGCCATGGTTTTCAAAACTGCAGTCCTTAATTCCTAACCCAGATGGCTCCTCTACCCAGAGGAATCTGAGCAAATGTTACCAAAATTGTCGCTAACACTCACAGGAACTGAGACAGAGAGTAGCGAGCATAATTAAAGATATACCAGAGAAAAAAAAAGGCTTTATTAAGGATACACACACACACATATTTATATGTATATATATATACATATATATATACAATATATATCAGGGATATATATTAAAGAATATATATATATATATCAGGGATATATATTAAAGAATATATATATATCAGGGATCAAAGAAGCTTAGACACTACCTACTGAAAACCAAAAAAACCCCTCCATTTTTGCAACAGGCTAGAGAGATCATTATATAATAAATATTCCTTCTGGGGAAAAAAAAGCAGAATACAGTTCTGCTTTTAATTGGCAGAGAAACAGCTCATTAAACACAATGAACAACCAAGGTGATGAGGCATCTGAGAAAGAAATAAAATATATATCCAGAAAATAAGCTTACAGACATAGAAATATGCAACTTAAATGACAGAGCATTCAAGATGGTACTTCTGAAAAAACTCAATGAGATCGAAAATGAATCATATAAACAATTTCAGGAATTGAAAAAAGAACTAAATGAGCAGAATGAGTTCTTTAGCAAAGAGATTCAAACCCTCAAAAATAACTGAATAGACCTTCTGGAGATAAAGAACACACTGCAAGAGTTGAAAAATAAAATAACAAACTTGGGAAATAGAGTCGACCAAGTGAAGAAAAGAATCAGTGATAAATGAGAAATAAATAAAGAAAGAAATCAGCAGGAAGAAGAGAGAAATCAAAGAATGAAAAATAATGAAAGATAAATACAAGAACTAGCTGATACCATCAGGAGAGGAAACATAAGAATAATAGTCATTCTTGAAGGTGAGGAAAAGGAGCAGGGATTACAAAGCATTTTCAGACAAATAATTGACTAGAATTTCCCAAATCTAAGGAATGAGCTAGAGCTTGCAATTCAAGAAGTCAACAGAACACCCTATTATCACAATCCCAAAAGGCCTTCACCAAGACACATTGTATGAAAATTATCAAAAATCAAACACAAAAACAGAATTCTCAGGGCAGCCAGGAAAAAGAAGATGGTAACTTATAAAGAGAAACCCTTTAGAGTATTGTTGGACTTCTCAGTACAAACCTTACAAGCTAGAAGGTAATGGAATCAAATATTCAAACTATTAAATGAAAGGCACTACCAGCCAAGAATAATGAATGTATCCAGCTAAGTTCTCCTTTAGATATGAAGTAGACATAAAGACTTTTCCAGACATACTAAAACTGAGAGAAATCTCCACTACGAGGCTGGCACTACAGGAAATACTGAAAAGGGTCAGCTCACCTATAACAAAATGATAATAATAATAATAATAATAATAATAATAATAATAAAAAAAACATAATTAGAAGTAAGATGACTGTCTGATATAAGCAAAGGAGTGCAAACCTTACTAAGAACAGGGCATTATAAGCTTAAAAAATAAAAAGGATTTGCTATAGCAAGACAGTAATGAACATTCAGAATACATAGGGACAAATAGAGATAGCAATAAGTATAAAGGGGAGGATTCAAAAAACCCAGATTCACAAAGGGGGATGGAGACAAAGCACATGTAGAAGAAAAGGAATGACTATATGTAGTTATATAGATATATAACTATCATTTACATATTCTTATGGTAACCACACACCAAAGATTCAGAACTGAAGTATATAACATAAATAAGAACGACCAGATGAAAAACCCCCAAAACCCAACCAGAATAAACAGAAACACAAGGACAAGAAAGCAATGGAAACACCAAGCTATCAGAAAGCAAAAGAAAAATGTCTATGAAAACCTTATATTTTAATGACCCTAAACATAAATGGACTGAACTCTCCAATAGAAAGGTATAAAGGTGCAGAATGTATCAAAAAACAAAACCCAACCATATGCTACCTCCAGGAGACATGTCTCAGCTCCAAAGACAAATATAGACTTGAATTGAAAGGGTGGAAAATGATATTTCAAGCAAATGATATTCAGAGAAAAGCAGGTGTAGTGATACTAATATCAGACAAAATAGACTTCAAAATAAAAAAGGTAAAGAAATATACTGAGAAATACTTCATAATGATAAAGGGTGTCACACATCAAGAAGACATAACACTTATTAATATCTATTCTCCCAATCAGGGAACCCCAAAATATGTAAAGCAATTACTAACTAAAGGGAGAAGAAGACCAAAATACTTTCAAAGTAGGGGACCTAAATACCCTACTCCACTGTCGAATATGGACAGATCCATCATACACACAAAAAATCAATAAGGAAATAACATCTTTAAATGACACATTAGACTAAGTGGACATAATTGACATTTACAGAGCCTTTCATCCCAAAACCGCTGCTTATACATTTTTCTCTAGTACACATTGAACATTCTCAAAGATTGGCCATATCCTGGGACAGAGAAATAGCCTCAACAAAAATAAGAGAGTTGAATTCATACCAACCATATTCTCTAATCATGCTTCTTAGAAACTAGAGGTCAACCGTAAAAAGAAATCAGGAAGAACCACAAATATATGGAGATTAAACAGTATACTACTGAAGAATAACTGGGTCAGAGAGGAAATAAAAAGAGAGATCAAGAAATACATAGAAAGAAATGATAATGACAGGCCTACCTCCAAAAACAAAAACAAGCCCTAATAAACAACCTAACGCTTTATCTTTAAAAAAGCTAGAAAAGTAAGAACAAATTAGAGCAAAAATGTTAAATTGAAAACAAATAAATAAATAAATAAAATAGAAAAATAAAAACAGCAAAGATCTGGTTCTTTGAGAAGCTTAATAAAATTGAGAAACTCCTGGCCAGACCCAGTAAAGAAAAAAGAGAAAGGACACCAATAAAGAAAATCAGGGGTGAAAGAGGAGAAATTATGACTGAGATCGCAGAAATACAAAGAATCATACAAGAATACTGTGAAAAAGCATATAATACCAAATTTAATAATCTAGAAGAAATGGACCAGTACTTAGAAAAATAAAATCTTCCTAGACTAAATCAAGAAGAACTGGACAATCTAAATGGAAATTGAAACAATCATCAAAAACCTACCAAAGAGTTAATATTCAGGACCAGATAGCTTCACCAGTGAATTCTATCAAACATTCAAAGAGGAGTTAATACCCAGTCTCCTCAAACTCTTCCAAAAAAATCAAAGAGGAGGTAGTACTTCCAAACTCATCTTATGAGGTCAATATTACTCTGATACCAAATCTTGGTAAAGATAACACGAAAAAAAGAAAACTAAAGACAAATATCTCTCATGAACACAGATGCAAAAATCTTAAATAAGATACTAGTGAACTGAATACAGCAATATATTAAAAAGATTATACACCATGATCAAGTGAGCTTCATCCCATGTGCACAGGGATGGTTCAACATATGTAATTTGATTAATGTGATTCACCACATAAACAAATTAAAAAGTAAAAATTATATGATCATATCAATAGATGCCAAAAAAGCCTTCGACAAGATACAGCATCCATTTATCATCAAAACACTTAACAAAATCAGTATAGAAGGAAAGTACCTTAACATAAAGAAGGCCATATATGACAAACTCTCAGTGTACATTATACCTAATGGTGAAAATCTAAAACCTTCCCTCTAAGATCAAGAACAAGACAAAGCTGTCCACTATTGTCACTGTTATTCAATATAGCTTTGGAGGTCCTAGTGAGTGCAATCAGGCAAGAGAAAGATATAAAAGGCATCTAAATAGAAAATGAAGAAGTGAAACTTTCAATATTTGCAGATGACAATTCTCCATATAGAAAACCCTAAAGAATTCACAAGAACACTACTAGAAACAATAAGCAAATACAGTAAAGTTTCTAGATACAAAATCAGTATTCAAAAATCCAAGGCGTTTCTATACTCTGATAACGAAGTGTCAGCATTGAAGTAGAAAAAATCATTTTTTTGGCAATTGCAACAAAAAGAATAAAATACCTAGGAATAAATCTAATGAAACCTGTGAAGGACCTATATAATGAAAACTATAGACCTTGTTAGAAGAAACCGAAGAAGATACAAAGAAATGGAAAGATAGTCTGTGTTCTTGGATTGGAAGAATCAACATAGTTAAAATGACCTTCTTACCTAAAGCATCATACAAATTTAATGTAATCCTCATCAAAATGCCATCGACGTTTTTTAAAGAAATGGAACAAAAATCATCAGATTTGTATGGAAGCACAAAAGACCTCAAATTGCCAAAGCCATCCTGTGAACAACAATGATGCTGGAGGCATCGCTCAACCTGACTTCAAATTATGCTACAAACTGTCAGTAATCATAATGGATGGTACTGGCAGCAAAACAGACACACAGATCAGTAGAGCAGAATCAAGTATTCAGAAGTAATATCATATTTACACAGGCAAATAATTTTCAACAAAAAAAGCCAAAACCATACAGTGGAGAAAAGAAAGTGTCTTCAATAAATTATGCTGGGAAAACTGGAAAGCCACCTGCAAAATAATGAAACTAGACTGGTGTTTAACTTCACACACCAAAGTTAACTCAAAATGAATTAAGGGCCTGAATATAAACCTGAAACAATAAAATGCATAGAAAACATAGGAACTAAACTCAAGGACCTTGGACTTAAAGAGGATTTTGTGAATTTGACCTCAAAGGCAAGGGAAGTAAAAGCTAAAATAAATGAATAGGACTACATCAAACTAACTAATAAGCTCTGCTCATCAAAAGAAACCATCAACAAGGCAAAGAGACAGCCATCTGAATGGAAAAATATATTTGCAAGCAACGCCTCTGATAATGGCCTAATCTCCAAAATATACGAAGAACTTATACAACTCAATAACAATAACAATAACAACAACAAATGATTTGATCAAAAAATGGGCAGAGGACCTGAAGAGACACCTCTCCTAGATGACATACTATATGAAAAGATGTTCAACATCTCTAACTGTTAGAGGAATCAAAACCACAGGAGATACTATCTTACACCTGTTAAAATAGCTACTATAATCAACAGGACAAGTTGGAGAGGATACAAAGATAAAGAAACCCTCATACACTGCTGTTGGGACTGCAAATTGGTATAGTCACTATGAAAAATACCATGGAGGTTCCTCAAAAAACTAAGAATTGATCTACCATAAGATCCAGCAATTCCTCTTCTGGGTATTTCCCCAAAGACTTGAAAACCCATATCCAAAAAGATATTTGCACACCAATGTTCATAGCAGCATTATTCACAGTGAACAGGACATGGAAGCAACTAAAGTGGCCTATGATAGGTGATTGGCTAAAGAAGCAGTTGTACATATATACAATGGAATATTACTCAGTCATAAGAAGAAATGAAATACTGCCATTTGTGACAACCTGGATGGACCTTGAGGTAATCATGCTAATTGAAATAAGCCAGACAGAAAAAGTTGAAAATCACATAATATCACTATGTGTAGAAGATAAACCTGAAAGCAACAAACAAACAGGACAAACAGAGACTCATGGACATGGACAATAGTCTAGTGGTTACCAGAGTGTAGGTGGTACAGGGAGGAAGATGATGGGAAAAAGAAATTTTTTAATCATTTATTCCATTAAATAAATAAATAAATAAATAAATAATAAAAAATAAAAAATAAATTTGTTGTAGAGACATTGGTTAATAGAATTATACATGTTTCAAGTGTACAATTCAATAAAACATCATCTGTACATTGTTTAGCTTGTCCACCACCCAAAGTCAAATATTCACCTGTCACCATATATTTGGTCTCCTTTACTCTCATGTACCTCATCTCTTCTCCCCTTTCCCTCTGGTAATCACTAAATGGTGGTTTGTGTCTCTTGAGTTTTTGTTTGTCCTGTTTGTTTGTTGCTTTTAGTTTTATGTCCTACATATGAGTGAAACTTTATGGATTTCATCTATTCTGGTCTGATATTTCATTTAGCATGATTACCTCAAGATATGAATTTTACCTCAAAGGCTAGGGAAGTAAATGCAAAAATAAATAAATAGGACTATATCAAACTGATAAGCTTCTACACAGTGGAAAAAAAGAGAATACTATCAACAAAACAAAGAGGCAACCAACTGAATGGGAGACGATATTTGCAGACAATGCCTCTGATAAAGGGTTAATATACAAAAAAATATAAAGAACTGACAGAACTCAACAAAAACACAATATAGTTAAAAAATGGGTAGAGGACCCTAACAGACACTTTTCCCAAGAAGACATACGAATAGCCAACACACATGAAAAGATTCTCAGCCTCACCAGCTATTTAAAAAATGCAAATCAAAGCTGATATCATTTCACAACTGTTAGAATGACAGTAATCAACAAGACAAGTAATAACAAGTATTGGAGAGGTTGTGGGGGAAAATAAACCCTCACACATTGCTGGTGGGAATGCATATTGCTACAGCTGCTAAGGCAAGGACTATGGTGGTTCCTCACATATTTAAGAATCCATCTTCTGAATACCTACCCCCCCAATTTAAAACCATTTATTCATCAAGATATAGACACCCTGATGTTCATTGCAGCATTACTCATGGTGGCTATGACATGGAAACAACTGGTGTCCTTCAATACATGACTGGATAAAGAAGATGTATGTGTATATATATACACATACATACATACATACATACATACATACATACATACATATATATTTATATGTACATACATACATATGCATATATATAATGAAATATTACTCTGCCAGAAGTTAACAAATACTTAACATATTTGATACTGTGACTAAATCTACGTACAACGTAATTTTCTACTATGTTTCTGAGATCAGGTTTTAAATAACATTAAGGGATTGAAATTAAGGAAACAAATAACATGGAAGGCAAAGCTTTGGTGTTCTGAGCCCCACACCACTATGTAACCAGATAAGCCTCAAATTGATCTGTTTCTGTGTTGTTAGAATCCAATGACCCAGACAAGGTGTCAGAGACTCATTTCTCTGCTACTCCTTACTAAGTACAACTATAAATTCTGGAACTAATGAAAGACACAGTTAAGGGAGAACCCTGAAAGGTGGAAAGAGAAAAGGAAAGTAATTTGGTATCCTCAGATTAGGGAACAACAGAATAACAGGGTTTCTTATGTCCCTACGTAATGAAAGAAAATAACCTAGGCCTGCCGCTTCCCAATACTCAGCCTAACAATAGGAGGTGGCTCAGGGAAGCCATTTCACTTCTGCTTTAGAGAGGGAACTCCGCCCAGCAACACCAGGCTAGCATGCAAGGTGATCCATCAGGACACCTGCTAACAACAATGTGAGCCAGGGAAAGTGCTTCTCCTTCCCCATTAGGAGACACCAGGGTAGGGGGCTTGGAGGTGAGAGCAGCAAAGGGGATCCTGAGACTAAAATTTTTAGACTCAAGAAGGCTCTTTATCCCTAAGGACAGGAGATTCACACCACTAATGATACAGATAAATTTCAACAATATTATATGGGAGTAAAAAGAGACAGTAAAAAAAATGTGTACTGTTTGGTTTTATTCATATGAGGTTCAAAAACAAACAAAGAGATTCTCTAATATTAAAAGTCAGGATAAGGAAGAAATGATGAAAGAATACGTAGGACCAGAGCTGCAGAGAACTGCAAACTCTATTTTCTGACCTAATTTGTACTTATATGGTTTCATTCTCTTTGTAATCAATCTGCTTAATCGTGAAAGTTTTAGTTTTCTTGGTATATTAAATAGCTAAGTTTATTTTATATAAAAAAAACATTCATAGAAGCACAGTTTCCTATGAAAAGCAAGAACAAGAAATTATCAAATGTGCATTAGTGGTATAAAAATATAATAAAATATTATAAAGTCAAACAATGGAATATTATAGACTTTAAAATAAATAACTACAAATATATACAAAAATACAAATAAATTCTACAATTATATAATATTGACTGAAATAAATCTTTAATGAAATATGTGAAAGTATTCTATCTTACCATTTCTTCCTCATTATCTATATAAAGCAGGTTAGAGTTCTTAGAAGCACAGGCCGTCAGACTCTCATTCCATGTTTTACTTTCTGTACTAATGTAATAGCAATTGTTGGAATATGTAAACCACTCCTTTGGACAACAACCATAGTGAGATCCTGAAGAGAGATGATAAATTATTACCCCCAAATAATTTTATTTTAAAAAATACAAATTAACTTATATACTTGCATAAGTATAAACATATCTGTGCATAACATGCCCATGCACTCTCTCAGGCTGGTACAAATAAAACAAAACACATTCATACACACACTCACAAGGACAAGTCAGCTTCTCATCCCCTGGTTTATGTGTCCTTCTCAAGTAAACACACAAACAAAAGTATCCACTCTGCACATGTTCTGAACACCAATGAATGTAACTATTTTTTAAGAATTGTAAAATTACTTATCTCTTATAGTAGTAGAAAATATGAACCAAGCAGCAACAGTAGGCATGGTGATTTAAAATAAGTATTTTATTATATTGTAGCATAAGAAAGAATGCTGTTATAATCATTATTTATAAATATTTATTGCTCATTTTATAATTCCCCCAAAATCCAATATTATTTTTATGTAGCCTAAAATAGAGACAAACTATAACTGTGTTAATATCAGAATTTTGGAAATCATTGTGTACCTTCCTGGATCCTTGTTGTCAGGGACGAATTACTCTTCCATATTAGAGGAGCTACAAAAATTAAAGTAACTGTTTAAAAATTTAATTAATCTAAGTAAATCATAATAATTCTTGTTTCTTATTTAAAATTTGTTCTATTATCTAGGGTTATAATTATCTGTAACAAAATTGATTTACCAAGAAAAATTAATAAAATAACAAGAGTTTGGGAAAAACAGTCTCTTATAATTATTATTTATGAATATCTATTACCCAGTATTATAATTTGTTTTCAAAAAACTATTAGTATTTTAATCTACCCTGAGTTAGAAGCAAAGTATAAACTACTAATATCAGAAGTTTGAAAACTATTCTGTATCTTTCAGGATTCTTGTTACCAAGGACAAATTATTCTGCTCCAGTATTAGGGAAGCTAAAAAAACAAATGAGAAGCAATTCTTATAACATGGTATTTTAAACAATCTAGATAGATTATAAAACAATTTGACTTTTACTTTGAAATTTGTTGTATTGTTTAAGATTAGAATAATCTAGGACAATGTTGATTTTACCAGGAAAAATTAATGAAACAATAAATAGGAAAAAAACTTTAAAAATTGCAAGAAAAACTACACTATCTTTTACAATATTTCATTTAACCAATCTCAAGAAATAATCTGTATTTCTCAATGCTTTCATCTCCTATAGCATGTCTGAATTATTAAATCAGAATAGATATATATGTGTATATGTACACATATTCATAAAATACTTTCTTTAATCATTCTGACTTTAAACTTTTGACAATTTCAGAAAAATATTTCACAATTAGTTTAAAAGCATACATTAAAATTAGAGCTCTATTCATCATATCAAGAAGTGATTAGAGGCACCAAAGATTATTTAAGTGAAAAGTACCCATAAAATCTTTCAAAAGTACTTACAAGGAATAAAATGCTTCATTCTAACTACAACATACAAGACAAGGCAGAAAACTCCCAGGATGCCAGCAATGAGCTTCTCTGGAGGTGATGTTAAAGCTGCCGGGAGAGAAATGGGAACACTGAGAAAGGACAGATGGAGTCAATTGCTAAGACAGTTTACACACAGAGAACCCACACGCACAGGGAATAATGTATATAAACTTTGACTCCAAACTCAGATGTACCATTGTAATCTTCCTCTCAGAATATACCATAGAATTTTCAGGAAATATAATGCTCTATGAGCTGTTGATCAAAAATGACACCTTATAACAATGCCTGAATAAAATCAGCCCTCAGATTGCATATTGCAGTACTGTATTTCCACTTTCAACTCTGATCCTCACAAAGAAAATATATGTGAGCTTATTCACTATTCTTTCCCCATGTCTCTGCACCCCAGTTGCACATCCTAGAACAGTTATATTGTGTGTCTCTTCAATGTGTTAACTTTACGGTGGTCACTCTTGAAGTCGTGAAAAGCATTTTGAAGATTTAATTCCACAGAGGATAGATATTTGCTGTTCAGTTAGTGCAACCAAGTTTTTAGTGCCCTTACCTTTCATTTGTTCTCTCCTTGCCAGCTTAGACAGACTCCAATCTGGGTCATCTTCTTGTTGGGTATTCATCTCTTCAGCTCAGGAACTCCAGTGACAGTGCTCTCTGATAACTGTCCTGAAGTCATTAATAAAGGATGTGAACACTGACAAGACCCTAGGATATTTGGGTGGAGTCAATGCGGGTAGAGTATGAGAAGGAACAGCACTGATTTTGCAGGTGACCAACAGAGAGTCAGGTTCTAATTTACTTAGAGCTTTAAATAAGTGTTTCACAACAATATAATAGTTCTTAAAATGATCTTCAATGTATGATATGATATTATTGGTTGAAGCAATGAAAACTAATAAATTAGGAAAGAAATAAATAATATCTTTATTAATTTAATGTTAAATTCCACTGAAACATTTAACATTATTAGAATAATTTTGTACGTGAAAACATTGTATGAAAAAAATAAGAAGGCACCAATTTTTGCAATAACTTTTATAGCCACTAATCATTTAAATGCCCTAGTTGAGCAAATAGTAGCATTAGTATATACAGTAATTGTCTGCATTAAATTACTTTTATTTATTAAAAAGACAGATGAGGTGTTATCAAATGATGTTTTATTTTAAATGACTGTAGAGTTCTGAGAAGTTATTAAAATTTAAAGAAATATATGTTGAAAAATGTTAAACGACTCAATAAAGTTATCCAAAACATAATAAATAAATAAACAGAACATAAACATAAAATGATTTTTAAATATCATATATGCGTAATTTATAATTTAGTTAATGGATAAGATATGAAACCATAAGATGAAAAATAAATGTCTAGATCATTTATGGAGAAACGCCTTTGGTACAAACTTCCTGAAAGATCCTATGGCTGCCAAAGTTAGTGAGGGTAGCTGTCATGGTGTAGGCAAATCTAATAAATCAGATAAATTAGCAGTTTGGCTCTGCAGTTCTAGAATAAATTCTTGCTCTGAAATTTACAATTTTAAAAATTATTTAGTGTAGCAATATAGTTTACTAATCTAAAGTGGAATAAAAATATATAAATTACCATGCATGTAAAACACTTAATATCCAATCTGGCAATTAGAAACACTCAATATATGTTATTTAGTTTAATTATTATTTTAATACAATTGCTATGTTGCTGTTTCTGATTCACATTAATTAATATGACATAATTCAGTAGACAAGAGTCTGTTGTCAGTGTGGTATCTTTTCTTACAATATTTTATTCAATTTCTAAAAAGTCTGTTGATTGTTAATAACTAATTTTAAATAAGCATTTTATGGAGACTATGTCATCCTGAAATTTATTTCAGGTCAAAATGCTGTTATTTCATTAAAGCACATATATGAGAAACTATAATAGACCTTCATTATTCAATAAATTATTTTAAAAATCATTTATCAAATATAAAATAGGTATATATGTAATTAATCATATAATTATATTTATTCATTTCAAAATCCATAAATAACTCTTCCTGGTCATGTCGCTTATAGGGCTTCATGTTAGGTTATATTGACTTACAAACTCAATTATGCATGTATAGATACACGAGTAATTTTCAACAGCAAAAATTTGAATATTTTAATATATTCTCAAACATATTTTAATTTCATTCTCCTTTTTACACTGAATTATACAAATAAGGAAACCAATGTTTCTTTGATTTGATTGCATATTGACTATACTTCAGTTGTATCACATCTAGAATTTATAATTTACCATTAAATGAATTGGGCCAGTAGACAGTCAGGAGAGCAGAGACACATACCTCTGTAGTCCAGAAAGGTGTGCATCCGTTAGGGGGAGACCAGATTACTCCTATAAATTCTGTGGTCTTCATAGTCTGCATGTGAAGACTCAGTGTGAAGCAAAGTAAAAAAAGTAGATTTCTCATTAATGTGTCACTTAAAGTTTGAACAGGAAATTCTTGTACTTGAGCTATTTTGAAAGCAGCTTATCTCATCATACACCTGCAGAATAAAGGAGACTTTGAGCTTGTACTATGCCATTTACTTTGCCTATGGCAAGAACTCTGAGAAATTGTTTTCATATTCTAAATGATTTCTGAGGACAAAAAAATTTGACCATCATGCTGTTAACTTGCTTCCATCTTCATCACAAACACTGAAAATCCAGGCCTTGTTAACAGTGTATTAGATGCTTATGTTCAACGCTTACTCCAAATGCTCAGTCATGGCATTACACACTTCTATTCCTCTCATTATGTTTTTTCTATCACAAGGAAATATTCTAAAATCATAATTCAATGAACAATAAGTATTTAATGATATTGATCAGTAATATGATGAAGAATTACTACACTTTCAACCTCCTTGTAATTGTCACAACAATCATCAGTTCCCAAACTAATCATGCTTAATTCTCTGTCCTCATACTGAAAATCACTGCATTCAGTTTTAATATTAGGTATAAGTGATTTATGTTTCCTCTGGTAAAAATCAATGTCTCTATGAAAGATAAAACATTAAAACAGCATTGAACTGTGTCACAAAGAAAGACATTGAAATATCAAATATTATTCATTATTTTATTCATTAATTTATCTTTGAATCTAAAGTAGTTATCTGTATTTCAATAGAAACATTTTTTAGTTAATGACAAAAGTGTAAGCCTCACTATGTAGGAGGAAATAAAGTTAATTTTATAAAATTTCACTTAACCAAAAGTAAGGAGTATGGAAAGAGTAGACTGAAAACACAAGTTAAATGACATAATAATGCTGAAAAAAAAAAAAGAAATCTAACTTAGCTAGTTAGAATTAGATGAAATTCATGTATCAAAAAAAAGGGGAATATTTATCATTCCTAAGGAAACTAAAATTAGAAGTACCATATGATCTACCAATCCCACCTCTAGGTATAGATCTAAAAAACAATACGATTATCTCAAAGGGTTATTAGTATTGCCATTTTCATTTCAGCTTTACTCACAATAACTAAGATATGGAAGCAACCAAAGTTTTTTCAGTGGATGAATGGATAAAAAAATATTATGTATACACACACACACACACACACACACACACTGTTATTATTCAAACATGAGAAAAAGAAATTTCTGTCATTTATGACAAGGATGAAACTAAGGTATTTTGCTTAGCGAAATAAGTTAGAAAGAAAACGCAAATAATATATGGTATTGTTTATACAAGGAATTATAAAAAATCAAATTCACAGAAACAGTAGAAAGTGGTCTTCAGGGGCTTTGGGGTGGAGAAAATAGAAGTAGGTAAAAGGGACCAAACTTTCACTTATAAGCTCAATAAAGCCTGAGGATATAATTTATTATGTGATAACTATAGTGAATTGCTTTGTATCATATAATTGAAATTTATTGTGAGATTGAATCTAAATATTCTTACCTAAGGTAGAAAAATAAAGCAGGCATTGAAATTTTTCAGTTGATATCCACATGCCAAATACAAGAAGTTCTAAAAGAAAATTCAATAATATGGTTTTATCTCACTCTTTAAGTTCAACTTTTAAAAGTCCCATAACGATGTCATCACTTATTACAATTAAGGTAAGAAAATGATGGAATGAAAATATGGGATCTTAAAAACATACAGTTTTTTAACACAAAAATAGAAAGGCCAACGCAAACAACTTTACCTAAGTGAACCATTTGCTTCCTAGGAGAAAAAAAAGTTAGCAGAAGTTTTCATATTTTGTGAGAAAAAAAGCTTGAATTATTTAAAGGTATAAGTTGGATGTTCATAGCTTTGGTTTTTAATTTCCTTAACTATTAAGTTGCAAAAATGTGTTTATGCCATCAAAAAGATTATTTCCATTGCAGCATTGAAGAAAAAAAACAAGTGACTACTGTTTTTACTTTTAACCAATTGGCTTAGTTGTGCAAAAGACTCAAAAATAAATTATCTGGGAAAAAAGAAAGTTATCTAGTCTAGTTATCATATTTACTCATCATGCATTTCATCATTCTTTTTCTCTTTATATTTTCTCTCATCTGTCTCAAACTCTGTTCCTAAACTGTCAGAATCAATAAATATGAGAAGAAGCACCATCTGTGGGAGCCTACTGGAATTCAACTGGAATTCATCGGGAATACAATATTTCGACAAAAATATGAAGTTGGCGTGAAAACTAGCAATGTGTAAAAATAGAGAAGAGCATTTCTAATTGAGCTAACAGATAGTGAAATTTCCTCCTGCAGAAGCATGCCTGACATCTTTGAGGATCACAAGGAGGTTGGTAGAGCTGGAGCAGAGTGAAGGGAACTGTTAGGACATGCCTGCTCAGTGGAGAGAGTGTCCTCGATGAGGGAATGAAAAGTGAGCCCTGAGGGTAGCGAAAATATCTTACTTTATGTAGAAAGCAGAGATATGCACAAAGTACATAGAGAAAAGTGTCACATATTTGTGGTTGTGAACTTTCATGGGCATGGACTACGAAAACACATCTGCGAAGGCACCTTAGTGGGTTGAGGTTGTGGGAGAAACAAGGCCGAGAAACACCGTGATAGAGGATGAGACGAAAGAGGTAACAGGGCTCAGACTGTACTTTTTATGAGGCTTTAGCTTCTTCATTGGGAAGCGTGGAGAGACACTTGTGGGTTTGAAAAGATGAGGAACTGGCTCTGACTATATTTTAATGGTGTCATTGTGACTGCTGAAGTGAAATACAGAGTGAATTCGAAAATAGGGACACTCAAAATAATTCAGGCTCCAGATGATGGTGCCTTACCAGAATAAACAGTGGAAATGACGAGTAATGGTCGGATTCTGGCAGTTTTTGAAGTTAGCATTAGCAGGACTCTAACATAAAACGTGCGGGAGAGCAAAGAAGAAAGTCAAGGGTCAAAAATGATGTTTGCCTTGAATAACTGAAGACGTTGTATTTTATTAAATAAGTTGAAAAAAATGTACTCGAAGGAGATGTGGGATAGAGAAATCAGGTGTTTATTTTTGGATGAACATGTTAATATGAATTTTTCTTTTAAACATACAAATAGAGCTGTGGGATAGGATGCAATTTGGCCTGGAAAACATAATATGTGTGCTTAACTAAGGGACTGATATATCACACAGGAAATGCATGTAGATATTAAAAAGGGAAAGTTCAAGCACTGAGCCCTGTGATGTTCACATGGGAAGAGGTAAAGGAGAAGATGTGAAACCAGCAAACAAGACTGAAAGGAGTAGCAATGACATAGGGGTAAAACCAAGTAAAAGTATTGCCCTGTCTGGTGCCAAGTGAAGAACCAGTTTCTAAGATGAATGAGTGATCCACCTTGGCCAAGGTTACTGCAAATTCAAGTAAGATGAGTATTTATTATTAGATTTCCAAATATAGGGAGTAGTTTGAGTGGGCTTTTGAGGCAGAAGTCCAACTTATGATAGATTTTAAAGGAGATGGAAGGAGGAACATACGAAATAGTACTGTGATGCAACCAGATGTTAGTTAGATGTATTTTTTTTTTTCCGAGAGTGATGAATTATACTCCTGAGCCTGAGTACCTCATGCATTATCAATCCAAAATACAATCAGCTGTTGTTTCTTCTCACCTCCCGTATCCTCCTTTTCCATATCTTGTCATTCTTTGATGAAATTTTATTCTTTGCTCTTAGTATCTTCTATAGTTTCTTCCTCATTTTCTCTCTCCTAGTGCTCTTTCAATTCACTCACTTCTCCCTACATGTTTCTGGTCTGTTGTTCAATCACTCTAATTTCTTTTCTTATTGAAATGATTTTATTCCCATTGCGAAAATTCCCATTTGTGACTTTTTCAAATTTTCTGGCACCTCCACAATACCCGAACCTCAGAAACTGACTTCTTTTTTTTTCTATGTCCATTTCTATGTCTTACCATTTTAGTAAATTTAGATATTTTTGCTTTATAAATAAAATTAAAGAACACCATCATTTCATGTCTTTTTTACAAGTGCACACAATATGAAATGTTGGGCTGTGACATCCAAATTCTAGTTGCCCTGGAGGAGAGCATCTTCAGACATTTCCTATTTATATTTTTCTATTATAATTATATTTTATATTTATAGTTACATATTTATATCCACCCCATCATTCAAAGAAATCAGTCTGCCTGATGGTTTCAAGGAGAGTCCCCACTCCCTACACTTTCCTTTTTATCTATCTTTGTCATTTATGGTGAATAGCTCTAAATGATAGAGCAGTTCTGAAAACTTCAACCACAATGATGCTGCCTGTCATTCTTTTATGTCAGAGCATACCTTTTGAGATGAAAAGGAAATCAACTACATGTACAAAAGCCACTATTTTCCTATAGATCACCCATGTAATCTGATTACTTTTATTTGAAAATCTTGTCTCTGGTCAATTAATTTCCTGTTTAGACTTAATCTCCTGACCATTTGGTTTGGTGACTTTCTCCTCAAAAGTTTGGTGATTCTTGTTGGTCTATTTATACTGATAATTGGAACTTTAAATTTAAATTTCCTTAGTTTTTGTCTCCTGACTCAATCTGTCTTATGCACCTTGCTACCTTGGGTTGTTCAATCCTTATTTTCAATGTTCAAGGGGTAAGATAAATCAATTAACTTGAAGATATGAGTGAAATTATTCACATCATGGCAACTTAGAAATAACAATTTTTCGTATTACCTTTGTAATTTATACGTGATTTATTTTCATTGAAAACCAAAGTTGAAAAATGTAATGTATGTACCGGATACATATTTTTAAAAATTAATATAGGTTTTGAAATAATTATACCTTTACCACCAAAGGTAAAGCTTCAGAAAAAAAGATAGATTTTAGGTGAATATGATACATCACTATAGATTTATGCTTAGTAACAAATGTATCATTCTGGTCAGTGATGTTGATAAAAATAGAGATTCTGCATGTGTGGGGCAGGGGGCATGGGAAATCTCGGTACCATCCTCTTAATTTTGTTGTGAATCTAAAACTGGTCTCAATAAAAGGTCTTAAAAATAATCCTAGAAAAATAATTGTATGTTTTTTGAAGATGCTAAAAATATGCTCTTTATAAATGGTGAGATTATCATCATACCAAATTTTGGTAAGTGAAAGTGCCTGGTGCTTACAAATATATCTGTTTATTTTGAAACAGGATTCAGAATCAAACTTATGACTGAACAGCTTCACATATACACACTTCCTGTCCAGCTCTGAAGTTGCTGAGAACCTGAAATACAGAGAATCTTATGTCATTAATTTAGTAACATATACCTTAATATTTTGATAAATAAACAATTCATTTAGCCCAAATTTAGATGAATATTTAATGAATATTTACATATCTAAGTCTGAATATTTCTCATATAATTTTTCTATGGAAACAAATAATTGTCTTTGTATAATTGTTTCATATTGCTTTTTGTTTCCAAGATTAAGTTTTTCAAGGCATAAAATATTTGAGTTGTCAGGTGACTTACCATTTGGAAGAGAAAGATGAGTCATTTGATCACACCAATAAATTATCGTTTCTGTTGGAGAGTCCAATCCATGAAAAGTCATTGAAAAACTTCAAAAATTTCTAAACAAAAAAAATTTTTGAGAAGTCAAGTCAAAGCTGGTACATTCACTTGAATTTAAAAAAACAAATAAATTTAATTCTTTCTAATTTATAGTCTTTTAATTTACAATATATTGTTACACCTTGGACACATTAAGAAAATCTATTGATTAGTATGACTAAGTGAAGAGGACAGATTGATAACAATAACAATTCCAGAGCTCTGAAAATTGAGCAGACTAATAAAGTGTGGAATATTTATTACCGAAAAAGATTTTTAGAAATTCCGGTGAACTGGAACAAATATGTAGTCTTCTTGCCTATTACTCCTATATTGCACCCCATCACCATCTCATCTCAGGTGTAAGAAAAATGACAGTTTTTACAGTTTGGGGAAGCTGCAAATATCAGTGGTGTTGTTGCTACAGAGATAGACTTGATTCATAGTTAGGGAAGGGGTGGTAAATTTTCCACCACTTTTTCAGCTCAAAGTGTTCTATTTGCTAGGTAATAAGTGAGAAAAACGTGCTTTTTTCAGTCTGAGGTAGTAAAAACTTGGAACATGATATGGTGGGATGGTAAGCTTCCTAGAATCACTTTTTACTTCATATAGTCTAGACTAGATGCTGGAGATGCCAGTAAACCACAAACACCAATGAGTATAGACAAAAGTTACAAGAAAAGTCTTTTCTCTCCAGTCAAAGGACTATGAAAGGAGCAAGATAAAATGACAAAAACTCTGAGACACTAACTGCCTTATTCCAACCAAAAACTATTAAAAAGTCCAGCAAAGTACAACTCAGGAATAAAGGGGAAATGAAGACATTCTCAGGTAAAAAACTAATAAAATGTGTCACTACCAGGCTATCTTTAATAGAATAATTAAATAGAATTGTCTAAGCAGAAAATAGATGCCAAATAAAGGACTCTTGGGTTATCAGGAAGAAAAAGAAATCAGAGAAAGAGAAAAAATATATCAGGTTTATCGTTTTCTTTTTTTCTGTTTTCAAAATTGTTTAATAGTTAATACAAAATTATTAATTAAAGTAAATTTTATCATTCTCCCATGAGATTCTCAATGCACGCCGTTAAAACATTTAAGACAATTATATTATGAATGGACACAGTAAAGGGACATAAGGGAAGTAAGTTTTCTCCATTTTACTCGAACTCCTGCAGGTTATGTAGACTGTGATTAATACACAGTAGTCTCCCTTGATTCTTGGTTTCATTTCCTCTGTTTCAGATACCCTCAGTCAACTTGGAACCGAAAGTGTAAATAGAAAATGCCAAAATGAGAAAGTTCATAAATTTTAATTAGGTGGGTCCTGAGTAGCGTGGTGAAATCTCACACTGTCCCACTCCTTTCTGCCCAGGATCTGAATCATTCCTTGTTCCAACGTAACCACACTGTACATGGTCCCCACCTGTTAGTGCTAGTCACTTAGTACTAAGTCAGTTGGTTATCAGATCCACTGCCGCAGTGTCTCAGAGCTCATATTCAAGTAAGCCTTATTATACTTAATAAGGGAACCAAAGCTCAAGGCTAATGATTCTGGCAATTTGGATACGCAAAGAGAAAGTGTAAAGTGCTTCCTTTAAGGAAAAAGGTAACAAACCTTGATTTAACAAGGAAAGGAGAAAAATTTTATGCAGAGATTGTTAAAATCTACAGTAAGAAATAAGCCTCTATCTGTGAAATTGTGAAGAAAAAGAAATGTGTGTTAGTTTTGTTACTGCACCTCAAACTAGATAAGAATAGTAAGATATTTTGAGATAGAGATGAGAGAGAGACCGCATTTATACAACTTGTATGACAATATGTTGTGTAATTTTATTAGTAGTTATTAATTTTTTAGTAGCTATTTTATTAGTAGTTATTCCTGTTAAACTCTTACTTTGACTAACTTGTAAATTAAACTTTATCATAGATATGTATGTATGAGAAAAAACATCATATATATGAAGTTCAGTACTCTCTGTGATTTGAAGTATCCACCAGGGTCTTAGAACATATCCACTAATATAAGATGGAAATACTGTGTGTGTATATAATATTATATACACATAACATTTTATATATTTCCATTTTTATAAAGATATATAAAATATATTATCTCTATATTATACTGATGAGAGCATATATATATATATATATGCATCAAAAAATCTAAAAGTAACTCTTCCGTGTTCTGATTCTTATGAGATGTTACTTAAAATTTTTTTTGCACTTGATTAATTCTCCACAGGCAAGAATTTGAATAGTTTAAGAAATTTCAAATATATGTCATAATTTATTCATATTATTTAAATAAGTATACCAATGTTCTTTTTTATTTTATTGTATATTAATTGTACCTAGGTTGCATCACATCCAGCATTGGTAATCTCTCACTACAAAAGATGGGCTAATAGAAAGACAGGAGAGCAGAGACATATACCTTCTGTAGGCCAGAAAGGCATGCATCCTTTAGGGGGAGACCAGGTTACTCTTGGAAACAAACAATATCTGTGATCTTCGCAGGCTGCACCATGAAAGCTGAGAGTGAAACAAGAGTGGAAAAAGTAGATTTCACATTGATGTGTCACTTAAAGTTTGGACAGGAAATTCTTACACTTGAGCTATTTTGAAGATAGTTTATCTCATCACACACACCCAGAATGTAGGACACTCTCTCTGGCCTGTGGTGTGTATTTAGATTGTCCACTGGCACGTGTCTCTGAGAAATGGTTGTCTTATTCTAAAAGATATCAGGGGACAAAAGACTTGACTACTCATGCTGTTTTTTGCTTCCATCTCAATCACAAACTCTGAAAATTTAAGCCTTGGCAAGGGCATCCTAGATGTGTAAATTCTACTCTTAGGCAGGGATGCTATATCCTTGAATTACATACTTCTTTTCCTTTTATCCTCATTATGGCATTTCTATTTTAATGAAAACATCTAAAATCACAATTTTCTAACAATAGGTATGTAATGATATGTGTCATTAATATTTTGAATAATTACTGCATTTTCAATTTTATGGTAACTTTCATAATGATCACCACTTTCCAGAATTGTCTTCTCAATATCTCCTTGCGAGTTCTTAAAATTTTTTCATTTATTTATGATTCTGAGATAAGTTCTTTAGATCTTTTCTGACATGGCAGAGATTAAAATATTACATAACAATTATAGTTTTTTAATTCATCTCACAATGACAACTATCATATTTTAATAGGAATGTTTGTTGTAAATGATAAAAGACGAAGTCTATATAGGAGGAAAACAACAGGTAATTACAAAATATTTTTTCAACCAAAAAATGAAGAGGGCAGAAAAAGTACACTTTAAAAAAACAAGTTAAAGTCACCTTATAATAAAAGAAATAAAACTTTACAGCATGTTTGATTTACATTTATGTGAAATGATTACCACCATAGTTTCAGCTAACATCACCTCTTATACTGTAAAAAAAAGAGAGAGAGAAGAATATAAAAAAAATATTTTTCTTCTGATGTGACCTCAGGATTTACTTTCTTAACTTTACAGTAGTTCCCCCTGATCCACCATTTTGCTTTCCATAGTTTCCATTAAAAACAGCCAACTGCAGTCTCAAAGTATTAAACTAAAAATTTTAGAAATAAACAATTCATAAATTTTAAAATGTGCTCCATTCTGAGCAGTTTGGTACAATCTTTCCTCAGTTTGACCCATGTCTCGAACCATCCCGTTATCCAGTGTATCCAAAATATGAATGCTTTGTACCTCATAGTAGTCACATAGTAGCACTCTCAGTTATCAGACAGACTGTTTTGGTACCACAGTGTTTGTATTCAAGGCGCCCTTATTTTACTAAAATTATGGAACAAGATCATCGAATGGAATGCGTCATTAAAGTCACCTGTACGATCAGCAAAGGGTTACAACTTCCACAGCAACAGTCTGATGAGTTAAAAAAGAAAGACAGCCATTGTATGTATCCAAAAAGTATGTAGCAAAAATACCCTCAACTATAATAGATCCTTAACCACTGACATTATCTATCTCTGACATCCAACCATTGACACCACCATGGCTTGATGATCCAGCATCATTCTAAGCAGATGATCCTCCTTCTGACATTAGGACAGAAAGTCACTAGTAGCCTTATGCTATGTCCCAGTACCTATGTCATGCACCTCTCACTTCATGTTATCATGTAGGTATTTCACCATCTCACATTATCACAAGAAAAGGAAAGTGAGTACATTTCAATAAGATATTTTGAGAAAGAGAACATAGTCACAAAACTCTCATCACAGTATATTGTTATAATTGTTCTTTTTTTTCTTAGTTATTATTAATCTCTTACTATGCCGAAGTTATAACAAACTTAATCTTACATATGTAGGTATAGGGAAAATGGTATATATGGTGTTCAGTATCATTTACAGTTTTAAGTATGTTCTAAGGGTCTTGTAATATATCTTTGGCAGACGCGAGGGAGCTACTGAATATTGAATAGCAGTGTTAGCTATAACCATTATGTTGTATATTATATCCCTGGTACTAATTTATCTTATACCTGGACTTTGTACCTTTTGGCCACCTTCCTGCAATTCCTCCTCCCTCATCCCCGCACCTTTGATCACCATAGTCTGACATCATTTCCTATGAGTTTGTTTTTGTTGTTGTTTTTAGATTCTACTTAAGCAATCATACAGTATTTGATGACTACAGCTTTATTGCTCAGCTTGAACAATCAGGAAATGTGATACTTCCTGCTTTGTTTTTTTCTTTCAGATTTCTTTGGATACTTAAGGTCTCTGGTGGTTCCACAAAAATTTAGAAGTGTTTTTTGTGTTTAACCTCTCTGAATATGCCATTAGAATCTTGATAGAAATTGCCTTGAATCTATAGATGGGTTTAGGTAGTATTGGTAACTTAAGAGTATTAATTCTTCCTATACATGAATATAGGATATCTTCCCATTTAATTATGTTTAATTTCTTTCATCAATATCTTGTACTTTTCAGCATAAAAATATCACCTCCTCTGTTTAATTTGTTCATGAGTATTTTTACTGTTTTTTTTAAATTTATTTATTGAAATTACTTTCAAGTATACAGTACATTGGTTAGACATCTATGTAGTTCATAAAATGATCCCCTCAATTGCTCCCTCATTACACCTAGCCATCACATTAGTGCTAACTGCATTACTGTTCTTGATACTCTTGTAAATAGTCAATTTCTTCTTCTTTTTCAGAACTCTCATTGTTAGTGTATAGAAATGCTACTGACTTGAGAGTTCATTTTGCAATGTTACTAAGTTCATTCATTAAAACTTACTTTTAGTGGAGCCATGAAGATTTTCTACATGTAAAATCATGTCATCTGCAATTAAAGACAATTCAGCTTCTATCTTATCAATTCTGATGCTTTTGATTTTTTTTTCTTGCCTGATTGCTGTAGCTAGGAATTCCAATACTATGTGAAATAGAAGTGGTGAGAGTGGGCACTTTTGTCTTGTTCCTGATCTTAAATGAAAAGCTTGATCTTTTTACCTTTGAGTATAGCTGTGGACTTTCATATGTGTCTTTGCTATGTTGAGATATGTAGTTTTTATGCCTAATGTGTTGAGAGTTTATTATTGCAAATTTTAAAATTAACCGAACATTTTTTCTGCATTAATTGATATAATCATATAAATTTTTTCATTTATTCTATTAATGCAAAGTATCACATTAATTGATTTGTATATGTTGAACAATACTTGCCTTCAAGGTATAAATCCCACTTGATCAAGTTGAATGATCCTTTTAATGTGCTGTTGAATTAGTTTTGTTAGTATTCTATTTGAAGTTTTGCATCTAAATTTATCAGAGATCTTGGCCTGTAGTTCTCTTTTCTAGTCATGCCTTTCCCTTGTTTTCATTTCAGGAAAATGCTGGCCTCATAAAATAAGTTTGGCTATGCTCACTCCTCTTCAGTTTTTGAAGGAGTTTGAGAAGGGTTGTTGTTCATTCTTCTTTACATGTTTGGTAACATTTTCCAGTGAAGCAGTATGGTGTGTTGTTTTCCTTCATTGGGAGTTTCATTATTGTTTCAATTTTCTTACTATTTGTTAATCTGTTTATATTTTTTATATATCCTGAATAAGTCTTGGTAGGTTCTATCTTTCTAAATACTTTTATTTCTTTTAAGTTGTCCCGTTTGTTGATATATAGTTGTTCATAGTAGCCTCTAATGATCCTTTGAATTTCTTTGGTTATAATTGTTGTCTCTCCTTTTTCCTTCATAATTGTGTCATTTTCGGTACTATCTCTTTTTCCCTTAGTCGACCTGAGGGCTTGAAAAGTTTTTTTTATTTTTTCAAAGAACCAACTTTTAGTTTGGTTAATCTTTTCTACCGTTTTTCAGTTCTCTATTTCATTTATTTATACTTCAATGTTTATGATTTCCTAAATTCTGCTAACTTTGGGCTCACTTTGTCTTTTTCTACTTAAGGCATAGAGTTAGAATTTTTATTTGGACTTTTTTGTTTCTTAATTTATGCATTTATTTCTATAAACTTTTCTCCTAGGACTTCTTTTGCTGTATCCCATCATTCTGGTATATTGTGTTTCAAATTTGTTCAAGAAACACTACATTTTCATAAATTAAATAATCTCTTTTCTCTATATTACCAAATTATAGAACTATAAAAACTAGTTCATTTATTAATAATGCCAAAAGATGTAAAGCTCTAATGTTGCCTGTTTAAAATTGATACACTTATTTCTATAGTCATTCTCTTTGATATTCAATTAAATAACTATATCTAAATAAATGTATACATTATATATATATATATATATATATATATATATATATATATATATGTCTTTGCCACATGTAAAACTATAGTTTTTCTGGCATTTACTTTAATGAAATCAAAACTTGGACGATATAAAGTCATAATTAAAATTACTCAAAATAACAAGTAGCTATAATTTAATCTTTAGTGTGTGGTGTATATATATATATATATATATATATATATATATATATATATATATGATATATATACATATCCTATATGTATATATATGCAATCACATATTGGTATGCATGACTATTTCTAAACTCGTAATACCTAGTGACTTAAGAGAGATAAACAAAATTTAAATTCAATAACAGGTGAAAATATTCTATTACTATGATGGCAAAATGCATATATTTTCCAGAAATATTCTTTAAAGAATAGAATTATTAATTTTAACTAAAGAAAATATTTAAGAATATTTTAAAGATGAAACACTTATTCTGGATGAAAACTTGAATATACAGAAAGAAAAGAAAATTTGCAGAAAATAATTTTGTGTGTCCCTCTATGTAGATATTGAGTGGATAAAATAATAATACTGTTGAGTGGATAAAGTAATAATTCTAATACAATATAAATATTTGTACTAAAATTCAAGAAGAAAATAATGTATAAGCAATAAATAATTGATTAGACTCTAATGAGTAAAGAATGTATACTATAAAGTGGAAGCCACTAATAAAAGAATATTTTAAAAATATTAAGTCAATGAGTTTTAACAGAGGATAGCAAAAATAGAATTATTTATTGTGAAAGATAAGAAAACAAAAAAGCTGGAGCTCAAAAAATGATAGCATTCATCTCAAATAAATGATAACTATATAATGTCTAATAATTATAAATATATTTGCACATATAAATAAAAATGTAAATAATACTTATATAACTTCATTTAAACTATATTAAGCATAAGTCAAAAAATTTTCTATCTAAATTTCAATGATTGTATCTAAATATAACTGCTTTCTTAATGAGATTTTTTTTAACATAAACATATAGAGAGATGAAAGTAGTAAGATAAATTAATAAACTATGCAATATGAACCAATAGAGTAGAAACTGCTATTTAATGTGTGGGTGAAATTTAAGGCAAGAACCACTGTTGGATATAATGAATTATGTTTTTCATAACACAGATTGAATGTCCAAACCATTAACAATATATTTGTTTTAAATCTGTATGTACCTAGTAAGTTTAAAATAGGTAAAAAAGTGAAAAAGTAAACAATCACAAATGAAGATTATATTCAATTAAATCCATATGAAGAAGAAAAAAATGTACAAAATCAAGACAATAAACAAAATTACAGTAGAAAAGATCAACAAGGTCAAAGTTATTCACTTTGAAAATACTTAATAAAATTGGTAAATAACTGTTGAAGAAAAAACTGATTAGTTTATGTCTAGAATAAACATGTGAATAGCATTATTACTTTTACAGATATTAAGCAATATTATGAGTACATATTATGAGACCATATTATGAGTACATTGTAATATCTGTATGAAATAGAAATGTATGAAAATGCAGTGAAAAAAATAGAAACCTCATTACATGTAGCATGATTAGAGAAATTGAGTTAATTTTATAAACTGTCCTACAAAAAAATATTCTTCAAGCTCATTCTAATCTTTTTGTACACGTGGATAAAGAAATATAATTTCATCGAGGTATAATATGTTCTTCTGTGTTTTTATGTGCTGATTTCTAAAGAAGGACAATACAAAATGATCATTGTGGTTTTATTTTAGAAATACAAGTTTAATTTAATGTTAGAAAGAGATAGAGGTGATTTATTTCATAAACATTACACAGAAAAACATGATTCTAAATGATGCAAAAATAATAAAAATAAAACTAAGATTGTTTATAAAATTGATTAAAAAAATAACAATATTATGGAATAATTTTCACATAACAAAGGTATAATGAAAAAACTTTAAAACAAACTTTATATTTAGAGATGAAATACTTAGATATTTTTCCTAAAATAGAGAAGACAAATATAGATGCTTTACTGTTTCTTCTATTAAACATTGGAAATAAAAGCCTAGCCTGTGGAAACAAGTCAAAAAAAAAAAAGTAATTTTACCTGGGTAGAAGAAATAGAACAATTATTTACAGGTGAAATAGCTGTTTTGTAAAACTTTAGAATAATATTTGCGTAAAATGATAGAATTAATATATAAAATCAGTGAAGTCATTGGATATAAGATTAACATGCAAATTCAATTGTATTTCTGTTTAAAACAGTAAAATTACTAAAGAAAACTTAAAGATGTTACTTACATAATTCTGACTGTGAAATACCCACATTTCTATAAGACTTCAATATACTAATATAAAAAGTACATATTCAAGATAAAAGAAAACCTAATATAAGGAAGGATAAAATATGATATTGATTGGAAAAGTTAATGTAATCTTTAAAAATTACTTAAGTATTAAAGCAGTTTCAAACAATCCCAAGAGTTATTGTTTTTAACAGCTATATTGACATGTAATTTACACAGCATAACATTCACCATTTTAGAATGTATACAACAGTAATTTTTAATATATTTACAGAGTTTACAACCATCACCACTATCAAAATTTAGAAAGGTTTCAGTCCTCAGATGAAGCAGTGTACCAATTAGTAGTTATTCCCTATGCCCACCATCCTTCAGCTCGTGGCAACAGCTAATTTGCTTTCTGCCTTTGTGGGTTTCTCTGTTCCTGGTATTTCATATAAAGGAACTAATACACTATGTGATCATTGAGAAATGTTGAATGCCACAGTTATAATGTTGGTCTAAAAAAGCCATACACTGAAAGTAATAACATCTGTACTTTTGGTTGTGTATCTTATTCTGTAATAATCATTATGAAACATTTTTCATTATTAGAACAAATAGTATAATTCATTTTAAGACTTCTGCAATCATAATATTATTTTATTTCATGAAAAATAAAGTTACTCAACAGAATCCAAACTCAAGTGTTTTAACTCTAAAGCTAACGCTTGCAGAAAAACCTTTTTGGAGATCCACACTCAGTTGCTGTGAGACCAGATGAGGATAGCAGAGCACAGTTAAGATTGCTAGATGATGATCCTGCTATCCTGTAACTGAGAAAAATGCATAATTCTCTTGTTATATCACATGGGGACAAGTTATAACACAACATTATTTTCATGTAACTGTAATAGAAGAATGCTTTTAAAATACGTGATGACATTTTCCATATAATATTAGTAAGAGCTGGTTAATAGGGAAACTGGGTAGTCATTTTTTAATATCTATATCAATGTTTCATTAACTTTGAATATCATTCTTCATGTTTATAATTCAATGTAAACAAATGCATTCATAACACTCTTCTGAATTTTCATTTCTTATATTTTCCTTCTGTAGAGCAAATAAAAACAACTTACTTTAGTGTAAAGTTTGAACCACTCAGTGATTTCCATGGCTGATCACTGCTTTGACGATAGACTCCAATCCATGATGGAAGGAATAGGGAATTCAGAAATCTCTACTCCAAAATAAAGAAGTTTTATTTAAATAGTCATCGTGAAAGTTGGCATCACTTTTTAAAATGCAAGTAGTGTATTCTGCATGGTTCTTAATTTTTAAAAACAAAATGAGAGTGTTGGATCCTAATCTAACACTAGACACATTAAAATTTAAAACCATTTTTATATTGCCAAGAACATTCAGCATTATTTGCATTTTTGGTTTAAAAATGACTTTAAACAGTTATACCTAGTAGTTTTAATCTTCTGTTTATGTTACTGAGGAACATTCTGATTTATGTAATTTAATAGTTATCCATGTTGACAATCAACAAAGCAAGGCTTAAAGGAGTTTCCAGATAACTATGGCATCGTTTCTCCAGAAACTATGAATAAATCAGTGTAGTTTTCTACCATGTTTTTTAAACTTTAGGGTTTAGGGGTAAAAAATAATTAAGGCATTGCCATTAAGAAAATAAATGACATGGAAACCAAATTTTAGATGTGGGGGCCAAAAAACATTCTTTCACCAGATAAGCCCTTGCTGGTCTGTTTCTGTTTCAGTGGAATCTGTTTCTGTTTCTGACCAGGTGTGAGACTCATTTCTCTGCTACTCCTTACTAAACACAACAATAAATTCTGGAACTTGTGACAGATTCAAGTAAAGGAGAACTCTGAAAGGTGGAAAGAGGAAGGGAAAATGATTTAGGCCCCCCGGATTAGGGAACAACAGAGGACAGAAATTTTTATCACCCACTCAACAGAAGAGTGTGACCTAGGCCTGCTTTTTCCCAATCTACCAATAGGAGGTGGCTTAGGGAAGCCAGTGCTCCCCTGCTGTTAGGGTAGGATCCTACCCAGCAACACCAGGCAAGCCTGCAGGGTGATCCACCAGGACACCTGCTAACAAAACAAGCCAGGGAAGTGCTTCTCCTTCCCCAACAAGAGTCACCAGATGTGGAGCCTTGGAATTAGACTAACAAAGGGAATCCTATGACTAAAAGTCCTGGACCCAGGAAGACTCTTTATCCCTCAGGGCAGGAGACTTTGTTTCACAACCAAATTCATCAAATAGAATGTAATTTAAAATGTTATGTTCACATAATTCAACAGTAAAAATTAAATACAGGTAAATGCAATAATGTAAATGAACGGCACCAATATTAAATGGAAGTGGAAGGAGAAAGTAAGAAAAATACATACTGCTTGATTTTATTTATTTGAGATTCAAAAGCAAGCAAAGAGCTTTATAATGATTAAGTCAGGACAGTGGTTAAGTGATGAGGGAGGAGTTGAGATGAGAGGATCTATTGGTCCAGGGCTGTTGAGGACTGAAAACGCAATTTTTTGATCTGATTTGTAATTACACGGTTCCCATCTCTTTGTAATAAATCTGCGCAATAATGATATGTTTAGTTTTCCTAATATAAGGTGAAATTAAATAGAAAAGATTATTTAGGAAAACAAGTGTTTATTGAAACACAGTTTTCTATGAAAAGAAAGGATGAGAAATTATCAAATATGTGTTTCTGGTAAAAAAATGAAATATTTGAAAGTCAAACAATGGAGTATTAAACAGACTTTAAAATAAAAAACTACAAATATATACAAAAGTATGGATAAATACTACAGGTATAATATTGACTGAAACAAACCTTTAATAAAGTATATAAAAAGTTTAATATTTACCATTTCTTCCTCATTATCTATATAAAGCAGCTTAGAGTTCTTAGAAGCACAGGCCATCCAACTCTCATTCCATGTTTTACTTTCAGTACTAATGTAATAGCAATTGTTGGAATACGTAAACCACTCCTTTGGACAATGACCACAATGATATACTGAAGAAAAATTATGAGTTATTATCCAAAAATATTTTGAATTTTTTAAATAAAAATTAACTTATAGATTGGCATAGGTACAAATATGTGTGTAGATAGCCTATCTATGCACCTTCACTCTTGGTACATATAAAACAAAACACACTCATACACATGCTCACAGAGAAGGGTCACCCTCTCACCTCATAATTTATATGTCCTTCTAAAGCAAACACCCAAATAAAAATATTCACTCTGCACGTGTTCTGAATGTCAATGAACAAAAACACTCTTTAAAAATAAAAAAAAATCATTAGCCAGTGTCACCCTAAAAAAATTAATTAAAAATTAAAAATTAAATAAAATAAAAATACTACTTATCTTTTATCACATTAGAGCAATAGGAAATTTGAGCCAATTGGCAACAATGGATATTGTGTTTAAAAATGAGTATTTTTTATATTGTTGCATGAGAAGAAACACAGTCCTACAATCATTATTAGTGAACATTTATTGATCATTTTATAATTTATGTTCCCTGTAAAAACTTTATCTCATTTTACCTAGATTTAGATAGAGACAAAACATAAACTGGGTATTATCATAACTTTGAAAATTATTACATACCTTTCTGCATCCTTGTTGTTGAAAGTGCATTGTTCTTCTCCAGTATTACAGTAGCTACAAAAGTTAAAGTGATTCTTTAAAAAAATTAATTAATCTTAATCATAATAATTTTGTTTTCTAGTTTAACAACTTTTCTATTGTTCAGAATTATAATTATCTGAAATAAAATAAATTTTACCAAGAATAATTAATAAAGAAGTGTAAGGAGATAAATACTATAGCTGAAAGAACTAAACTTCTCCAACTCTTACAATATTTGATTTAACCAATCTCAAAATGAATTAGTTTTCTCAATGTGGTCTTCAAGTCTCCTAAAGCATGCCTTTGAGTTACGAAATCAGAATAAATACATGTATATATGTACACATATTTATAAAATTGTTCTAAAATCATTCTATACTTATATTTTGGACAAATTTTTAGAAGAACATTTCAAGTTCAGTCTAAATACAAATATCAATAGAGAGTTTTATGCAATAGTATTCTAAAGTATTAAAGGCACTGATGATTATTAATGAAAAGTTTTCAAATAACATTTCAAAAATTTACTTACAGGGAATAACAGCTATTTTTACTACAGTGAACATCAAGACAAGGCAGATGACCCCTAGGACCCCAGCCATGAGCTTATCTGCCGGTGATGGTAAAGCTGCAGGGAGACAAATGGGAACACTGAGAAAGGACACATGAGACAATTGCTTAGACAGTTTACACACAGAGACTCCACAAACACAGGGAATCGTATACATAAGCTTGGACCCCCAAAACCATATCTATCATTGTAATCTTCCTCAGAATATACTACTGAATCTTCAGGAAATATACTACTTTGTGAATCAAAGATTACACCTTACAATGATGCCTGAATAAAATTAGTCCTGAGATTTCATGTTACAATACTGTATTCCAACTTCAAGTTCTGATCCTCACAAATGAAAAAAATGTGTTTATCTCCTATTCTTTCCTCACATCTCTGCAACCCTTCTATACAGCCTAGAACAGTTATTCTGTGTGTCTATGAAATGTTTTACCTTTGCAGTGGTATTTCTCGTCATTCCCTTGAAGATCCTGAGAAGCATCGTGAAGATTTAATTCTGCGTATGTTATCTCCTGATCACTTACTGAGATGGAGCTTTTTGTGACCTTAGGTTTCAGTTGCTGTGCCTTTGAATACTTGGCCACATTCAGGTCTGCATAGGTTACTCCTTGGTTATTCATCTCTGCAGCTGAGTGGTACCAGGAACTGTGTTGTGAGGTAAGCGTACTTGAGAATAAATGGTATATGCACTGATGAGATGACTAACAGAGTAAAACTGGGTGGAGTATTTGATTCAGTACCCAGTTGAAAAATCTAAAGGTCGTGTTCTAAATGCCTTGGAGCTTTAAACAAGAGTTTCTTGGTTAAATATATGTTTAAAGATATTTTACATTAGATAATATATTATTAGTTTGAACAATGAACCACAATAAATTAGGGAGGAATAAAGAAGTTCATAAATAATAATATCCTCCATATAAGTCAGACTCTATAGAAATGTTTTAATGCCACCAGCATGTCCGTATAAGAATTCAAATTCTGTATTGAAAAAAGAGATCATAATATTTATGATAATTTTGAAATCCATTAATGATTAAAGACTGGGTGCTCAAAGCTGAGGGATTAGTAGTGTTGACATAATATTCATTTCCTGCACTAAATTAATTTTATTTTACTTTCAATTATTTAGTAAAGAGAATGTGTTGTTATCAAATGATTATTTATTTTGAATGACTGTGAAGTTATGAGAAATTATTACAATTTTAAAGAAATATTTCATATGTTGAAAAATGCTACAGACACACCAAGTCAAAACCTAAACAATACTTACCAAAAAAAATTTTTTTTAAGGTATTTCTGTAACACAAAACCGGTATTTAATTTAAAGGAAAAGATATAAAACTATGAAGTGATAAATAGATGTGTACATCATTTATAAAAGAACACTGTCACTTCACACTTCCAAAATGATCCTCTGGATGTCAAAGTCAGTGAGTGTAGCTTTGGTTTTGTGAGCAACAGCAATGATTCAAACAATGTAATTTAATAATTCAGTCAACAGGCTCTGCAGTCTCTGAGTTCTAAAATAAATCTGGCTTTGAAATTTATAATATATGACCTTTAAATACTCCCTTGGTGTTGTCTGACAAACTAATTTACTAATGAAAGTTGAATAAAAATATGTAGATATAATGCATGTAAGACAATGTTTAATCTGACTTTTATAAATTCTCAATTACAAGTTATGCTGATTATTATGTTAACAAATTGTCATATTATTAGTTCTAACTCTTATCAGTTAGACCCTGTAATAGAATTCATTAGACAAGTGTCTCTTTATACATGTGTATAAATGATATGTGGTATCATTTCTTTCAGTGTTCTGTTTAATTTTTTTAAAAATCTTTTGATCACTTATGATTAAACTTAAATTAGCATCTCATGAGAGCTAACTCATCCTGATATTTATTAACAGCCAACTGCTTTTACTTAATCTAAGCACATGAGTAATTAAAGTCTTCACAATTCAAATAATTTATTTTAAGAATCTATTTTTAAAGTCTAGGCTAAATATAAACTATTACTTCTAATTATGTCTGTACTGATTGAAAAATCTAAATGTAACTGCTTCTTGTTCTAATTCTTATAGGATTTTATTTTAAATTGTTTGGTTTACACACCCAATTATGCATGTGAGAATACACTTGAATAATTCTCTGCAGGCAAGAATTTGAATAGTTTAAGAAATCCTCCAACATGGTCATATTTTATTTGTATTTTTTACCCAGAATTATTTAAATAAACATACCTATGTTCTTTTTGATTTGATTGTATATCAATTGTACCTAGGTTACATCACATCCAGAATTGGTAATCTCCAAAACTACAAGAGATGGGCTAATAGACAGGAGAGCAGAGACACATCCTTCTGTAGGCCAGATAGGTGTGCATCCATTAGTGGGAGACATGCTTACTCTTGTAAACAAACAGTATCTGTGGTCTTCACAGGCTGCACCATGAAAGCTCAGAGTGAAACAAGAGTGGAAAAAGTAAATTTCACAATAATGTATCACTTAAAGTTTGAACAGGAAATTCTTACACTTGAGCTATTTTAAAGACAGTTTATCTCATCACACACCTCCAGAATATAGGATACTGGCTGGTGGTATATTTAGATTGTCTGCTGGCACCTGCCTCTGAGAAATGGTTGTCTTATTCTAAAAGATATCAGGATACAAAAGACTTGACGACCCATGATGTTTACTTGCTTTCTTCTCAATCACAAACTCTGAAAACTTAAGCCTTGGTAAGAACATCTTAGATGCATAAATTCTACTCTTAGGCAGGGTTGCTAAATCCTTAATCTTCTTTTCCTTTTATCCTCATTATGTCTTTCTATTACAATAAAAAATGTCTAAAATCATAATTTTATAACAATAGGTATTTAATGATATTTGTCACTAATATTTTGAAGAATTACTATACATTCAGCTTTATGGTAACTTTCACAATGATCACCGATTTATAAATTTATTTTCTTAATACTTTTGCCCTAATTCTTAAATATTTTATCCATCTTATAATTCTGAAATAAATTAGATTTCGCCTGATGAAAATAATATCTTTTGAAACATAGTATATTAAGTAGTATTGACCTGTATCACCATGGCAGAAATTGAAATATTGCGTAACAATTATATTTTTTTATTGATTCATCTTACAATGACACTAATCATTGCATTTTAATAGAAATATTTGTTGTAAATGAGAAATGCCCAAGTCTATGTAAGGGGAAACCAAAAGTAATTTAAAAATTTCCTTCGTATCCAAAAATTCTAACGGGCAGAAAAAGGAGACTTTTAAAACACAAGTTAAAGACACATGAGCAACAAAAGAAACAAGACTTTACAATGTGATTGTTTGATTTACGTATATTGTGAAAATATTATCACCATAAGTTCTGGTAACATTCATCTTCATATAAGTGATACAATGAACACACACACACACACAAATAAAGAAATAAAAATTTCCTCATGACGAAAACTGATAGCATTCACTCTCTTAACAATTTTACTATATAATAGTTCCCTTTATCTGCGTTTCTGTATATGCTATAGCAGTGTTAGCTATAGTCATTGTGTTGTACATTACACCCACAAGTACTTATTTATCCTATACCTGAAGTTTGCACCTTTCTGACCACCTCGCTCCAATTTCCTCCTCCCATCCTATTCCCCACCTTTGGCAACAAACGTCTGATTTCATTTTCTATGACTTTGTTTTATTTTGGCGGTTGTTTTTAGATTTACTTATGTGATCATAGTGTAGATGACTATAGCTATATAGGATATTTTGAAATCAGGAAGTATAATATATCCTGGGTTTTTTTTCCTTCTCCGATTTCTTTGGCTGTTCAAGGTTTTTTTGTTTTTTGGTTTTTTTTGTGGTTCCATATAAGTTTAGATATGTTTTTTTTCCCCTACTTCTCTAAAATATGCTGTTGGAATCTTGATAGGGATTGCATTATTGATGGTCTTTAGTAGTATTAGCAACTTAACAATATTAACCCTTCTAATACAGAAATATGAAAAACCTTTCTATTTATTAGTGTCTTCAATTTTTCTCAGTAATATTTACTAGTTTTCAGTATAGAGATCTTTCACCTCAGTTTTCCTAAGTATTTTATTGTTCTTGATACCATTTTTCATGTTCTTCAGAACTTTAGTTGTTAGCATATAGAAATGCTACTGATTTTGTACGTTAATTTTGTTTCCAGCAATGTTACTCAATTTATTCATTAGATCTTACAATTTTTGGTGGTGTCATTAAGATCTTTTATATGTAAAATCATGTCATCTGCAAATAGAGACAATTTTACTTCTTCCTTTTAAATTCTAATTCTTTTTATTTCTTTTTCCTGCCTGATCGTTCTAGCCAGGAATTCCAATAGTATGTTAAACAGAAGTTGTGAAGGTGGGCATTTTTGCCTTGATCTTGATGTTAGATGAAAAGCGTTCATCCTTTTATCTTTGAGTATGTTAGCTGTGGACTTGTCATATATGGCCTTTGCTATGTGGAGATATGTAGTTTCTTATGCCTAATTTGTTGAGTTCTTATAATGGCAAGTATTACATTTTGTAAAATATTTTTCTGCATTTATTAATATAATTATATATATATATGTATATATATATACATATATATATATAATCTATTAATGTGAAGTATCACACTGATTTGTATATGTTGAACAATCCTTGCATCCCAGGTAAAATCCCACTTGATCGTCATGAATAATCCTTTTGATGTGCTGCTGAATTGGGCTTGATAGCATTTAATTTTAAGTTTCCATCTACATTTATCAGAGATATTGGCCTGTAGTTTTCTAGTCATGCCTTTCTCTGGTTTTCATTTCAGGGTAATTCTGGCCTCAAAAATCAGTTTGGCTGTGTTTACTTGCTTCAGTTTTTTGGAGGAGTTTGAGAAGGTTTGGTGTTAATTCCTCTTTAAATGTTTGGTAACATTTTCCAGTGAAGCCATATGGTGCCGGGTTTTTCTTTATTGGGAGTTTTTCATTACTGATTCAATTTTATTACTAGTAATTAATCTGTTCATGTTTTCTATTTCTTTCTGATTAAGTCTCATAGTTTGTACATTTCTAATATATTTTCATTTCTTTTAAGTTGTTCAGTTTCTTGACATATCGTTGTTCATAGAAGACTCTAATGATCCTTTGAATTTCTTTGGTTTTAGTTGTGTGTCTTTTTCACTCATAATTGTGTCGATTGGGTCCTATCTTCTTTTTCTTTAGTCAAGCTGAGGGTTTGTGAATTTTGTTATTTTTTTCCAAAGAACCAACTTTTAGTTTGCTTAATCTTTTCTATTGTTTTTCAGTTCTCTATTTCATTTATTTCTGTTCTAATGTTTATTATTTCTGAACTTCTGCTATCTTTGGGCTTAGTTTGTTTTTCTTTTTCTAGTTTCTAAAAGCATAGAGGTCGGTCATTTATTTGGAATCTTTTTTGTTTCTTAATGTAACTGCTTTTAAATGATTCTAACTAAAGAAATATTTAAGAGTCTTCTAAAGACAAAACACTTATTCTAGATAGAAAATTGGATATAGAGAAAGAAAAGAAGATTTGCAGAAAATATATTTTGTAGCTACATCTGTCTGGCTATTGAGTGGATAAAATATTAATGATAAAGTTTCACATTTTAAAATAAATGTTTGTATTAGAATTCAAGGGAGCAAATATGACATAAGCAGTAAATAAAAATAGATGATAGGTCTTTTCACTATTGGTGAGAGTATAAAAATACTAATTGATTAGGCTTTAATGAGTAAAGAATGTATGTTGTAAAATGCAGGCCACTAACAAAGAATATTTAAAGCATATTTAATTAATAAGTTTTGATGGAAGATAGTAAACAGAAACATTTATTGTGAAAGATAAGAAATGAAATAAAAGGTAGAGTTCAAAAAATAGTAGTGTTCATCCCAATTAAATAAAAGCTATTTAATAATCATTTATAATATATTCACAAAAATAAATAAGGAATAAAGGTAATAATAATATTAATAATTTAATAATTATATTAAATATAAATGGAACAATTTTCTATTTAAATTTCAAAAATGTTTATATTTAAAATAACTGCTGTCATAATGAGACACTTCTTTAACATTAGTATAAAGTCAGATGAAGGTAAAAAGATGAAAAAATATACCATGCAAAAACAAACCAATAGTAAATTGCTATAGTTAATGTACTGACCCAATTTAAAGCAAGAATCATTGTTGAAAATGATGAAGCATATTTTATTAAAACAGATTAAGTTGTCAAACCATTAGTGATAATTTTTTAATCTGTATGTACCTGGTATTCAAGTTCTCCACATGTAGGAAAGTGAAGAAGTAAACACTTATAAGTAGAAATTTAAACAATTTTCTTCCACTACTTATAAAAGAAACAGATATATCAGAAATTCTATAGAAAGTTTTAAATCAGGCAATTAACCAATACACACAAAGACACACACACACACACAAAATAATAGTATACAACACTCAAAAGTGTATACTATATACTCATATTTCAAGGCTATTAGTATAAAATGTATAAAACTGTGATGTCACTGAAGTAGCCATTGGTCATTCAACTAGCCTCTATTAAATAGAAACATAGTGTCTATGGCCATGCTATCCTAAACAAGCCCAAACCCTTCTGATCTTGAAAGTTAAGCTAAATCAGGCCTGGTTAGTACTTGGATGGAAGACTAACTAGGAAGACCAGGTGCTGTAGGCATAAAAAAAAAATAAATAAAGGATTATAAGCTAACAAGTTTCTTGCAATCTGTGAGGTCAACCAAGGGTTGCCTTGCCTAAAAATGAATAAATAAGTAAAAGTAAAATTAGTCAGAGATGTAAAACATTTCCAGCCTCAAAAAAATTTTTTAATCTCAGTTTGCCAAAAATAAAAGTTAATAATCCAAAATTTAATAATTCTTGTCTTGTTTTAACTTCAGTAAATAAATTTCTAAATAATGTATAGGGCTAAAGATGTGATCACAATGAATGATCAGTTTTTATATGAAGTACAAGAAAAATATAACAGCAAAAATCTAACTTGTGAGATATTCATTGCCTTAATACACATTACAAAAAAAGAATAAATTCAAACATGTATCTCAAGAAAATGGAAAAGCTAAAATTATGTGAAATTAAATACAAATAAAGATGAAAAGCAAAAAAAGCCCACAAAATCAATGTAAAAAACAAAGTTATAATAGAAAGGATCAACAAAGTTATTTACATTGAAAATAATTAGTAAAATTGATAAATGACTTTTGTAGAAAAATTGAGAGGATACAAATCTTTTATATCTAGAATAAACATGGAAATATCATTATGCCGTAACAGATACTCAGAAGATAATAAATATTATAAATACATTTTAATATCTATATGAAACAGAAAATTATAAAAATGCAGTGCAACAAATAAAAACTTCAGTAAACTGAATATGTATTAGAGAAATTGAGTCAATTTTATCAACTTTCTTACAAAAAAATTCTTCAGGCTTAGATGGTGTCAGTAGTGAAAAATAACATTAAAAAAAATTGTGCACTTATATAAAGGCTTCCAGGTAATAGTAAAAGAGAAATGCTTCCTGATATAGTCCTGATATTCAAAACTGTCAAATACATAACATAAATAAAAATTTATTCTAATCTCTCTGTGAACATAAAAAGAGAACTTAATCTCAGTGTACCATATGCACTGATTTTTAAAAACGATAATACTGAATATTTATTATGGTTTCATTTTAGAAAGGCATGATTGCTTTAACATTTCAAAGAAATAAAGGTAACTTATTTCATAAGCATTACAGAGAAAACATGTATCATGGCAATTGATACAAAATAATAAAAATGCAACGTTGAGTAATTATAAAATCTATTAGAATAATAAGAATATTATAGAATTTCTTTAATATGTGAAAGGTATGATAAAAAAACTTTAAACAAACTTCATACATAAGGATGAAATACTTAAATATTTTGTTCTAAACAAAGGATACATATAGAAACTTTACTATTCCTTCTATTCAACATTGGAAATCAAACCCTAGCCTGTGAAAATAAGTCAGGAAAAAAATAATTGCATTAGGGAAAAAGAAATAAAAGTGTGATCGTTTGCAGATGAAATAGCTTTTTATTTAAAACATTCTAAAGAATATATATTTGAAGTGATAAAATTAATACAAAAATTTGATGAAGTCATCGAAGATCAACATGCAAACCTCAATTATATTTATGTTTAAAGCAAAAAAAATTACTAAAAAAATTAAAAATAAGGATGCCAGTTATCAAAAGGGCTTCTGTCATGAGTGGCACACATAGAGCAGCTCTTCGTGAAGAATCAACATCAAGAATGTCAGTTACAAAATCATGACTGTAAAATATTCATATAAGCTTTTAATGCAGAAAAATCAAAATAGAGTAGAAAAATAAAAAAAATCTAATATTTGGAAGGATAAAACATATTGATTATGAGGATTGATATTGTAAAATGACTAATCTTTATAAATTAAAATTTAAATGTAATTTCAAACATAAACCCAACTGTTTTTTAACAGCTTTATTGAGATGTAATATACACAGCATAAAATTCATCCTTCTAGACTGTATACATCAGTAACTTTTAATATATTCACAGAGTTTGCAACCATCACCGCTAACAAAATTTAGAAAGTTTTCCGCACCCCAATGAAACAGCGTGTCAATTAACAATCATTTCCTATGCCCACTTCCCTTTGGCCCTTGGCAATTGCTAATCTACTTCCTGCCTCTATGGCTTTGCCTATTCTTGAAGTTTCATGTAAAATGACTAACAACATGAGATTTTTTTAGAAAGCTTGAATGCCACAAATATAATGTTGAACCAAAAAAGCCAGACACTAATAGTAATGATATCTGTACTTTTGGATGTATATATTGTTTTTTCAATACTTCTAATGGAAAAAATGTTTCATTGTTAGAGCAAATAATATATTAATTTAAGACAAGCGATCATGATATTTAAAGAAAAATAAAGTTACCCAACAGAATTCAATTTAAATTTTTAAGTCTAAAGCTTACACTTGCAGTCATATATTTTTTGAGATCCACAGTGAGTTGATGTGATGCCCGATGAAGATAGCATGGCACAGTTATATTTAGATGATGATTCTGCTATCCTATAATGAGAAAATGCACAATTTTTTTGTTATGTAGTATGGGAACAAGGTGTAAAACAATAGCATTTTCATGTGCAATAGAAGATTATTTTCAAAATGGGTGATGACATTTTTCATATAATATTAGTAAGAGCTCGTTATTAGAGAAACTGTGTAGTCATTTCTTAATATTTAAATCAATGTTTCATTAACTTTGAACATCATTCTTCATGTTTATAATTCAATGTAAACAAATGCATTCATAACACTCTTCTGAATTTTCATTTCTTATATTTTCCTTCTGTAGAGCAAATAAAAACAACTTACTTTAGTGTAAAGTTTGAACCACTCAGTGACATCCATGGCTGATCACTGCTTTTACGGAAGACTCCAATCCATGATGGAAGTAATATGAAACTCAGAAACTTCTACCACAAAATAAATAACTTTTATTTAAACTATTATAAAAGTTTGTATTATTTTCATAAAATGCAAGTAGTGTACTTTTTCATGGGGTCTTTAATTTTCAGAACAAAATGAGATTATTGGATCCTAATTTAACACTAAATATAAAGTTGAACTTCGCTTTCATGTTACCAAAAATGTTCAGCAACATTATATTTTGATTTAAAATTAATTCTTAAATATTTATGCTTAGTAGTTTTATTCTTCTTAGGTTAATAAGGAAATTTCTGATTCATGTCATTTAGCGGTTACTCACGTTGACAAAACTAAAAGAACAGGCCTTCAAATAACTTTTCAAATACTTTTTAAAAACAAATTTGTTGGCGAGACATCAGAAACATGGCTAATGAGAGGCATCTCCAGATCTCTCCACTTGAAACAATAAGTTGAACATCTAAACTCAACAAAAAACATGCAAACTCCACACCAGCCCATCTGAGCATGGGATTTGCACATAATAAGAGCTACCATACATCAGAATCCCAGGTGTTGGGCAGTGGACTGGGAGAAACGAAAAAGTTGCCTGCTGCAGCTGCTGGAGCTCTTGTAGGAGGAGGGGAGGGGGAAAGGAAAATGGAATTCCCTGACCAGCCCTATCTGGAAGTGCAGTGAGCACCACGTGCCTGCGGCAGGGCCCAGTCATCAGGGCAGAAAGCAGAGAAGCAGGACGGCAAAGAAAAATGGTTGATTTTTACCAGCCATGGTTATAAAACTGAGGCTGAGCTGCAGTCTCTAATCCCTAACCCAGATGGCCCCTCCCCCCAGAATACCTCAGAGTCCCAGGGGAATCTGAGCAAATGCTACCAAAATCCTTGCTAACCCTGGCAGGAACTGAGACTGAGAGTAGCAAATGTGATTGTGTGATCAAAGATATACAAGAGGAGAAAAAGGCATTACTAAGGCTATATATGTAGAGAGAGAGCAGGGATCTAAGAGGCTTAGACGCCACCTACTGGAAACCAAAAAAAAAAAAAAGCCATCTTTCCAACACGCTGGAGAGAACATTATATAGTAAATCTTCTTTCTGGGAAGAAAAAAAAGCAGAATACACTTCTATTAATGAACAGGGAGAGAAACAGCCCATTAAACACAATGAACAACCAAGGTGATGAGGCATCTCAGAAAGAAAGAAAAAATTCTTTAGAAAATAATCTTCCGGACATAGAAATATGCAGATGCAAAAAAATGGATCAATAAATATATATGTATATAACTCTTCTTTTCATATTCTTATGATAACCACACACCAAAGATTCAGAACTAAAGTATACAACATAAAACAAGAAGGACCAGATGAAAAACCCACATAACTCAACTGGAATACACAGAAACACAAGGACGAGGAAACAATGGAAACACCTAGCTACCAGAAAGCAAAATAAAATGGCTATAAGAAAACCTCATATTTTAATAATCACCCTAAATGTAAATGGACTAAACTCACCAATGAAAAGGCAGAAAGGTGCGGAATGTATCAAAAGACAAAATCCAACCATATGCTACCTCCAGGAGACACATCTCAGCTCCAAAGACAAATATAGACTCAAAGTGAAAGGGTGGAAAACAATATTTCAAGAAAAAGGCATTCAGAGAAAAGTGAGAGTAGCGATACTAATATCAGACAAAATAGACTTCAAAATAAAAAGGTAAAAAAATGTACTGAGAGACACTTCATAATGATAAAGGGAGACACACATCATAAAGACGTAGCACTTCTTAATATCTATTCTCTCATTCAGGGAGCCCCAAAATATGTAAGGCAATTACTAACAACTAAAGCAAGAAGCAGACCAAAATATTTCATAGTAGGGGACCTAAATACCCCACTGTCGGATATGGACAGATCACACGCACAGAAGATTAATAAGGAAATAATATCCTTAAATGACACATTAGACTAATGGGACATAATTTGCATTTACAGAAGCTTTCATTCCAAAACAGCTGCTTATCCATTCTTCTCTATCTATTCCATGTACACATGGAATATTCTCAAAGATGGACCACATCCTGGGACACAGAAATAGCCTCAACAAATATAAGTGTTGAATTTATACCAACCATATTCTCTAATCATAGTGCTTTAAAACCAAAGGTCACTGCTCAAAGAAATCAGGAAAAACTACAAACACATGGAGATTAAACAACATACTACTGAAGAATAACCGGCTCAGAGAATAAATAAAAAAAGAGATTAAGAAATACATAGAAACAAATGATAATAACAGGCCTACCTCCAAAAACAAGAATAAGCCCTAATAAACAACCTAAGCCTTTTTCTTCAAAAACTTTCTCTAATATTTACTGATTCTGACAGTTTAGGAACAGAATGCGAGGCAGATGAGAGAAAATATAACTAGAAAAAGAATGTTGAAATGCATGATGACAAAACACGAACCCTGGACTAGATAACATTCTTTTCAGTAAGAATTTCCCTGATAATTTATTTTAGATTCTTTTGCACAGCTAAGACTATTGGTTAAAAGTAAAAACAGCAGTCACTTTATTGTTTTTATTTTTTTCAGTGCTCTAACGGAAATAATCTTTTTGATGGCATAAACATATTTTTGCAACGTAATGGTTAAGAAAATTAAAAACTGAAGCCATGAAAATCAAACATACCTTTAAATGATTCAGGCTTTTTTTCTCACAAAATATGAAAACTTCTGCTAACCTTTTATTCTCTTATGTACCATATAATTCACTTAGGCAAAGTTGTTTGCATTGGACTTTCTATTCTTTTGTGTTAAAAAATTGCATGTTTTTAAGACTTTCATCCCATCATTTTCTTACCTCATTTGTACTTCTCAGAATATACCAGATACTAAGTGATGACACATTCACAGAGCTTTTAAAATTTGCACTTAAAGAGTAAGATAAAATCATATTCTAGAATTCTTTTAGAACTTCTTGTATTTGGCATGTGCATATCAATTGAAAATGTTCAATGCCTGCTTTATTTTGTTACCTTTTTCTCCCTTAGGTGAGAACACTTAGATTCAATCTCATAGTAAATTTCAATTATACGATACAAAGCAACTCACTATAGTTATTATGTAATAAATTAGATCCTCAGTCCTTATTGAGCTTATATCTGAAAGTTTGGTCCCTTTTACCAACTTCTCCATATTTTCTTCACCCCATTGCCCCTGGCAACCACTTTCTACTGTCTCTATGAATTTGATTTTTCATAATTCCTTGTATAAATGATACCATACATTATTTGTGTTTTCTTTCTAACTTATTTCTCTAAGCAAAATACCTCACAGTTTCCTTGTCACAAATGACAGAAATTTCTTTTTCTTATGTTTGAATAATAACCTAGTGTGTGTGTGTGTGTGTGTGTGTGTGTGTGTGTGTGTGTGTGTGTACTCATAACATTTTTTTATCCATTTATCCATCGACAAAACTTTGGTTGCTTCAATATTTTAGTTATTGTGAGTAATGCTGCTATGAAAATGGCAATGCTGATATCCCTTCGAGATAATCGTATCATTTTTTAAGATCTATACTCAGAAGTGGGATTGGTAGATCATATGCTACTTCTAATTTTAATTTCCTCAGGAATGATAAACATTGCCCGTTTATTGATACACGAAGAGTAGGATGAAAATAATTCCATCTAATTCTAAGTAGCTATTTTAGATTTCATGTACTTTTTTTTTTTTACATTAGTGTGTCATTTAACTTGTGTTTTCAAAGTCTACTATTTCTACCCTCACTTTTGTCTAATAAAAATTTTTAAAAATTACATTTTTCCCCCTACATAGTGAGACTTGCACTTTTGTCATTAACAAAAAAATATTTCTATAAAAATACAGAAAACTAGTTATGATTCATGGATGAATTAATGAATTAAATAATGAGTAATATTTAATATTTCAATGTTTTTCTTTGTGACACAGTTCAATGCTGTTTTAATGTTTTATTTTTCACAGGCACTTATTTTTATCAGAAAAAGTATAAATCACTTATACCTAATATTAAAATTGAATGCAGTGATTTTCAGTATGACAGAGAATTAAAGATGATAAGTTTGGGAATTGATGATCGTTGTGACAGTTTTAAGGAAGTTGAAAGTGTCATAATTCTTCAGTATATTAGTGATCAATATCATTAAATACTTATTGTTCATTGAATTATGATTTTAGAAGTTTTTCTTGTGATAGAAATGACATAATGAGAGAAATGGAAGTGTGCAATGCCATGATTGAGCAATCTGGAGTAAGAGTAGAACATAAGCATCTAATACACTCTTAACAAGGCCTGGGTTTTCAGTGCTTGTGGTGAAGATGGAAGCAAGTTAACAGCATGATGGTCAAGTTTTTTGTGCCCAGAAATCATTTAGAATACGAAAACAATTTCTCAGAGCACTTGCCATGGACAAAGTAAATGGCAGAGTACGAGCTCAAAGTCTCCTATATTCTGCAGGTGTATGATGAGATAAGCTGCCTTCAAAATAGCACAAGAATTTCCTGTTCTAACTTTAAGTGACATATTAATGAGAAATCTGCTTTTCTCATTTTGCTTCACACTGAGTCTTCACATGCAGACTGTGAAGACCATGGAATTTATAGGGGTAACCTGGTCTCCCACTAATGGATGCACACCTTTCTGGCCTATGGAGGTATGTGTCTCTGCTCTCCTGTCTATTGGCCCAATTCATTAATGGTAAATTATAAATTCTAGATGTGCTACAATTGAAGTATAGTCAATATGCAATCACATGAAAGAAACATTGGTGTCTTTATTTGTATAATTCACGGTAAAAACAAGAATGAAATGTAAAATATGGGAATATATTAAAATATTCAAACTTTATCCTGTTGAAAATTACTCAAGTGCATGCACACATGCATAATTGGGTTTGTGAGTCAATATTACTTAATGTGAAACCCCATAAGCAGCACAACCAGGAAGAGTCACGTATGGATTTTGAAATGAATAAATATAATTATAAAATTAATTATATACATAATCTTTTATATTTAAAAAATGATTTTTTAAATAAATTCATTGAATAATGAAGGTCTAACATAGTTTCTCGTACAGGTGCTTTGATTAAATAACAGCATTTTAACCTGAAATAAATTTCAGGATGACATAGTCTCCATAAAATGCTTATTTAAAATTAGTTATTAACAATCAACAGACTTTTTAGAAATTGAATCAAACATTATAAGAAAAGATACCACACTGACAACAGACTCCTGTCTAATGAATTATGTTATATTAATTGATGTGAATCAGAAATAGTAACATAGCAATTGTATTACAATAACAATTAAACTAAGTAACATATATTGAGTGTTGATAACTGCCAGATTGGGTATAAAGTGTTTCATGTACTATAATTTATATATTCTTATTCCACTTTAGATTAGTAAACTATGTTGCTAGACTAAATAATTTTTAAAATTGTAAATTTCAAAGCCAGAATTTATTCTAGAACTGCAGAGCCAACTTGCTAATTTATTAAATAATTTATCTACTTTATTAGATTTGCTTACACAACTAAAGCTACCCTCACGGACTATGGCAGCCATAAGATCCTTCTGGAAGTTTGTACCAATGGTGTTTCCCATAAATGATCTACATATTTATTTTTCATCTTACGGTTTCATATCTTATTCATTAAGTAAATTATAAATTACTCATATGTGATAAGTATTTAAAAAATCATGTTATGTTTATTTATTTATTATGTTTTAGATAACTTCAGTGAGTCATTTAATGTTTTTCAACATATAAAATATTTCTTTAAAATATTGATAACTTCTCAGAACTCTATAGTCATTAAAAATAAAACATCATTCGATAACACCTCATCTGTCTTTTAAATAAATAAATGTGACTAAATAAAACTAATTCAATGCAGACAATTAATATATATGCTAAAGCTACTATTTGCTCAACTAGAACACTTAAAAAATTAGTGGATAAAAAGTTATCATAAAAGTTGGTGCCTTCTTATTTATTCCATACAATGTTTTCATGTTCACAGTTATTCTAAAAGTGTTAAAATGTTTCAGTGAAATTTAACATTAAATTAATAAAGATATTATTTACTTCTTTCCTAATTTATTAGTTTTCATTGCTTCAATTAATAATATCACGTCATACATAAAATATCATTTTAAGAACTGGTATTCTGTTATGAAACACTTATTTAAAGCTCTAAGTAAATTAGAACCTGACTCTCCGTTGGTCACCTGCAAAATCAGTGCTGTTCCTTCTCACACTCCACCCACATTTCCTCCACCCACATATCCTAGGGATCTTGTGAGTGTTCACATGCTTTCTTAGCGACTTCAGGACAGTTCTCAGACAGCACTGTCACTGGCGTTCCTGAGCTGAAGAAATGAATATCCAGCAAGAAGATGATCCAGATTGGAGTCTGACTAAGCTGGCAAGGAGAGAACAAATGAAAGGTAAGGGCACTAAAAACTTGGTTGCACTAACTGAACAGCAAATATCTATCCTCTGTGGAATTAATCTTCAAAATGTTTTTCAGGACTTCAAGAGAATAACAAGAGTGACCACCATAAAGTTTACACTTTGAAGAGACACACAATATAACTGTTCTAGGATATACAGCTGCGGGGCAGAGATATAGGAAAAGAATAGTGAATAAGCTCACAGATATTTTCTTTGTGAGGATCAGAGTTGAATGTTGAAATACGGTACTCCAATATGCAATCTGAGGGCTGATTTTATTCAGGCATTGTTATAAGGTGTCATTTTTGATCAGCAACTCATGGAGCATTACATTTCCTGAAAATTCAATGGTATATTCTGAGACGAAGACGACAAATGGCATTCTGGGTTTGGAGTCCAAGTTTATATACATGATTCCCTGTGCATGTGGGTTCTTTGTGTGTAAACTGTCTAAGCAATTGTCCCCATCTGTCATTTCTCAGTGTTCCCGTTTCTCTCCTTGCAGCTTTACCATCACCTCCAGAAAATCTCATTGCTGTCATCCTGGGAGTTTTCTGCCTTGTCTTGTATGTTGTAGTAAGAATGAAGCATTTTATTCCTTGCAAGTACTTTTTTGAAAGATTTTATGAGTACTTTTCACTTCAATAATCATTGGTGCCTCTAATCACTTCTTGATATGATGTTGAGCAGATTGATTACAAAGAGAATGAAACCATATAATTACAAATTAGGTCACAAAATAGAGTTTGCACTTCTCTGCAGCTCCGCTCCTATGTATTCTCTCATCACTTCTCTCTCCTTATCACTTAACCAGTGTCCTGACTTTTAATATTAGAGAATCTCTTTGCTTTTCTTTGAACCTCATATAAATAAAATCAAACAATACACATTTTTTTTTACTGTCTCATTTTACTCCCATGTAATATTGTTGAAATTTATCTGTATCATAGCTTTTATCTGCAGTTTGTTAACTCTCACTGCAGGGCTATGTAAATGTATCACTTTAATATCCATTCTATTTGATGTTTTTCATTGGGAGTGTGAATCTCCTATACTTAGGGATAAAGAGCCTTCTTGAGTCTAAAAATTTTAGTCTTAGGATCCCCCTTGCTAGTCTCACATCCAAGCCCCCTACCTTGGTGTCTCCTACTTGGGAAGGAGAAGCACTTTCCCTGGCTCACATTATGTTAGCAGGTGTCCTGATGGATTACCTTGCAGGCTTGCCTGGTATTGCTGAGTGGGGTTCCCTCTCTAAAGCAGAAGTGAAATGGCTTCCCTGAGCCACCTCCTATTGTTAGGCTGAGTATTGGGAAGCGGCAGGCCTAGGTTACTTTCTTCCATTAAGTGGGGATATAAGAAACCCTGTCATTCTGTTGTTCCCTTATCTGAGGATACCAAATTAGTTTCCTTCTCTTTTTCCACATTTCAGGGTTCTCCCTTAACTGTATCTTTCATTAGTTCCAGAATTTATAGTTGTACTTAGTAAGGAGTAGCAGAGAAATGAGTCTCTGACATCTTGTCTGGGCCATTGGATTCTACCAACACAGAAACAGATCAATTTGGGACTTATCTGGTAAATAGTGGTGTGGGGCTCAGAACACCAAAGTTTTGCCTTCCATGTTATTTGTTTCCTTAATTTCAATCCCTTAATGTTTTTTTAAAACTTGATCTCTGAGAAACATAGAAAACTACATTGTATGTAGATGTAGTCACTATCAAATATGTAAAATAAGTATTTGTTAACTTATGGCTGAGTAAAATTTCATTATATATATATACATGCATATGTGTGTATGTTGTGCATATATATATGTAACATCTTTATCCAATCGTCTATTGAAGGACACTAGTTGTTTCCATGTCTTAGCCACCATGAATAATGCTGCAATGAACATCAGGGTGTCTATATCTTGATGAATAAACGGTTTTAAATTTGGAGGGTAGATACCCAGAAGAGGGATTGCTGGAACATATCATAATACTATTCTTAAATATTTGAGGAACCACCATAATGTTTGCCATAGTGGCTGTAGCAATATGCATTCCCACCAGCAATGTATAGGGTTTATTTTTCCCCACAACATCCCCAATACTTGTTATTACTTTTGTTGTTGATTACTGTCATTCTAACAGGTGTGAGATGATATCTCATTGCAGCTTTGATTTGCATTTTCTTAATAGCTCGTGACGCTGAGAATCTTTTCATGTGTATTGGCTGTTTGTATGTCTTCTTGGGAGAAGAGTCTATTTGGGTCCTCTGCCCATTTTTTAAACTGTATTTTTTTGTTGTTGAGTTCTATGAGTTCTTTCTATTTTTTGTATATTAGCCCCTTATTGGAGGCATGGCTTGCAAATATCTTCTCCCATTCAGTACTGGTTGTCTCTTTTTTGTTGATGGTATTTTTTTTTTCTGGCTATGAAGATGCTTTTCAGTTTGATATAGTATCATTCATTGATTTTTGCATTTATTTCCCTTGACTTTGAGGTAAAATTCATATCTTGAGGTAATCATACTAAATGAAATGTCAGCCCAGAATTGTTGAGATCCATTAAATTTCACTTGTATATTGGACATAAAACTAAAAGTAACAAACAGGACAAACAAAAACTCAGAGACACAGGCAACTATTTTGTGATTACCAGAAGGAAAGTGGGGAAGAGGTGAGGTAGATTAGGGTAAATGAGAATAAATATATGATGATAGGTGAATATTTGCCTTTGGGTGGTGAACACGCTATACAACGTACAGATGATGTATTATTGAATTGTACACTTGAAATAAATAAATTTGTTGAGAGGTTTTTATTACGTTTCAATTCTCTTACTGGTAATTAATCTGTCATGTTTTCTATTTCTTCCTAAATAAGTCTTGGTAGGTTGTATCTTTCTAAAATACTTTCATTTCTTTTAAGTTGTCCAGGTTCTTGATATATAGTTGTTCATAGTAGCCTCTAATGATCCTTTGAATTTCTTTGGTTTCAGTTGTTATGTCTTTTTCATTCACAATTGTGTCAATTTTAGTCCTATCTCTCTTTTCCTTAGAGAGCTGAGGGTTTGTAAATTTTTTTTTTATTTGTTCAAAGAACCCACTTTTAGTTTGGTTAATCTTTTCTACTGTTTTTCAGTTCTCTGTTTCATTTATTTCTGCTCTAATGTTTATGGCTTTCTAACTTCTACTAACTTTGGGCTTAGTTTGTTCTTTATCTAGTTACTTAAAGCCATAGAGTTAGATTTTTTATTTGGGCTCTTTCTTGCTTCTTAATTTATGCATTTATTTCTATAAACTTTCCTTCTAAGACTTCCTTTGCGATATCCCATATGTTCTGGTATATTGTGTTTCCAATTTGTTTCAAGAAACATTACATTTTCATAAATTAAATGGTCATTTTATTTTCCCATATTACCAAATTATAGTACTATAAAAACTAGATCATTTGTTAATGATGCTAAAAAAAGGAAAGGTCTAATTTTGTCTTTTTTAAATTGATACACTTATTTCTATAATCATTCCTTTTGATATTCTCAATTAAATAACTATATAAAAATAACTACACACACATACACACATATATATGTATATGTATATCTATCTATATCTATATATCTATATCTATATCTATATCTATCTATCTAATCTCTATATCTATATCTATCTATCTATCTATCTGTCTATCTATCTATCTATCTCATGTCCTTTGCCACATGTAAAACTATAGTTTTTTTTCTGGCATTTAACTTTAATGAAATCTAAACTTGAACAATATAAAGCCACAATTAAAATTACTCAAAATAACAAGTAGCTATATATTAATCTTTAATGTATGTGTGTGTATACATATATATACATGTATGCATACACATATTGGTATGCATGACTATTTCTATACTCATAATACCTAGTGACTTAAGAGAAATAAAATTGATTTAATAACAGGTAAAAATATCTTTTTACTACGATGGCAAAATGCATATATTTTCCAAAAATTTTTTAAAGGAGAGAATTATTAATTCTAACTAAAGAAAATATTTGAGTGTTTTAAAGATGAATCACTTATTCTGGATGAAAACTTGAATGTATGAAAAGAAAAGAAATTTTGTAGAAAACAAATTTTGTGGGTCTCTCTATGTAGATAGTGAGCAGATAAAATTAAAATAATAATACACTTTCAAGTTTTAAAATAAATATTTGTATTAGAATTCAAGGAAGCAAATGCTATATAAGCAGTAAAAGTAAAAGATAGGTCTTTTCACTGTTTGTGAGACTACAGAAGTATCAATTTTTTTACTTTAGTGAGTAAAGAATGTGTACTGTAAAATGTAGACCACCAACACAAGAATATTTAAAGAATATTAAGTCAATGAGTTTTTACAAAAGACAGTGAAAATAAAATATTAAGAAAGATAAGAAAACAAAGAGAATGTGGGGTTCAAGAATGGTAATGCGCTTCCCAATTAAATGATAACTATATAATACTCAATAATTAATTGTAACTATATATTTGTACTTATAAATAAAAATGTAACTAATACTTATTTAATAACTTCATTTAAGTTACATTAAGTATAAACAGAATAATTTTCTAGTTGAATTCTGATGCTTACATCTAAATATAACTGCTGTCTTAATGAGACACCTCTTTAACCTAAATGTAAGATAATGAAAGTAAAAAGATAAAAAAATTAATAAATTATGCAACACAATTCAGTAGAAAACTGCTATGGTTAATGTGTAGATACTATTTAAAGCAATAACCATTGTCAGATATAATGAAGTATGTTTTTCATAAAAACAGATTTAATGTCCAAAGCATTTACAATGTATTTGTTTTAAATTTGTATGTACCTAGTGAGTTCAAAATAGGTAAAAAGTGAAGAAGTAAACAATCATAAATAGAGATTATATTAAATTAAATCCAAATGGAGAAAAAAAATAGCACAAAATCAGACAAAGAACAAAATTACATTAGAAAGGATTGACAACGTCAAAATTATTCTCTTTGAAAATACTTAATAGATTTGGTAAATAACTATTGAAGAGAAAAACCAATGACACATTCTTTTATGTCTAGAACACACATGCAAATGGCATTATTACTTTTACAGATATTAAGCAGTTAATAAGGCCATGTTATGAATACATTGTAATATCTATATGAAATAGAAATGTATGAAAATGCAGTGCAAAAAATAGAAATCTCATTAAATGTAGCATGTATTAGAAAAATTCAGTTCATTTTATAAACCTCCTACAAAAAAATTCTTCAAGCTCCCATGGCACCATTAGTGAAAATAACATTGAAAAATTAGCAGTGCTCTTATAAAGGCTTCCAGGTAATAGAAAAAAAAAAATGTTTTTTGATATAGCCTTGGTATTAAAACTTTCAAGTATATAACATAAATAAAAACTCATTCTAATCTCTTTGTGCACAGGGATGAATAAAATCAACTTCATATGGGTATAATACGTTCTTTTGTGTTTTATGCACTAATTTTTAAAGAGAGACAATACAAAATGATGGTTGTGGTTTTATTTTAGAAATACAAGATTAATTTAATTTTAGCAAGAAATAGAGGTGATTTATTTCATAAACATTACACAGAAAAACATTTATTATTCTAATGGATGCAAAATAATAAAAATATACTAATGATTCATTATAAAATTGATTAGAAAAATAACAATATTAGAATAGATTTTACATAAGAAAGGTATAATGAAAAAACTTTAAAACAAACTTCATACTTACAGATGAAATATTTAAATATTTTCCCTAAAGTAGAAAAGGAAAAATATAAAAGCTTTACTGTTCCTACTATTAAACATTAAAAATAAAACCCTAGCCTGTGGAAAGAAGTCAAAAAAAAAAAAAAACCAGCAATTTTATCTGGGTTAAAGAAATAAAACAGCTATTGACAGGTGAAATAGCTGTTTATGTAAAAACTTTAGAATAATATTTATGTAAAATGACATAAACTCAGTGAAGTCACTGGATATAAGATCAACATGTAAACTTCAATTGTGTTTCTGTTTAAAACAGTAAAAATTACTAAAGAAAACTGAAAAATTATGTTACGTAATTTTGACTATGAAATACCCACATTTCTCTAAGACTTCAATATACTAATATAAAAAGTACATATTCAAGATAAAAGAAAACCTAATGTATGGAAAGATAAAGTATGATATTAGAAGAGTTAATATAATCTTAAAACTTACTTAAATATTCAATGAAGATTCAAACATAATCCCAAGAGTTATTGTTTTTAACAGCTGTATTGAGTTGTAATTTACACAGCATAACATTCATCATTTTAGAGTGTATACAACAGTAATTTTTAATATATTTACAGAGTTTACAACCATCACCACTACCAAAATTTAGAAAGGTTTCAGTCCTCAGATGAAGCAGTGTACCAATTAGCAATTATTCCCTATGCCCACCATCCTTCAGCTTGTGGCAACAGCTAAGTTGCTTTCTGCCTTTGTGGGTTTCTCTGTTCCTGGAATTTCATATAAAGGAACTAATATACTATGTGATCATTGAGAAACGTTGAATGCCACAGCTATAATGTTGGTCTAAAAAAGCCATACACTGAAAGTAATGATATCTGTACTTTTGGCTGTGTATCTTATTCTGTAATAATCATTATGAAACATTTTTCATTATTAGAACAAATAGTATAATTCATTTTAAGACTTCTGCAATCATAATATTATTTTATTTCATGAAAAATAAAGTTACTCAACAGAATCCAAACTCAAGTGCTTTAACTCTAAAGCTAACGCTTGCAGAAAAACTTTTTTGGAGATCCACACTCACTTGCTATGAGACCAGTTGAGGATAGCAGAGTACAGTTAAAATTGCTAGATGATAATCCTGCTATCCTATAATGGAGAAAAATGCATAATTCTCTTGTCATATCACATGGGGACAAGTTATAACACAACATCATTTTCATGTAACTGTAATAGAAGAATGCTTTTAAAATACGTAATGACATTTTCCATATAATATTAGTAAGAGCTGGTTAATAGGGAAACTGGGTAGTCATTCTTTAATATCTATATCAATGTTTCATTAACTTTGAATATCATTCTTCATGTTTATAATTCAATGTAAACAAATGCATTCATAACACTCTTCTGAATTTTCATTTCTTATATTTTCCTTCTGTAGAGCAAATAAAAACAACTTACTTTAGTGCAAAGTTTGAACCACTCAGTGATTTCCATGGCTGATCACTGCTTTGACGATAGACTCCAATCCATGATGGAAGGAATAGGGAATTCAGAAATCTCTACTCCAAAATAAAGAAGTTTTATTTAAATAGTCATCGTGAAAGTTGGCATCACTTTTTAAAATGAAAGTAGTGCATTCTGCAAGGTTCTCAATTTTTAAAAACAAAATGAGAGTGTTGGATTCTAATCTAACACTAGACACATTAAAATTTAAAACCATTTTTATATTGCCAAGAACATTCCGCATTATTTGCATTTTTGGTTTAAAAATGACTTTAAACATTTATACCTAGTAGTTTTCATCTTCTGTTTATGTTACTGAGGAACATTCTGATCTATGTAATTTAATAGTTATCCATGTTGACAATCAACAAAGCAAGGCTTTAAAGAAGTTTCCAGATAACTATGGCATCGTTTCTCCAGAAACTATGAATAAATCAGTGTAGTTTTCTACTATGTTTTTTAAACTTTAGGGTTTAGGGGTAAAAAATTAAGGCATTGCCATTAAGAAAGTAAATGACATGGGAGCCAATTTTTGATTTGGGGGTCACAAAACATTCTTTAACAGATAACAGATAAGCCCTTGCTGATCTGTTTCTGTTTCAGTGGAATCTGTTTCTATTTCTGGCCAGGTGTGAGAGATTCATTTCTCTGGTACTCCTTACTAAATACAACTATAAATTCTGGAACTCGTGACAGATTCAAGTAAAGGAGAACTGGGAAAGGTGATAAAGAGAAAATGGTTTAGTCTCCCTGGGTTAGGGAACAATAAAGTGACAGATTTTTTGTATCACACCCAACAGAAGAGTGTGACCTAGGCCTGCTGCTTCCCAGCACCCAACCTACTAACGGGAAGTGGTTTAGGGGAAGCCCATCCTCCTCTGAGGTTAGGGAAGGATCTACCTAGCAACACCAGGAAAACCTGCAAGGTAAACTACCAGGACACCTGCTAACAAAAGGAGCCAAGGCAAATGCTTCTCATTCTCCTAGAAGAAACACCTTAGAGTTAGACTAGCAAAGGGAATCTTATGAATGAAAGTCCTGGACCCAGGAAGCCTCTTTATCCCATAGGGCATTTCATTTCCCAACCAAAGTTACCAGATAAAATGGAATTTAAAAGTTACATTCACATAATTAAACAGTAAAAATAAAATGCAGGTAAATGCAATAATGTAAATGAATGGCACCAATATTAAATGGAAGTGGAAAGGGACAGAAAAAAAAAATACATACTCTTTGCTTTTATTTATTGGAGATTCAAAACAAGCAAAAAGACTTTATAATGTTAAAAGTCAGGACAGCGGTTAAGTGATGAAGGAGGAGTTAAGATGAGAAGATCTATAGATCCATAGCTGCTGAGGACTGAAAACTCAGTTTTGTGATCTGATTTGTAATCACGTGGTTCCAGTATCTTAGTAATCAATTTGCTCAATCATGATATGTCTAGGTTTCTTGATATAAGGTAAAATTAAATAGAAAAAATTATTTTAGAAAAGTGTTTATTAAAACACAGTTTTCTACGAAAAGAAAGAATGAGAAATTATCAAATGTGTGTCTCTGATATAAAAATAAAATATTTGAAAATAAAACAATAGAGTATTAAACAGACGTTAAAATAAATAACTATGGATATATACAAATGTATGGACAAATACTACATGTATAAATATTGACTGAAATGTTGGGAGCCATTTGCCTGATGGCTGCCCTTGGGGCAGATAAGGAATTATTTACTCAACAGGATGTCTGCATAGCTGGCAAATACTTTGTTAATCTTATCATCTGAAAAGTACCTTGTTAGCTTCAGGGAGTGAGCTGATTGTTTTAAGGAGGAAGACAGGATTAGCAACAGGTTTCTTATGTAAATGTCAACAATTGTTTGTGTATACTTGGGATCTGCGGATTAGGGATTTTCAGATTCCCTCGGTGGGATCCCCGCCTAGTCATGAAGTATAAATATGGTGTGCTGAATAAACTCGGGACTGCAGTACTGACTGTCAGTCCTCCCTACTCTTTCTCTTCTTCTTTTTCCCTTAATCCTCACTCCCCCACTCAGGACTGTTCGATCTTTGCCAGCCGGCTCCGGCACTGAAACAAACCTTTAATAAAGTATATAAAAAGTTTAATATTTACCATTTCTTCTTCATTATCTATATAAAGCAGATTAGAGTTCTTGGAAGCACAGGCCGTCAGACTCTCAGTCCATGTTTTCCTTTCAGTACTGATGTAATAGCAATTGTTGGAATACGTAAACCAGTCCTTTGGACAACGACCACAATGATATGCTGAAGGAAATTCTGAGTTACTATCGAAAAACAATTTGAATTTTTTAAATGAAAATTAGCTTACAGATTTGCATAGGTATAAATATGTGTGTAGATAGCCTATCTATGCACCTTCACTCTTACTACGTATAAAACAAAACACACTTATACACATGCTCACAGAGAAGGGTCATCCTCTCATCTCATAATTTATATGTCCTTCTAAAGCAAACACCCAATTAAAACTATTCACTCTGCACATGTCCTGAATGTCAATGTACAAAAACACTCTTTAAAAATAGAAAAAGTAATTAACCAATGTTACCATAAAAAAATTAATTAATTAAAAATTAAAAAGTGAATAAAGTAAAAATACCTCTTATCTCATCACATTAGAGCAATAGAAAATTTGAGCAATTGGCAACAATGGATATTGTGTTTAAAAAAGTATTTTTTTATATTGTTGCATGAGAAGAAACACTCTCCTACAGTCACTACTTATGAACATTTATTGATCATTTTATAATTTATGTTCTCTGTAAAAAAATTATATCTTCTTACCTAGATTTAGATAGAGACAAAATATAAACTGGGTATTATCATAACTTTGAAAATCATTATATACCTTTTTGCATCCTCGTTATCGAAAGTGCATTGTTCTTCTCCAGTATTACAGTAGCTACAAAAGTTAAAGTGATTCTTTAAAAAAATTAATCTCAATCATAATAATTTTATTAGCTTGATGATTTTTCTATTATTTAGAATTATAGTTATCTGAAATAAAATAGATTTTACCAAAAAAATAAAGTAGTAAAATGGGACAAATACTATAAAGCTGACAGAATTAAACTTCACCATCTCTTACAATATTTGATTTAACCAATCTCAGAATGAATTTGTTTTCTCAATATAGTCTCCAAGTCTCCTAACGCATGCCTTTGAGTTATGAAATCAGAATAAATACATGTATATATGTACATACATGTATAAAATAGTCCTTAAATCATTCTATGTTTATACCTTGCACAAATTAGGAAAGGTATTTTATATTCAGTCTAATACAAACATTAAAAGACAGTTCCCTACAGAAATATTCTAAAGTATTAATGGCAACTGATAATTATTAATGAAAAGTTTTAAAATAATCTTTCAAAAATTTACTTACAGGAATTAACAGCTATTATTACCACAGTGGACATCAAGACAAGGCAGAAGACTCCAAGGATCCAAGCAATGAGCTTCCCTGGAGGTGACAGTAAAGCTACAGGGAGAGAAATGGGAACACTGAGAAAGGACAGATAGAGACAATTGCTTAGACAGTTGACACATGGAGAACCCACATGCACAGGGAATCGTATACATAAACTTAGACCCCAAAACCATAACTGGACTTTGAAATTTGATGTATTGTTTAAGATTAAAATAATCTGGGATAAAGTTGATTTTACAAAAAAATTTAAAGAAATAATAAAGAAGGATAAAAAAAAAAACATTTTAAAAGCTGATGGAATAAAACTACTCTATTTTTTACAATATTTGATTTAACCAATCTTAACAAATAATCTCTATTTCTCAACAGTTTCTTCTCCTATAGTATGTCTTTGAGTTATGAAATCAGAATAGATATGTATGTATGTATGTATGTATATATTTATGTACACATATTTATAAAATATGTTCTGCAACATTCTGATATTTAAACCTTGGATGATATCAGAAAAACATTTCATAATTTGTTTAAAAGCATACATTAAAATTAGAGTTCTATTATCATACAAAAAGTGAAAAGAATCCATAAAATCTTTCAAAAATTTACTTACAGGGAATAACAGCTTTTATTACCACAGTGGACATCAAGACAAGGCAGACGACTCCCAGGATCACAGCAATGAGCTTCTCTGGAAGTGATGGTAAAGCTACAGGGAGAGAAATGGGAACACTGAGTAAAAACAGATAAAGAAAATTGCTTAGACATTTTAAACACACAAAATCTACATGCACAGGGAATCGTATATATAAATTTGGACCCCCAAACTGTAAATGGACTTTGAAATTTGATGTATTGTTTGAGATTAGAACAATCTGGGATAATGTTGATTTTTCCAAAAAAAAAAATGAAATAATAAAGAGGGAAAAAACATTTTAAAAGCTGCAAGGAAAAAAAACTGCAGTATCTTTTACTATATTTGATTTAACCAATCTTAACAAATAATCGTTATTTCTCAATACTTTCTTCTCCTCTAGTATGTCATTACATTATAAAATTATAATAGATATGTTTGTGTACAATATTTATAAAATACATTCTGCAATCATTCTAACATTTAAACCTTGGATGATATCAAAAAAACATTTCACAATTAGTTTAAAAGCATACATTAAAATTAGTGTTCTATTCATCATATCAAGAAGTGATTAGAGGCACCGATGGTTATTGAAGAAAAAAATATCCATAAAATCATTCAAATAATTACTTACAAGGAATAAAATGCTTCATTCTTACTACAGCATACATCAAGACAAGGCAGAAAACTCCCAGGATGCCAGTAATGAGCTTATCTGGAGGTAATGGTAAAGCTGCAAGGAAAGAAATGGGAACACTGAGTAATGACAGATGGGGACAATTGCTTAGACAGTTTACATACAAAGAATCATATATATAAACTTGGACTCCAAACCCAGATGTGCCATTGTAATCTTTCACTCAGAATATACCATTGAATTTTCAGGAAATATAATGCTCCACGAGTTGCTCATGAAAAATGACACCTTATAACAATGCCTGAATAAAATCAGCCCTCAGATTGCATATTGGAGTACTGTATTTCAACATTCAACTCTGATCCTCACAAAGAAAATGTATGTGAACTTATTCGTTATTCTTCTTCCACATCTCTGCACCCCAGCTGCACATCCTAAAACAGTTATATTGTGTGCCTCTTCAATGTGTTACCTTTACGGTGGTCACTTCTGTCATTCTCTTGAAGTCCTGAAAAGCATTTTGAAGATTTAATTCCACAGAGGATAGACATTAGCTGTTCAGTTAGTGCCCTTACCTTTCATTTGTTCTCTCCTTGACACTTTAGACAGACTCAAGTCTGGGTCATCTTCTTGTTGGATATTCATCTCTTCAGCTCAGGAATGCCAGTGACAGAGCTCTATGAAAACTGTCCTGTGTCATTAATATAGGGTGTGAAAACAGACAAGGTCCCAGGACGTGGGTGGAGTCAATGTGGGTGGAGTGTGAGAAGTAACAGCACCATTTTGCAGGTGACCAACAAGAAGTCAGGTTCTAATTTACTTAGAGCTTTAAATAAATGTTTCACAACAGAATAATAGTTCTTAAAATGATATTTTATGAATGACATGATATTATTGGTTGAAGCAATGAAAACTAATAAATTAGGAAAGAAGCAAATAATATCTTTATTAATTTAATGTCAAATTCCACGGAAACATTTTAACACTTTTAGGATAACTGTGTGAAAATGAAATCATTGTATTAAAAAAATACGAAGGTACCAATTTTTATGATGACTTTTATAGCCACTAATCATTTAAGTGTTCTAGTTGGGCAAATAGTAGTGTTAGCGTATACAGTAAAGGTAGACCTTTATTATTCAATAAATTCATTTTAAAATTTGTTTTTCAAATATAAAATATTATATATGTGATTAATCATATAATAATATTTATTCATTTTAAAATCCATAAATAACTGTTCCTGGTTGTGTTGCATATGGGATTTCAGGTTAGGTTATATTGACTTACAAACCCAATTATGCATGTGTGCATGCACTTGAGTAATTTTCAACAGGATAAAGTTTGAATATTTTAATATTATCTCAAACATATTTTACATTTCATTCTTGTTTTTACACTGAATTATACAAATAAAGACACCAATGTTTCTTTCATGTGATTGCATATTGACTATACTTCAATTGTAGCACATCTAGAATTTATAATTTATCATTAAATGAATTGGGCCAATAGACAGGAGAGCAGAGACACATACCTCCATAGGCCAGAAAGGTGTGCATCCATTAGTGGGAGACCAGGTTACCCCTATAAATTCCATGGTCTTCACAGTCTGCATGTGAAGACTCAGTGAAAAAAGTAGATTTCTCATTAATGTGTCACTTAAAGTTAGAACAGGAAATTCTTGTGCTATTTTGAAAGCAGCTTATCTCATCATACACCTGCAGAATATAGGAGACTTTGAGCTCGTACTATGCCATTTACTTTGTCCATGGCAAGTGCTCTGAGAAATTGTTTTCATATTCTAAATGATTTCTGGGCACAAAAAACTTGACCATCATGCTGTTAACTTGCTTCCATCTTCACCTGAAAACCCAGGCCTTGTTAAGAGTGTATTAGATGCTTATGTTCTACTGTTACTCCAGATTGCTCAATCATGGCATTGCACACTTCCATTCCTCTCATTATGGCATTTCTATCACAAGAAAAACTTCTAAAATCATAATTTCATAAACAATAAGTATTTAATGATATTGATCAGTAATATGCTGAAGAATTACTACACTTTCAACTTCCTTATAACTATCACAACAATCATCAGTTCCCAAACTAATCATGCTTTATTCTCTGTCCCCATACCGAAAATCACTGCATTCAATTTTAATATTAGGTATAAGTGATTTATACTTTTTCTGATAAAAATAAGTGCCTGTGAAAAATAAAACATTAAAACAGCATTGAACTGTGTCACAAAGAAAATATTAAATTTTAAATATTACTCATTTTATTCATTAGTTCATCCTTGAATCATAATTAGTTATCTGTATTTCAATAGAAACATTTTTTGATTAATGAATAAAGTGTAAGTCTCACTATGTAAGGGAAATAAAGGTAATTTTTTAAAATTTCACTTAACCAAAAATAAGGAGGGTAGAAACAGTAGACTTTGAAAACACAAGTTAAATGACACACTAATGTCAAAAAAAAAAAAAGTACATACTATCTAAATTAGCTAGTGAGAATTAGATGGAATTTTTTCATCCTACTCTTCATGTATCAAAAAACGGGCAATGTTTATCATTCCTGAGGAAATTAAAATTAGAAGTAGCATATGATCTACCAATCCCACTTCTGGGTATAGATCTAAAAAATGATACGATTATCTCAAAGGGATGTCAGTATTGCCGTTTTCACTGTAGCATTACTCACCATAACTCAGATATGGAAGCAACCAAAGTTTTTTCAATGGATGAATAGATAAAAAAATAAGAGTATACACACACACACTAGGTTATTATTCAAACATGAGAAAAAGAAATTTCTGTTTTTTGTGACAAGGATAGAACTGTAAAGCATTTTGCTTAGCGAAACAAGTTAGAAAGAAAACACAAATAATGTATGGCATCTTTTATACATGAAATTATAAAAACTCCAATTCATAGAGAAGTAGAAAGTGGTCTCCAGGGGCGAGGAAATAGAGAGAAGTTGGTAAAAGAGACCAAACTTTTAGTTATAAGCTCAATAAGCCCTGAGGATCTAATTTATTATGTGATAATTATAGTGAATTGCTTTGTATCATATAATTGAAATTTACTGTGAGATTGAATCTAAACTTTCTCTCCTAAGGGAGAAAAGGTAACAAAATAAAGCAGGCATTGAAAATTTTCAATGGATATGCACATGCCAAATACAAGAAGTTCTAAAAGGAAATTCTATAATATGGTTTTGTCCCACTCATAAGTACAACTTTTAAAAGCCCTTGAACGATGCCATCACTTATTAACTTTTATATTCTGAGAAGTATAATGAGGTAAGAAAATAATGGGATGAAAGGATGGGGTTTTAAAAACATGCAGTTCATTAACACAAAAGAATAGAAAGTCCAACGCAAACAACTTTGCCTAAGTGAATCATATGCTACATAAGAGAATAAAAGGTTAGCAGAAGTTTTTATATTCTGTGAGAAAAAAGCCCGAGTCATTTAAAGACATAAGTTTGATTTTCATAGCTTTGGTTGTTAGTGTCCTTAATTATTAAGATGCAAAACTGTGTTTATAACATCAAAAGGATTATTTCCATTAGAGCATTGAAGAAAAAAAATAAAGTGACTGATGTATTTACTGTTAACCAATAGACTTAGCTGTGCAAAAAACTAATTATCGGGGAAATTCTTACTGAAAAGAAAGTTATTTAGTCTATGTATTATGTTTATTCATCATACATTTCATCATTCTTTTTCTCATATTTTTCTCATCTGCCTCACACTCTGTTCCTAAACTGTCAGAATCTGTAAATATGAGAGAAAGCACCATCTGTGGGAGGGAACTGGCATGCAACTGGAATTCATCGGAAATATAACATCTGGACAAAAACGTGCATTTGGTGTGAAAACTAGCAATGCATAAAAATAGAGAACTGCTAACTAATTGAGCCAACAGGTAGTAAAATTTCCTCCTGCAGAAGCATGCCTGACATCTTCGAGGATCAGAAAGGGGGCTGATAGGGCTGGAGCAGAGTGAGTGAAGGGAACTTTGTTGGAGCATGCCTGTGGAGGGAGTAATCTTGACAAGTGAATGAAAACTGATCCCTGAGGGTAGCCAAAATATCTTACTTTATCTAGAAAAAAGAGATATATACAAAGTACATAGAGAAAAATGTCACATATTTGTGGTTGTGAACATTCATGGGTATGGACTGAAAGGGACTTAGTTTTTTTCAAGACGTAGCTTTCCTCTAAACCCTCCTTTAGTGAAAGGTACAAATGCCTTCAGCTGCTGTGACCCCTTGTTGACCCCTAGTTAAAGGTAAAAATGCCTTCAGCTGCTGTGACCCCTTGTTGACCACTAGTTAAAGGTAAAAATGCCTTCAGCTGCTGTGACCCCTTGTTGACCACTAGTTAAAGGTAAAAATGCCTTCAGCTGCTGTGACCCTTTGCTGAAATTAAAAAAAAAAAAAAACAATCAACCCCTACCTAACCTCACACCACCCTAGATACAACCAGTCAGGTAGGAACAAATCTGGAATTCCCGCACTTGCTCTGTATAAATACCCGCTTCCCCAGAGTTTGGGCCTCTCATTTCAACACTGCTGCGTCAGTGTCAGTCAGAGTAGGGATTCAAGTCTGATTAAAAACCCTCATGTGATTGCATCGGTGTTGGCTCCTTGATGGTCTTCTGGGATTCACAACTTTGGGCACAGCAGGACTACGAAAACACATCTGCAAAGGCACCTTGGTGGTTGAGGTTGGGGGAAAAACAAGGTCGAGAAACACTGTGTTAGAGGATAAGGTGAAAGAGGTAACATGGCCCAGACTGTACTTTTTATAAGGCTTTAGCTTCTTCATTGGGAAGTGTGGAGAGACATTTGTGAGTTTGAAGCGATGAGGGACGTGCTCTGACTATATTTTAATGGCGTCATTGTGACTGCTGAAGTGAAATACAGAGTGAATTCGAAAATAGGGACACTCAAAATAATTCAAACTAGGATAAACAATGAAAATGATGAGTAATGGTTGGATTCTGGCATATTTTGAAGTTAGTGTTAACAGGACTCTAACATAAAATGTGGCTGTAGAGGGAAGAAGAAAGTCAAGGGTCAGAAATGATTTTTGCCTTGAAAAACTGGAAACATTGTATTTCTATTAAATAAATTGCAAAAGACTATACTAGAAGGAGATGTGAAAAAGAGAAATCAGAAGTTTGTTTTTGGATGAACATGTTAATATGAATTTTTCTCCTAAACATACAAATAGAGATGTAGATGTCTAAGTCGTGAGTTAATGGTGCGGTTAGGCCTGGAAAACCTAAAGTTTGAGCTTTAAACTGAGGGATTGATAATATCATGCAGGAAATACATGTAGATATAAAAAAGGGGAACTCCAAGCAGTGAGCCTTGTGACACTCAGATGGGAAGAGGTAAAGGGGAAGAGGTGAAACAGCAAACAAGACTCAAAGGAGTAACAATGAGATAAGAATAAAACCAAGAAAAAGTATTGCCCTGGTGCCAAGCGAAGAACCGGTTTCCAAGATGAACAAGTGAGCCACTTTGTCTAAGGTTGCTGCTAATTCAAGTAAGATGAGAATTTATTATTGGATTTCCAAATATAGGGAATAGTTTGAGTGGGCTATTGGGGCAGAAATCCAACTTGTGATAAATTTTAAAGGAGATGGAAGGAGGAGAATAAGAAACAATATTGCTCTGATGCAACCAGGGGTTAATTAGATGTATTTTTTTCTGAGAGTGATGAATTATACTCCTGAATCTGAGTATCTCATGCGATATCAATCCTGAATACAATCAGCTCTGGTCTCTTCTCACACCACGTATTCTCCTTTTCCATATCTATCTTGTCATTTGATAAAATTTTATCATTTGCTCTTAGTATCTTCTATAGTTTCTACTTTGTTTTCTCTTTTCTGCTAGTGCTCTTTCAATCCACTTACTTCTCTCTAGATGTTTCTGGTCTGTTATTCAATCACTCAGCTAATTTTTTTTTTATTGAAATGATTTTGTTCCCATTTCTAAAATGCACATTTGTGACTTTTTCAAATTTTCTGACACCTCCACAATACCTGAACCTGAGGAACTGACTTCTTTTTCTGCTGTGTACTTTTCTATCTCTTACCATTTTAGTAAATTTAGATGATTTTTACTTTATAAACAGAATTCAAGAACACCATCATTTTGTGTCTTTTCTATATTGGTGCATGATTTGAAATGTTGGGCTGTGACTTCCAAACCCTAAGTGGTCCTGGTGAAGAGCATCTCCAGAAGATTCCTATTTCGACATGACATTCATATATACATTTTGCATTAATGTAGTTACATATTCATATTTTCCCCCTGCATCCCTAAAAGTCTGTGTAGCTGATGATTTCAAGAAGATTCCTCATCCTATCACACCTTGCTTCGTATTTTTCTACTTGTCTTTGAAGGCGAATACCTCAGAAAGATAGAGCAGTTCTGACAAACTTCGACCACAGGGATGCTGCTTATTGTTGTTCTTTTCTATCAGAGCGTACCTGTTGAGATGAACAAGAATTTAGCTACATATACAAAAGCCACTATTTTCCCAAGAACAACCAGGTAATCTGATCACTTTAATTTGAAATCTTGTCTCTGGTCAATTAATTTCCTGTTTAAGCTTAATCTCCTGACCATTTGGTTTGGTGACTTTCTCCTCAAAAATTTGTTGATTCTTGTTGGTCTATTTATACTGATAATTGGAACTTTAAGTTTGAACAATGTTTTCGATCACGAAGTAGTAGTTCTATTAATTCATTAATATAAAAGATAATATAAAAAAGAAGCTTATCTCTGGCAACACTGAAATTGTGGGGGCAACTATTTAGTTGATCAAATTATGTGAATATCATGTGAATATCTGCTTTCTGTTATTTTTATAACTCTACAACTAAGTAGTCATAGCTGGTGAGACCCTACCTTCTATGCCACACTTAGCATAAAATCTGACATCTCTATGTCCGAATTCATATCCAAAGTGCCTTTCTCTCAAAGCCATAATTACGAGGCAAACTGTATTACTTTTAATATTTTCTAGGTTCAAAAAGAGGCCACTTATCCAAGATCATCACTGCAGCAAATTGAAGAGTTTTATGGAGATATTTAATTTTTTGCTCTGAAGATGGTTCTAAGCGTTCATCTGACTAATTGCATGTTACCTTCCAGCTGATCTTAAATGACTTCTTTCTGATTGATTTGCTCTATTTGTCATTTAACTTATTTCATTTATTATTTAATTTTTATTTAATGCTTATAATTTAATTTACGATAACATTTTTTTCCTATGAATCCCATTGTATTTGTTTACCATGTCAAGTAATTTTACAAAATATATTTTTTTCTGTATTCATTTTATATTGTTCTCTAGTAGAAATTGGTAATTTATAAAATTTTTTCCTATAGTTTCAGGATAGATGACACAAGCAATGAAGTAACTATATATACTAAATCTGATTAGACTTGATCCAATAAAGAAATAATATTTTTAAATGGAAAAAGTTATCTGTTGATTCACTTTTATTTTTATATTCAAATAGCCAAAAGTTACCACTGTTAAAACATTCTGCCAGAATAGCTATGCTTAAAAAAAAAAAAAATAGAGAGATTTTTGTGAAATTATATACCTATGTTATATGTATAAATACATATATATCTATATTTATAAAAAGTGTATATCACACACTTGTAATATTGGCAATACTATTATAAAGTACAAATTACTACATGGAAAGTTATTGAGAAAGACAATTAGGGAAACACGGTTGTCTTGGCCAAGAATCAAAAGAAAATAAAAGACAAATGGAGAATTTAAACCACTGCATCACTCAAATAGACTAGGTTACCCTACAAGGACAAGTAATCCCAAAGTATCAGTAGTTTACATAAACAAAGGTTTGTTTCTGCAGCAAGAGAGCTTTATTTTGGACTCTTGCCTTATAACCACTTCCTTACCCATGTCATCTTCTCTTCTGGACAAAATTTTTACAGGGTAGCTTCTGTCTTGAACACTGATGGTCCTTGTGTCAGAGAGAAGAGAGCTACAGAAAATCATGATAGCCTCTTAGTATTTCATCTCAGAAGTGTCCATCTTGAAATCAACAGGGTAAAGCTCATAGTCCCCTCATCTAAAACATCAACACACCACAGCCATTAAAGTGAATTTAACTGTTGCAAATTCAGCTAGCTTGATTACATTTAGTAGGCAAGTGGAATAAGTAAAATATTAGGGATATAAAACAATAGCAAAGAAAAAATACTAGTTTATGTATTAAAATCTTAGAAAAAGATATAGACATAAATATATACCAACAAGGGCTAGACATTTCAAAAGTTGTACAAAGACAATATCAGGAAGATATGGATAAGTTATCATTTCTCTTGAGTCACATTTTTCTGGGTCTTCATATAAGTTACTTTAAATATTAGATCCCTCCTGATGTATGGATTCAATTATGATTATCTGAATATTATTGATTGGTTTTTTAGGAGGCAATTTATCAAGCTGGACTGGCTCTGAAGGCTGTCTTGTTGACAGCTCATATCTCAGTTCTGTAATGTCTTTCCCATGTAAAGTTTATTTTGATGTCTGCTAGAAATTGTGGCAGAGTTTATAGACCAGGTTTATTATTCTCACTCTTTGGCTCTCTTCTTTTGAGATTTCACCATCATTTTAATTTATTTTAAAACAATGTAAGATTTCTTCCTCTTGTAATTGAACTACAGTAAAAATATATCTAAAACATGGCCAAATGATGAAGGTTCATCCCACGTTCTGTAAATGACTAGTTTGTATTTGATTTACACAAATATATTTACCCTTTTAATATTTTTTATTATTTAACAGTTTATTTTTCCCATCAAGAATGTTCCTAATAATAGTAATTAAGAGGGTGTCAGATGGGGAGATAGAGAATTCAATAAAACAGGATACCTTCCAAAATATATGAAATCTAGTAGAGGAAAAAACCAGACAGGTAAAAAACATCAAAGGAGACTAAGTGTACCTCATGAAAATGCCAGCCTCTACAAAAAGAAGAAAATCTAATCATCGCTAATGCTGCACCAAAATTGATTCATAAGGTACATTTTGGTTCCCCAATCTGAGCAAGTGAGACAGGTACAAGCGACTTTTTATATAGTAACTTTGTAATTGAGGCATAATAACATTGTCAATTAACATCATTAAAAATTACTCTCAGCTTCAAATCTGTCCTATATTGTCTTTTCTGAGACAATGGAGCTAGATCCTACACTTCTTTCTACCTTGTCAGCTCATGTGATGTTAACTTTTGTCAGAAAGAGACACTGGAGAGACACTGCCAGACAATGGGCTCTTGTTCCTGGTTTCATGGTGTTTTCTCTCCTTTTGCCACTGTGGTGTGGTTGCCAGTTCTGCACACACAGGAAGTCCTCTGGCATTCACCCTCCAGCAAATTTCTGTGGCCAGTGCCAGTCTGAGCTCCCCCTCCTCCAGCCTCTGCCTGCTGTCATGTGGGCAGGAAAATCTTCCTGCTTGCTAGTCACAGCCTGAGATCCATCCTCACCTATTTCAGCCTGCAGACTGTGGAACTGCTCTATGCCAGGGCAATCCAGTGAACATGTCCAACATAAAGTCATCTGCAGCTACACTGCCTGTGATGTAGTCTATAACCCATCCTCAGGGAAATGTCCTGACTCCCAAATGAGTTCACCTTTTGCTACTCTTTTTTAACCATGCAGTATTCCTTATAAATTTCTTTTATCCCCTCTTTGCAGGATGTCACCAACAAATGGTTAAGTCTTTAAATCAAAGTTCCCTTACTTTATGTCTCCTGACTCAATCTGCTTTATGCACCTCGCTGCCCTGGGTTGTTCAATCCTCATTTTCAATGTTCAAGGGGTAAGATAAATCAATTAATTTGAAGATATGAGTGAAATTAATCACAACACAGAGACTTAGAAATAACAATTTTTGTATTACCTTTGTACTTTATATGCGATTTATTTTCATTGAAAACAAAAGTTTAAAAATATAATGTATGTACCCAGACACATATTTTTAAAAATTAATATACGTTTTGAAATAATTATACATCACTAAAGGTAGAGCTTCAGATAAAATATAGATTTTAGGTGAATATGATGCATCACTATAGATTTATGCTCAGTAACAAATGTACCACTCTGGTCAGTGATGTTGATAACGATGGAGGCTCTGCATGTGTGGGGCAGGGGACATGGGAAATCCCGGTACCATCCTCTTAATTTTGTTGTGAATCTAAAACTGGTCTCAAAAAAAGGTCTTAAAAACAATTCTAGCAAAACAATTGTATGTTTTTGAAGACGCTAAAAATATGCTCTTTAAAAATGGTGAGATTATTATCATACCAATTAGGTAAGTGAAAGTGCCTGGTGCTTACAAATATATCTGTTTATTTTGAAACAGGATTCAGAATCAAACTTATGGTTGAACAACTTTACATATGCACACTTCGTGTCCAGCTCTGAAGTGGCTGAGAACCTGAAATACAGAGAATCTTAGTCATTAATTTAGTAACATATATCTTAATATTTTGATAAGTAAATAATTCATTTAGCCCAAATTTGCATGAATATTTAGATGACTACTTATATATCTAAGTATGAATATTACTCATATAATTTTTCCATGGAAACAAATAATTGTCTTTACATAATATTTTACTTTGCTTTTTGTTTCCAAGATTAAGTTTTTCAAGGCATAAAATAATTGAGTTGTCAGGCAACTTACTGTTTGGAAGAGAAAGATGAGTCATTTGGCCATAATTTCGCATTTTTGTTTCTGTGGGAGGGTCCAATCCATGAAAAGTCATTGAAAATCTTCAAAAATCTAAACAAAAAATTTATGAGAAGTCAAGTCAAAGCTTGTACATTCATTTGAATTTAAAAAAACAAATAAGCTTGATTCTTTCTAATTCATAGTCTTTTAATTTACAATATATTGTTACACCATGGACACATTAAGAAATCTATTAATTAGTATGACTAAGTGAAGAGGACAAATTGACAACAATAACAATTCCAGAGCTCTGAAAATTGAGCAGACTAATAAAGTGTGGAATATTTATTACTGAAAAAGATTTTTGGAAATTCCGGTGAAATGGAACAAATATGTAGTCTTCTTTCCTACTCCTCCTATATCGCACCCCATTACCATCTCATCTCAGGAGTAAGAAAAATGATAGTTTTTTCAGATTTGGGAAGCTGCATATATCATTGGTGTTGTTGCTACAGAGACAGGCTTGATTCATAGTTGGGGAAGGGGTGGTAAATTGTTCACTACTTTTTCAGCTCAAAGTGTTCTATTTGCTAGGTAATAAGTGAGACAAACGTGCTTTTTCCAGTCTGAGGTAGTAAAAACTTGGAACATGAGTAATGATATGGTGGGGTGGTAAGTTTCCTAGAATCTCTTTTTACTTCATATATTCTAGACTAGATGCTGGAGATGCCAGTAAACCACAAACACCAATGAGTATAGACAAAAGTCACAAGAAAAGTCTTTTCTCTCCAGTCAAAGGACTATGAAAGGAGCAAGATAAAATGACAAAACTTTGAGACACTAACTGCCTTATTCCAACCAAAAACTATTAAAAAGTCCAGCAAAGTACAACTCAGGAATAAATGGGAAATGAAGACATTCTCAGGTAAAAAACTAATAAAATGTGTCACTACCAGGCTATCTTTAATAGAATAACTAAATAGAATTGTCTAAGCAGAAAATAGATGCCAAATAAAGGACTCTTGGGTTATCCGGAAAAGAAATCAGAGAAAGAGAAAAAATATATCAGATTTATCAAGTTTTCTTTTTTTCTGTTTTCAAAATTAATAGTTAATACAAAACTATAAATTAAAGTAAATTTTATCATTCTCCCATGTGCTTCTCTGTGTACATAGTTAAAACATTTAAGAAAATTATATTATGAATGGACGCAGTAAAGGGACATAAGGGAAGTAAGTTTTCTCCATTTTACTCAAACTCCTGCAGGCTATATTGACAGTGATTTATACACAGTAGTCTCCCTTTATTCTTGGTTTCATTTCCTCTGTTTCAGATACCCACAGTCACCCTGGGTCTGAAAGTATTAAATAGGAAATGTCAAAATGAGAAAGTTCATAAATTTTAATTGAGTGCTAAAAATCTACACTAAGAAATAACCCTCTATCTGTGAAACTGTGAAAGAAAAAGAAATGTGTGCTAGTTTTGCTACCATACCTCAAACTGGAAAGGTATAGCACACTAAGATATTTTGAGATAGAAATGAGACAGAGACCACATTTATATAGCTATTATGACAATATATTGTGTAAATTTATTGGTAGTTATTAATTTTATTAGTAGTTATTTTATTAGTAGTTATCTCTGTTAAACTCTTTCTGTGACTATCTTATAAATTAAACTTTATCATAGGTACGTATGTATGAGAAAAACATCATGTATATGAAGCATCCACCGGGGTCTTAAAACATAACCTCTAATATAAGATGGGAATGCTGTGTGTATATATATTATATACACATAACATTTTATATATCTTCATCTTTAAAAAGATATATAAAATATATTCTCTATATTAAACATATATGTAGAATTATATATGTAAATATACTTACTCATGAAAAAATAATCCTCATGATAAATTATGACCCATCGATTACATAATGATGTAGAAAAGTATCAACTTCACTTCTACCGCACAGAGTCGCATGTACAGAGCCACAAAAACATAAATTCTCAATGGATTATAAACTTAAATGTACAAGTTAATAAACAAAGAAAAAAGATGCAACCTGGACAGTAATGTAGGAGATTATCTTCACAAACTTGGCCTGGTTTCTGAAATAAGTCTGAGTGATCACTAATACCCAAAATGATAAGTTGGACTATGCTAAAAATAAATTCTGGTCATTAAAAACTTCAGTGGGAGAGTGAAAATGTAAGTCACAGAGTCAAAAAAAGCTAGCTGCATCTGATAAATTTAATAAAGAGCTCATGTTTGAAAGATAAAAAGAACTGCTATGAAGAAAAACGACAGACATCATATTGAAAAAATGGGCAAAAGACATAAACAGGCACTTTTCTTTCTTACAAAAGAGAAGGTCACAATGATAAGCAGCCCAAAACGATGTTTTCAGTCTAATACTAATCCAAAAAATGCCTATTTATATCATAATGATACTTTTATGTGATGATAAAACTTGCAACATTAAATGTCCTGATAGTGCTGTTTTAGAACAAAGGACTGACTATCAGGTAAAATATATATTTACACAATAAACTAAAAAAGGTTGTAATACTTAAATAAATTGGACATGTACATATATATGTGACCCTGCAATTTTATTTTGTCACACAGAGAACAATATAATTATATGTGTATATGATAACAACATAATTTTTCTTTATGTATTAGTATTATATAATTATAAATATAATAGTTAATTACACATATTTTCTACATGGCATTTATCTATAATAAATAAATTATTAATATAAAATTGAAAAAGTACATAAAGATTTTCATAAAATCATTATCCACAATACCCACACATTACTAAAACAGCTATATTCTGAGCAGGATAGATTAAAAATGTCATGTATGTACAATACACCATGAAAATTAATAAAGGACAGATAAATGCAATTGTATGGATGAATTGCAAAAATGCCATATGGGATTGCAAAGAGACACACATAAAATACATACTGAATGATCCCCATTATATAAAGTTCAAAATGAAACCAAGATAATTTTAATATTAAAAATCTGATAATGGTTATGTAAGGAAGGAGAAGTTATGAGAAAATACACAGGAGTAAAACTACTGCAAACTGGAAACTTCTGTTTCATGATTTGATTTATAATTACATGGGTCTTTTCAGATCGTAATCAATCTTCACGATGATGATACGATTAGTTTCCATAATACGTGAAAAAACTAAACAGCAAAATGTATCAGCGAGAAAAGTAATTGTGGAAACGTGTTTGTCTATGAAAGCTAAGAACTGGAAATTATCGTATGTTCATTAATGGCATAAAATCTAAATGAAAGATTACAGGGTCAAACAATGGTATATTAACAGACTTTAAGATAAACTACAGTTGTATACAAAAATATGAATATATTCTACATTATCCAATAGACCAATAAATGTTTTAATAAAATGTTGGAAACATTTAAAATCTTACCATTTCTTCCTCATTATCTATATAAAGCAGCTTAGAGTTCTTAGAAGCACAGGCCATCAGACTCTCAGTCCATGTTTTCCTTTCGGTACTAAAGTAATAGCAATTGTTGGAATATGTAAACCACTCCTTTGGACAACGACCACAATGATAAGCTGAAGAAATTAAATTATCAAAAAAGAATTTGAATTGTAAAAAGTAAAAGTTAATTTACATTTCAATAACTGCAAACACATATGTGCATAACGTATCTATGCACCTTCACTGGCTGCTACATGTGAAACGAAACACAGTCCCATGCACTCACAGAGAAGAGTCAGCTCTCAGCCCCTAATTTATGTGCCCTTATAAAGAAAACACACAAGCAACAATATCCATTCTAACACTTGTTCTAAATGTCAATGAACAAAAATGACTCATTTAGAAGAGTAAAGTTATTTGTCTCATAGTACACCAGGAGGAAATTTCATCCAAATGGAAACAATGGGCATGGCAATTTAAAATAAATATTTCTTCATATAGTGGCATTAAAAAGAACATTCTACTATAATTATTATTTATGAGTATCTATTACCCAATATTATAATTTATTTTCAAAAAAACTATTACTGTTTTAATTTATCCTGAGTTAGAGGCAAAGTATAAACTACTAATATCAGAAGTTTGAAAACCATTCTGTACCTTTCTGGATTCCTGTTACCAAGGAGGAATTATTCTGCTCTGGAATTAAGGTAGCTAAAAAAATATACAAAGTAGTTATTACTAAAAAATTATATTTTCAACAAACTAAATGAATCATAATACTTGTTTCTCACATTGAAATTTGTCATGTTTAGAAAAATCAGGGAGAAAGTTGATTTTACCAAGAAAAGTTAATGAAATAATAAAGAAGGTAAAAACATTTTGAAAGCTGCAAGGAAAAAACTACAATATCTTTTGCAATATTTGATTTAATAATCTCAAGAAATAATCTGTATTTCTCAATACTTTCTCCTCCTAAAGTACGTCTTTGAGTTATGAAATCAGAATAGATACATATGAACACATATTTATAAAATACTTTCTTTAATCATTCTGACATCTAAATCTTGGATGATATCAAAATAAACATTTCACAATTAGTTTAAAAGCATACATTAAAATTAGAGCTCTATTCATCATATCAAGAAGTGATTAGAGGCACAGATGGTTATTGAAGAAAAAGTACCCATAAAATCTTTCAAAAAAGTACTTACAAGGAATAAAATGCTTCATTCTTACTACAACATACAAGACAAGGCAGAAAACTCCCAGGATGCCAGCAATGAGCTTCTCTGGAGGTGATGTTAAAGCTGCCGGGAGAGAAATGGGAACACTGAGAAAGAACAGATGGAGACAATTGCCTAGACAGTTTATACACAGAGAACCCACACACCCAGGGAATCATATATATAAAAGGGGACTCCAAACCCAGATGTGCCATTGTAATCTTCCTCTCAGAATATACCATTGAATTTTCAGGAAATATAATTCTCCATGTGTTGTTGATCAAAAATTACACCTTATAACAAAGCCTGAATAAAATCAGTCCTCAGATTGCATATTGCAGTACTGTATTCCAACTTTCAACTCTGATCCTCACAAAGAAAATATCTGTGAGCTTATTCACTATTCTTTCCCCATTTCTTTGCACCCCAGCTACACATCCTAGAATAGTTATATTGTTTGTCTCTTCAGTGTGTTAACTTTACGGTGGTCACTCTTGTCATTCTCTTGAAGTCCTGAAAAGCATTTTGAAGATTAATTCCACAGAGGATAGATATTTGCTGTTCAGTTAGTGAAACCAAGTTTTTAGTGCCCTTACCTTTCATTTGTTCTCTCCTGGACACCTTAGACAGATTCAAGTCTGGGTCATTTTCTTGTTGGACATTCATCTCTTCAGCTCGGGAACACCAGTGACAGTGCTCTATGATAACTGTCCTGAAGTCACTAAGAAAGCATGTGAACACTCACAAGATCCCTAGGATATGTGGGTGGAGTCAATGCGGGTGGAGTGTGAGAAGGAACAGCACTGATTTTGCAGGTGACCAACGGAGAGTCAGGTTCTAATTTACTTAGAGGTTTAAATAAGTGTTTCACGACAGAATACTATTTCTTAAAATGATATTTTATGTATGACGTGATATTATTAATTGAAGCAATGAAAACTAATAAATTAGGAAAGAAGTAAATAATATCTTTATTAATTTAATGTCAAATTCCACTGAAACATTTAACACTTTTAGAATAACTTTGTTCATGAAAACACTGTATGGAAAAAATAAGAAGGCACCAATTTTTATGATAACTTTTATAGCCACTAATCATTTAAGTGTCCTAGTTGAGGAAGTAATAGCGTTAGCATATACAGTAATTGTCTGCATTAAATTACTTATATTTAGTCACATTTATTTATTTAAAAGACAGATGAGGTGTTATCAAATGATGTTTTATTTGGCATGACTGTGGAGTTCTGAGAAGCTATTAAAATTTTAAAGAAATATTTTACCTGTTGAAAAATGTTAAATGACTCAATAAAGTTATCCAAAACATAATAAATAAACACAACATAAAATAATTTTTTAAATATCATATATGAGTAATTTATAATTTAGTTAATGGATAAGATATGAAACCATAAGATGAAAAATAGATGTCTAGATCATTTATGGAGAAACACCTTTGGTACAAACTTCCGGAAAGATCCTATGGCTGCCAAAGTCCGTGAGGGAAGCTTTAGTTGTGTAAGCAAATCTGATAAATCAGATAAACTATTTTAAAAATTAGCAGGTTGGCTCTGCAGTTCTAGAATAAATTCTCACTTTGAAATTTACAATTTTAAAATTTTAAAAATTATTTAGTCTAGCTACCTAGTTTACTAATCTAAAGTGGAATAAAAATATATATATTACAGTGCATGTAAAACACTTAATACCCAATCTGTAATTATAAATACTCAATATATGTTACTTAGTTTAATTATTATTTTAATTCAATTGCTATGTTACTATTTCTGATTCACATCAATTAATATAACATAATTCAGTAGAATGGAGTCTGTTGTCAGTGTGGTATCTTTTTTACAGTGTTTTATTTAATTTCTAAAAAGTCTGTTGATTGTTAATAATTAATTTTAAATAAGCATTTTATGGAGACTATGTCACCATGAAACCTATATCAGGTCAAATTCCTGTTATTTAATCAAAGCACATGTATGAGAAACTATGTTAGAACCTAGTTATTCAATGAATTCATTTAGAAATCTTTTTCCAAATATAAAAGATTATATGTATAATTAATCATATAATTATATTTATTCATTTCAAAATCCATAAATAACTCTTTCTGATCGTGTTGCTTATGGTGTTTCACCTTAAGTTATATTGACTCACAAACCCAATTTTGCATGTGTGCATGCACTTGAGTAATTTTCCACAGGCTAACGTTTGAATATTTTTAGATATTCTCAAACATATTTTATATTTCGTTCTTGTTTTTACACTGAATTATACAAATAAGGACACCAATGTTTCTTTCATGTGATTGCATATTGACTATACTTCAATTGTATCACATCTAGAATTTATAATTTACCATTAAATGAATTGGGCCAGTAGACAGACAGGAGAGCATAGACACATACCTCCGTAGGCCAGAAAGGTGTGCATCCATTAGTGGGAGACCAGGTTACTCCTATAATTTCTGTGGTCTTCACAGTCCGCATGTGAAGACTCAGTGTGAAGCAAAGTGAAAAAAGTAGATTTCTCATTAATGTGTCACTTAAAGTTTGAACAGGAAATTCTTGTACTTGAGCTATTTTGAAGGCAGCTTATCTTGTCATGCACCTGCAGAATAAAGGAGACTTTGAGCTCGTACTCTGCCATTTACTTTGTTTATGGCAAGTGCTCTTAGAAATTGTTTTCATATTCAATATGATTTCTGGGCACAAAAAACTCGACTATGATGCTGTCAAGCACCATAAGTACCACAAGCACTGAAAACCCAGGCCTTGTTAAGAGTGTATTAGATGCTTATGTTCTACTCTTACTCCAGATTACTCAATCATGACATCATTACACACTTCTGTTCCTCTCATTATGGCATTTCTACCACAATAAAAGTTCTAAAATCATAATTTCATTAACAATAAGTATTTAAGCATTTAAGTGATTTAACTTCCTCTGATAAAAATCATGTCTCTGTGAAAATAAAACTTTGAAAGAGCATTGAACTGTGTCACAAAGAAAGTCATTGAAATATTAAATATTACTCATTATTTAATTCATTAATTCATTGTCCAATCATACCTAGTTATCTATATTTTAATAGAAATGTTTTTTTGTTAAGGACAAAATGTCTCACTATGTAGGGGAAAACAAAGGTAATTTTTAAAAATTTCACTTAACCAAAAATAAGAAGGGTAGAAATAGTAGACTTTGAAAACTCAAGTTAAATGACACACTGTCAAAAAAAAAAAAAGTACATGAAATCTAAATTAGCTACTTAGAATTATATGGAATTCTTTTCATCCTACTCTTTGTGCATCAAAAAAAGGGGGAATGTTTATCATTCCTGAGGAGATTAAAATTAGAAGTAGCATATGATCTCCCAATCTCACATCTGGGTATAGATCTAAATCTAAAACATGATACAATTGTCTCAAAGGGATATAAGTATTGCCATTTTCATTGCAGCATTACTCACAATAGCTAAGATATGGAAGCAACCAAAGTTTTTTCCGTGGATGAATGGATAAAAAAAAATATTATGAGTATACACACACATATGCTAGGTTATTATCCAAACATGAGAAAAAGAAATTTCTGTCTTTTGTGACAAGGATAAAACTGTAAGGTATATTGCTTAGCGAAATAAGTTAGAAAGAAAACACAAATAATGTATGGCATCATTTATACATGGAATTATAAAAAATTCAATTCATAGAGACAGTAAAAAGTGGTCTCCAGGGGCTATAGGGTGGAGAAAATAGAGTGAAGTTGGTAAAAGAGACCAAACTTTTAGTTATAAGCTCAATAAGGCCTGAGGATCTAATTTATTGCATGATAACTATAGTGAATTGCTTTGTATCGTATAATTGAAATTTACTGTGAGATTGAATCTAAACTTTCTCTCCTAAGGGAGAAAAGGTAACAAAATAAAGCAGCATTGAAAATTTTCAATGGATATGCACATGCCAAATACAAGAAGTTCTAAAAGGAAATTCTATAATATGATTTTGTCCCACTCATAAGTGCAACTTTTAAAAGCTCTTGAATGATGCCATCACTTATTAACTGTTATATTCTGAGAAGTATAATGAGGTAAGAAAATGATGGGATGAAAGGATGGGGTCTTAAAAACATGCAGTTCATTAACGCAAAAGAATAGAAAGGCCAAAGCAAACAACTTTGCCTAAGTGAATCATATGGGACCTAGGAAAAAAAAGGTTAGCAGAAGTTTTCATATTTTGCGAGAAAAAAAACCTGAATCATTTAAAGGTATAAGTTTGATTTTCATAGCTTTGGTTTTTAATTTTCTTAAATATAAAGATGCAAAAATGTGTTTGTGCCATCAAAAATATTATTTCTATTACAGCACTGAAGAAAAAAAAATACAATAAAGTGACTGCTGTTTTTACTTTTAACCAATTGGCTTAGCTGTGTAAAAGACTCTAAAATTATCTGGGAAATACTTACTGAAAAGAAAGTTATCTAGTCTAGGTATCAAGTTTACTCATCATGCATTTAATCATTCTTCTTCTAGTTGTATTTTCTCTCATCTTCCTCACACTCTGTTCCTAAACTGTCAGAATCAGTAAATACCTGAGTAACTGCCATCTGTGGGAGCCGATTAAAATTCAACTGGAATTCATTGGGAATATAATATTTGGACAAAAACATGAAGTTGGTGTGAAAACTAGCAATGCATAAAAATCAAGAGCATTTCTAATTGAGCTAACAGATAGTGGAATTTCCTCCTGCAGAAGCGTGCCTGACATCTTCAAGGATCAGAAAGGAGGCTGATAGAGCTGGAGCAGAGTGAGTGAAGGGAACAGTGTTAGGGCATGCCTTATCAGCAGAGGTTGTACCCTGACACGGGCATGAAACTGATCCCTGGGAGTAGCCAAAATATCTTACTTTATGTAGAAAGCAGAGATATGCACAAAGTACATAGAGAAAAGTGTCACATATTTGTGGTTGTGAACTTTCATGGACATAGACTATGAAAGACATCTGCGAAGGCACCTTAGCGGTTGAGGTTGTGGGAGAAACAAGTCCGAGAAACACCGTGGTAGAGGATAAGATGAAAGAGGTAACAGGGCTCAGACTGTACTTTTTATGAGGCTTTAGTTTCTTCATTGAGAAGTGTGGAGAGACACTTGTGGGTTTGAAAAATTGAGGGACATGCTCTGACTATATTTTAATGGTGTCATTGTGATTGCTGAAGTGAAATGCAGAGTGAGATCAAAAATAGGGACACTCAAAATAATTCAGGCTCCAGATGATGGTGGCTTGGACCAGGGCAAACAGTGGAAATGACGACCAACGGTTGGATTCTGGCATATTTTGAAGTTAGTGTTAACAGGACTCTAACATAAAATGTGGCTGTAGAGGGAAGAAGAAAGTCAAGGGTCAGAAATGATTTTTGCCTTGAAAAACTGGAAACATATTTCTATTAAACAAGTTGAAAAAAAATGTACTCGAAGGAGATGTGGGATAGAGAAATAAAGAGTTTGTTTTTAGATGAACATGATAATATGAATTTTTCTATTAAACATACAAATAGAGCTGTGGAATAGGTACTCAGATGCCTAAATCCGAGTTAATGGTGCGGTTTGTCCTGAATTATATAATATTTGTGCTTAAAACTAAGAGACTGATAATATCAGGCAGGAAATACTTGCAGATATTAAAAAGGGAAAGATCAAGCAGTGAGCCTTGTGACACTCAGATGGGTAGAGGTAAAGGGGAAGAGGTGAAACCAGCAAACAAGACTGAATGAAGTAACAATGACATAGGGGTAAAACCAAGTAAAAGTATTGCCCTGGTGCCAAGTGTGGAACCAGCATCCAAGATGAATGAGTGATCCACCTTGTCTAAAGTTGCTGCTAATTCAAGTAAGATGAGCATTTATTACTGGATTTTCAAATATAGGGAATAGTTTGAGTGTGCTATTGGGGCAGAAATCCAACTCATGGTAAATTTTAAAGGATATGGAAGGAGGGAAATAAAAACAGTATTACTCTGATGCAACCAGGTATTAAAGAGCTGTACTTTTTTCTGAGAGTGATGAATTATACTCCTGAATCTGAGTATCTCATGAATTATCAATCCTGAATACAATCAGCTGTGGTTTCGTCTCACCTCACGTATTTTCCTTTTCCATATCTTGTCATTCTTTGATGAAATTTTATTCTTTGCTCTTAGTATCTTCTACAGTTTCTACCTCATTTTCTCTTGTCTTCTAGTGCTCTTTCAATGCACTCACTTCTCCCTAGATGTTTCTGGTCTGTTATTCGTTCACTAAGCTGATTTTTTTTCTTATTGAAATGATTTTGTTCCCATTTCTAAAATACTCATTTGTAACTTTTTCAAATTTTCTGGCACCTCCAGAATACCCAAACCTCAGAAACTTACTTCTTTATTTCCTGTGTCCATTTCTATCTCTTACCATGTTAGTAAACTTAAATATTTTTACTTTATGAACAAAATTCAAGAACACCATCATTTCATGTCTTTTTTACAAGTGTGCACGATATGAAATGTTGGGCTGTGACTTCCAAACTCTAAGTGGCCCTGGAGGAGAACATCTTCAGACATTTCCTATTTTTATTTTGCATTTATAATTATATTTTACATTAATAGTTACATATTCGTATTTTCCTTCCATCATCTCAAAAAATCAGTCTGCCTGATTGTTTCAAGGAGAGTCCCCACTCCCCACACTTTCCTTTTTATCTTTCCATTTGTCGTTTATGGTGAACAGTTCTAAATGATAGAGCAGTTCTGACAAACTTCAACCACAGTGATGATGCTTGTCATTCTTTTATGTCAGAGCGACCCTTTTAAGATGAAAAGGAAATCAGCTACATGTACAAAAGCCACTATTTTTCTATAGATCATCCACATAATCTGATTACTTTTATTTGAAAATCTTGTCTTTGATCAATTAATTTCCTGTTTAGACTTACTCTCCTGACCATTTGGTTTGGTGACTTTCTCCTCAAGTTTGGTGATTCTTGTTGGTCTATTTATACTGATAGTTGGAACTTTAAATTTGAACTTTTGAAATTTCTTGATTAAAAGTAGTATTTCTATTAATTTATTATAATATAAGATAATATAAAAAGAAGCTTTTCTCTGTCAACACTGAAATTGTGGGTATAACCATGTAGTTGGAAAAAGTATGTAAATATCTTGTATTCCGCTTTCTGGGATTTTCATGACTCTATAACCAGGTGGTCATGACTGGTGGGACCCTACCTTCTATGCCACACTTAGCATAAAATCTGATATTTCTATGTCCGAATGCACATTCTCAGCACCTTGCTCTCAGAGCTGTAATAGCAAAACAAAATGTATTGCTTTCAATATTTTCTAGGTTCAAAATGAGGCTACAGAGCCTAGATCATCACTGCAGCAAATTGAAGAGTTTATGGAGGTATTTATTTTCTTGCTCTGACGATGGTTCTAAGTGTTTGTCTGACTACTTTAATTATATGTTACCTTCAAGCTGATCTTAAATTTCTTCTTTCTGTTTGATTTGCTCTATTTGTCATTTAAATGATTTCATTTACAATATAAATTTTAATTAATGTTTATTGACAATTTAATTTATGGTAAAGTTAATTTTCTGTGATTCCCATTGTATTTGTTTACCATGTCAAGTAATTTTACAAAATATATTTTTCTGTATTCATTTTATATTGTTTTCTGGTAGAAATTGGTAATTTGTAAAATTTTTTCCTATGGTTTCTGGAAAGATGACACAAGAAGTGAAATAACTATATCCACTAAATCTGTTCAACTTGATCCAATAAAGAAATAATATTTTAAATGGAAAAAATTATTTGCTGATTCACTTTTATTTTTATATTCAAATAGCCAAAAGGTACCACTCTTAAAATGTTCAGCCAGCATAGCTATGCCTTTGTATTAATAAACCACAAAGAGTTCATGAAAATATATACCTATGTTACGTGTATAAATACATATATATTTATATCTTTATATTGTGTATATTACATAAATATATATATTAGAGATATTATTGTAAAGTAAAAATTACTGCATAGAAAGTTATTGAGAAAGACGATTAGAGAAACACAGTTGTTTTGGCCAAAACTCAAAAGAAAATAAAAAACAAATGAAGCACTTAAAACCATTGTATCCCTCAAATAGACTAAGTTTCCCTACAAGGACAAGTCATTCCAAAGTGTCAGAGGCTTACATCAACACAAGTTTGTTTCTGCACCAAGAGAGCTTTATTTCATACTTTTGCCCCTTTCTCACTGATGTCATCTTCTCTCCTTGACAAAATTTTATGGAGTAGCCACTGTCTGAAACACCGCTGGCTCTTGTGTCAGAGAAAAAAGAGCTACAGAAAACCACAAATTGTCTCTCAGTATTTCAACTCAGAAGTGTCCAACTTGAGACCAATAAGGTGAAGCTCATAATCTTCTCATCAGGAACATCAATATACCAACAGCCATTAAAGTGAATTCAACTGTTACAAATTCAGCTAGCCTGAATACATTTAGTAAGCAAGTGGAGTAAACCAAACACTAGTGGTATAAAACAATAATGAAAAAATTATATTTGTGTGTGTATATATATCTCAGAAACAGATATGAATATATATACATGTGAATGTAATCCATACCATGAAGGGGTAGAGATTTCAAAAGCTATGAAAAGACAACATCAGGAAGACATGAATAAATTATCATTTCTCTTGAGAAGAGTCACATTTTTTTGGGTTTTCACATAAGTTACTTTAAATATTATATCGCTTATGAAATATGAATTCAGTTATATTTCTCTGAATAGTATTGATTATTTTTTTAGGAGCCAATTCAGCTAGTTGGACTGGCTCTAAAGTCTGTCTTGTGGTTGGCAGCTCAAATCTCATTTCAGTTCTGTAATTTCTTGTCCACATAAACACTATTTTGGTATCTGGTAGAATCTGGGGCAGAGTGTACACACCAAGTCTATTATTCCCACACTTTGGCTCTCCTTTTGAGATTTCACCATCATTTTGCAGTGGCTCACCTGGTCTTGAACTCTATCCTCTGTTTTTTTAAGATAGGAAAGACAAGAAGATTTACATTAATGTTTAGCCAAACTACGTGGAATTGAATTTGGTCTGCCTTGAGACTAGAAGTAGTAACTCACTATGTGAATTTTGTTGTTCAAAGTTGGAACTATTTTTTCCAAACTCTTTGTCTCTCTCCCATGACCAGGGCAGGGTGTGTGTATATATGTGTGTATTTTGTCCAGATTTTATAACTATTATCACGAGATAGTTCAGTAGGAGTTTACATAGTCATACCAGAAACACAAATCCAAATTCCTCTGGATTTAAATGTCTTTTTACTTATCTGAAAGTGATCTTTGTTATTCTTATGGGAACTTCATGACCTCTATAGTGGTTGTTAAAATTTTAGGTGCCTCTCTTATGCTTGAATTTTATTCTTTGTATGTCCTTATGCATTTTACTCTTCTAATAATTACATCGTTATTACATTTTCTTCCAGTATCTCTGAGAGGGAATGCTAGATTCTATTAACATACATAATTTGGAACAGAAGAGAAAATAGAAAAGAAAAATATAAACCTTGAATACAGAAAAACATGGACTTATTTAGTGAGGGTATGGTTCTTAACTAGTTCAGAGCTTTTCAGGGGGAAAAGCTAAATTTTTCTATACATTGTCTTGAGAGGAACCAGAAACACACAATGGTTGTAATTAAAGAAGGAGCCTAATTGAATGTAGTAAAAAAAGAACATTTATTAATTACAATGGCTAATTTTTCCATAACTCTATACTCATTAATTATCAGTACACAAATTTTTCTAATATATAAATTTGGAACACACGATTGAACATTTACAGAAGAGTCCTTCTTACATTGCCGTTGGAACTGGCTCCCTGCAAAGAACACATTCAGCTCTACTCTAAATACTGTAAATATCATAACGGCACCATCTACTTCTATAATTAGATTGAAGGTAGTCCTATTTAATACTCTATTCCGGATTTATAAGCCCATTATATTTCACACCTAACCTCCACTTTTGAATGTTAAACCCATAGAAAATTATTATTTTGATCCTTAGGTCCCTGACTTCTCTGTCTCTGTTTCAATTCTAAATTCAACCTTGGTTAGCATATCCTGATATGGTCTCTTATACTAATATCAGGTGGAGATTTTTTGAACTGAGTGGAAATGACCTAGGCTCATTCTACCAAGTAATTCCCATGACTTCTTATATACATATATAAAACTTTAGACATCTCTTTATGCATTTATTTAAATACAGAAAAATTTTGTGAGATAATGACAGGTATTCCTCATCATAACATATTAAGTAGCTTCTATGTATTTCTTCCATTCTAAGTGGTAAGAGATACACATCTATGAATAGGGCACACCAAATTTGAAAGAAAAAGGGCATTTTAGTTTCTTTCGATGGAAACTATAAAACTTTCATTTGTTCTCAAACCTCAGAGCTTTTAAGGACTATATTGACCAAACTAGACATTCTTAAAATTCTTTGAATCCAGAAAAAAAAAATTTAGATTTTAGATATGTGCAAAATAATAGCTTCAGGGATAAGGCTGGACTTCTTGTCCAATGAGATAAAGAATAATCACTGCAGCTTGATTCTAATAAGGGGAAAGCATTCTTAATTAAAAAATCACTCTCATTTATTGTCTATACATGAGATGCATTGAATTTGCCAAAGTTTTCTTGATTGAAAATATCTTTGATATATGTGATTAAACTGGTTAAGTCAGATTATTTTTTGATATCTGGCTAAAATAAATTTATTGAAACACTTAAGATTTAATAGGTGAAAGAAGAAAGTTTGAGAGCACAAATCCTCTTGAAAATCTGACATTATTAAATATTTGGAAAAGAAAATATGAAATGACCACATATTGCAAGAACTTGACATCATTAGGCTTTGTTTTAAGGCTCTTTGGGCATTATATTACATATTTTTCGGAGCAACTCTGACTGGTGGCTATCGTTATCATCATCATGTCACATGAGATGGAATGGAAGCATAAAGGTTTTAAGTAAAGATGTAGTGAATACATATGTGGCAGGAAGTGCTTTTCAAATGCTTTTGTAAGGGCTTTTCAAATATTCCTCTGTTAATCCATGGATAAAACACTATTTCTATCATATTTTACAGGAGAGAAAACTAAGCCAGAAGAGTTATAGTAACTGTTTTGTTACTATAGTCAGCAGGCTAATAGGGTATATTCAGAATTTACATTCAAGTGACCTGCTTTTATTGCCAAGTTTTTCAGCTTTATACCATCTTGCTTACTTTCTTTTTTTATCCTGTTCAAATATGCACAAAGCGATCTGAACTGAATCTGTAGTCTGGAACTGAGTCCATACTTGTCCAACCTACATCAAGTGAAAGCCAGCAAAACCACAACTGAGTAAATAAAAAATGAATGCCTGTTTTTAAATGACAATTCAATCTTGAATTGTTTGTAATACAACTGTAGCAATTACATACAGCAACTATTTACATAAAATGTTAAATTAACTTTGACCATTTATATAATTTATATGAATATCAAAATATATCTAGAGAATATAAACACTGCATTTACAGTCAGAGATAGATGTACTATGTAGTCCTTTAACCTAAAACAGCACTATCAGAAATTTTAATATTATAATTTCTTATCATTGCAAAAAAGTATCAGTATGATATAAATAGGTATTTTTTTGATCACTAGTAGATCAAACACATCTTTTGGGCTACTAATCATTACGACATTCTCTTCTGTGAGAAAGGGAAGTGCCTGTTTATGTCTCTTGTTCATTTCTCCTTTGTGCTATTTGTCATTTTTCTTCATAGCAGTTCTTTTTATCTTTCAAATATGAGCTCTTTATTAAATTTATCAAATATAAATAGTTTTTTTGACTTCATGACTCCATTTTCACTGTCCTCTTGTAGGTTTTTAATGACCAGAACTTATTAAATGTTAGCAAAGCTTCTCTTATCATTTTGGGTGTTAATGATCATTCGAAGCTACATCAGAAATCAGTCCAAGTTCATAAAGATAATCTCCTGCATTACTCTCTAGCTTGTAACTTTTTTCTTTATTTATTAATTTTTACATTTAAGTCTATAATCCATTGAGAATTAATTTTTTTGTGGCTCTGTATTTGTGACTCTGTGAGGTAGAGGTGAAGTTGATACTTTTCTACACATTATGTAATCAGTGGGTCATAATTTATTGTGAGGATTATTTTTTCATGAGTAAGTATATTTACATATATAATTCCACAAATACATTATATATATAATATTATATATATATTATATTAATATATATATAAATATTAGATGAGAATACTGTGTGTATATAATATATTACACACACACAGTATTCTCACCTTATAATAAGGGATATGTTCCAAGACCGCAGTGGATGCTTCAAATCATGGATATTTTCGAACTCCATATACATGATTTTTTTTATACATACGTACCTATGATAAAGTTTAATTTACAAGTTAGTCACAGAAAGAGCTTTACAGGAATATCTACTAATAATAGCAAAATTTATTGGCGAGAAAAGCAATTGTGGAAACATGGTTGTTTATGAAATATAAGAACTGGAAATTATCATATGTTCATTAATGGCATAAAATATAAATGAAAGATTACTGTGACAAACAATGGTATATTAACAAATTTTAAAATAAATGATCTACAGTTGTATACAAAAATATGAATATATTCTATAATAGACAATAGACAAAAAAACTTTTAATAAGATGTAGGAAACATTTAAAATCTTACCATTTCTTCTTTATTATCTATGTAAAGCAGCTTAGAGTTCTTAGAAGCACAGGCCGTCAGACTCTCAGTCCATGTTTTCCTTCTGGCACAAAAGTAATAGCAATTGTTGGAATATGTAAACCACTCTTTTGGACAATGACCACAATAATATGCTGAAGAAATAATCAAAAAAGAATTTGAATTTACAAAGTAAAAGTTAATTTACATTTCCATAACTGCAAACACATATGTGCATAATGTATCTATGCACCTTCACTGGCTGCTACATGTGAAACGAAACACAGTCCCACGCACTCACAGAGAAGAGTCAGCTTCTCAGCTCCTAATTTATGTGCCCTTATAAAGAAAACACACAAGCAACAATATCCACTCTAACACATGTCCTGAATTTCAATGAACAAAGCCATTTTTTTAGAATAGTAAAGTTATTTGTCTCATAGTATAGCAGGAGGAAACTCCAGCCAAATGGCAACAATGGGTATGGTGATTTAAAATGAATATTTCTTCATATAGTGGCATAAAAAAGAACATTCTACTATAATTATTATTTATGAGTATCTATTACCTAATATTATAATTTATTTTCAAAAAAATATTACTATTTTAATTTACCCTGAGTTAGAGGCAAAGCATAAACTAATATCAGAAGTTTGAAAACCATTCTGTACCTTTCTGGATTCCTGCTACCAAGGAGGAATAATTCTGCTCTGGTATTAGGGTAGCTAAAAAATTCACAAAATGATAATTACTAAAAACTTAATATTTTTAACAATTGAAATAAATCACAATACTTTCTGTTTTTTACTTTGAAATTTGACATTTTTACGATTAGAATAATCTGGGAAAAGCTGACAGTACCAAAAAAAAAAATTAGTGAAGAAATAAAAGAGTTTAGGGAAAACACTTTCAAAACCCTAACGGACAAAACTTCACCATCTCTTACAAACTTAGAGTTAACCAATCTTAAGAATGAAGTTGTATTAGTCAATAAGGTCTTTTATTCTCTTAAAGCATGTCTCAAGTTATGAATATATGTAGAAAATACTGTAATCATTCTGATATTTATACTTTGGGCATATTCAGCAAAACATTTCACATTTCATCTAAATGAATATGGTAAAATGAGAGTTTTATGCCATATTATAAAGTGTTTGAAGGCACTTTTGATGTGCCTCTAAACAAAGTGAAACTTCTCTTATAATCTTTCAAAAATTTACTTACAGGAAATAGTAGCCATTTTTACCACAGTGGACATCAAGACAAGGCAGATTACCCCTAGGATGCCAGCAGTGAGCTTCACTGGAGGTGATGGTAAAGTTGCAAGGAGAAAAATGGGAACACTGAGAAAGGACAGATGGAGGCAAATGCTTAGACAGATTATACATGAAGAATCTACATGCACAAATTGTTTACATACACTTAGACCCCTAAATCTTATCTACCATTGTATCTTCCTCTCCGAATACACCATTGCATTTTCAGGAAATATGGTGCTCTATGAGCTATTGGTCATAGACTAAACCTTACAATGATACCTGAATAAAATTAGTCCTGAGATTTCATGTTAGAATTCTGTAATCCAACTTCAACTTCTAATCATCACAAGTTAATAACTGAGTTTCTCTCCTGTTCTTTCCTCACATCTCTGCAAATCAACTACACATCCTGGAACAGTTATGCCATGTATCTGTTAATTGTTTTACCTTTGCAGTGGTATTTCTCGTCATTCCCTTGAAGATCCTGAGAAGCATCGTGAAGATTTAATTCTGTGTAGGTTATCTCCTGCTTACTTACTGAGGTGGAGCTTTCTGTGCCCTTAGGTTTTAGTTCTTGTCTCTTTGAATACGTGGCCACATTCAGATCTGCATAGGTTACTCCTTGGTACTCATCTCTACAGCTGAGTAATGCTGAGACTGTGCAGTGAGCTAAGTTTACTTAAGAATAAATGGTATATGCACTAACAAGATGCCTAGCTGTGTAGAGTAGGTGGGTAGAGTAAAGGGTGAGTATTGGGGTCATTTTCCAGTTGAAAAAACTAAAGGTCATGTTCTAAATAACTTAGAGCTTTAAACAAGTGTCTCGCGATTAAACACATTTTTCAAAGATATTTTACATTTGACAATACATTATTAGTTGGAGCACTGAAAAGTGATAAATTAGTGAGGAATAAAGTTCATAAAAATAATATTCTCAATATAAATCAGACTCTACAGAAATGTTTTAACACTACTAGAATGTCTGTATTTAATATTCAAATTCAGTATTTGTAAAACAGGATCACAATATTTATGATAATTTTGAAATCCAATAATGGTTAAAGACTGAGTGCTCAAAGATGAGGGATTAGCAATGTTGGCATATATGGTCATTTCCTGAACTTAACTAAATTTATTTGGTGACTTACAGTTATTTAGTAAAGAGAATGAGTTGTTATCAAGTGATCTTTAATTTTGAATGATTGTGAAGATATGAGAAAATATAACAAGTTTTAAAAAATATTTTATATGTTGAAAAATGCAACAGACACATGAAATCACAACCTAAACAATACTGACAAAAAAAAAAAAAACACAGCAAAAACTTTAAGGTATTTCTGTAGCACAAGAAACTGGTGTTTGATTTAAAGGAAAAGATATAAAAATATGAAATAATGAATAAATACACATATCATTTATGGAAGAACATTGTTGTTTCAGCTTCCAAAATGACCCTCTGGATGTCAAGTCAGTGAGTGTAACTTTGGTTTTGTGAACAATGGAAATGACTCAAACAATGTCATTTAATAATTCAGTCAATGGACTCTGCAGTCTCTGAATTCTAGAATAAATCTGGCTTTGAAATGTATAATATATGACCTTTAAATGGTCCATTGGTGTCTGACAAACTAATTTACTAATGAAAAGTGGAAATAAAAATATGTAGATAGGATGCATGTAAGACACTTTATATTTAATCTGACTTTTATAAATTCTCAATAACGAGTTATAATTATTATTTTAACAAATTGTCATGTTATTATTTCTAAATCATATCAGTTAGACCCTGCAATAGAATTCATTAGACAAGAGTCTTTATAAATGTGGTAACTTTTTTTGCAACATTTTGTTAATTTACTTAAAAATCTTTTAATTGCTTATAATTAAGCTCAAATTAGCATTTCATGAGAGCTAACTCATCCTGATTTTTATTAACAGCCAACTGCTTTTACTTAATCTAATTAAGTGTGTGAGTCATTAAAGTCTTCAATATTCAAAGAATTCATTTTAAGAATCTATTTTTAAAGTCTAGGCTAAATATAAACAATTACTTATAATTATGTCTGTGCTGAATGAAAATCTAAAAGTAATTTTTCTTTCTTGTGATTCTTATGAGATTTCACTTTAAATTGTTTGGTTTACACGCTCAATTATGCATGAGTGAATGCACTTGAGTAAGTCTCCACAGGCAAGAATTTGAATAGTTTAAGAAATCCTCCAACATTGTCATATTTTATTTGTATTTTTTTTACCCAGAATTATTGAATAAACATACCAATGTTCTTTTTCATTCGATTGTATATTAATTGTATCTCGCTTACATCACATCCAGCGTTGGTCGTGTCCCACTACAGGAGATGGGCTAATAGAGAGACAGGAGAGCAGAGACATATACCTTCTGTAGGCCAGAGAGGTATGCATCCTTTAGTGGGAGACCAGGTTACTCTTGTAAACAAACTATATCTGTGATCTTCACAGGCTGCACCGTGAAGGCTCAGACTGAAGCAAGAGTGGAAAAAGTAGATTTTGCATTAATGTGTCACTTAAAGTTTGACCAGGAAATTTTAGCACTAGAGCTATTTTGAAGACAGTTTATCTCACCATACACCCAGAATATAAGATACTCTCTCTGACCTGTGGTGTGTATTTAGATTGTCCACTGGCATGTGCCTCTGAGAAACAGTTGTCTTATTCTAAAAGATATTAGGGGACAAAATACTTGACCACCCATGCTCTTTACTTGCTTCCATCTCAATCACAAACTCTGAAAACTTAAGTCTTGGCAAGAGCATCATAGATGTGTAAATTCTGCTCTTAGTTAGGGTTGCTAAATCCTTAAATTACATACTTCTTTTCCTTCCACTTATCCTCATTATGTCTTTCAATTTCAATGAAAAAAGTCTAAAATCAGGATTTTATAACAGGTATTTAATGATATTTGTCAATAATATTTTGAATAATTACTACATTTTCAACTTTATGGTAACTTTCACAATGACCACCAATTTCTAAATTTATCTTCTCAATATTTCTGCCCTAATTCTTAAAATTTTTATCCATCTTTTGATTCTAAAGTAAGTTATTTAGATTTCACCTATTAAAAATAATGTCTCTTGAAGCATTGTGCATTTAGTATTGAACTGTATTACCAAGGCAGAGATTGAAATATTACATAACAATTATATTTTTTGTTGATTCATCTTACAATGACAACTAATCATTGTATTTTAATAGGAATATTTGTTGTAAATGTCAAAAGCTGAAGTCTATGTAAGTGTAACCAAAAGTAAAAAAAAAAAAAAAAATGATTCCCCTTATTAAAAAATTCTAAAGGGCAAAAAAGTAAACTTTTAAAACACATGTTAAAGACACATGAGCAACAAAAGAAACAAGACTTTACAATGTGATTTACATATATTGTGAAAATATTATCACCATAGGTTCGGGTAACATTCATCTTCTTATAAGTGATACAATGAAAAGAAAACAAAGTAAGAATAAAGAAATAAAAATTTCCTCATGATGAGAACTGATAGCATTCACTTTCTTAACGATTTTACTATATAATAGTTCCCTTTATCTGCGTTTCCGTATATCCCATAGCATTGTTAGCTATAGTCATTGTGTTGTACATTACATCCCCGAGTACTTATTTATCCTATACCTGAACTTTGCACCTTTTTGACCACCTTTCTCCAATTTCCCCTTCCCATCCTATGCCCCACCTTTTTCTATGACTTATTTTAGCTGTTGTTTTCAGATTTACTTATGCAATCGTTGTGTTGATGACCATAACTGTATAGTATAGTTTCAAATCAGAAAGTATGATACGTCCTGCTTTGTTTTTCTTTCTTAGATTTCCTTGGCTATTCAAGGTCTTTTTGTGGTTCCATACAAGTTTAGATATGTTTTTTCCCACTACCTCTCTGAAATATCCCATTGGACTCTTGAAAGGGATTGCATCATTGATATTTTTTAGTAATATTAGCAACTTAACAATATTACCCTTCTGATACAGAAATATGAAAAAACTTTTTATTTATTAGTGTCTTCAATTTTTCTCAGTAATATTTAATGGATTTCAGTATAGAGATCTTTCATCTTCTCAGTTTTCATAAGTATTTTATTTTTCTTGATACCATTTTTTATGTTTTTCAGAACTGAAGATAAAATAGAAAATAGATAAGGAAAATACAGAAAAACATAGACTTATTTAGTGAATGTATGGTTCTCATCCAGTTCAGAGATTTTCAGGGTCCAAAGCTAAATCTTTATATATTGTCTTAGGAGGAACCAGAAACACACAATTTTTGAAATTAAGGAAAAAGCCTAATAAAATGTGGGAAAGAACAGCATTATTAAATATGATGGCTTAATTTATCCATAACTTTATACTCATTAATTACTGGTAAACAACTTTATTCTAATTAATAAATATGGAACACACATTTAGACTGTCTTTCTTACGTTGCCTTTGGAACTGGCTCCCTGCAAAGAACATATATTCTGCTCTCCTCCAAATACTATAAATATATAAGGGCATCATCTTCCCCTAAAATTAGTGCTGAAGTTAGTACCATTTAAGTCTGTAGGCCAGACTTACAAGCCCATTATGTTTCATATCTAACCTACACACTTGAATGTTAGACCAGTAGAAAACTATCATTTTGACCTGTAGGTCCCTGACTTCTCTGTCACTTTTCAATTCTAAATTCACCGTTGTCTTGTTTATCATCTCCCTGATATTGTCCCTTATATTGATATCTGGTGGAGTTTCTTCTTTTGGGGCGGGTGTACGGTATGACCTAAGCTCACTCTAACAAGTAATTCCCATGGCTTCTTATGTACACATTTAAAACTTTAAGCATTTTTTTAATGCATGCATTTAGATATATAGAAAAGTTTGGGAGATAATAATAGGTATTCCTCACCTAACATATTAAGTAGCTTCTGTGTTATATATTTTTCTCCATTCTTAATGGTAAGAGATAAACATGTATGAATGAGGCACTCCAACTTTAAAAGAAAAAGGGCATTTTAGTCTCTTCATTCTTTGAGAAATTATAAAGCTTTCGTTTGTTCCCAAATCTCAGAGCTTTTAAGGGCTATCTTGACCAAACTTGACAGTTTCATTTAAAATTTCTTCAATTCCTCCACCTCCCTCAAATTAGCTCATTGATATGTGGAAAATAATACATTGGGGGAGGAGGCTGGACTTCTTGTCCAATAAGAAAAAGAGTAGTCACTGCAATTTGATTCTAATAAGAGAAAAGCATTCTATTTAAAAAATTACTCTCTTTTATTGTCCACACATGAGATGAATTGAATTTGTCAAAGTCTTTTTGAATGAATATATCTTTGATATATATGATTAAATTGGTTAAGTCAGATTATAATTTTGATGTCTGGCTAAAACAAATTTATTCAAAAAATAAAGACTTAATAGATGAAAGAAGAAAGTTTAAGAGCACAGATCTGGGAAATATTTGGGAAAGAAAATGTGAAAAGATCATATAGTGTAAGAACTTAATATCATTAGGCTTTGTTTTAAGGCTCTTTTGGCATTATTTTATGTATTTCTCAGAGTGGCTCTTATTGGTGACTCTACTGTCGTCATATCACAGGTGATGGAATGGAAGCAAGAAGTTTTTAAGTAAAAATAACTGAGATGTAGTGAATACGTATGTGGCAGGAAGTGCTTTTCAAGCACTTTTCAAATGTTCCTTGGGTAATCCATGAAGAAGACACTATTTCTATCATATTTTACATAAGAGCAAACTAAGCAAGAATTATTACGGTAACTGAGTCACAGGATTAATAAAGTGTGTTCAGAATTTACACTCAAGTGACCTCGTTTTCCTGCCAAGTTTTTCAACTTTATACCATACTGTTTACTTCCCTTTTGATCACTGATCAAGGACCCTGGTGAAAGCAGCTATGTGTTGATACTTAGCCCTATACAAAATTACCTCACAATATTTTTGGCAGAGAGGGAAAAAGAAAATCCTAGATGGAAACTTAAGAAAATACCAAAAAACAATTTATTTCCCAAAATTATCTTTCTACAAACAAATGCATCTATTTCATGAAGCAAAACAAAAAAACTATTTCTATGGCAGTTAATAGCCCATTGACTATGGGTTATTAGTTATTGAATCTATATTTCCTCCTTTTGACCTTTAATAAAAGAGTATACTTTGTAGACAATTAATGATGAGTTTGGCCATGTGACCTGTTTTGAGAGTATAATGAGGTTGGGAAAGGGACAGTTTATAAATTCAGAGCCCACTCACAAAGAAACACAGTTCTGCTTGCCCCTCTGACAGCTGCTAATCTCTCTAATGAGAAAGTCATGTACTAGGTAGCCCACTATTCAGAGAATTAAATATACAAAAAAGGATCTGAACTGAACCTGTGGTCTGGAGCTGAGTGCATACATGCCCAACCTATAATAACTGAAAGCCAGCAAAACCACAACTGGGTAAATGAGAAATAAATGCATATTTTTAAATAACAATGCAATCTTGAGTTGTCTGTAACACAACTGTAGCAATTACCTACAGCAACTATTTACATAATATATTAAATCAATTTTGAATGTTCATATACATTCTGTGACTAAAAGAAAGAAATACAGTGAATATAAAAACTGCACTTGCAGAGATAAATGTATATGAAATATTAATTTATTTTAAAACAATGTAAGATTTCTTCCTCTTGTAATTGAACTACAGTAAAAATATATCTAAAACATGGCCAAATGATGAAGGTTCATCCCAAGTTCTGTAAATGACTAGTTTGTATTTGATTTACACAAATATATTTACCCTTTTAATATTTTTTATTATTTAACAGTTTATTTTTCCCATCAAGAATGTTCCTAATAATAGTAATTAAGAGGGTGTCAGATGGGGAGATAGAGAATTCAATAAAACAGTATACCTTCCAAAATATATGAAATCTAGTAGAGGAAAAAAGAAGACAGGTAAAAAACATCAAAGGAGGCTAAGTGTACCTCATGAAAATGCCAGCCTCTATAAAAAGAAGGAAATCTAATCATCGCTAATGCTGCACCAAAATCGATTCATAAGGTACATTTTGGTTCCCCATTCTGAGCAAGTGAGACAGGTACAAGCAACTTTTTATATAGTAACTTTGTAATTGAGGCATAATAACATAGTCAATTAACATCATTAAAAATTACTCTCAGCTTCAAATCTGTCCTATATTGTCTTTTCTGAGACAATGGAGCTAGATCCTACACTTCTTTCTACCTTGTCAGCTCATGTGATGTTAACTTTTGTCAGAAAGAGACACTGGAGAGACACTGCCAGACAATGGGCTCTTGTTCCTGGTTTCATGGTGTTTTCTCTCCTTTTGCCACTGTGGTGTGGTTGCCAGTTCTGCACACACAGGAAGTCCTCTGGCATTCACCTTCCAGCAAATTTCTGTGGCCAGTGCCAGTCTAAGCTCCCCCTCCTCCAGCCTCTGCCTGCTGTCATGTGGGCAGGAAAATCTTCCTGCTTGCTAGTCACAGCCTGAGATCCATCCTCACCTATTTCAGCCTGCAGACTGTGGAACTGCTCTATGCCAGGGCAATCCAGTGAACATGTCCAACATAAAGTCTGCAGCCACACTGCCTGTGATGTAGTCTATAACCCATCCTCAGGGAAATGTCCTGACTCCCAAATGAGTTCACCTTTTGCTACTCTTTTTTAACCATGCAGTATTCCTTATAAATTTCTTTTATCCCCTCTTTGCAGGATGTCACCAACAAATGGTTAAGTCTTTAAATAAAGTTCCCTTACTTTATGTCTCCTGACTCAATCTGCTTTATGCACCTCGCTGCCCTGGGTTGTTCAATCCTCATTTTCAATGTTCAAGGGGTAAGATAAATCAATTAATTTGAAGATATGAGTGAAATTAATCACAACACAGAGACTTAGAAATAACAATTTTTGTATTACCTTTGTACTTTATATGCGATTTATTTTCATTGAAAACAAAAGTTTAAAAATATAATGTATGTACCCAGACACATATTTTTAAAAATTAATATACGTTTTGAAATAATTATACATCACTAAAGGTAGAGCTTCAGATAAAATATAGATTTTAGGTAAATATGATGCATCACTATAGATTTATGCTCAGTAACAAATGTACCACTCTGGTCAGTGATGTTGATAACGATGGAGGCTCTGCATGTGTGGGGCAGGGGACATGGGAAATCCCGGTACCATCCTCTTAATTTTGTTGTGAATCTAAAACTGGTCTCAAAAAAAGGTCTTAAAAACAATTCTAGCAAAACAATTGTATGTTTTTTGAAGACGCTAAAAATATGCTCTTTAAAAATGGTGAGATTATTATCATACCAATTAGGTAAGTGAAAGTGCCTGGTGCTTACAAATATATCTGTTTATTTTGAAACAGGATTCAGAATCAAACTTATGGTTGAACAACTTTACATATGCACACTTCGTGTCCAGCTCTGAAGTGGCTGAGAACCTGAAATACAGAGAATCTTAGTCATTAATTTAGTAACATATATCTTAATATTTTGATAAGTAAATAATTCATTTAGCCCAAATTTGCATGAATATTTAGATGACTACTTATATATCTAAGTATGAATATTACTCATATAATTTTTCCATGGAAACAAATAATTGTCTTTACATAATATTTTACTTTGCTTTTTGTTTCCAAGATTAAGTTTTTCAAGGCATAAAATAATTGAGTTGTCAGGCAACTTACTGTTTGGAAGAGAAAGATGAGTCATTTGGCCATAATTTCGCATTTTTGTTTCTGTGGGAGGGTCCAATCCATGAAAAGTCATTGAAAATCTTCAAAAAAATCTAAACAAAAAAAATTTATGAGAAGTCAAGTCAAAGCTTGTACATTCATTTGAATTTAAAAAAACAAATAAGCTTGATTCTTTCTAATTCATAGTCTTTTAATTTACAATATATTGTTACACCATGGACACATTAAGAAAACCTATTAATTAGTATGACTAAGTGAAGAGGACAAATTGATAACAATAACAATTCCAGAGCTCTGAAAATTGAGCAGACTAATAAAGTGTGGAATATTTATTACTGAAAAAGATTTTTGGAAATTCCGGTGAAATGGAACAAATATGTAGTCTTCTTTCCTACTCCTCCTATATCGCACCCCATTACCATCTCATCTCAGGAGTAAGAAAAATGATAGTTTTTTCAGATTTGGGAAGCTGCATATATCATTGGTGTTGTTGCTACAGAGACAGGCTTGATTCATAGTTGGGGAAGGGGTGGTAAATTGTTCACTACTTTTTCAGCTCAAAGTGTTCTATTTGCTAGGTAATAAGTGAGACAAACGTGCTTTTTCCAGTCTGAGGTAGTAAAAACTTGGAACATGAGTAATGATATGGTGGGGTGGTAAGTTTCCTAGAATCTCTTTTTACTTCATATATTCTAGACTAGATGCTGGAGATGCCAGTAAACCACAAACACCAATGAGTATAGACAAAAGTCACAAGAAAAGTCTTTTCTCTCCAGTCAAAGGACTATGAAAGGAGCAAGATAAAATGACAAAACTTTGAGACACTAACTGCCTTATTCCAACCAAAAACTATTAAAAAGTCCAGCAAAGTACAACTCAGGAATAAATGGGAAATGAAGACATTCTCAGGTAAAAAACTAATAAAATGTGTCACTACCAGGCTATCTTTAATAGAATAACTAAATAGAATTGTCTAAGCAGAAAATAGATGCCAAATAAAGGACTCTTGGGTTATCCGGAAAAGAAATCAGAGAAAGAGAAAAAATATATCAGATTTATCAAGTTTTCTTTTTTTCTGTTTTCAAAATTAATAGTTAATACAAAACTATAAATTAAAGTAAATTTTATCATTCTCCCATGTGCTTCTCTGTGTACATAGTTAAAACATTTAAGACAATTATATTATGAATGGACGCAGTAAAGGGACATAAGGGAAGTAAGTTTTCTCCATTTTACTCAAACTCCTGCAGGCTATATTGACAGTGATTTATACACAGTAGTCTCCCTTTATTCTTGGTTTCATTTCCTCTGTTTCAGATACCCACAGTCACCCTGGGTCTGAAAGTATTAAATAGGAAATGTCAAAATGAGAAAGTTCATAAATTTTAATTGAGTGCTAAAATCTACACTAAGAAATAACCCTCTATCTGTGAAACTGTGAAAGAAAAAGAAATGTGTGCTAGTTTTGCTACCATACCTCAAACTGGAAAGGTATAGCACACTAAGATATTTTGAGATAGAAATGAGACAGAGACCACATTTATATAGCTATTATGACAATATATTGTGTAAATTTATTGGTAGTTATTAATTTTATTAGTAGTTATTTTATTAGTAGTTATCTCTGTTAAACTCTTTCTGTGACTATCTTATAAATTAAACTTTATCATAGGTACGTATGTATGAGAAAAACATCATGTATATGAAGCATCCACCGGGGTCTTAAAACATAACCTCTAATATAAGATGGGAATGCTGTGTGTATATATATTATATACACATAACATTTTATATATCTTCATCTTTAAAAAGATATATAAAATATATTCTCTATATTAAACATATATGTAGAATTATATATGTAAATATACTTACTCATGAAAAAATAATCCTCATGATAAATTATGACCCATCGATTACATAATGATGTAGAAAAGTATCAACTTCACTTCTACCGCACAGAGTCGCATGTACAGAGCCACAAAAACATAAATTCTCAATGGATTATAAACTTAAATGTACAAGTTAATAAACAAAGAAAAAAGATGCAACCTGGACAGTAATGTAGGAGATTATCTTCACAAACTTGGCCTGGTTTCTGAAATAAGTCTGAGTGATCACTAATACCCAAAATGATAAGTTGGACTATGCTAAAAATAAATTCTGGTCATTAAAAACTTCAGTGGGAGAGTGAAAATGTAAGTCACAGAGTCAAAAAAAGCTAGCTGCATCTGATAAATTTAATAAAGAGCTCATGTTTGAAAGATAAAAAGAACTGCTATGAAGAAAAACGACAGACATCATATTGAAAAAATGGGCAAAAGACATAAACAGGCACTTTTCTTTCTTACAAAAGAGAAGGTCACAATGATAAGCAGCCCAAAACGATGTTTTCAGTCTAATACTAATCCAAAAAATGCCTATTTATATCATAATGATACTTTTATGTGATGATAAAAACTTGCAACATTAAATGTCCTGATAGTGCTGTTTTAGAACAAAGGACTGACTATCAGGTAAAATATATATTTACACAATAAACTAAAAAAGGTTGTAATACTTAAATAAATTGGACATGTACATATATATGTGACCCTGCAATTTTATTTTGTCACACAGAGAACAATATAATTATATGTGTATATGATAACAACATAATTTTTCTTTATGTATTAGTATTATATAATTATAAATATAATAGTTAATTACACATATTTTCTACATGGCATTTATCTATAATAAATAAATTATTAATATAAAATTGAAAAAGTACATAAAGATTTTCATAAAATCATTATCCACAATACCCACACATTACTAAAACAGCTATATTCTGAGCAGGATAGATTAAAAATGTCATGTATGTACAATACACCATGAAAATTAATAAAGGACAGATAAATGCAATTGTATGGATGAATTGCAAAAATGCCATATGGGATTGCAAAGAGACACACATAAAATACATACTGAATGATCCCCATTATATAAAGTTCAAAATGAAACCAAGATAATTTTAATATTAAAAATCTGATAATGGTTATGTAAGGAAGGAGAAGTTATGAGAAAATACACAGGAGTAAAACTACTGCAAACTGGAAACTTCTGTTTCATGATTTGATTTATAATTACATGGGTCTTTTCAGATCGTAATCAATCTGCACGATGATGATACGATTAGTTTCCATAATACGTGATAAAACTAAACAGCAAAATGTATTAGCGAGAAAAGTAATTGTGGAAACGTGTTTGTCTATGAAATCTAAGAACTGGAAATTATCGTATGTTCATTAATGGCATAAAATCTAAATGAAAGATTACAGGGTCAAACAATGGTATATTAACAGACTTTAAGATAAACTACAGTTGTATACAAAAATATGAATATATTCTACATTATCCAATAGACCAATAAATGTTTTAATAAAATGTTGGAAACATTTAATATCTTACCATTTCTTCCTCATTATCTATATAAAGCAGCTTAGAGTTCTTAGAAGCACAGGCCATCAGGCTCTTAGTCCATGTTTTCCTTTCGGTACTAAAGTAATAGCAATTGTTGGAATATGTAAACCACTCCTTTGGACAACGACCACAATGATAAGCTGAAGAAATTAAATTATTAAAAAAGAATTTGAATTGTAAAAAGTAAAAGTTAATTTACATTTCAATAAGTATAAACACATATGCATATGTGCATAACGTTATCTATGCACCTTCACTGGCTGCTACATGTAAAACGAAACACAGTCCCATGCACTCACAAAGAGTCAGCCTCTCAGCTCCTAATTTATGTGCCCTTATAAAGAAAACACACAAGCAACAATATCCACTCTAACACTTGTTCTAAATGTCAATGAACAAAATGACTCTTTTAGAAGAGTAAAGTTATTTGTCTCATAGTACACCAGGAGGAAATTCCAGCCAAATGGAAACAATGGGTATGGTGATTTAAAATGAATATTTCTTCATATAGTGGCATAAAAAAGAACATTCTTCTATAATTATTATTTATGAGTATCTATTACCCAATATTATAATTTATTTTCAAAAAACTATTACTATTTTAATTTACCCTGAGTTAGAGGCAAAGTATAAACAACTAATATCAGAAGTTTGAAAACCATTCTGTACCTTTCTGGATTCCTGTTACCAAGGAGGAATTATTCTGATCTGTATTTAAGGCACCTAAAAAAATACACAAAGTAATTATTTCTAAAAAAATAATATTTTCAACAATCGAAACGAATCAATAGTTTTTGTTTATTACTTTGAAATTTGACATGTTGAGGATGAGAATTATCTGGGATAAAGCTGACTATACTAAGAAAAATTAATAAAGTAATAAAAGAGTTTGGGGAAAACTATTTTAAAACCCTAAAAAATCAAATTTCACCATCTCTTGCAAATTAGATTTAACCAGTCTCAAGAATGAATTTGTATTTCTTTTAGTCCCCCGAAGCATGTATTGAGTTATAAAATCAATATATATATATATATATATGTATATATATGTGTGTGTATATATATATGTATGTATGTATGTGTATATATATGCATATATTTATAAAATACTTTCTACAAACATTCTGATATTTATACCTTGGACTTATTTGAAAAACATTTCACATTTACTCTAAATGCGTACAGTAAAATGAGAGTTCTATGCCATAATATTATAAAGTGTTTGGAGGCACTAATGATGTGCCTCTAAACGAAGAAAAAATTATCTTACAATTGTTCAAAAATTTACTTACAGGGAATAACAGCTATTATTACCACAGTGGACATCAAGACAAGGCAGGTGACCCCCAGGACCCCAGCAATGAGCTTCTTTAGAGGTGACAGTAAAGCTGCAGGGAGAGAAATGGGAACACTGAGAAAGGACAGATGGGGACAATTGCTTAGACAGTTTATGCACGGAGGACCCACATGAACAGAGAATTGTACACATAAGCTTGGACCCCCAAAACCATATCTACCATTGTAATCTTCCTCTCAGAAACACCACTGCATTTTCAGGATATATGATGCCCCATGAGTTGTTGGTCAAAGATTGCACCTTACAATGATACCTAAATAAAATTAGTCCTGAGATTTCACGTTACAGTACTGCATTCCAACTTCAAGTACTGATCCTCAAATAAAAAAATGTGAGTCTATCTTGTATTCTCTCCTCACATCTCTGCAACCCAACTACACATCCTGGAACAGTTGTACTGTGTGTCTGTTAAATGTTTTACCTTTGCAGTGGTATTTCTCCTCATTCCCTTGAAGATCCTGGGAAGCATCTTGAAGATTTAATTCTCGTGAGGTTATTTCCTGCTCACTTACTGAGATGGAGCTTTTTGTGACCTGAGATTTTAGTTGCTGTTCCTTTGAATACTTGGCCACATTCAGTTCTGTGTAGGTTACACCTTGGTTGCTCATATCTGCAGCTGACTGGTGTCCAGGACTGTGCTGTGAGGTAAGTGCATTAAGAGTAAATGGTGTATGTACTAATGAGATGCCTAGCAGAGTAAAACTGGGTGGAGCAAAGAGTGAGTATTGGGTTCATTTCCTAGTAGAAAACCTAAAGTTCATGTTCTAAAACCCTTAGAGCTTTAAACAAGAGTCGTGTGATTAAATATGTGCTTAAAGATATTTTACATTTGACAATATATTATTAGTTGAAGCACTAAAAGTGATAAATTAATGAGGAATAAAGAAGTTCATAAATAATAATATCCTCAATATAAATCAGGCTCTATAGCAATGTTTTGACATCACTAGCCTGTCTGTATTAAAATTCAAATTCTGTGTTTGAAAAAGGGATTATAATATTTATGATAATTCTGAAATCAAATAATAGTTAAAGACCAAGTGCTCAAAGATGAGAGATTAGGCGTGTTGGCATATATGGTCATTTCTGGCACTAAATTAATTTTATTTTGTGACTTACAGTTATTTAGTAAAGAGAATAAGTAGTTATCAAATTTTATTTTGAATGATTGTGAAGTTATGGGAAATTATTACAATTTTAACAAAATATTTTATATGTTGAAAAATGCTACAGACACATGAAGTCAAAACCAAAACAATACTAATGTAAAAACGACAACAAAATTAAGATATTCCTGTAACACAAGAAACTGGCATTTGATTTAAAGGAATAGATATAAAGCTATGTAATAATAAATGAATGCGTACATCATTTATAAAAGAACCCTGTTGCTTCACACTTCCAAAATGATCTTCTGGATGTCAAGTCAGTGAGTGTAACTTTGGTTTTGTGAGCAATGGTAATGACTCAAACAACGTAATTTAATAACGCAGTCAATGGGTCTGTGGTCTCTGAGTTCTAGAATAAATTCAGCTTTGAAATTTATAATATATGACCTTTAAATAGTTCCTAGGTGTCTGGCTACCTAATTTACTAATGAAATTTGGAAATGAAAATACATAGATATAATGCATGTAAGATTAATATATAATAAGGCTTTTATAAACTCTCAATAATGAGTTATACTGATTATTATTCTAACAAATTGACATGTTATTATTTCAGTTCATGTCAGTTAGACCCAGTACAGAACTCATTAGACAAGAGTCTCTTTATAAATGTGGCATCTTTTCTTCCAATGTTTTATTTAATTTTTTAAAAAATCTTTTGATTGTTTATGATTAAGTTAAATTAGCATTTCATGAGAGCTAACTCATCCTGATTTTTATTAACAGCCAACAGCTTTTACTTAATCAAATTAAGCATATGAGTAATTAAAGTCTTCATAATTCAAATAATTCATTTTAAGAATCTATCTTTAAAGTCTAGGCTAAATATAAACTGCTACTTATGATTAAGTCTGTACTACTAAAAAAAATCTAAAAGTAACTGTTTCTTGTGATTCTTTTTAGGATTTTACTTTAAATTGTTTAGTTTACACACTCAATTAAGCACACGTGAATGCAGTTGAGTAATTCTCCACAGGTAAGAATTTGAATAGTTTAAGAAAGCCTCCAACATGGTCATATTTTATTTGTATTTTTTATCCAAAATCATTTGAATAAACATAACAATGTTCTTTTTTGATTTTATTGTATATTAATTGTACCTAGGTTGCATCACATCCAGCATTGATAATCTCCCACTACAGGAGACAGGCTAATAGAGAGACAGAAGAGCAGAGACACATACCTTCTGTAGGCCAGAGAGGTGTGCACCCTTCAGTGGGAGACCAGGTTACTCTTGTAAACAAACTATATCTGTGATCTTCACAGGCTGCACCGTGAAGTCTCAGACTGAAGCAAGAGTGGAAAAAGTAAATTTTGCATTAATGTGTCACTTAAAGTTTGAACAGGAAATTCTTACACTCGAGCTATTTCAAAGACAGTTTATCTCATCACACACCTCCAGAATATAGGATACTCTGGCTGGTGGTGTGTATTTAGATGGTCCACTGGCACGTGGCTCTGAGAAACTTTTGTCTCATTCTAAAAGATATCAGGGTAAAAAGACTTGACTACCCATGCTGTTTACTTGATTCCATCTCAATCACAAACTCTGAAAACTTAAGCCTTGGCAAGAGCATCTTAGGTGTTTAAATTCTCCTCAGGCAGGGTTGCTAAATCTTTGAATTACATACTTCTTTTCCTGTTATCCTCATTGTGTCATTTCTATTTTAATGAAAAAAACTAAAATCATAATTTCATGCCAATAGGTATTTAATGATAATTGTCACTAATATTTTAAAGAATTACTACATTTTCAACTTTATGGTAATTTCAGCTTTCGCAATGATCAGTAATTTCCAAATTTATTGTCTTAATATCTCTGCCCTAGTTTATAAAAATTTTTAATTCATCTTACGATTCTGAATTAAGTTATTTAGATTTTGTCTGACAAAATAAAGTCTCTTGAAGCACAGTGCACTAAGTAGTATTGAATTATATTATCATGGCAGAGATTAAATATTACATATTAATTACAATGACAACTAATTATTATATTATAATAGAAATATTTGTTTTAAATGACAAAAGCCCAAGTCTATATAGTGGAAAACAAAGGTAATTAAAAAATGTTTCCCCTTATCCAAAAGATGGAAAGAGCAGAAAAGGTAGACTTTTAAAACACAAATTAAAGACACATGAGCAACAAAAGAAACAAAACTTAACAACGTGATTGTTTGATTTACATATATGGAAATGATTACCACCATAGCTTCAGCTAGCATCATCATCTCATATAGATACTGTAAAAAGAAGAGAAAAATGAAAAGAATAAAAAAATTTTTTCTTATGATGAGGATTTACTCTCTTAACTTTACTATACAGTAGTTCCCCCCTTGTCCATATTTTGCTTTCCATGGTTTCAGTTAAAAACAGTCAACTGCAGGACCTAAGTATTAAATTAAAAATTTTAGAAATAAACTATTCATAAATTTTAAAATGGGTTCCATTATGAGTCATTTGGTAAAATCTTTCCTTGCCTCCCTCAGTTTGACCCAGGACTTAAATCATCCCTTTATCCAGTGTATCCAAAATGTGCGTGCTTTTTGCCTGTTACTCTCCTAGTAGCACTCTCAGTTATCAGATAGACTGTTCTGATATCACAGTGCTTGTGTTCAAGGTACCCTTATTTTACAAAAATTATGGAACAAGATCGTCAGATGAAATGCAGCATTAAAGTCACCCATATGATCAACAAAGGGTTTCAACCTCTGCATAAATACTCTGATGAGTTAAAAAGAAAGACAGCAATTTTTGATGCTCTCCAAAAAGTTTGTGGAAAAATTCCGTCTACTATAAAAGATCCTTAACCACTGACATTATCTACCTCTGACACCCAACCACTGATATCACCATGGTTTGATGATTGAGCATCATCCTAAGCAGATGATCCTCCTTCTGACATTAGGACAGAAAGTCACTAGTAGCCTTATGCTATGTCCCAGTACCATGTCATGCACCTCTCACTTCATGTCATCATGTAGGTATTTCATCATCTCACATTATCACAAGAAAAGGAAAGTGAGTACATTTCAATAAGATATTTTGAGAAAGAGAGCAGAGTCACAAAACTCATCACAGTATATTGTTATAATTGTTCTATCTTTTCTTAGTTATTATTGTTAATCTTTTACTATGCCGAAGTTATAACAAACTTTATCATAGGTATGTATGTATAGGGAAAATGGTATATATAGTGCTCAGTATTATTCATGGTTTTAGGCATGCACTGGGGTATTGTAACGTATCTTCGGCAGACACCGGGGAAGCTACTGCATAACACATAGCAGTGTTACCTATAGCCATTATGTTGTACATTACCTCCCTAGTACTAATTTATCTTATAGCTGGACTTTGTACCTTTTGGCCACCTTCCTGCAATTCTCTAGTCCCTATCCCCATACCTTGGAGATGACAGTCAGACATAATTTTCTGTGTATTTGTTTTTGTTGGTGGTGTTTTAGATTCTACTTATCCAATCATATAGTATTTGATGACTACAGCTTTACAGTCCAGCTTGAAATAAGGAAATGTGGTACATCCTGCTTTTTTTTTCTCTGGGATTTTTTGGGTATCACAGGTCTCTGGTGGTTCCCTATAGTATTAGTAGTTTTTTAATCTCTCTAAAGTATGCCATTGGAATCTTAATTCCAATTATAGATTGCTTTGAATCTATAGATGGGTTTGGGTAGCATTAGAAACTTAACAATATTCTTTCAATATTAATTCTATGTGAACGTAGAATACCTTTCCATTTAATTATGTGTTTAATTTCTTTCATTAATATCATTTACTTTTCAGTATAAAATTTTTTTACCACCTCAGTTAAATTTATTCTTAAGTAGTTCTATTATTCTTGATACTCTTGTAAATGGAATCAATTTCTCCTTCTTTTTTGGAAGTTTTGTTGTTAGTGTATAGAAATGCTACTGATTCGGTAGTTAATTTTGTATCTTGCAATGTTACTAAATTTATTCAGTAGAGCTTACTTTTGATGGCACCATGAAGATTTTCTAAATGTAAAATCATATCATCTGCAATTACTTTTCCCTTGCCAATTATGATCATTTTATTTCTTTTTTCTGTCTTATTGCTGTAGCTAGGAATTCCGATACTATGTGAAATAGAAGTTATGAGAGTGAACACTTTTGTCTTGTTCCTGATCTTAGATGAAAAGCTTTCATCCTTTTACCTTTGAGCGTAATGTTAGCTGTAGACTTGTCATATGTAGCCTTTGCTCTATGTTTAGACATGTAGTATATTATGCCTAATTTGTTGAGTTTTATCACCACAACTGGTAAAATTTTGTAAATTCTTTTTCTGTATTTATTGATATAATCTTATAATTTTTTAAATTATTGTCAATGTGTAGTATCACATTAATTGCTTTGTGTATGTTAAACCATCCTTGAATTCCAGGTATAAATCACACTAGATCATGGCAAATGATCCCTTTAATGTGCTGTTGAAATAGGCTTGTCAGTATTTTATTTGAAGTTTTGATTCTACATTTATCTGACATATAGGCCTGTAGTTTTCTTTCCTCCTTGCTTCATTCTCTAGTTGTCATTTCAGGATAATGCCGACCTCAAAAAATCAATTTGGCTGTGTTCACCACTCTTCAGTTTTTTGGAAGGGTTTGAGAATTGTTGGTGATAATTCTTCTTAAATGTTTGGTAACATTTTTCAGTGAAACCATACAGTGCAAGGTTCTTCTTCATTGGGATTTTTCATTACTGTTTTAAATCTCTTACTAGTAATTAATCTGTTCATATTTTCTATTTTTTCCTGATTAAGAATTGGTAGCTTGTATGTTTCTATAATATTTTTACATTTTTTAAGTTTTCCAGTTTTTTGACATATACTTGTTCATAGTAGACTCTAGTGATCCTTTGAATTTCTTTGGTTTCAGTTGTTGTGTCACCGTTTTCATTCATAATCATGTCGATTTGGATTTTACCTCTTTTTTCCTTAGCTGTGCTGAGGGTTTGTGTATTTTGTTTTTCTTTTCAAAGAACGAAATTTTAGTTTGGTTAATCTTTTCTATTGTTTTTTCAGTTTCTATTTGATTTATTTCTGCTCTAATATTTATTATTTCCTTACTTCTACTAACTTTGGGCTCAGTTTGTTCTTTTTCTAGTTACTTAAGGCATAGAGTTAGATTTTTTATTTGGGCTCTTTCTTGCTTCTTAATGTGCATTTATTTCTGTAAACTATCCTCCTAGGACCTTTTTTTCTGTATTCCATATGTTCTGGTATATATATATCATGTTCTTTTTACATGTGAAATGATATTTTTTTTCCGGCATTTAACTTTAATGAAATCTAAACTTGGACAAAGCCAAAATTAAAGTTTCTCAAAATGAAAAGTAGTTATAATTTAATCTTTAGTATATATAGACATATAAATATATATATCATATATGTATACATATGAATACACTTATTTGTATGCATGACTATTTTTAATAATGGTAATACCTAGTGACCTAAAAGAAATAATCAAAATTGGAATTTAATAACAAGTGAAATTATTCTTTTAATATGATGGCAAAATACATTATTTTCCAGGAATGTTTCAAAAAAAGAGAATTATTAATTCTAACTAAAGAAAATATATAAGAGTTTTTTAAATATGAAACACTTATTCTGGATGAAAACTTGAATGTACAGAAAGAAAAGAAAATTTGCAGAAAATAATTTTTTAGGTCCTTCTATGTAGATATTGAATGGATAAAATAATAATAATACAGTTTTAAATTTTAAAATAAACATTTGTATTAGAATTTAAGAAGCAAATACTGTATAAGCAGTAAATAAGAGTAGATTATACGTCTTTTACTATTTGTAAGAGTATGAAACTATTAAGTGATTAGACATTAATGAGTAAAGAATGTGTACTATAAAATGAAGCCACTAATAAAAGAATATTTAGAGAATATTAAGTCAAATGAGTTTTAACAGAGGACAGCAAAAATAAAAATATTTATTGCGAAAGATAAGAAAACAGAAAAACTGGAGTTCAAAAACTGGTAATGTTCATCTCAATTAAATGATAACTACATAATGCCTAATAATTAATTATAACTATATATTAGCACATATAAATAAAAACGTAAATAATACCTATATAATAACTTTATTGAAATTACATTAAGTATAAGTAGAATAATTTTCTATCTAAATTCCAATGTTCATACCTAAATATGATTGCTTTCCTAATTAGACATTTCTTTAACAAAAACATATAGACAGATGAAAGTAAAAAGATAAATTAAGAAACTATGCAATATAAACCAGTAGAAAACTGCTATTTAATGTGTGCATGCAATATAAGGCAAGAACTATTGTTAGATATAATGAAGTATGTTTTTCACAAAAATAGATCGAGTGTCCAAACCATCAACAATGTATTTGTTTTAAATCTGTATGTACTTAATAAGTTCAAAATAGGTTAAAAAGTGAAGAAGTAAACAATCGCAAAAGAAGGTTATATACAATTAAATCTATATGAAGAAAAAATAATACAAAATCAAGACAAAAAAATTACAGTAGAAAAGATCAACAAGTTCAAAGTTATTCTCTTGAAAATAATAAAATTGGTAAACAACTGTTGAAGAGAAAAATTGATGACTTTTTTATGTCTAGAATAAACATGGGAATAGCATTATTATTTTTACAGATATTGAGTTAATAAGGGCATATTTTGAATGCAGTGTAATACCTGTAAGAAATAGAATGTATGAAAATGCAGTGAAAAAATAGAAACATCATTAAATGTAGCATGTATTAGAGAAATTCAGTTCATTTTATAAACTGTCCTACAAAAAAAAGATTTTCAAGCTCACATAGCATCATTAGTGAAAATAACATTGAAAAAATAGCAGTGCTCTTATACAAAGGCTCCAGGTAATAGAAGAAGGAATGTTTCTTCATATAGCCTTGGTATTAAAACTGTCAAGTACATAACATAAATAAAAACTCATTCTAATCTCTTTGTGCACATGGATGAATTAAAACAATTTCATATAGGTATAATGCATTCTTTTGTGTTTTAATGCACTGATGTTTAAAGAAGGGCAATACAAAATGATGATTGTGGTTTTATTTTAGAAATACAAGTTTAATTTAATGTTAGAAAGAAATACAGATGATTTATTTCTAATTGTTGCAAAAATAATAAAAATATAACTATATTAGTTATAAAATTAATTAGAAAATAACAATATTATGTAACAGTTTTCATATAAGAAAGGTAGGATGAAAAACTTTAGAACAAACTCCATACTGGGTAGAAGAAATAAAACAGCTATTTACAGGTATAATAGCTGTTTATATAAAAACTTTAGAATAATATTTATTTGAAATGACAGAATTAATACATAAAATCAGAAGTAATTGGATATAAGATCAACATGTAAACTTCAATTGTATTTCTGTTTAAAACAGTAAAAATGACTAGAGAAAACTGAAAAATAAAGATGTTACATAATTTTGACTGTGAAATACCCACATTTCTATAAGATTTCAATATACTAAAATAAAGAATATATATTTGAGATGAAAGAAAACCTAATATAAGGAAGGATAAAATATGATATTGATTGGAAAAGTTAATGTAATCTTTAAAAATTACTTAAGTATTAAATCAGTTTCAAACAATCCCAAGAGTTATTGTTTTTAACAGCTGTATTGACATGTAATTTACACAGCATAACATTCATCATTTTAGAGTGGATACAACAGTAATTTTTAATATATTCTCAGAGTTTACAACCATCAACACTATCAAAGTTTAGAAAGTTTTCAGTCCTCAGATGAAGCAGTGTACCAATTAGCAGTCATTACCTTGCCCATCTTCCTTCAGCCCTTGGCAACTGCTAATTCATTCTCTGCCTTTGTGGGTTTCTCTATTCTTGATAGTTCTCTATTCTTGATATAAATGAACTCATATGGCATGTGATCTTTTAGAAAGCTTGAATGCTACAATTATAATGTTGGATTAAAAAAACAGACACTGAAAGTAATGATATCTGTACTTTTGGTTGTGTATATTATTTTGTAATAATCATTATAAAATATTTTTTATTATTAGAACAAACAGTATAATTCATTTTAAGATTTATACAATCATAATATTATTTTCATTTCATGAAAAATAAAGTTACCCAACAGAATCCAACACAAGTGTTTTAACTCTAAAGCTTATACTTGCAATAAGACTTTTTTGGATATCCACAATCACTTGCTGTGAGGCCAGATGGGGATAGCACAGCACAGTTATGTTTACTAGATGATGATCCTGCTATCCTGTAACTGAGAAAAATGCATAATTCTCTTGTTATATCGTATGTGGACAAGTTATAAAACAATAGCATTTTCATGTAACTGTAATAGAAGAATATTTTCAAAGTGGGTGATGACATTTTCCATATAACATTAGTAAGAGCTGGTTATTAGGGAAACTGGGTAATCCTTCTTTAATATTTATATCAATGTTTCATTAACTTTAAACATCATTCTTCATGTTTATAATTCAATGCAAACAGATACATTCATAATACTCTTCTGAATTTTTGTTTCTTATTTTTCTTCTTCAGCAGAGCATATAAAAACAACTTACTTTAGAGTAAAGTTTGAACCACTTAGCAACATCCATGGCTGATCACTGCTTTCACGGAAGACTCCAATCCATGATGTAGGTAATATAGAACTCAGAAATTTCTACCCCAAAATAAAAAATTTTTATTTAAATAGTCATTGTGAAAGTTTGTATCACTTTTTAAAAATGCAAGTTGTGTATTCTTTTGTAAGGTTCTTAATTGTCAAAAACAAAATGAGATTGTTGGATGCTAATCTAACACTAAAGACACATTAAAGTTGAAAACCACTTTGATATTGCCAAGAATACTCAGCATTATTTGTGTTTTTGGTTTAAAATTGACTTTAAACATTTATACTTAGTAGTTTTAATCTTTGTCTTATGTTACTAAGGAACATTCTGAATTACATGTTCCTCATGTTGACAATTAACATAGCAAGGCTTTAAAGAAGTTTCCAGATAACTGTGGCATCGTTTCTCCAGAAACTATGAATAAATCAGTGTAGTTTTCTACTATATTTTTCAAAGTTTAGGGTTTAGGGGTGAAAAAATGAAAGTATTGCCATTAAGAAAATAAATGACATGGGAGTCAAATTTTTGATCTGGGGGCCACAAAACATCTTTTAACCAAATAAGTCCTTGCTCATCTGTTTCTGTTTCAGTGGAATCTGTTTCTGTTTCTGGCCAGGTGTGAGAGACTCATGGATCTGCTACTCCTTACTAAATACAAATATAAATTCTGAAACTCATGACAGATACAAGTAAAGGAGAACTTGGAAAGGTGGAAAGAGAAAGGCACAATGGTTTAGTACCCCCGAATTAGGGAACAACAGAGTGACAGATTATTTAATCACCCACTCAACAGAAGAGTGTGACTTAAGCCTTCTGCAACTCGACACCCAACCTACCAATAGGAGGTGGCTGAGAGAAGCCAGTCTTCTCTGAGGTTAAGGAAGAATCCTACCCAGCAACACCAGGCAAACCTGCAGGGTGATCCACCAGGATACCTGCTAACAAAACAGGCCAGGGGAAGTGCTTCTCCTTCCCCAACAAGAGTCACCAGATGTGGAGCCTTGGAATTAGACTAACAAAGGAAATCCTATGACTAAAAGTCCTGGACCCAGGAAGACTCTTTATCCCTCAGGGCAGGAGACTTTGTTTCCCAACCAGTCACCAAATAGAATGGAATTTTAAATTTTATGTTAACATAATTCAACAGTAAGATTAAAATAGAGGTAAATGCAATAATGTAAATGAATTGCACCAATATTAAATGGAAATGGAAAGGGACAGTAAGAAAATACATATTGTTTGATTGTATTTATTGGAGATTCAAAAGCAAGCAAAGAGACTTTATAATGATAAAAGTCAGGACAGTGGTTAAGTGATGAGGGAGGAGTTGAGATGAGAGGATCTATAGGTCCAGGGCTGCTGAGGACTGAAAACTCAACTTTGTGATCTAATTTGTAATTACATGATTCCAGTCACTTTGTAATCAATCTGTTCAATCATGATATGTTTAGTTTCCTTGATATAAGGTAAAATTAAATAGAAAAGTTTATTTAAGCAACAAGCATTTATTGAAACTCAGTTTTCTATGAAATGAAAGAGAAACTATCGAATGTGTGTTTCTGCTATAAAAATGAAATATTTGAAGTCAAACAATGGAGTATTATACTGACTTTAAAATAAATAACCTCAAATAAATACAAAATATGGATAAATTCTACAAGTATAATATTGACTGAAAGAAACCTTTAATAAAGTATATAAAAAGTTTAATATCTTACCATTTCTTCCTCACTATCTATATAAAGCAGCTTAGAGTTCTTAGAAGCACAGGCCGTCAGACTCTCATTCCATGTTTTATTTTCGGTACTAAAGTAATAGCAATTGTTGAAATATGTAAACCACTCCTTTGGACAACGACCACAATGATATACTGAAGAAAAATTATGAGTTATTATCCAAAAACAATTTGAATTTTTAAAAATGAATATTAAATTACAGATTTATATAGGTATAAATATATTTGTAAGTAACATATGCACTTGACCCCATGGTATATATAAAACAAAACACACTCATACACACGCTCATAGAAAGGGTCACACTCTCATTCATAATGTGTGTGTCCTTATAAAGCAAACACCCAAATAAAAATATTTACTTTGCACATGTCCTGAATGTCAATGAACAAAAATACTCTTTAAAAATAAAATATTTGTTAACCAATATCATCCTAAAAAAATATGCTAATTAAAAATTAATAATTAAATAAAACAAAAATACTGCTTATCTCTTATCACATTAGTGCAATAGGAAATTTGAGCCAATTGGCAACAATGGGTATTGTGTTTAAAAATGAGTATTTCTTTATATTGTTGTATGAAAAGAAACACCCTCCTATAATCATTATTTATAAACATTTATTAATAAATTTATAATTTATGTCCCCTGTAAAAAAATTTTATCATTTTACCTAGACTTATATAGAGACAAAATATAAACTGGGTATTATCATAACTTTAAAAATCATTATATACCTTTCTGTATCCTTGTTATCGAAAGTGAATTGTTCTTCTCCAGTATTACAGTAGCTACAAAAGTTAAAGTGATTCTTTAAAAATATTAATTAATCTCAATCTTAATAATTTTGTTTATTAGCTTAACAATTTTTATATTATTTAAAATTATAGTTTTCTGAAATAATATAGATTTTACCAAGAAAAATTAATAAAGTAGTAAAAGGTAACAAATACTATAAAGCTGAAAGAACTAAACTTCACCATCTCTTACAATATTTGATTTAATCAATCTCAAAATGAATTTGTTTTCTCAATATAGTCTTTAAGTCTCCTAACGCATGCCTTTGAGTTATGAAATCAGAATAAATACATGTATATATGTACATACATGTATAAAATAGTCCTTAAATCATTCTATGCTTATACCTTGCACAAATTTAGAAAATTATTTCATGTTCAGTCTAATACAAACATTAAAAGATAGTTCTATGAAGTAATATTCTAAACTATTAAAGGCACTGATGATTATTAATGAAAAGTTTTCAAATAATCTTTCAAAAATTTACATACGGGGAATAACAGCTATTATTACCACAGTGGACATCAAGACAAGGCAGATAACCCCTAGGATGCCAGCAATGAGCTTTTCTACAGGTGATGGTAAAGCTGCAGGGAGAGAAATGGGAACACTGAGAAAGGACACATGAAGACAATTGCTTAGACAGTTGACACATGGAGAACCCGCATGCGCAGGGAATCGTATACATAAACTTGGACCCCAAAACCGTAACTGGACTTTGAAATTTGATGTATTGTTTAAGATTAGAATAATCTGGGATAAAGTTGATTTTACAAGAAAAGTTAAAGAAATAATAAAGAGAGAAAAAAACATTTTAAAAGCTGAAAGAATAAAACTACTCTAATTTTACAATATTTGATTTAATCAGTCTTAACAAATAATCTATATTTCTCAACACTTTCTTCTCCTATAGTATTTCTTTGAGTTATGAAATCAGAATATCTATGTATATATGTATGTACACATATTTATAAAGTATGTTCTGCAACATTCTGATATTTAAACCTTGGATGATATCAGAAAAACATTTCACAATTTGTTTAAAAGCATACATTAAAATTAGAGTTCTATTCATCATATCAAGAAGCAGTTAGAGGCACTGATGATTATTGAAGAAAAAGAGTACTCATAAAACCTTTTAAAAATTTACTTACTAGGAATAACAACTATTATTACCACACTGGACATCACAACAAGGCAGATCACTCCCAGGATCCCAGCAATGAGCTTCTCTAGAGGTGATGGTAAAGCTGCAGGGAGACAAATGGGAACACTGAGAAATCACACATGGAGACAATTGCTTAGACAGTTGACACACAAAGAACCCACATGCACAGGGAATTGTATACATGAACTTGGACCCCAAAACTGTAACTGGACTTTGAAATTTGATGTATTGTTTAAGATTAGAATAACCTAAGATAAAGTTGATTTTACCAAAAAAAAATTAATGAAATAATAAAGAGGAAAAAAACATTTTAAAAGCTGAAAGAATAAAACTATACTGTCTTTTGCAATATTTGAATTAACTAATCATAGCAAATAATCTGTATTTCTCAATACTTTTGTCTCCTCTGGTAGGTCTTTGAGTTATGAAATCAGAATAGATGTGTATGTGTATATGTACACATATTCATAAAATACTTTCTTCAGTCATTCTGACATTTTAATCTTGGATGATATCAGAAAAACATTTCACAATTAGTTTAAAAGCATACATTAAAATTAGAGTTCTATTCATCACATCAAGAAGTGATTAGAGGCACCGATGATTATTGAAGTGAAAAGTACCCATAAAAACTTTCAAAATATTACTTACAAGGAATAAAATGTATCATTCTCACAGCGTACAAGACAAGGCATAAAACTCCCAGGATGCCAGCAATGACCTTCTCTGAAGGTGATGATAAAGCTGCAAGGAGAGAAATGGGAACACTGAGAAAGGACAGATGGAGTCAATTGCTTAGACAGTTTACACACAGAGAACCCACACGCACAGGGAATCATGTATATAAAAGGGGACTCCAAACCCAGATGTGCCATTGTAATCTTTCACTCAGAATATATCATTGAATTTTCAGGAAATATAATGCTCCATGAGCTGTTGATTAAAAATGACACCTTATAACAATGCCTGAATAAATTCAGCCCTCAGATTGCATATTGCATTACTGTATTTCCACTTTAAACTCTGATCTTCACAAAGAAAATACATGAGTTTATCCACTATTCTTTTCCTGTATCTCTGCACCCCAGCTGCACATCCTAGAATAGTTATATTGTGTGTCTCTTCAAAGTGTTAACTTTACAGTGGTCACTCTTTGTCATTCTCTTGAAGTCCTGAAAAGCATTTTGAAGATTTAATTGCACAGAGGATAGATATTTGCTGTTCAGTTAGTGAAACCAAGTTTTTAGTGCCCTTACCTTTCATTTGTTCTCTCTTGGACACCTTAGACAGCCTCAAGTCTGGGTCATTTTCTCGTTGTACATTCATCTCTTCAGCTCAGGAACACCAGTGACAGTGCTCTATGATAACTGTCCTGAAGTCATTAATAAAGGATGTGAACACTGACAAGACCCTAGGATATTTGGGTGGAGTCAATGTGGGTGGTGTGAGAAGTAACAGGACCAATTTTACAGGTGACCAATGGAAAATCAAGTTCTAATTTACTTAGACCTTTAAATAAGTGTTTCATGAAAGAATAAGACTTCTTAAAATGATATTTTATGTGTGACACAATTTTGGGGGTGAAGCAATGAAAACTAATAAATCAGGAAAGAAGCACATAATACCTTTATTAATTTAATGTCAAATTCCACGGAAACATTTTAACACTTTTAGGATAACTGTGTGAAAATGAAAACTTTGTATGGAAAAAATAAGAAGGCACCAATTTTTACGATAACTTTGATATCCACTAATCATTTAAGTGTTCTAGTTGAGCAAACAGTGGTGTTAGCATATACAGTAAGTGTCTGCATTAAATTACTTTTATTTAGTCACTTTCATTTATTAAAAAGACAGATGAGGTGTTATCAAATGATGTTTTATTTTGCATGACTGTGGATTTCTCAGAAGTTATCAAAATTTTAAAGGAATATTTTATATGTTGAAAAATGTTAAATGACTCACTGAAGTTATGCAAAATATATTAAATAAAAAGAGACACAACATAAAATTATTTTTAAATAATTATCACATACAAGTAATTTATAATTTAATAGATAAGATATGAAACCATAAGATGATAAATAAATGTCTAGATCATTTATAGAGAAACACCTTTAGTACAAACTCTCTGAAGGATCCTAAGGCTGCCAAAGTCCATGAGGGCAGCTTTAGTTGTGTAAACAAATCTTGTAAATCAGATAAATTATTTCAAAAATTAGCAGGTTGGCTCTGCAGTTCTAAATAAATTCTGGCTTTGAAATTTATAATTTTAAAAATTATTTAGTCTAGCTACCTAGTTTACTAATTTAAGTGTAATAAAAATATATAAATTACAGTACATGTAAAACACTTAATACCCAATCTGGCAATTATAAATACTCAATATATGTTACTTAGTTTAATTATTACTTTAATACAATTGCTATGTTACTATTTCTGATTCACATCAATTAATATAACATAATTCAGTAGAATGGAGTCTGTTGTCATTGTGGTATCTTTTTTACAATGTTTTATTCAATTTGTAAAAAGTCTGTTGATTGTTAATAACTAGTTTTAAATAAGCATTTTATGGAGACTATGTCATCCTAAAACTTATTTCAGGTCAAAATGCTGTTATTTAATCAAAGCACATGTATGAGATCTATGGTAGACCTTCATTATTCAATAATTCATTTTTAAAATCATTTACCAAATATAAAATATTATATATGTGATTAATCATATAATTATATTTATTCATTTTAAAATCCATAAATAACTCTTTCTGGTCATGTTGCTTATGAGGTTTCAGGTTAGGTTATATCGATTTACAAACTCAATTATGCATGTGTGCATGCACTTGAGTAATTTTCAACAAGCTAAATTTTGAATATATTAAGATTTCTCAAACATATTTTATATTTCATTCTCCTTTTTACACTGAATTATACAAATAAGGATACCAATGTTTCTTTGATTTGATTGCATATTGACTATACTTCAACGGTAGCACATCTAGAATTTATAATTTACCATTAAATTAATTGGGCCAGTAGAGAGACAGAAGAGCAGAGACACGTACCTCTGTAGGCCAGAAAGGTGCATCCATTAATGAAAGACCAGGTTACTACGATAATTTCCGTGGTCTTCACAGTTTGCATGTGAACACTCAGTGTGAAGCAAAGTGAAAAAAGTAGATTTCTCATTAACATGTCACTTAAAGTTTGAACAGGAAATTCTTATACTGGAGCTATTTTGAAGGCAGCTTATCTCGTCATACACCTGCAGAATATAGGAGACTTTGAGCTCGAACTCTGCCATTTACTTTGCCCATGGCAAGGGCTCTGAGAAATTGTTTTCATATTCTAAATGATATCTGGGGACAAAAACTTGACCATCATACTCTTAACTGGCTTCCATCTTCACCACAAGCACTGAAAACCCAGGCCTTGTTAAGAGTGTACTAGACGCTTATGTTCTACTCTTACTCCAAATGCTCAGTCATGACATTGCACACTTCTATTCCTCTCATTATGGCATTTCTATCACAAGGAAAAATTCTAAAATCATAATTCAATGAACAATAAGTATTTAATGATATTGATCATTAATGTGCTGAAGAATTACTACACTTTCAACTTCCTTAAAACTGTCACAACAATCATCATTTCCCAAACAGCCGGAACCCGCCAGGTCAAGATCGAACAGTCCCTGAGTGGGGAAGTGAGGATTGAAGAGAAAGATTCGGGAAGGCTAACAGTTAATACTGCAGCCCTGAGTTGATTTAGCACACTATATTTATACATTATAACTCATGGGAAGCCGAAACCATGAGTATGCACAAACACCTGCTGATAATTACACAAAAGCACAGGAGGCCTGTTGCTTTCTCAAGGTCCCCATCTTCCTCCTTATCAAGGTCATAAAACATTCAGCTCACTCTCTAGAGCAACAAGTGTGTTTCTCAGCTGCTACAAGCATAGCAAAGTATTTTCCAACTACGCAAACATCCTGCTGAACAAACATTCCCTTGTCTGCCCAAAGGGCAGACATCAAGCAAACGGCTCCTAACACCAAACTAATCATGCTTAATTCATTCCCTCATATTAAAAATCACTACATTCACTATTAACATTTGGTATAAGTGATTTATATTTCCTTTGATAAAAATCAATGTCCCTGTGAAAGATGAAACATTAAAACAGCATTGAACTGTGTCACAAAAAAAGACATTGAAACATTAAATATTACTCATTATTTTATTCATTAATTCATCCTCAAATCATAACTAGTTATCTGTATTTCAATAGAAACTTTTTTTTTAATGACAAAAGTGTAAGTCTCACTATGTTGGGGAAAACAAAGGTAATTTTTTTTAATTTCACTTAACCAAAATTAAGGAGAGTAGAAAGAACAGACTGAAAACACAAGTTAAATGACACACTAACGTCAAAAAAATGTGCATAAAATCTAAATTAGCTAGTTAGAATTAGATGGAATTCTTTTCATCCTACTCCTCATGTATCAAAAAAAAAGGAACGTTTATCATTCCTAAGGTAATTAAAATTAGAAATAGCATATGACCTACCAATCTCACTTCTGGGTATAAATCTAAAAAATGATAAGAGCATCTCATAGGGATATCAGTATTGCCATTTTCATTGCAGCATTGCTCACAATAAGATATGGAAGCAACCAAAGTTTTTTCAGTGGATGAATGGATAAAAAAAATATTATTAGTGTACACACATACACTAGGTTATTATTCAAATATGAGAAAAAGAAATTTCTATCATTTCTGATAAGGATTAAACTGTAATGTATTTTGCTTAGCAAAATAAGTTAGAAAACACAAATAATATATTGTATAATTTATACAAGGAATTATGAAAAATATAATTCATAGAGACAGTAGGAAGTGGTCTCCAGGGGCAACAGGGTGGAGAAAATAGAGTAAAGTTGATAAAAGCTACAAAACTTTCACTTATAAGCTCAATAAGGCCTGAGGATGTAATTTATTACATGATAGCTATAGTGAATTGCTTTGTATCATATAATTGAAATTTACTGTGAGATTGAATCTAAACTTTCTCTCCTGAGGGAGAAAAGGTAACAAAATAAAGCAGGCATTGAACATTTTCAATTGCTATGCACATGCCAAATACAAGAAGCTCTAAAAGAAAAGTCTATAATATGGTTTTATCTCACACTTTAAGTGCAACTTTTAAAAGCCTTATGAACAATGTCATCACTTATTACCTGCTATATTCTGAGAAGTATCATTGAGGTAATAAAACGATGGGATGAAAGGATGGGGTCTTAAAAACATGCAGTTCATTAATACAAAAGAATAGAAAGGCCAATGCAAACAGCTTTGCCTAAGTGAATCATATGCGACCTAGAAAGAAAAAAGGTTAGCAGAAGTTTTCATATTTTGTGAGAAAAAAAGCCTGAATCATTTAAAGGTATAAATTTGATTTTCATTGCTTCGAATTTTAATTTCCTTAACTATTAAGATGCAAAAATATGTTTATGGCATCAAAAATATTTCCATTACAGCATTGAAAAAAGAAACAATTATGTGACCGCTGATTTTACATTTAACCAACTGGTTTAGCTGTGCAAAAGACTCTAAAATGAATTATATGAAAAATAAGTACTAAAAAGAAAGTTATCTAGTCTAGGTATCTTGTACTCATCGTGCATTTCATCATTCTTTTTCTCGTTATATTTTCTCTCATCTGCCTCACACTCTGTTCCTAAACTGTCAGAATCAGTAAATCTGAGAGAAAGCGCCATCTGTGGGAGGAAACTGGCATTCGACTGGAATCCATCGGGAATATAATATCTGGACCAAAATGTGAAGTTGGTGTGAAAACTGCCGATGCGTAAAATTGAGAAGAGCTAACTAATTGAGCTAACAGGTAGTAAAATTTCCTCCTGCAGAAGCATGCCTGACATCTTTGAGGATCAGCAAGGAGGTTGGTAGGGCTGGAGGAGAGTGAGAGAGGGATCTGTGTTAGAGCATCCCTGCTCAGCAGAGGGGGTGTTCTGGACAAGGGAATGAAAAGTGATCCCTAAGGGTAGCAAAAATATCTTACTTTATGTAGAAAGCAGAGATATGCACAAAGTACACAGAGAAAAGTGTTGCATATTTGTGGTTGTGAACTTTCATGGACATGGACTACGAAAACACATCTGCAAAGGCACCTTAGAGGGTTGAGGTTGTGGGAGGAACAAGGCCGAGAAACACCGTGTTAGAGGATGAGATGAAAGAGGTAACAGGGCTCAGACTGTACTTTTTATGAGGCTTTAGCTTCTTCATTGGGAAGTGTGGAGAGACACTTGTGGGTTTGAAAAGATGAGGGACTTGCTCTGACTATATTTTAATGGTGTCATTGTGACTGCTCAAGTGAAATGCAGAGCGGGGTCAAAAATAGGGACACTCAAAATAATTCAGGTTCCAGATGGTGGCTTGGACCAGGGTAAACAGTGGAAATGATGAGTAATGGTTGGATTCTGGCATATTTTGAAGTTAGTGTGAACAGGACTCAAACATAAAATGTGGCTGGAGAGGAAAAAAAAGTCAAAGGCCAAAAATGTTTTGCCTTGAAAAACTGAAAACATTGTATTTCTATTAAACAAGCTGAAAAAATATATACTTGAAGGAGATGTGGGATAGAGAAATCAGGGATTGATGAACATGTTAATATAAATTTTTCCCTTATATATAAAATAGAGCTGTGGAATAGGATCTCAGATGTCCAAGTCCTGAGTTAATGGTGTGATTTCTCCTGGAAAATATAATATTTGTGCTTAAAACTAAGTTACTGATAATATCACCCAGGAAATACATGCAGATATTAAAAAGGGAAAGTTCAAGCACTGAGCCCTGTGATATTCACTTGGGAAGAGATAAAGGGGAAGAGGTGAATCCAGCAAATAAGACTGAAAAGAGTAGCAATGACATAGGGGTAAAACCAAGTAAAGGTATTGCCCTGGTGCCAAGTAGGAACCAGTTTCTAAGGTGAACAAGTGATTCACGTTGTCTGAAGTTGCTGCTAATTCAAGTAAGATGAGAATTTATTATTGGATTTCCAAATATAGGGAATAGTTTGAATGGGATATTGGGGCAGAAATCCAACTTGTGATAGATTTTAAAGGAGATGGAAGGAGGAAAATAAAAAATAGTATTACTCTGATGCAACCAAGTGTAAATTAGCTGTATTTTCTTCTGAGAGTGATGAATTATACTCCTGAACCTGAGTATCTCATACACTATCAATCCCGAGTACAATCAGCTGTGGTTTCTTCTCACCTCACGTATCCTCCTTTTACATATCTTGTCATTCTTTGATGAAATTTTATTCTTTGCTCTTAGTATCTTCTCATTTTCTCTTGTCTTCTAGTGCTCTTTCAATTCACTCAGTTCTCTCTAGATGTGTCTGGTCTGTTATTAAATCACTCCACTGATTTTTTTTTTTTATTGAAATGATTTTGTTCCTATTTCTAAAATTCCCAGTTGTAACTGTTCATATTTTCTGGCACCTCCATAATATCTGAACCTCAGGAACTAACTTTTTTTTTTCCTGTGTCCATTTCTACCTCTTATCATTTTAGTAAACTGAAATATTTTTACATTATAAACAAAATTCAAGAACACCGTCATTTCATGTCTTTTTATATGTGAGCACAATATAAAATGTTGGGCTGTGACTTCAAAATTTTAAGTGGCCCTGGAGGAGAGTATCTTCAGACATTTCCTATTTATATTTTTCATTTATAATTTTATTTTACATTTATAGTTACATATTCATATTTTCCACCATCATCTCAAGAAATCAGTCTGCCTGATGGTTTCAAGGAGAGTCCCCACTCCCCACACTTTCCTTTTTGTCTCTCTATTTGTTGTTTATGGTGAACAGTTCTAAATGATAGAGCAGTTCTGACAAACTTTAACCACAGTGATGCTGCTTGTCATTCTTTTATGTCAGAGCAACCCTTTTAAGATGAAAAGGAAATCAGCTACAAGTACAAAAGCCACTATTTTCCTAAGGACCACCCATGTAATCTGATTACTTTCATTTGGAAATCTTGTCTCTGGTCAATTAATTTCCTGTTTAGACTTAATCTCCTGACAATTTGGTTTGGTGACTTTTTCCTCAAAAGTTTGGTGATTCTTGTTGGTCTATTTATACTGATAATTGGAACTTTAAATTGAAACTTTTGAAATTTCTCAATTAAAAAGTAGTATTTTTATTAATTCATTATAATATAAGATAATATAAAAAGAAGCTTATTTCTGACAATACTGAAATTGTGGGGTAACCAAGTAGTTAGATAAGGTATGTGAATTTCTTGATTTCATTTATAATATAATTTTTAATTAATGTTTATTGACAATTTAATTTATGATAAAGTTAATTTTCTGTGAATCCCATTGTATTTGTTTACCATGTCAAGTAATTTTATGAAATATATTTTTCTGTGTTCATTTTATATTTTTTTCTGGTAGAATTTGGCAATTTGTAAAATTTTTTCCTACTGTTTCATGAGAGATGACACAAGAAGTGAAATAAGTATAGACACTAAATCTGTTCAACTTGATCCAATAAAGAAATAATATTTTAAATGGAAAAAGTTATTTTCTGATTCATTTTTATTTTTATATTCAAATAGCCAAAAGGTACCACTCTTAAAATGTTCAGCCAGCATAGCTATGCCTTTGTTTTTATAAACTATATAGAGTTTATAAAAATATATACCTATGTTATGTGTATAAATATATACTTATATTTATATATTGTGTATATTACCTAAATATATATATTGGAGATATTATTGTAAAGTAAAAATTACTGCATAGAAAGTTATTGAGAAGACAATTAGAGAAACACAGTTGCCTTGGCCAAAAATCAAAAGGAAATAAAAAGCAAATGAAGCACTTAAAACCATTGTATCCCTCAAATAGACTGTTTCTCTACGAGGACAAGCTATTCCAAGTGTCAGAGGCTTACATCAACAAAAGTTTGTTTCTGCAGCAAGAGAGTTTATTTCATACTCATGCCATAAGCCCTTTTCTCACCCATGTCATCTCTCCTGACAAACTTCTATGGTGTAGCCACTGTCCGGAACATTGCTGGCTCCTGTGTCAGAGAAAAAAGAGCTACAGAAAACCACAAATTGTCTCTCAGTATTTCAACTCAGAAGTGTCCAACTTGAGGCCAGCAAGGTGAGGCTCATAATCCTCTCATCAGAAACCTCAGTACACAGTCATTAAAGTGAATTCAACTGTTACAAATTCAGCTAGCCTGAATACATTTAGTAAGCAAGTGGAATAAACCAAACACTAGTGGTATAAAACAATAATGAAAAACATTATATTTGTGTGTGTATATATATCTCAGAAAGAGATACAAACATATATGTTTATGTAATCAATACCATGAAGGGGTAGATATTTCAAAAGCTATGAAAAGACAATATCAGGAAGATATGGAAAAATTAGCATTTCTCTTGAGAAGAGTCACATTTTTCTGGGTTTTCATATAAGTTACTTTAAATATTATATCACTTATAAAGTATGAATTCAATTACATTTCCCACAATAGTATTGATTATTTTTTAGGAGGCAATTCAACTAGCTGGACTGATTCTGAAGACTGCCTCGTCATTGACAGCTCAAATCTCATTTCAGTTCTGTAATTTTTTCTCCACATAAACACTATTTTGGTATCTGGTAGAATCTGGGGCAGAGTGTACAAACCAAGTTTATTATTCCCACACTTTGGCTCTCTTCTTTTGGGATTTCACCATCATTTTGCAGTGGCTCGCCTGGTCTTGAACTCTATCCTCTGCTTTTCAGATAGGAAAGACAAGAAGGTTTGTATTAATGTTTAGCCAAACTAAATGAAACTGAATTTGGTCTGCCTTGAGACTAGAAGTGGTAACTCACTTTGTGAATTTTGTTCTTCAAAGTCGGAACTATTTTTCCCAAACTCTATCTCTCCCTCCCATCACCAGGGCAGCATGTGTGTGTATACATGTGTATTTTGTCCAGATTTTATAACTATTATCATGATATACTCCAGTAGGAGTTTACATAGTCATACCAGAAACACAAGTCCAAATTCCTCCGAATTTAAATGTCTTTTACTTATCTGAAAGTGATCTTTGTTACACTTATGGGAATTTCATGACCTCTACAGTGCTTGTTAAAATTTGAGATGCCTCTCTTATGCTTGAATTTTATTCTTTGTATATCCTTGTGCATTTTACTCTGGTAGTAATTACATTGTTATTAAATTTTCTTCCAGTATCTCTGAGAGGGAATGTTATATTCTATTAACATACATAATTTGGAACAGAAGAGAAAGTAGAACAAGAAAAATATAAATCTTGACTACCGAAAAACATGGACTTATTTAGTGAGGGTATGGTTCTTATCCAGTTCAGAGATTTTCAGAGGGCAAAGCTAAACTTTTCCACAAATTGTCTTGAGAGGAACCAGAAACATAGAATGGTTGTAATTAAAGGAGGAGCCTAATCAAAGGTAGAAAAGAGTCTTTTATTAATCATTATTAATTATTAATATTAATTAATTAATAATTAAGTATTATTATTTATTGATAATAGTTAATTGTTGATAATTAGTCATTAATTGTCACTAATTAATTACAATGGCTAATTTTCCCACAACTCTATACTCATTAATTATTGGTAAACAAAATTTTTTAACATATAAATTTGGAACACACGATTGAACGTATATAGAACATTGCCTTTGGAACTGGCTCCCTGCAAAGAACACATATTCCGCTCTGCTCTAAACACTGTACACATTATAAGAGCACCATCTTCACCTAGAATTAGATTGAAGTAGTCCTATTTAATATTCTCATCCAGATTTACAAGCCCATTATACTTCTCACCTAACCGGCATTCTTGAATGTTAGACCTATAGAAAACTATCATTTTGATCCATAGGTCCCTGACTTCTCTGTGTCTGTTTCAATTCTAAATTCAACCTTGGTTAGCATCTCCTGATATGGTCTCTTATACTGATATCAGGTGGAGATTTTTTGGACTGAGTGGAAATGACCTAGGCTCATTCTACCAAGTAATTCCCATGGCTTCTTATGTACACATATAAAACATTAGACAACTTTTTACGCATTTATTTAAACATATAGACAATTGTTTATGAGATAATGACAGGTATTCCTCATCATAACATATTAAGTAGCTTCTATGTATTTTTTCCATTCTAAGTGTTAAGAGATACACATGTATGAATAGGGCACACCAAATTTGAAAGAAAAAGGGCATTTTAGTCTCTTTCGAGGGAAACTATAAAACTTTCATTTGTTCCCAAATCTCAGAGCTTTTAAGGACTATCTTGACCAAACTTGACAATTTTTTTTTTAATTTTTTAAATTAAAAAAAAATAGCCTTTAGATACATGCAAAATAATACCTTCAGGGAGAAGGCTGGACTTCTTGTCCAGTAAGATAAAGCATAGTCACTGCAGCTTGATTCTAATAAGGGAAAAGCATTCTTAGTAAAAAATAATTACTCTCATTTATTGTTCATACATGAAAGGCTTTGAATTTGCCAAATTCTTTTTGATTGAAAATATCTTTGATATATATGACTAAATTGGTTAAATCGAATTATGTTTCTGATATCTGGCTAAAATAAATTGATTGAAACACTTGCAATTTAGTAGGTGAAAGAAGAAAGTTTGAGAGCACAGATCCTCTTGAAAATCTGACATTAAATATTTGGAAACGGAAATATGAAAAGATTATATATTGCAAAAACTTAATCTCATTAGACTTTAAGGCTCTTCAAGCATTATATTACATATTTTTCAGAGCAACCCTTACTGGTGGATATCATCATCATCATGTCACAGGTGATGGAATGGAAGCATAAAGGTTTTAAGTAAAGATGTAGTGAATACATATGTGGCAGGAAGTGCTTTTCAAATGCTTTTGCAAGGGCTTTTCAAATATTCTTCTGGTAATCCATGAAAAAGACACTATTTCTATCATATTTTATAGGAGAAAAAACTAAGCCAGAACATTTACAGTAACTGTTATATTACTATAGTCAGCAGGCTAATAGGGTATATTCAGAATTTACACTCAAGTGACCTGCTTTTATTGCCAAGTTTTTCAGCTTTATACCATCCTGCTTACTTCCTTTTTGTATCCTGTTCAAATATACAAAAAAGGATCTGAACTGAATCTGTGGTCTGGAGCCGAGTCCATACATGCCCAACCTATATCAACTGAAAGTCAGCAAAACCACAACCGGGATAATGAGATATAAATGCTTATTTTTAAATGACAATGCAATCTTGGGGTGTTTATAACACAACTGTAGCAATTACATACAGCAACTATTTACATAAGATATGAGATTAATTTTGAATATTCATATACTTTATATGAATATAAAAATATATACAGAGAATATAAAAACTGCAATTACAGTCAGAGATAGATGTGTATTAAATATTAATTTATTCTACAAATTATATAGAATCTTTCCCTCTTGTAATCGAATTACAGTAAAAATATATATGAAACATGGTCAACTTATGAAAGTTCATCCCAAGTTCTGTCAATGACTAGTTTGTGTTTGATTTACAAAAATATATTTACTCTTTTTAATTTTTTTTTATTTAGCACTTTATTTTTTCTATTAAGTATATTCCTAAGCATAGTATTTAATAGGGGCAAATGAGAAGATAGAGAATTCAATAAAACAGGACACCTTCCAAAATATATGAAATCTAGTAGAGGAAAAAAATACGGACCTGGAAAAAAACATCAAAGGACACTTAGTATACCCCATGAAAATCTCAGTCTCTATCAAGAAGGGAATCTCATCATCGATAATGTTACACTAAAATCAGTTCAGAAGGTGCATGTTGATTCCCTTCTCTGAGCAAGTGTGGCACATGCAAGTGGCTTTTCTATAGCAACCTGGTAATTGCTGCATAGTAACCTGAGTGTCAATTAACAATTTATTACTCTCAGCTCCAAATCTGTCCTATATTGTCTTTTCTGAGACAATGGAGCTAGATCCTATACCCTTTTCTACCTTGTCAGCTCACGTGTTGTTACAATTTGTCAGAAAAAGGCACTAAAGAGAAAGAAGGGGCCTTTCTTCCTGGTTTTATGGTGTTTTCTCTCCTTTGGCCACTGTGGTGTGGTTGCCAGTTGTACACACTCAGGGAGTCCTCTGGCATTCATCCTCCAGCAAGTTTCTAGAGCCAGTGTGGCTCTTAGCTCCCCTCCTCCAGCCTCTGCCTGCTGTCAGGTGGCAAGGAGGTCTTTCTGCTTGTCAGTCACAGCCTGAGATCCATCCTCACCTATTTCACCCTGCAGACTATGGAACTGCTCTATGCCAGGGCAATCCAGTGAACATGTCTGCCATAAAGTCGTCTGCAGCCACACTGCCTGCAACATAGTCTATAACCCATCCTCAAGGAACAGGCCTGGCTCCCAGATGAGTTCATCATTTGCTATTCTTTTGAACCAGACAGTATTCCTTGTAATTTTCTTTTATCCCCTCTGTATAGGTTACTGCTGACTAATGGTTAAGTCTTTAAATCAAAGTGTCCCTGGTTTTTGTCTCCTGACTCAATCTGCCTTATGCACCTCTCTCCCCTGGGTTGTTGTGTCCTCATTTTCTATGTTCAAGGGCTAAAACAAATCAAATAATTTGAAAATAGGAGTGAAATTATTCACATCATTGTAGACTCAGAAATAACAATTCTTTGTATTATACTTCATAATTTATACGTGATTCATTTCCATTAATAACAAAAGCTTAAAATGTAATATATGTACCCAGATATATATTTTTAAAATTCATATAGATTTATTTAGAAATAATTCTATAACACCGAGGGTGAAGCATCAGATAACTATAGATTCTAGGTGACTATGATGCATCAGTGTAGATTTATGCTCAGTAACAAATGTACCACTCTGATACGTGATCTTGAAAAACGGGAGGCTCTGCATGTGTGGGGCTGGAGACATGGAAATCTCGATACTGTACTCTTTTGTTGTGAAACTAAAACTGGTCTCAAAACAATGTCTTAAATACAATCCTAGAAAAATCATTGCATGTATTTTTAATAAGCTAAAAATATGTTCTTTATAAATGGTGAGATTACCATCATACCAAATTTAGGTAAGCTAAAGTGCCTGGTGCTTATAAACGTATGTGTTTAATTTGAAACAGGATTGAAAATAAAGCTTATTCTCATCACAATACACATATGTACAATTGCTGTCCAGCTCTGAAGTTGCTGAGAACCTGAAATACAGAAAATCTCATATCAAGAATTTGGTAACATATATCTTAATATTTTGATGAATAAAAAATTTATTTAACCCAAATTCAGACGAATATTTAGACAAATAGTTACATAGAAAACAAATAATTGTCTTTATATAATTGTTCTATATTGCTGTTTGTTTCCAACATTAATTTTTTTTGAGGCATAAATATTTACGTTTTCAGGAAACTTACCGTTTGGAAGAGAAAGTTGAGTCATTTGACCACACCCACAAACTATTGTCTTTATGGGACAGTTCAATCTATAAAAAGTCATTGAAACTGTTTACAAAATTCTATAAAGAAGAAAATTTTATGAGAAGTCAAGTAAAAGCTTGTGCATTAATTTGAATTGATAAAACAAACTTAATGCTTTGTAATTTATAGTCTTTTAATTTACAATATTTGTTGCACACTGGACATATTTTTAAAAACTATTAATTAGTACGACTAAGTGAAGAGGACAAATTGATAACAATAACAATTCCAGAGCTCTGAAAATTGAGCAGACTCATAAATTGGGGGAATATTTATTATTGAAAAAGGTTTTAGAAATTTAGGTGAGAAAGGAGCCAATATGTAGTCTCCTTTCCTACTCCTCTTACATCACTCCCTATCCCCATCTTAGCTCAGTAAGTAAGAAGAATGACAGTTTTTACAGTTTGGGGAAGCTGCAAAAATCATTGTTGGTGGCGTTACAGGGGCAGACTTGATTGACAGTGGGAGTGGGGGTGATAAATTGTTCATTACTTTTTCAGCTCAAAGTGTTCAATTTGCTAGGTAGTAAGTGAGAAAAACATGCTTTTTCCAGTTCAAGGTTTTAAGAATTTGGAGCGTGAGAAGTGGTATGGTGGGGTGGTAAGCTCCCTGGAATGACTTTTTACTTCATATGTCCCAGACTAGATGCTGGAGAGGCCAGTAAACCACAAACACTGATGGGTACAGACAAAAGTCACAAGAAAAGTCATGGTCCAGTCAAAAAAACATGAAAGAAGCAGGATAAAATGTCAGAAAACTTTGACACTCACTGCCTATTCCAATCAAAAATCATTAAAAAGTCCTGCAAAAATACTACTCAAGAATGAAGGGGAAATCAAGACATCCTCTGATGAAAAACTAAGAAAATGTGTCACCACCAGGCCATCTTTAATAGAATAACTAAAAGGAATGGTCTAAGCAGAAAACAGATGCCAAATGAGAATCTCTTGGGTTATCAGGAAGAAAAAGAATACAGAGAAAGAGAAAAAATATACAAAATTTATAAGTTTTCCTTCTCTCTGTCTTCAAAATTGTTTAATAGTTGAGGCAAAATTATAAATTGAAGTAAATTATAACATTCTCCCATGTGCTTCTCAATGTACTTAGCTGAAACATCTAAGACAATTATATTATGAATAGACACAGTAAAGGGACACAAAGGAGGTAAGGTTACTCCATTTTAATCTAACTCGTGCAGGCTATGTAGACTGTGATTTATACACAGTAGTCTCCCTTTATGCTTGGTTTCATTTCTCCTGTTTCAGATACCCACGGGTTAACCTGAATCTGAAAGTATTAAATAGGAAATGCCAAAATAAGAAAGTTCATAAATTTTAAATTGGGTGGAGTTCTGAGTAATGTGGTGAAACCTCACACTGTCCCACTCTGCCCAAAATCTCAATCATCTTTTGGTCCAACAAACCACACTGTACATGCTCCCCACCTATTAGTGTTAGACACTTAGTATTTAGTCAGTTGGTTATCAGATCCACTGCCGCAGTGTCTCAGAGCTTGTATTCAAGTATCCTTATTATATTTAATAACAGAACCAAAGCTCAAGGCTAATGATTCTGGCAATTTGAGTATGCCAAAAAGAAACTGTGAAGCTCTTCCTTTAAGGGAAAAAGTGAAAAACCTTGATTTAATAAGGAAAGAGAAAAAATCTTATGCAGAGATTGCTAAAATCTACACTAAGTAATAACCCTCTGTGAAACTGTGAAGGAAAAAGAAATGTGTGTTGGTTTTGCTATTACACCTCAAACTGGATAAGTATAGTACACTAAGGTATTTTGAGATAAAGATGAGAGAGAAACCACGTTTACATAACTTTTATGACAATATATTGTGTAATTTTATTAGTAGTCATTAATTTTATTATTAGCTATTTTATTAGTAGTTATTCCTGTTAAGCTCTTATTGTGACTAACTTGTAAATTAAACTTTATCATAGGTATATACATATGTATAAGAAAAATCATCATGTATGTGGAGTTCAGTACTATCCGTGATTTCAAGCATTCTTTGGGGTCTTAAAACGTATACCTGAATATAAGATGAGAATACTGTGTGTGTGTAATATTATATACACATAACATTATATATATTTTCACTTTATAAAAATGTATAAAATATATTATCTCTATATTAAACTGATGACAGTATGTAAATGTAGAATTATATATGTAAATATAGTTACTCATAAAAAAATAATCTTCACAATAAATTATGACCCATCATTTACATAATAATGTAGAAAAGTATCAACTTCACTTCTACCGCACAGAGTCACAGTACAGAGCCACAAAAACATAAATCCTCAATGGATTATGGACTTAAATTATATTTTTTGTTGATTCATCTTACAATGGCAACAAATTATCGTATTTTAATAGGAATATTTGTTGAAAATGACAAAAGCCCAAGTCTATATAGTAGGAAAACAAATGTAATTAAAAATGTTACCTCTCATCCAAAAACTGGAAAGGGCAGAAAAAGTAGACTTTTAAAACATAAGTTAAAGACACATGAGCAACAAAAGAAACAAAACTTTACAGTGTGGTTGTTTGATTTACATATATGTGAAATGATTACCACCATAGCTTCAGCTAGCATCGTCGTCTCATATAGATACTGTAAAAAGAAGAGAAAAATGAAAAGAATAAAATAAAAATTTTTTCTTATGATAATGATTTACTCCTTAACTTTACTATACAGTAGTTCCCCCCTTGTCCACATTTTGCTTTCCATGGTTTCAGTTTAAAACAGTCAACTGCAGTAAACAAAGTATTAAATTAAAGATTCTAGAAATAATTCATAAATTTTAAAATGTGCTCCATTCTGAGTAGTTTGGTACAAACTTTCCTTGCCCCTCTCAGTTTGACCCAGGACTCAAATCATCCTGTTATCCAGGGTATCTAAAATGTGGATGCTTTCTGCCTGTTAGTCACATGGTAGCAGTCTCAGTTATCAGAGAGACTGTTTTGGTAACACAGTGCATGTGTTCAAGGTACCCTTATTTTACAAAAATTATGGAACAAGATCATCGGATGGAATGCAGTATTAACATCACCCATATGATCAACAAAGCGTTTAAACCTCTGCATAAATACTCTGATGAGCTAGAAAGAAAGACAGCAATTTTTGATGCTCTCCAAAAAGTTTGTGGAAAAATTCCGTCTACTATAAAAGATCCTTAACCACTGACATTATCTACTTCTGACATCCAACCATTGATATCACCATGGCTTGATGATCCAGCATCATCACCTTAAGCAGATGATCCTCCTTCTGACATGTGGACAGAAAGTCACTAGTAGCCTTATGCTATGTCCCAGTACATATGTCATACTCCTCACTTCATATCATCATGTAGGCATTTCATCATCTCACAGTAGCACAAGAAAAAGAGGGTGAGTATCTATTTTTTTCTTAGTTATTATTGTTAATCTCTTACTATGCCAAAGTTGTAGCAAAATTACTTTTATGTATGTGGTTATGTGGAAAATGGTATATATAGGGTTCAGTATCATTCATGGTTTTAAGCATGAACCTGGAGTCTTGTAATATATCTTTGACAGACACCGAGGGAGCTACTGAATATTGAATAGCAGTGTTAGCTATAACCATTACATCCCTGGTTCTAATTTATCTTATAGCTGGACTTTGTACATTTTGGCTAGTTTTCTGCAATTCCTTCTCTCCCATGCCCACATATTTGATGACCATAGTCTGACATCTTTTCCTAAGAGTTTGTTTTTGTTGTTGTTTTTAGATTCTACTTATACAATCATACAGTATTTGATGACAACAGCTTTATAGTTCAGCTTGAAAAATCAGGAATGTGATACTTCCTGCTTTGTTCTTTTCTCTCAGATTTCTTTGGCTACTGAAGGTCTCTGGCGGTTCCACCTAAGTTTAGTAGTGTTTTTTGTTTTTAACAAAATATGCCATTGGAATCTTGATAGAGATCACTTTGAATCAATAGATGGGTTTGAGTAGTATTGGTAACTTAAGAATATTAATTCTTCCAACACATGAACATAGGATAACTTTCCATTTAATTATATCTTTCATCAATATCTTGTACTTTTCAGCATAGAAATCTTTCATCTCCTCAGTTTAATTTATTCCTAAATATTTTAGCTGTTCTTTTTTAAACTTAGTTATTTAAATTAGTTTCAAGTATACAGTACATTGGTTAGACATTTACGTAGTTCGTAAAATGATCCTCGGAATTGTTCCCTCCTTCCCCTGGCCCTCCACCTAGTCATCATATTAGTGCTAACTGCATTACTGTTCTTGATACTCTTATAAATGGAGTCAAGTTCTTCTTTTCAGAATTCTCGTTGTTAGTGTATAGAAATGCTACTGATTTGGAGTTCATTTTCTATCCTGCAATATTCATTCATTAGAGCTTACTTTTGGTGGAGCCATGAAGATGTAAAATCATGTCATCTGCAATTAAAGACAATTTAACCTCTATCTTATCAATTCTTATGCTTTTTGATTTCTTTTTCTTGCCTGATTCCTGTAGCTAGGAATGCCAATACTATGTGAAATAGAAGTGGTCATTTTTGTTTGTTCCTGATCTTAAATGAAAAACTTTTATCTTTTTACCTTTGAATATAATGATAGCTGTGGACTTGTCATATATGGCCTTGCTATGTTGAAATATGTAGTTTTTTATGCCTAACTTATTGAGTATTTATCATTGCAAATGTGAAAATTTGTCAAATGTTTTTTCTGCATTTATTGAGTAATCATATATTTTTTTTCATTTATTCCGTTAATGTGAAGTATCACATTAATTGATTTGTATATGTTGAACAATCCTTTTTATCAGGTATGAACTCCACTTGATCAAGTTGAATGATCCTTTTAATGTGCTGTTGAATTAGGTTTGTTAGTTTTTGATTTGAAGTTTTGCATCTACATTTATCAGAGATCTTGGCCTGTAGTTTTCTTTTCTAGTCATGTCTTTCTCTGATTTTCATTTCAGGAAAATGCTGGCCTCATAAAATTAGTTTGGATGTGTTCACCCCTCTTCAGTTTTTGGAGGAGTTTGAGAAGGTTTGGTGTTAATTCTTCTTTTAATGTTTGGTAACATTTTCCAGTAGAGCCATATGGTGCAGGGTTTTCCTCCATTGGGAGTTTTTCATTGCTGTTAATTCTGTTACTAGTAGTTAATCTGTTTATATTTTCCTTTTCTTCCTGAATAAGTCTTGATAGGTTGTATCTTTCTAGAATACTTTTATTTCTTTTAAGTTGTCCAGTTTGTTGATATATAGTTGTTCATAGTAGCCTCTAATGATCCTTTGAATTTCTTTGGTTTCACTTGCTGTGTCTCCTTTTTCATTCATAATTGTGTCAATTTCGGTCCTATCTCTTTTTTTCCTTATTCGAGTTGAGGGTTTGTAAAATTTTTTTATTTTTTCAAAGAACCAACTTTTAGTTTGGTTAATTTTTTCTACTGTTTTTCGGTTCTCTATTTCATTTATTTCTCCTCTAATGTTTATGATTTCCTAACTTCTGCTAACTTTGAGCTCACTTTGTCTTTTTCTAGTTACTTAAGGCATAGAGTTAGAATTTTTATTTGGGCTCTTTCTTGCTTCTTAATTTGTGCATTTATTTCTATAAACTTCTCTCCTAGGACTTCTTTTGCTGTATCCCATGTTCTGGTATATTATGTTTTCAATTTATTTCAAGAAACATTATATTTTCATAAATTAAATAATCTTTTTTTTCTATATTACCAATTTGTATAACTATAACAACTAGATCATTTATTAATGATGCCAAAAAATATAAAACTCTAATGTTGCCTTTTTAAAATTGATACACTTATTCCTATAATCATTCCTTTTGATAATCTCAATTAAATAACTATATATGTATAAATTACTGTGCGTGTGCACACACACACATACACACACACACACACATATATCATGTCCTTTGCCACATGTAAAACTACAGTTTTTTTTCTGGAATTTAACTGTAATGAAATCTAAAATTGGACAATAGAAAGCCACAATTAAAATTACTCAAAATAACAAGTAGCTATAATTTAATATTTAGTGTGTATGTGTATGTACATACATATCTATATCATTCATATATGTATATGTATATATATATGTATACACACACACACACACACACATACATACACATCCTGGTATGAATGACTATTTCTATACTCATAATACCTAATGACTTAAGAGATAAACACAATTTAAATTCAATAACAGCTGAAAATATCCCTTTACTTTGATGGCAAAATGCATATATTTTCCAGAAATTTTTTTAAAAGAAAGAATTATTAATTCTCACTAACGAAAACATTTAAGAGTGTTTTAAAGATGAAACACTTATTCTGGATGAAAACTTGAACATATGAAAAAAGAAATTTTGCAGAAAAGAAGAAAAGAAAAGAAATTTTGCAGAAAACAAATTTTATGGACCTCTCTATGTAGATATTGAGTGGATAAAATTATAATAATGATACAGTTTCAAGTTTTAAAATAAATATTTGTATTAGAATTCAAGGAAGCAAATGCTATATAAGCAGTAAATAAAAGTAGAAGATAGATCTTTTCACTATTTGTGAGAATACAGAAGTATCAATTTTTTTACTTTAGTGAGTAAAGAATGTATGCTGTGAAATGCAGACCACTAATAAAAGAATATTTAAAGAATATTAAGTCAATGAGTTTTCATAGAAGACAGTAAAAATAAAATATTTATTAAGAAAGATAAGAAAACAAAGAAAAGGTGGAGTTCAAAGCGTGGTAGTATTTATCCCAATTAAATGATAACTATATAATACTCAATAATTAATTACAAATATATATTTGTATTTATAAATAAAAATGTAAAAAATACTTATTTAATAACTTTATTTAAGTTACATTAAGTATAAACAGAATAAATTTTTAGTTGTATTCTGAAGTTTATATCAAATACAACTGCTGTCTTAATGAGACACTTCTTTAACCTAAACATATAGACAGATGTAAGTAAAAAGATGAAAATATTAATAAATTATGCAACACAATCCAGTAGAAAACTGATATAGTTAATGTGTAGATGCTATTTAAAGCAATAACCATTGTTGGATATAATGAAGTATGTTTTTCATAAAAAGAGATTGAGTGTCCAAACCATTAACAATGTATTTGTTTTAAATTTGTATGTACCTAATAAGTTCAAAATAGGTAAAAAAGTGAAGAAGTAAACAATCATAAATGGAGATTATATTTAATTAAATTCAAATGGAGAAGAAAAAAATACTACAAAATCAGACAAAGAACAAAATTACATTAGAAAGGATCGACATGGTCAAAATTATTCTCTTTGAAAATAGTTAATAAAATTGGTAAATAACTGTTGAAGAGAAAAATCAATGACACATTCTTTAATGTCTAAAATAAACATGAGAATGGCATTATTACTTTCACAGATATTAAGCAGTTAATAAGGCCATATTATGAATACATTATAATATCTGTAGAAATAGAAATGTATGAAAATGCAGTGCAAAAAATAGAAACCCATTAAATGTAGCATGTATTAGAGAAATTAAGTTCATTTTATAAACTGTTGTACAAAAAAAACTTCTTCAGGCTCACATGGCATCAGTAGTGAAAATAACATTGAAAAATAGCAGTGCTCTTATACAAAAGCTTCCAGGTAATTGAAAAAGGAATGTTTCCTGATATAGCCCTGGTATTAAAACTGTCAAGTATATAACATAAATAAAAATTCATTCTAAACTCTTTGTGCATATGGATGAGTTAAAACAACTTTATATAGGTATAATACATTCTTTTGTGTTTTATGCACTAATTTTTAAAGAGGGACAATTCAAAATGATGATTGTAATTTTATTATAGAAATATAAGATTAATTTAATGTTAGCAAGAAATAGTGGTGATTTATTTCATAAACATTACACAGAAAAACATTTATTATTCTAATTGGTGCTAAAATAATAAAAATATAACTATGATTGATATTAAAATTGATCAGAAAAATAGCAATATTATGAAATAGTTTTCACATAAGAAAGGTAAGATGAAAAAAATTTTAAAACAGACTTCATACTTAGATACGAAATATTTAAATTTCTTACTAAAATAAGAAAGGATAAATATAGAAGCTGTACTGTTCCTTCTATTAAACATTGGAAATGAAACCCTAGCCTGTGGAAATAAATCAGAAAAAGAAGAGTAATTTTACCTGGGTAGAAAAAATAAAACAGCTATTTACAGGTGTAATAGCTGTTTATGTAAAAACTTTAGAACAATCTTTATTTAAAATGACAGAATTAATCCAACATATCTGTGAAGTCATTGGATATATGATCAACAAGTACACTTCAATTGTATTTCTGTTTAAAACAGTAAAAATTACTAAAGAAAACTTAAAACTAAAGATGTTACATACATAATCATCACTGTGAAACACCCATATTACTCTGACTTCAATATACTAAAATAAAAAATATATATTCAAATTAAAAGAAAACCTAAGATATGGAAGAATAAAGTTAATATAATCTCTAAAAGTTACTTAAATATTAAATACAGTCCCAAACATAATCCAAAGGGTTGTTGTTATTAACAGCTGTATTGAGATATAATTTATACAGCATAACATTCATTAATTTAGAATTTATACATTAATTTTTAATATATTCACAGAGTTTACAACCATCCCCACAATCAAAATTCAGAAAGTTTTCAGTTCTCAGATGAAGCAGTGTACCAATCATCAGTCATCTCTTTGGCCCATGTTCCTTCAGCCCTTGACAACTGTGAATCCACTTTCTGCCTTTGTAAGTTTCTCTATTCTTGATATTTCACATAACTAAATTCGTAAGGCATGTGACCTTTTAGAAAGCTTGAATGCTACAATTATAATTTTGGATTAAAAACAGACACTGAAAGTAATAATATCTGTACTTTTGATTGTGTATATTATTTTTTAATAATCATTATAAAATATTTTTATTATTAGAACAAACAGTATAATTCATTTTAAGATTTATACAATCATAATATGATTTTCGTTTCATGAAAAATAAAGTTACCCAACAGAATCCAACACAAGTGTTTGAACTCTAAAGCTTATGTTTGCAATAAGACTTTTTTGGAGATCCACAATCACTTGCTGTGAGGCCAGATGAGAATAGCACAGCACAGTTACGTTTACTATATGATGATCCTGCTATCCTGTAATGGATAAAAATGCGTAATTTTCTTGTTATATCGTATGGGGACAAGTTATAAAACAATAGCATTTTCATGTAACTGTAATAGAAGAATATTTTCAAAATGAGTGATGACATTTTCCATATAACATTAGTAAGAGCTGGTTATTAGGGAAACTGGGTAGTCCTTCTTTAATATTTATATCAATGTTTCATTAACTTTAAACATCATTCTTCATGTTTATAATTCAGTGCAAACAGATACATTCATAACACTCTTCTGAATTTTTGTTTCTTATTTTTCTTCTTCAGTAGAGCATATAAAAACAACTTACTTTGAAGTAAAGTTTGAACCACTTATCGACACCCATGGCTGATCACTGCTTTCACGGAAGACTCCAATCCATGACGTAGGTAATATGGAACTCAGAAATTTCTACCCCAAAATAAAAAATTTTTATTTAAATAGTCATTGTGAAAGTTTGTATCACTTTTTAAAAATGCAAGTTGTGTATTCTTTTGTAAGGTTCTTAATTGTCAAAAACAAAATGAGATTGTTGGATGCTAATCTAATACTAAAGACACATTAAAGTTGGAAATCACTTTGATATTGCCAAGAATACTCAGCATTATTTATGTTTTTGGTTTAAAATTGACCTTAAACATTTATACTTAGTAGTTTTAATCTTCGTCTTATGTTACTAAGGAACATTCTGATTTATGTAATTTAATAGTTCTCCATGTTGACAATCAACAAAGCAAGGCTTTAAAAAAGTTTCCAGATAACTGTGGCGACGTTTCTCGAGAAACTATGAATAAATCCGTGTAGTTTTCTACTATGTTTTTCAAAGTTTAGGGTTTAAGGGTGAAAAAATGAAAGTATTGCCATTAAGAAAATAAATGACATGGAGTCAAATTTTTGATCTGGGGGCCACAAAACATCTTTTAACCAAATAAGTCCTTGCTCATCTGTTTCTGTTTCAGTGGAATCTGTTTCTGTTTCTGGCCAGGTGTGAGAGACTCATGGATCTGCTATTCCTTACTAAATACAAATATAAATTCTGAAACTCATGACAGATACAAGTAAAGGAGAACTTGGAAAGGTGGAAAGAGAAAGGCAAAATGGTTCAGTATCCCTGGATTAGAGAACAACAGAGTGATAAAATTTTTTTATCACCCACCCAATAGAAGAATGTGACCTAGGCCTGCTGCTATTCAATATCCAACCTACCAATAGGAGGTGGATGAGGGAAGCCAGTCTCCTCTGAGGTTAAGGAAGAATCCTACCCAGCAACACCAGGCAAACCTGCAGGGTGATCCACCAGGATATCTGCTAACAAAACAAGCCAGGGGAAGTGCTTCTCCTTCCCCAACAAGAGTCACCAGATGTGGAGCCTTGGAATTAGACTAACAAAGGGAATCCTATGACTAAAAGTCCTGGACCCAGGAAGACTCTTTATCCCTCAGGGCAGGAGACTTTGTTTCCCAACCAGTCACCAAATAGAATGGAATTTTAAATTTTATGTTAACATAATTCAACAGTAAGATTAAAATAGAGGTAAATGCAATAATGTAAATGAATTGCACCAATATTAAATGGAAGTGGAAAGGGACAGTAAGAAAATACATATTGTTTGATTTTATTTATTGGAGATTCAAAAGCAAGCAAAGAGACTTTATAATGATAAAAGTCAGGACAGTGGTTAAGTGATGAGGGAGGAGTTGAGTTGAGAGGGTCTAGGGTCTATAGGTCCAGGCCTGCTGAGGACTGAAAACTCAACTTTGTGATCTAATTTGTAATTACATGATTCCAGTCACTTTGTAATCAATCTGTTCAATCATGACATGTTTAGTTTCCTTGATATAAGGTAAAATTAAATAGAAAAGTTTATTTAAGCAACAAGCATTTATTGAAACTCAGTTTTCTATGAAATGAAAGAGAAACTATCGAATGTGTGTTTCTGCTATAAAAATGAAATATTTGAAGTCAAACAATGGAGTATTATACTGACTTTAAAATAAATAACTTCAAATAAATACAAAATATGGATAAATTCTACAAGTATAATATTGACCAAAAGAAACCTCTAATAAAGTATATAAAAAGTTTAATATCTTACCATTTCTTCCTCACTATCTATATAAAGCAGGTTAGAGTTCTTAGAAGCACAGGCCGTCAGACTCTCATTCCATGTTTTACTTTCGGTACTAAAGTAATAGCAATTGTTGAAATATGTAAACCACTCCTTTGGACAACGACCACAATGATATACTGAAGAAAAATTATGAGTTATTATCCAAAAACAATTTCAATTTTTAAAAATGAATATTAAATTACAGATTTATATAGGTATAAATATATTTGTAAGTAGCATATCTATGCACCTTTATTCCATGGTATATATCAAACAAAACACACTCATACACACGCTCATAGAAAAGGTCACACTCTCATTCATAATTTGTGTGTCCTTATAAAGCAAACACCCAAATAAAAATATTTACTTTGCACATGTCCTGAATGTCAATGAACAAAAATACTCTTTAAAAATAAAATATTAGTTAACCAATGTCACCCTAAAAAATATGGTAATTAATTGAAAATTAAAAATTAAATAAAATAAAAATACTGCTTATCTCTTATCACATTAGTGCAATAGAAAATTTGAGCCAATTGGCAACAATGGGTATTGTGTTTAAAAATGAGTCTTTCTTTTTATTGTTGTATAAAAAGAAACACCCTTCTATAATCATTATTTATAAACATTTATTAATAAATTTATAATTTATGTCCCCTGTAAAAAAATTTTATCATTTTTACCTAGACTTATATAGAGACAAAATATAAACTGGGTATTATCATAACTTTGAAAATTATATGTACCTTTCTGGATCCCTGTTATTGGAAGTGAATTGTTCTCCATTTTTGCAGTAGCTACAAAAATTAAAGTGAATCTTTAAAAAAAGTAATTAACCTCAATCATGATAATTTTGTTTTTAGCTTAAAGATTTTCTGTTGTTTAGAATTATAATTATCTGAAATAAAATAGATTTTACCAAAAAAAATGAATAAAGAAGTAAAAGAAGACAAATACTACAGCTGATAGAACTAAACTTCACCATCTCTTATACTTAATTTAACCAGTCTCAAAATGAATTTGTTTTCTCAATATGGTCTTCAAGTCTCCTAAAGCATACTTTTGAGTTATGAAATCAGAATAAAAACATGTATATATGTACACATATTTATAAAATTGTTCTAAAATCATTCTATATTTATACTTTGGACAAATTAGAAGAGTTTTTCACGTTCAATCTAAATACATGCATTAAAAGAAAATTCTATGAAATGATATTCTAAAGTATTAAAGGCACTGATGATTATTAATAGTTTTCAAAAAATCTTTCAAAAATTTACTTACAGAAAGTAATTGCTATTTTTAGCACAGTGGATATCAAGACAAGGCAGATGATCCCCAGGATCCCAGCAATGAGCTTCTCTAGAGGTGATGGTAAAGCTGAAGGGAGACAAATAGAAACATTGAGAAAGGACAGATGGAGACAATTGCTTAGACAATTTACACATGGAGAACCCACATGCACAGGAAATCGTATACATAAGCTTGGACCCGCAAAATCATATCTACCATTGTAATCTTCCTCTCAGAATATATTACTGCATTTTCAGGAAACATAATGCTCTGTGAATTGTTGGTCAAAGACTACACCTTACAATGATGCTGAATAAAATTAGTCCTGAGATTTCATGTTACAATACTGCATTCCAACTTCAAGTTCTGATCTTCACAAATGAAAAACTGTGAGTTCATCTTCTATTCTTTCCCCACATCTCTGCAACCCTTCTATACAGCCTAGAACAGCTATATTGTGTGTCTATGAAATGTTTTACCTTTGCAGTGGTATTTCTCATCATTCCCTTGAAGATCCTGGGAAGCATCTTGAAGATTTAATTCTGCGTAGGTTATCTCCTGCTCACTTACTGAGATGGAGCTTTTTGTGACCTGAGGTTTTAGTTGCTGTCCCTTTGAATACTTGGCCACATTCAGGTCTGCATAGGTTACTCCTTGGTTATTCATCTCTGCAGCTGAGTGGTACCAGGAACTATGTTGTAAGGTAAGTGTACTTAAGAATAAATGGCACATGCACTGATGAGATGCCTAACAGTAAAACTGGGTGGAGTCAAGGGTGAGTATTGGGCTCATTTCCCAGTTGAGAAAACTAAAAGTCATGTTCTAAATGCCTTAGAACTTCAAACAAGTGTCTTGTGATTAAATACATGTTTAAAGATATTTTACATTAGATAATATATTATTAGTTTGAACAATGAACCACAATAAATTAGTGAGGAATAAAGAAGTTCATAAATAATTATTTGCTCAATATAAATCAGACTCTATAGAAATGTTTTATCACCACTATCATGTCTGTATTAAAAATTCAAATTCTGTATTGAAAAAAGGATCACAATATTTATAGTAATTCTGAAGTTCCATAATGGTGAAAGACAGGGTGCTCAAAGATGAGAGGGTTTAGCAGTGTTGTCATATATAGTCATTTCCTGCACTAAATTAATTTTATTTGGTGACTTACAATTATTTAGTAAAAAGAATGAGTTTTTATCAAATGATCTTTTATTTTGAATCATTGTGATTTTATGAGAAATTATTACAAATTTAAAGAAATATTTTATATGTTGAAAAATGCTACAGACACACAAAGTCAAAACCTAAACAATACTTACAAAAAAACAAAAACAACAAAATTTTAAAGGTACTTCTGTAACACCAGAAACCGGCATTTGATTTAAAGGAAAAGATATAAAACTATGAAATGATAAATAAATTTATACATCATAAGTCAGTAAGCATAGCTTTGGTTTTGCGAGCAATGGTAATGACTCAAACAATGTAATTTAATAATTTAGTCAATGGGATCTGTGTCTCTGAGTTCTAGAATAAATCCGGCTTTGAAATTTATAATATATGACCTTTAAATAGTCCCGTGGTATCTGACAAACTACTTTACTAATGAAATTTGGAAATAAAAATATGTAAATATAATGCATGTAAAACACAATATTTAATCTGACTTTTATAAATTCTCAATAACGAGTCATGCTGATTATTATTCTAACAAATGTTCATGTTATATCTAACTCATATCAGTTAGAACCTGTAGTAGAATTCATTAGACAGGAGTCTCTTTATAAATGTGGTATCTTTTCTTGCAGTGTTTTGTTTATTTAAAAGAAAAATTTTGATACCTTATGATTAAGCTTAAATTATCATTTCATGAGAGCTAACTCATCCTGATTTTTATTAACAGAAAATAGCTTTTACCTTATCTAATCATATTAGTAATTAAAGTTTTCATACTTCAAATAATTCATTTTAAGAATCTATTTTTAAAGTCTAGACTAAATATAAACTATTACTTCTAATTATGTCTGTACTGATTTAAAAATCTAAAAGTAACTGTTTCTTGTTGTAATTCTTATAGGATTTTACTTTACATAGTTTGGTTTGCACACCCAATTATGCATCTGTGAATACACTTGAATAATTCTCCACAGGCAAGAATTTGAATAGTTTAAGAAATCCTCCAACATGGTTATATTTTATTTGTATTTTTTATCCAGAATCATTTAAATAAACATAACAATGTTCTTTTTTGATTCGATTGTATATTAATTGTACCTAGGTTGCATCACATCCAGCATTGATAATCTCCCACTACAGGAGATGGACTAACAGAGAGACAGGAGAGCAGAGACACATACCTTCTGTAGGCCAGAGAGGTGTGCACCCTTTAGTGGGAGACCAGGTTACCCTTGTAAACAAAGTATATCTGTGGTCTTCACAGGCTGCACCGTGAAGGCTCAGACTGAAGCAAGAGTGGAAAAAGTAAATTTTGCATTGATGTGTCACTTAAAGTTTGAACAGGAAATTCTTACACTCGAGCTATTTCGAAGACAGTTTATCTCATCACACACCTCCAGAACATAGGATACTCTGGCTGGTGGTGTGTATTTAGATGGTCCACTGGCACGTGGCTCTGAGAAACTTTTGTCTCATTCTAAAAGATATCAGGGTAAAAAGACTTGACTACCCATGCTGTTTACTTGCTTCCATCTCAATCACAACTCTGAAAACTTAAGCCTTGGCGAGAGCATCTTAGGTGTTTAAATTCCACTCTTAGGTAGGGTTGCTAAATCCTTTAATTACATACTTCTTTTCCTTTTATTCTCATTATGTCTTTCAATTTCAATGAAAGAAAATCTAAAAACGTGATTTTATAACAATAGGTATTTAATGATATTTCACACTAATATTTTGAACAATTGCTATACATTCAGCTTTGTGGTAACTTTCACAATAATCACCAATTTCTAAATTTATCTTCTCAATATTTCTCCCCAAATTCTTAAATGTTTCATTCATCTTATGATTCTGAAATAAGTTATTTAGGTTTCATCCAATAAAAATGTCTCTTGAAGCATTGTGCATTAAGTAGTATTGAACTGTATCACCATGGCAGAGATTGAAATATTATATAGCAATTATATTTTATATTGATTCATCTTACAATGACAACTAATCATTGTATTTTAATAGGAATATTTGTTGTAAATGACAAAAGCCCAAGTCTATATAAGGGGAAACCAAAAGTAATTTTAAAAGGTTTCTCCGTATCCAAAAATTTCTAAAGGGCAGATAAAGTAGACTTCTACAAAACAAGTTAAAGACACATGAGCAACAAAAGAAACAAAACTTTACAATGTGATTGTTTGATTTACATATATTGTGAAAATATTATCACCATAGATTCAGATAACATTCACCATCTCATAAGTGATACAATGAAAAGAAAACAAAGAAGAAAAGAATAAAGAAATAAAAATTTCCTCATGACGAGAACTGATAGCATTCACTCTCTTAACGATTTTACTGTATAATAGTTCCCCTTTATCTGTGTTCATATATCCTATAGCATTGTTAGCTATAGTCATTGTGTTGAACATTACTCCCCCAAGTACTTATTTATCCTATACCTGAACTTTGCACCTTTCTGACCACCTTTCTCCAATTTCCCCCTCCCATCCTATCCCCCACCTTTGGCAACAAAAGTCTGATTTCTTTTTCTATGACTTTGTTTTATTTTGGTGGCTGTTTTCAGATTTACTTATGTGATCATAGTGTTGATGACTATAGCTGTATAGTATAGTTTGAAATCAGGAAGTATGATACGTCCTGCTTTGTTTTTCTTTCTCAGATCTCCTTGGCTAGTCAAGTCTTTCTTGTGGTTCCATATATAAGTTTAGATATGTTTTTTTTTTCCCTACTTCTCTAAAATATGCCATTGGACTCTTGATAGGGATTGCATTATTGATGGTCTTTAGTAGTATTAGCAACTTAACAATATTAACCCTTCTATTACAGAAATATGGAAAACCTTTTTTATTTGTGAGTGTATTCAATTTCTTTCATTAATGTTTGGGGTCTTCATTATAGAGATCTTTCACCTTCTCAGTTTTCACAAGTATTTTATTGTTCATGATACTATTTTTTATGTTTTTCAGAACTTTTGTTGTCAGCATATAGAAATGCTACTGATTTTGTATGTTAATTCCCTGCAACGTTACTCAATTTATTCATTAGAGCTTACAATTTTGGTGGTGTCATTAAGATTTTCTACATGTAAAATCATGTCATCTGCAAATAGAGATAATTTTACTTCTCCCTTTTAAATTCTAATTATTTTTATTTATTTATTTTTTTTTTTTTTGCCTTTTTGTTCTAGCCAGGAATTCCAATACTATATTAAACAGAAGTTGTGAGAGTGGACATTTTTCCTTGATCTTGATGTTAGATAAAAAACTTTCATCCTTTTACCTTTGAGTATGTTAGCTGCGGACTTGCCATATATGGCCTTTGCTACATTGAGATATGTAGTTTTTTATGCCTAATCTGTTGAGCTCTGATCATGGCAAATGTTACATTTTGTCAAATGTTTTTCTGCATTTATTGATATAATCGTATATATTTTTTCTTTTATTCTATTACTGTGAAGCATCTCATTGATTAATTTGTATATGTTGAACAATCTTTGCATCCCAGGTAGAAATCCCACTTGATGGTCGTGAATGATCCTTTTAATGTGCTGCTGAATTGAGTTTGATAGCACTTAATTTGAAGTTTTCATGTACATTTATCAGAGATATTGGCTATAGTTTTCTAGGCATGCCTTTCTCTGGTTTATGTTTCAGGGTAATGCCAGCCTCAAAAAATCAGTTTGGCTGTGTTTACTCACTTCAGCTTTTTGGAGGTGTTTGAGAAAGGTTGGTGTTAATTTTTTTTAAATGTTTGGTAACATTTTCCAGTGAAGCCATTGGTGCGGGGTTTTTCTTGAGAGTTTTTCATTACTGATTCAATTTTCTTACTAGTAATTAATTTGTTCATATTTTCTATTTTTTTCTGATTGTCTTGTAGGTTGTACGTTTCCAAAATATTTTCATTTCTTTTAAGTTATCCAGTTTGTTGACATATCGTTGTTCATAGAAGGCTCTAATGATCCTTTGAATTTCTTTGGTTTCAGTTGTTGTGTCTTTTTCATTCATAATTGTGTCAATGTCAGTCCTATCTTTTTTTTCTTTAGTTGAGCTGTGGGTTTGTGAATTTTGTCATTATTTTTTTCCAAAGAACCAACTTTAACTTTGGTTAATCTTTTTTATTGTTTTTCAGTTCTTTATTTCATTTATTTCTGCTCTAATATTTATTATTTCTTAACTTCTGCTAACTGTGGGCTCAGTTTGTTTTTCTTTTTCTAAAAGTTTCTTAAAGAATAGAGGTAGGTCATTTATTTGGAATAACTGTTTTATCTTTAGAAGACTCAAATATTTTCTTCAGTTAGTTAGAGTCAGTGAATAGCAGTTATATGAAGAAACAAGAAAGATGAAAAAAATAAATTATGCAAAACAAACCAATAGTAAACTGCTATAGTTATTGTACTGACTCAATTTAAAGCAAGAATCATTGTTGAAAATGATGAAGCATATTTCATTAAAACAGATTAAGTTGTCAAGTCATCAGCAATATATTTTTTTAATCTGTATGTACCTGATATTCAAGTTATTCATGTGTAAAAAAGTGAAGAAGTAAACACTCATAAGTAGAAATTTAAAAAATTTTCTCTCACTACTTATAAAAGAAACAGATATAGCAGAAATTCTATAGAAAGTTTTAAACCAGGCAATTAACCAGTACACACACACACACACACACAATAATAGTATACAACACTCAAAAATACAATAATATAGAATATGTTTAAATTCATATTAAAATATTAAAAAGTATACTGTATACTATATACTCATATTTCAAGGCTATTAGTATAAAATATATAAAACTGTGATGTCTTTGAAGTAGCCATTGTAAGTGGGCGCTTGAAATGTGGTTATTCAAATTTAAATTTAATTAATTAAAAATAAATAAAATTTTAAGATAGGTTTCTCAGTCAACTAGCCTCATTTAAATAGAGATGTGGTGTACGGTCATGCTATCTTGAACAAACCTGATCCCATCTGATCTCGGAAGCTAAGCTGGGTCAGGTCTGGTTGTGCTTGGATGGGAAACTAAGTAGGAAGACCAGGTGCTGTAGGCATAAAAAATAATAAGAAAAAGAATTGTAAGCTGACAAGCTCCTTGCAATCTGTGAAGTCAACCATGTATTGCCTTGCCTAAAAATAAATAAATAAATAAATTATATTTAGAGATGTAGAACATTTCCAGCCTCACAAAAATTTCCTAATCTCAGTTTACCAAAAATAAAAGTTAATAACCCCAAATTTAATAATCCTTGTATGGTTTTAAATTCAGTAAATAAATTTTTAAATAACATATAGGGCCAAAAAAGTGATCACAGTGAATGATCACAGTTTTTATATGAATTAAAGGAAAATATAACAGCAAAAGACTATCTTGTGAAATATTGATTGCCTTAATACACATATTACAAAAAAAGAACAAATCCAAACATGCATCTCAAGAAAATGAAAAAGCTAAACTTAATCCAAATGAAGACAAAAAACAAAAGAATACAAAATCAAGGTAAAAAACAAAGTTATAATAGAATCAAAAATGTCAAAGTTATTCTCATTGAAAATACTTAGTAAAATTGATAAATGACTGTTGAAGGAAAAATTGAGAGGATACAAATCTTTCATATCTAGAATAAACATGGAAAAATCATTATTGTCTATACTGATACTAAGATAATAATAAAGCAATATTATAAATACATTTTAATATCTACATGAAACAGAAAATTATAAAAATATAGTGTAACAAAGACTTCAGTAAACATAGCATGTATTAGAGAAATTGAGTCAATTTTATCAACTTTCATACAAAAAAAATTCTTCAGGCTCTGATGGTGTCAGTAGTAGAAATAACATTAAAAAAAATAGTGCACTTTTACAAAGGCTTCCAGGTAATAGAAAAAGAGAAATGCTTCTTGATATAGTCCTGATATTAAAAACTGTCAAATACATAACATAAATAAAAATTTATTCTAATTTTCTGAACATAAAAAGAACTTATTTAAAAAAAACAATACTGAATGTTTATTGTGGTTTCATTTTAGAAATGTAAGATTGGTTTAACATTTCAAAGGAATAAAGGTAACTTATATCATAAGCATTACACAGAAAAACATGTATCATGGCAAAAATAACAAAAAAGGTAACATTGAGTAACTACAAAACCTATTAGAATAATAAGAATATCATAGGCTTTAATACAAGAAAGGTATAACAAAAAATTCTAAACAAAACTCATACATAAGGATGAAATATTTAAATATTTTGTTCTAAACAATGAAGGACACATAGAAACTTACTATTCCTACTATTCAACATTGGAAATAAAACCCTAGCCTGTTAAATTAAGTCAAGAAAAAAATAATTGCATTAGGGAAAAAGAAAAGTGTGATTGTTTGAGGATAAAATAGCTTTTTATTTAAAACATTCAAAAGAATATATATTTGAAATGATAGAATTAATACAGAAATTCATTGAAGTCATTGAAGATCAACATGTAAACCCCAATTGTATTTATGTTTAAAGCAAAAAAAAAATTACTAAAGAAAAATTAAAAATAAGGATGCCAGTTACCAAAAGGGTTGTATCGTGAGTGGCACACATAGGGTAACTCTTCGTGCAGAATCGACATCGAGGATGTCAGTTACAAAATCATGACTATTAAATATTCATATAAGCCTTTAATGTAAAAAAATCAAAATCTAGTAGAAAAATAAAGAAAACCTAATATTTGGAAGGATTGATATTGCGAAATGACTAATCTTTATAAATTAAAATTTAAATGTAGTTTCAAACATAAACCCAAGTGTTTTTTAAACAGCTTTATTGAGGTGTAATATACATAGCATAACATTCATTTTAGAGTGTATACATGAATAATTTTTAATATATTCACAGAGTTCACAAACATCACCACTATCAAAATTTAGAAAGTTTTCAGCCCACCAAAGAAACAGTGTGACAATTAACAATCATTTCCTGTGCTCATCTTCCTTTGGCCTTTGTCAATTGCTAATCTACTTTCTGCCTCTCTGGGTTTACCTATTCTTGGGGTTTCATGTAAATCGACTCACACAATATGAGAATTTTTAGAAAGTTTGAATGCCACAAATCTAATGTTGAACCAAAAAAAAAACAGATATTAAAAGTAATATCTGTGCTTTTGGATGTATATATTGTTTTCCAATACTTCTTTTGGAAAAATGTTTTCTTGTTAGAGCAAATAATATATTTATTTAAGACTTAAGCAGTCATGATATTTTAAGAAAAATAAAATTACCCAACAGAGTTTTAACTGTAAAGCTTATGCTTGCAGTGATATATTTTGGAAGATGCACAATCATTTGTTGTGAGGCCAGATGAGGATAGCGTGGTACAGTCATATTTACCAGATGATGATTCTGTTATCCTATAATGAAAAAAATGCATAATTCTCTTGTTATGTAGTATGGGAACAAGTTATAAAACAATAGCATTTTCATGTGATTGTAATAGAAGAATATTTTCAAAATGAGTGATGACATTTTTCATCTAATATTAGTAAGAGCTCGTTATTAGGGAAACTGGGTAGTCATTTCTTAATATTTATATCAACATTTCATTAACTTTGATCATCTTTCTTCAAGTTTATAATTCAATGTAAACAAATGCATTCATAATACTCTTCTGAATTTTTATTTCTTATATTCTTCTTCTTCTGTAGAACATATAAAAACAACTTACTTTAGTGTAAAGTTTGAACCACTTATGGACACCCATGGCTGATAACTGCTTTTACGGAAGATTCCAATCCATGATGGAAGTAATATGGAACTCAGAAACTTCTACCACAAAATAAAAATTATTATTTAAGTAACCATTATAAAAGTACGTATTAATTCATAAAATGCAAGCAGTGTATTCTTTTATGGGTTCTTTATTTTCAGAACAAAATGAGAGTATTGGGTCCTAATTTAAATATATAATTGAACACCACTTTCATGTTGCCAAAAATGTTCAGCAATATTGTATTTTGATTTAAAATTAATTTTTAAATATATATGCTTAGTAGTTTTATTATTCTTAGGTTAATAAGGAAAGTTCTGATTCTTGTAATTAAGTAGTTACTCATGTTGAAAACTCTAAAAGAGCAAGGCTTCAAACAAGTTTTCAAATACTTTTTAAAAATAAATTTGTTGGTGTGACATTACAAACATGGCTGAGTGAGAGACTTCCCTAGATCTCTCCCCTTGAAACAATAAATTGAACATCTAAAGCACAATGAAAAACATGCAAACTCCACTCCAGCCCATGTAAGCATGAAATCTGCACGTAAGAGCTACCACAGGTAAGAACCCCGGGTGTTGGGTGGTAGACTGGAAGAAACAAAGAAGCTGCCTATCGCAGCTGCTGGAGCTCCCTGTTGGAGGAGGGGGAGGAGAGAAGGAACTGGGAATTTCCTGAACAGTTCTACCTGGAAATGCAATAAGCATCACATGCCTGCAGCAGGGCCTAGTCATCAGGGCAGAAAGCAGAGAGGCAGGATGGCAAAGAACAACGGTTGATTTTTACCAGCCATGGTTTTCAAAACTGCAGTCCTTAATTCCTAACCCAGATGGCTCCTCTACCATTACCCTTCAAGACAGAACACCTCAGAGTCCCAGAGGAATCTGAGCAAATGTTACCAAAATTGTCGCTAACACTCACAGGAACTGAGACAGAGAGTAGCAAGCATGATTAAAGATATACAAGAGAAAAAAAAGACATTATTAAGGATACACACACACACACACACACACACATATTTATGTGTATATGTATATGTATATATGTGTGTGTGTGTGTGTGTGTGTGTGTATCAGGGATATATATTAAAGAATATATATATATCAGGGATATATATTAAAGAACATATATATATATCAGGGATCAAAGAGGCTTAGACACTACCTACTGAAAACCAGAAAAAAACTCCATCTTTGCAACAAGTTAGAGAGATCATTATATAATAAATATTCCTTCTGGGGGAAAAAAAAGCAGAATACAGTTCTATTAACACCCAGGCAGAGAAACAGCCCATTAAATACAATGAACAACAAAGGTGATGAGGCATCTCAGAAAGAAAAAAAAATATCCAGAAAATAAGCTTACAGACATAGAAATATGCAACTTAAATGACAGAGAATTCAAGATGGTACTTCTGAAAAAATGCAATGAGATCAAAAATGAATCATATGAACAATTTCAGGAATTGAAAAAAGAACTAGATGAGCAGAATGAGTTCTTTAGCAAAGAGATTCAAACCCTCAAAGAGAACTGAATAGATCTTCTGGAGATAAAGAACACACTGCAAGAGTTGAAAATAAAATAACAAACTTGGGAAATAGAGTCGACCAAGTGAAGAAAAGAATCAGTGATAAATGAGAAAGAAATAGAGAAATAAATCAGCAGGAAGAAGAGAGAAACCGAAGAATGAATAATAATGAAAGAGAAATACAAGAACTAGCTGATACCATCAAGAGAGGAAACATAAGAATAATAGTCATTCTTGAAGGTGAGGAAAAGGAGCAGGAATTACAAAGCATTTTCAGACAAATAATTGACTAGAATTTCTCAAATCTAAGGAATGAGCTAGAGCTTGCAATTCAAGAAGTCAACAGAACACCTTATTATCACAACCCCAGAAGGCCTTCACCAAGACACATTGTATGAAAATTATCAAAAATCAAACACAAAAACAGAATTCTCAGGGCAGCCAGAAAAAAGAAGATGGTAACTTATAAAGAGAAACCCTTTAGAGTATTGTCGGACTTCTCAGTACAAACCTTACAAGCTAGAAGGTAATGAATCAAATATTCAAACTATTAAATGAAAAGCACTACCAGCCAAGAATAATGAATGTATCCAGCTAAGCTCTCCTTTAGATATGAAGTAGACATAAAGACTTTTCCAGACATACTAAAACTGAGAGAATTCTCCACTACGAGGCTGGCACTACAGGAAATACTGAAAGGGGTCAGCTCACCTAAAACAAAATGATAATAATAATAATAATAATAATAATAATAATAATAAAAAAACATAATTAGGAGTAAGATGACCAACTGTCTGATATAAGCAAAGGAGTGCAAACCTTACTAAGAACAGGGCATTATAACCTTAAAAAATAAGAAGGATTTGCTGTAGCAAGACAGTAATGAACATTCAGAATACATAGGGACAAATAGAGACAGCAGTAAGTATAAAGGGGAGGATTCAAAAGACCAAGATTCACAAAAAGGGATGGAGACAAAGCACATGTAGAAGAAAAGGAATGACTATATGTAGTTACATAGATATATAACTATCATTTACATATTCTTATGGTAACCACACACCAAAGATTCAGAACTGAAGTATATAACATAAATAAGAAGGACCAGATGAAACACCCACAAAACCCAACCAGAATAAACAGAAACACAAGGACAAGAAAGCAATGGAAACACCAAGCTATCAGAAAGCAAAAGAAAAATGTCTACGAAAACCTTATATTTTAATCACCCTAAACATAAATGGACTGAACTCTCCAATAGAAAGGTATAAAGTTGCGAAATGTATCAAAAAACAAAACCCAACCATATGCTACCTCCAGGAGACACGTCTCAGCTACAAAGACAAATATAGACTTGAATTGAAAGGGTGGAAAATGATATTTCAAGCAAATGATATTCAGAGAAAAGCAGGTGTAGTGATACTAATATCAGACAAAATAGACTTCAAAATAAAAAAGGTAAAGAAATATACTGAAAGATACTTCGTAATGATAAAGGGTGTCACACACCAAGAAGACGTAACACTTATTAATATCTATTTTCCCAATCAGGTAATCCCAAAATATGTAAAGCAATTACTAACAACTAAAGGGAGAAGAAGACCAAAATACTTTAAAAGGAGGGGACCTAAATACCCCACTCCACTGTCGAATATGGACAGATCCATCATACACACAAAAAATCAATAAGGAAACAACATCCTTAAATGACACGTTAGACTAACTGGACATAATTGACATTTACAGAGCCTTTCATTCCAAAACAGCTGCTTATACATTCTTCTCTAGTGCACATGAAACATTCTCAAAGATAGACCACATCCTGGGACACAGAAATAGCCTCAACAAAAATAAGAGAGTTGAATTCATACCAACCATATTCTCTAATCATACTGCTTAGAAACTAGAGGTCAACCGTAAAAAGAAATCAGGAAGAACCGCAAATACATGGAGATTAAACAGCATACTACTGAAGAATAACTGGGTCAGAGAGGAAATAAAAAGGGAGATCAAGAAATACATAGAAACAAATGATAATGACAGGCCTACCTCCAGAAACAAAAACAAGCCCTAATAAACAACATAACGCTTTATCTCAAAAAAAAAAAAAAAAACTAGAAAAGTAAGAACAAATTAGAGCAAAAATGTTATATTAAAAACAAATAAATAAATAAATAAAATAGAAAAATAAAAACAGCAAAGAGATGGTTCTTTGATAAGCTTAATAAAATTGATGAACACCAGGCCAGATCCACTAAAGAAAAAAGAGAAATGACACAAGATAAAGAATCAGGAATGAAAGAGGGGTAATTATGACTGACATCACAGAAATACAAAGGATCATATAAGAATACTGTGAGAAAGCATATAATACCAAATTTCATAATCTAGAAGAAATGGACCAGTACTTAGAAAAATAAAATCTTCCTAGACTAAATCAAGAAGAACTGGACAATCTAAATGGAAAATGAAACAATCATCAAAAACCTACCAAAGAGTTAACGTTCAGGACCAGATGGCTTCACCAGTGAATTCTGTCAAACATTCGAAGAGGAGTTAATACCCAGCCTCCTCAAACTCTTCTAAAAAAATCAAAGAAGAGGTAGTACTTCCAAACTCATCTTATGAAGCCAATATTACCCTGATACCAAATCTTGGTAAAGATAACACGAAAAAAAGAAAACTAAAGACGAATATCTCTCATGAACACAGATGCAAAAATCCTAAATAAGATACTAGCAAACTCAATACAGCAATATATTAAAAAGATTATACACCATGATCAAATGAGCTTCATCCCATGTGCACAGGGATGGTTCAACATACGTAATTTGATTAATGTGATTCACCACATAAACAAATTAAAAAGTAAAAATTATATGATCATATCAATAGATGCCAAAAAAGCCTTTGACAAGATACAGCATCCATTTATCATCAAAACACTTAACATAAAGAAGGAAAGTAACTTAACATAAAGAAGGCCATATATGACAAACCCTCAGCCAACATTATACTTAATGGTTAAAATCTGAAAACCTTCCCTCTAAGATCAAGAACAAGACAAAGCTGTCCACCATTGTCACTGTTATTCAATATAGCATTGGAGGTCCTAGTGAGTGCAATCAGGCAAGAGAAAGATATAAAAGGCATCCAAATAGAAAATGAAGAAGTGAAACTATCAATATTTGCAGATGACAATTCTCCATATAGAAAACCCTAAAGAATTCACAAGAACACTACTAGAAACAATAAGCAAATACAGTAAAGTTTCTAGATACAAAATCAGTATTCAAAAATCCAAGGCATTTCTATACTCTGATAACGAAGAGTCAGCATTGAAGTGGAAAAAATCATTCCTTTGGCAATTGCAACAAAAAGAATAAAATACCTAGGAATAAATCTAATGAAACCTGTGAAGGACCTATATAATGAAAACTATAGACCTTGTTAGAAGAAACCAAAGAAGATACAAAGAAATGGAAAGATATTCTGTGTTCTTGGATTGGAAGAATCAACATAGTTAAAATGACCTTCTTACCTAAAGCGTCATACAGATTTAATGTAATCCTCATCAAAATACCATCGATGTTTTTTAAAGAAATGGAACAAAAATCATCAGATTTGTAGGGAAGCACAAAAGACCTCAAATTGCCAAAGCAGTCCTGTGAACAACAATGATGCTGGAGGCATTGCTCTACCTGAATTCAAATTATACTACAAAGCGACAGCAATCATAATGGATGGTACTGGCAGCAAAACAGACACACAGATCAGTAGAACAGAACCAAGTATCCAGAAGTAATATCATATTTACACAGGCAAATAATTTTTAACAAAAAAAGCCAAAACCATACAGTGGAGAAAAGAAAGTGTCTTCAATAAATTATGCTGGGAAAACTGGAAAGCCACCTGCAAAATAATGAAACTAGACTGGTGTTTAACTTCACACACCAAAGTTAACTCAAAATGAATTAAGGGCCTGAATATAAACCTGAAACAATAAAATGCATAGAAAACATAGGAACTAAACTCAAGGACCTTGGACTTAAAGAGGATTTTGTGAATTTGACCTCAAAGGCAAGGGAAGTCAAAGCTAAAATAAATGAATGGGACTACATCAAACTAACTAATAAGCTCTGCTCATCAAAAGAAACCATCAACAAGGCAAAGAGACAGCCATCTGAATGGGAAAATATATTTGCAAGCAACGCCTCTGATAAGGGCCTAATATCTAAAATATACGAAGAACTTATACAACTCAATAACAATAACAATAACAACAAATGATTTGATCAAAAAATGGGCAGAGGACCTGAAGAGACACCTCTCCTAGATGACATACAAAAGGCCAATAACTATATGAAAAGATGTTCAACATCTCTAACTGTTAGAGGAATCAAAACCACAGGAGATACTATCTTACACCTGTTAAAATAGCTACTATCATCAACAGGACAAGTTGGAGAGGATACAAAGATAAAGAAACCCTCATACACTGCTGTTGGGACTGCAAATTGGTATAGTTACTATGAAAAATACCATGGAGGTTCCTCAAAAAACTAAGAATTGATCTACCATAAGATCCAGCAATTCCTCTTCTGGGTATTTCCCCAAAGACTTGAAAACCCATATCCAAAAAGATATTTGCACACAAATGTTCATAGCAGCATTATTCACAGTGGGCAGGACATGAAAGCAACTGAAGTGTCCTATGATAGATGATTGGCTAAAGAAGCAGTTGTACATATATACAATGGAATATTACTCAGTCATAAGAAGAAATGAAATACTGCCATTTGCGACAACCTGAATGGACCTTGAGGTAATCATGCTAATTGAAATAATCCAGACAGGAAAAGTTGAAAATCACATAATATCACTATGTGTAGAAGATAAACCTGAAAGCAACAAACAAACAGGACAAACAGAGACTCATGGACATGGACAATAGTCTAGTGGTTACCAGAGTGTAGGTGGTACAGGGAGGAAGATGATGGGAAAAAGAAATTTTTTAATCATTTATTCAATTAAATAAATAAATAAATAAATAAATAAATAAATAAATAAATAAATAGATAGATAGATAGATAGATAGATAGATAGATAGATAGATAGATGATAGATAGATAAATAAATAAATAAAAAATAAAAAATAAATTTGTTGTAGAGACATTGGTTAATAGAATTATATATGTTTCAAGTGTACAATTCAATAAATCATCATCTGTACATTGTATAGCTTGTCCACCACCCAAAGTCAAATATTCATCTGTCACCATATATTTGGTCTCCTTTACTCTCATCTACCTCATCTCTTCTCCCCTTTCCCTCTGGTAATCACTAAATGGTTGTTTGTGTCTCTGAGTTTTTGTTTGTCCTGTTTGTTGCTTTTAGTTTTATGTCCTACATATGAGTGAAACTTTATGGATTTCATCTATTCTGGTCTGACATTTCATTTAGCATGATTACCTCAAGATATGAATTTTACCTCAAAGGCTAGGGAAGTAAATGCAAAAATAAATAGGACTATATCAAACTGAAAAGCTTCTACACAGTGGAAAAAAAGAGAATACTATCAACAAAACAAAGAGGCAACCAACTGAATGGGAGAAGATATTTGCAAACAATGCCTCTGATAAAGGGTTAATATACAAAAAAAATATAAAGAACTGACAGAACTCAACAAAAACACAATATAGTTAAAAAATGGGTAGAGGACCCTAACAGACACTTCTCCCAAGAAGACATACGAATAGCCAATACACATGAAAAGATTCTCAGCCTCACCAGCTATTTAAAAAATGCAAATCAAAGCTGATATTATCTCACAACTGTTAGAATGACAGTAATCAACAAGACAAGTAATAACAAGTTTTGGAGAAGTTGAGGGGGAAAATAAACCCTCATACATTGCTGGTGGGAATGCATATTGCTACAGCTGCTAAGGCAAAGACTATGGTGGTTCCTCACATATTTAAGAATCTTCTGAATACCTACCCCCAAAATTTAAAACCATTTATTCATAAAGATATAGACACCCTGATGTTCATTGCAGCATTACTCATGGTGGCTAAGACATGGAAACAACTGGTGTCCTTCAATACATGACTGGATAAAGAATATATATATATATATATACACACACACACACACACACACACACACACACACACACACATACACATATATATTTATATGTACATACATACATATACATATATATAATGAAATATTACTCTGCCAGAAGTTAACAAATACTTAACATATTTGATACTGTGACTAAATCTACGTACAACGTAATTTTCTACTATGTTTCTGAGATCAGGTTTTAAATAACATTAAGGGATTGAAATTAAGGAAACAAATAACATGGAAGCCAAAGCTTTGGTGTTCTGAGCCCCACACCACTATTTACCAGATAAGTCCCAAATTGATCTGTTTCTGTGTTGGTAGAATCCAATGGCCCAGACAAGGTGTCAGAGACTCATTTCTCTGCTACTCCTTACTAAGTACAACTATAAATTCTGGAACTAATGAAAGACGCAGTTAAGGGAGAACCCTGAAAGGTGGAAAGAGAAAAGGAAAATAATTTGGTATCCTCAGATTAGGGAACAACAGAATGACAGGGTTTCTTATATCCCCAATTAATGAAAGAAAATAACCTAGGCCTGCCGCTTCCCAATACTTAGCCTAACAGTAGGAGGTGGCTCAAGGAAGCCACTTCACTTCTGCTTTAGAGAGGGAACCCCGCCCAGCAACACCAGGCAAGCATGCAAGGTGATCCATCAGGACACCTGCTAACAACAATGTGAGCCAGAGAAAGTGCTTCTTCTTCCCCACCAGGAGACACCAGGGTAGGGGGCTTGGAGGTGAGACCAGCAAAGGGGATCCTAAGACTAAAATTTTTGGACTCAAGAAGGCTCTTTATCCCTAAGGACAGGAGATTCAAACCCCCAATGAAAGACATCATATAGAATGGATAATAAAGTGTTACATTTACATAGCTCTGCAGTGAGAGTTAACAAACCGCAGATAAATGCAATGATACACATAAATTTCAACAATATCATATGGGAGTAAAAAGAGACAGTAAAAAAAAAAATGTGTACTGTTTGTATTTATATGAGGTTCAAAAACAAGCACAGAGATTCTCTAATATTAAAAGTCAGGACACTGATTAAGTGATAAGAGAGTAGAAGTGATGAGAGAATACATAGAAGCAGAGCTACAGAGAACTGAAAACTCTATTTTGTGACCTAATTTGTAACTGTACGGTTCCATTCTCTTTGTAATTAATCTACTCAATCGTGATAGGTTTAGCTTTCCTGATATATTAAGTAGCTAAGTTTATTTTAGAAAAAAAAATTCATAGAAGCACGGTTTTCCATGAAAAGCAAGAACAGGAAATTATCAAATGTACATTAGTGGTATAAAAATATAATACAATATTATAAAGTCAAACAATGGAATATTATAGACTTTAAAATAAATAACTACAAATATGTACAAAAATATGGATAAATTCTACAATTATATAAGATTGACTGAAATAAATCTTTAATGAAACATGTGAAAAGTATTCTATCTTACCATTTCTTCCTCATTATCTATATAAAGCAGGTTAGAGTTCTTAGAAGCACAGGCTGTCAGACTCTCATTCCATGTTTTACTTTCTGTACTAATGTAATAGCAATTGTTGGAATATGTAAACCACTCCTTTGGACAACAACCATAGTGAGATCCTGAAGAGAGATCTAAATTATTACCCTAAAATAATTTTGTTTTAAAAAATAAACATTAACTTATGTACTTGCATAAGTATAAACATATCTGTGCATAACATGCCCATGCACCCTCTCAGGCTGGTACAAATAAAACAAAACACATTCATACACACACTCACAAGGACAAGTCAGCCTCTCATGTCCTGCTTTATGTGTCCTTCTCAAGTAAACACACAAACAAGAATATCCACTCTGCACATGTTCTGAACACCAATGAATGAAACTATTTTTTATGAATTGTAAAATTACTTATCTCTTATCATAGTATAGCAGCAGAAAATGTGAGCCAAGCAGCAACAGTAAGTATGGTGATTTAAAATAAGTATTTTATTATATTGTGGTATAAGAAAGAACACTCTTATAATCATTATTTATAAATATTTATTGCTCATGTCATAATTCATGTTGTTTCCCAAAAATCCAATACCATTTTTACCTAGCCTAAGATAGAGACAAACTATAAATTGTGTTAATATTAGAACTTTGAAAATCATTATGTACCTTTCTGGATCCTCGTTGTCAGGGAAGAATTACTCTCCCATATTACAGGAGCTACAAAAATTAAAGTAACTCTTTAAAAATTTAATTAATCTAAATAAATCATAATAATTCTTGTTTCTTATTTGAAGTTTGTTCTATTGTCTAGGGTTATAATTATGTGTAACAAAACTGATTTTACCAAGGAAAATTAATAAAGTAATAAAGTTATGGGGAAATACATATATTAAAAACCTAAAGACCCAAAATTTACCATCTTTTATAATATTTGTTTTAAGCATTCTTAAAATGAATTTGCATTTTTTAATAAGACCCTTCAATCTCTTAAAGCCTGTTTTTGAGTTGTGAAATTAGAATGTATATGTTCTCTACAATCATTCTGAATGTAAGCATTTGACAAATTCAGAAGAACCATTTCACATTTGGTCTAAATGCATACATTAAAATGATGATCATTAAATTGAAAAGTACTCTTACGATCTTTCATAACAGCTTTCATAACTATAGTGGACATCAAGACAAGGCAGATGACCCCCAAGATCCCAGCAATGAGCTTCTCTGGAGGTGACGGTAAAGCTGCAGGGAGAGAAATGGGAACACTGAGAAAGGACAGATGGAGACAATTGCTTAGACAGTTTACACACGAGAACCAACATGCACTAGAAATCATATACATAAGCTTGGACCCAAAACCATATTTACCATTGTAATCTTCCTCTCAGAATACACCATTGCATTTTCAGGAAATATATTGCTCTGTGAGTTGTTGGTCAGAGATTACACCTTACAATGATGCCTGAATAAAATTAGTCCTGAGATTTCATGTTACAATACTGCATTCCAACTTCAAGTTCTGATCTTCACAAATGAAAAAATGTGGGTTTATCTCGTATACTCTCCTCACATCTCTACAACCCAACTATACAGTCTAGAACAGCTATACTGTGTGTCTATTAAAAGTTTTACCTTTGCAGTGGTATTTCTCATCATTCCCTTGAAGATCCTGAGAAGCATCTTGAAGGTTTAATTCTGCGTAGGTTATTTCCTGCTCACTTACTGAGATGGAGCTTTTTATGCCTTTAGGTTTTAGTTGCTGTCTCTTTGAATACTTGGCCACATTCAGTGCTGCATAGGTTACTCCCTGGTTACTCATCTCTGCAATTGACTGGTATCTGGGGCTATGCTGTGAGGTAAGTGTACTTAAGAATAAATGGTATGTACATTGACAAGATCCCTAGAAGAATAAAACTGGGTGGAGTAAAGGGTGAGTACTGGGCTCAATTCCCAGTTGAAAAAACTAAAGGTCAAGTTCTGAATGCCTTAGAGCTTAAACAATTGTCTCGTGTTTAAATACATTTTTTAAAGATATTCTACATTTGTAGATATATTATTTATTGGAGCATAAAAAGAGATAGTAAGGAATATAGAAGTTTATAATAACATTCTCATTAAAGTCAGACTCCACAGAAATATTTAACACCATTTTAAAAACTAAAATGTTTTATTAGAAAAAGGAGACCCAGTATAATTTTGAAATCTGAAAGTAGTTAAAGTCTGACAGCTCTAACGATGGGGACTAGTAGTTTTGGCATATGTAGTAATTTCCTGCATGAAATTGCATTTATTCAGTGATTTGCATTTATTTATTAAAGGGATTACCAAATGGTTCTTTATTTTGAATGGTTTAGGAGTTATGAGAAATGAGTAAAATTTAAAGAAATATTTTATATTTTGAAAAATCTTAAATGATACGCTAAACTTATCTATAACCTAAACAATATAATGGGTATGATTTGAACTTATAAAATGATAAATAAAGTATAGATCACTTATGGAAGAACATCATTGTTTCAAACTTTGAGAACGATCCTTTGGTTGTCAAAGTGAGTGAAGGTTTCTTTAGTTGTATGAGCATCTGCAATAATTCAGATGATTAATAATTCAGTCAATGGGCTCTGTAGTTACAGAGACTGGAATTACCTCTGGCTTTGAAATTTATAATGTGTGATCTTTAAAAAGTTACTTACTGTCATGTAACCTACTTTACTGATCTAAAATGGAAATAAAAATATGAAAGATATGATGTATGTAAAATTCAGCATTTAACCCGGCACTTAAAATCTCTCAATAAATATTAGCCATTTTAATTATCATTATCATTTTAGTCACCATTTGTATGTTAGTATTTCTGATTTATTTTAATGATAACCTGTAAAGTAACTCATTTAGCAAGAGTCTTCAATTAGTATATCTTTGTTTCAGTGTTTGTTCAACTATTTTTAAAGGTCTTTGTCTATCATTAAGTTTAGTTTAGCATTTTTCAGAAGCTACTTCATCCTGATATTTATTAAAAATCAAACTGCTTTTATTAAATGTATATAAATGTGTAAAGAGTTGTGTTTGGCTTTCACCATACAAAATCTATTTATAAAGGTTGGGCAAAACATAAATTAGCATATTATTATATAACAAAACACCTTGTACTGTTTATAAAATTCAACACTAATTATTCCTTATTATGATACTTGTGGGCTTCACTTTAAATATATTGATTTACAAACCTAAATATGCATGTCTGTTTGCACTTGACTAAGTTTCTACAAGCAATAATTTGAACACTTTAAGAAATCTTTCAGTACATTTAATATTTTATACTTATTTTTTATTCTGAATTATTCAAATGAAAACAGCAATATTCTACTTTGATTTTATTCTATTTGATATAGCCTAAGCTGCATCACACATAGACTTTGTAATCTCCCACTACATGAGATGGGCTAGTAGAGAGAAAGAAGAGAAGTGACACATACCTTCTGTCAGCCAGAAAGTCATGTGTCCTTTAGTAGAGAGTGCAGGTGACTCTCATAAAGGAGGCCTGCTGTCTGCTGTAGCTGGGTAATAAAAGGAGAAATTTAAAAACATAAAATTCAGGGCCAGAATAAACAATATCTGTGACCTTCACAGACTGACCTGTGAAGGCTCGGAGTGAAGCAAGAGTGGAAAAAGTAAATATCTCATCAATGTGTGAATTAAGGTTTGAACAGGAAATTCTCACACTTTGGCTATTTTGAAATCAGTTAATCTCATCACACACCTCCAAAATATAGGAGACTTTGGGCTCCAACTGAGAGGACAAATAAACTTCTAAGTGTGTCATTCAGATGGCCTATTTTCAAGTGCTTCTGAGAAATTGTTTTCATATTCTAAAAGATATGAGGTGGAGAGGACAGACAGAGGCTTATCCACCCATGCAGTTAATTTGTTTCCATTTCAGTCAAAAACACTGTAAATTTTTGCTTGTTAAGTATCTTAAATTTTACTTTTAGAACTAGGTTGCTAAGTCTTGGCATTAAATATTTATTTTCCTCATATTCGCATTATTTCATTTGTATTATCATGGAAAAAAAATTTTTAAGAATCACAATCCCATTACCAATAGGTATTTCATGATATTAGTCATTAATTATTCTGAGATATTACTACATACCTGGCACAAAGTCCATCATTCCACAAATAACGTACTTATTTCTCTGCCATAGTTCTTGCGTTCAATTTTATTCTTTTAAATAAATAATTTAATACACAGATTTCTTCTGATAAAAATAAATGTCTCTCGGAAAGACAAAACATATACAATATGAACTACATCGTCACGCCTGAGATTGAAATATTAAATAACAATATCATTCATTAACATATCTTCCAATCATGACTATTTGTTTATGTTTCACCAGGAATGTAGGTGCAAATGACAAACCCAAGTCAAACAATGTAGCACGAGAAAAGGTAATTTTCAAAAATGTCACCTAACTAACTTGGAGGGAAGAAAAAGAAGACTTTAAACCACAAGATAAATGACACTGGTACACCAAATAAACAAATGTTTAATTCAAAATATTTATATTGTATAAAATGTAATTTTTAAATCATTCTTCATCTTGTGTCAATAAAAAAGAAAATGCTTATTATTCATCATTCTTAAAGATATTCACTTCCATGGAGCCTATGAAAAACTGAGTTCAGATTCAAACCTAAATCTTAAGTTTTCTTAAATATAGAAAAATGGCATTAATTTAAAGCCTTACTTCTGTCTCCAGAATCAGGACTGATTTTTGTATCTTTAATTACAATTGCTCATGTTGGCGTGCTACATGTGTATGTCTATTAATTACGTTTTATTTATTTTACTAAATATATTTATGTGTGTGCATTTTTTTAGAAATAATTATATTTTTATTTATGATATTTTTTATAAAGTAAATTAATAATATTCTTGCTTTGTTTTTTCTATCACTCAATTTAGAGAATTAACACAATGAAATCATTTCTTGACAATAACAAATAATTTCAGGTTTACTATTGCTCTCTTTATATTGAAGACATTTATGTCTACTATTTCTACAGACATTCATTTTCATGTATTCGTTTAAATAATGGTATACATCACACACTTAATATATGAATCAATATGATTGATTCGTCTGGCATTTACACTTCAATAAAATCTACGTTCAGACAATATAAAGAAACAACAAAAATAACAAAGTAAATTGAAAATTCTATAAAATATTCTCTTGATATATATATGACTAAAGAAAAAAACTACTCAAAATATGTAGTAGACGGATTTTATTTTACATGATATAACTCTCTGTATATAACTCTATAATATATTTATATATTAATAAATTAATAGTGTAATATTAATAAAAATGTAACACAAATATATTATTGAACAATATTAATAATATATTTAATACATGTAGAATATATAAATATGACTGTGATTATTGCTTATAATAGCAGACTGTAGTGTCCTTGGAGAGATGGCAAAAATAGAATTTATAACTACTCAAAGTATCCTAATATGATGAGAAAAGAAAGTCATCTTTAAGAAATAAATAAAAAATGAAAAAGATTGTTACTGAATCTCACCAAAGGAAATAATAAAGAATTTTTCTTTGAACAGAAGAAAAACTTGGCCAGATAAAAGCTTGGATATGCAGAATGGAAAGAAGAGTTGAAGAAAACAAAATTTGATGAATATATCTAAATGTCTATGACTAGATAAAATATTAATGATAAAGATTCTGGTTGAAAACCATCTTTAACAAGCAGTAAGGAAAGAAAGAGGGTAATAAGCTATTTCTGCTGTTTGAGAATTGGTAAAAGTACTAATTCATTAGATGTAATAAATAAAAAAATGTAAAATATAGAGGACTAGTGAAAGTATAGTTCAGGTATATTGAATTAACAACCTCTGATACAGAGAAGTAAAAAAGTAAAAAGTATTTAACTGTAGAGGAGATAAAAAGAAAATATAATATATACTAGTAGTTACAAATAGAAGAAAATATTAAATGACAGACCCAAATAAATAATAATTACATTAAATGTAAATAGAATAAGTTTTAGTTCAAATATGAAACGTCCTCTAGGTTCATCCATGTTGTCACACATGACAAGCTTTTCTTTCCTTTTAAGGCTACATGTTATTTCATTATATATATGTGTGTGTATGTGTGTGTAAATCACATTTTTTAAATCCATTAATCTTTCTGAGACAAACCTTTAATATAAGCATAAAGGAAAGATAAAAGTAAAAAGAAAATGTATTTCATGTAACACAAACTGGTAGAAAATTGCAATACTAAAGTTACATTATTTTTAATTCATTAAAAATAAATAAAACTTAAAAACTGATTCCTTGGTTACATTACCCATATTTTAATTAATATAAATGTTTCATCATCACGAATTATCTAGCCACAGTGTACAGTAAATAAAAATCACTAAAAAAAATTGTTCTGATATTTTTAATCCAGTAATATTCTGATAAAAATATATGAGAAGGTAAGAAATCACAATGCATAATTTTATATGAATTACAATAAAAATATAACATATCAAATGTCTTTATTATAAAATTGATTATCTTAAATACATATGTTAGAAAGAAGAAAGCAGAATATCAATACCTAAGCAGGCATCATTAGAAGTTAATACTGAAGAACAAATTATATCAAAATAAAGTATTTGGACAAAACAATGAAGAGTCATGTTTAATGACAAAAACAAAAATTACAAGAGGGGATCAACAAAGCCACAGGTTTTTTACCAAAAAAGACATATTAAAAATTGATAAACCCATTAAGAAATTGTTGAAGAAATAAACAGAAGGCACAAATAATTCATATTTAGAAAGAAATAATAACACTTTTATAATTCTTAAAGGCATGAGACAATAAAAGCGTGTTGTTAACAAATTTTATTATCTATGAGAAATAAAAAATCTTAGAAAATATAACTTACCAAAATATAGTATAACAAACAGGAAATCTGAGAAATCTTACCTATATAAAGAAATTTAGTTGTTTTTTAAAAACCACTTTGTTGTGGTATGATTGATATACAAAGAGCTGTACATATTTAATGTATACAAATTGAAGAGTTTAGTGATAGGAATACACCCATGAAACAATCGACACAGTTAAGCCCATAAACTAACCATCACACCTGAAAGTTCCACCTTTATTTTTTAAATATTTTCTTTTTTTGTAAAAACAGCACTTAACCCTACCCTCTTCAAGGTCCACAGTCATTTAAGTCCCCTCTATCTTCCTTTTCCTCCCACACAGCTGCTACTTCACAGTTCTCCAGTTCTCCAAGTTGTGATGATTTGGCTACATTTGCTCAAATTCTGGGGCTGTAGATATACTTTCTTACCTAGAGTTGTTTAAAATGTTTCTTTCCAACTTGCTCTATATGTTTTGTTTAGCCTATTTTTTAAATCAAGTTTTTTTTTTAATTGATGAGTTATAGGGTAACATTTATCAGACATACCTTTCACAAATAATTTCTCCCACTGTGTGATTTGTCTTTTAATTCTCTTAACAGTACCTTTTGCAAAACAAAATTTTTAAATTTTAATCATGTTCAACTTATCAATAATGTCTTTTATGTGTCATGCCTTTGACATTTTATCTAAAAACAAGTCATTACCACACCCCAGGTTATTTAGATGTTCTCCTGCGTTATTTCTAAGACTTTTATTTAAGTTTTTCATTTTACACTTAGATATATGATCCATTCAGAGCTAACATTTGTAGAGAATATAAGAATTGTGTCTAAATTAACTGATTTTTTTCCATGTGGATATCTATCTTAATAGCCAAGGGAAAAATAAAATACCTTTTTTCTTTTTGTTGAGATAATAATGGTCATAAATTTTACCAGAGAACTATTGGTATCTTTTCCAAATTTTAACTTAGACCTATGAGGATGGGAAATGTTTCTGTAAAAAAGGGACATTACACTGAAAGTTGGAGGAAAGTAAGAATTAATTATTTTCTGAAGCATGAGAGACATTGGAGGGGGTCTTCTACTCAGAGAGGCAACATCTATAAAGGCTCCTTGGTAACAGCAGCCTTGGTATATACATAGACTGAACCCAGAGAGCCAACAAGAAAGTGGAGGTGGATAGATGGGCAAGAGTCGTATTCTGTAGGACTATACAACTATTTTTCTAGAAGAATAGGAAATCTTTGTGGGGACTAATTTTAAAAATCCATTATCAATTTGGTTGAAACATAAAGGACTGAAAAAGGCCTAGAGTGGAAGATGAGAGAGAGACCCTTTTGGAGTCTGTTGCAATAATCTTGAAGAAAACAAATAGACCACAATCAAAGAGGAGAGAAACAGGTTGGTTTGAACACATTATGCTTTGTGATCATTTGAATGTGTTAAAATGAGAAAGTATGAGAATTTAAACTTTACCTCCAGGTTTTGGGATTTAACAATGAGATGGCTAAACACTAGCTATTCATGTATTTATACCTCAATGTCATTACCTTCCTTTGGTTTCAGAGGATGAGCAATTTTTCTGTGGCCCAAGTCAAAACCTTTCATATTTCCTCTTAATGCCATACTCCCTAGTCACTTCTAGAATGTATATCCTCTAAGAGAAAATTTATCTTTTTTGCTAGTATCTTCATCATCTCTTTCTATAAACTTTGCCACATTATTCTACAAATGGGCTCAACACTCTCAAAATCCAGTATAATCTCTTGTCTTGCTTCTAATTGCCATTTTTTAAAATGTTTTTATTAGCCAAAATTATGAAAAATTTTTCTGGACTAATCTTATTCCACACTACAGTTCTTACAGCCACTTGACTTTTAGTTGTAGCTTATATGCCTTTCTCCCTAATCAAAAATCCCAATTGCTGAATCTGAGGCTATAATTTTCTACTTGCACTTTGCTAGACCACTATTCTTAATTTGACAGTTTACTTTCTCCTTCTCTCTAGACATGTATTCATATATACCTTTCTTGGGTCATGCCCTGCTTAGATGCTGCTTTCTCTGTGATACACTTTTCGTCCACATTGTCTCGATTTGCAATTTTACCTACTCACAAAAGTCTTTCACAATCTTTTCCAATCTCTCCCTGGACACCAGCCTTTTAAATCCAGTTTTACCATGGCCGTCCTCTTCTGAACTATCAATGACAATTCAAATATCATATACAATATGACTTTTACTAGATAAGTCATTATTTTTCTTATTGATAGTAAGATGACTAACCATCCAATTACTTATGCTAGAAAACTTTTGTAATATTCTATTCCTTTTCCACCTTTACCTCCAATATTCAATTAATCATAAAGTCTTATAAGTTTCACCTCTAAAATCCTCTTAATTTTTTTCCCTATAACCTCTCTTTGCTCTAACCAATTCTGTTAGTTCTTTGAAGCTAAATGATTATTGTTCCTTTATCTTTGTAGGTCCCATAACTCCAGAGCAGTCCAATAATAAAAATTCAAAAATTATTTGTGGGGCTGAGTAGGACTGAACTAAATAGCGTTCATGAAATGAAATTGTGTGCAAAATTGTTTTTCGTTATATCTTCTGTACTTTGCCCTTGCAAGTGCTGATGTCCTCTGAAGATGTTACACCATGAATGGAGAAAATATAACAAAAATTATTTCCATAGGTCACATTATATAATGATGTCAACAGCAGGTGACACAACACCATGTTTTATCTTTCACAGAAAAGCTTAAAATAAAAAATATTTTTTAATTAAGTTTATTGGGGTAATGTTGGTTTATACAATTATATAATTTTCAGCTATAAATTATTATTTCACATCTGTATATTCTTTTATGTGTCTACCACCCAAAGTCGTTTCCTTCAGTTACCATGTATTTGATTCCCTTTACCCACTTCACCCTCCCTCTAGCCCCCTATATTTGACCCTCTTTACCCTGTCTACCTCCCCCTTCCTTCCCAATCCCCTACCCTCTAGTAACCTCTATAGTCTATGTCCATGAGTCTCTGTTTGTTTGTCCTGTTCATTTGTTGCTTTTAGGTTTATGTCCCACATATAAGTGATATCATGTAGTTTTCAACTTATTCTGTCTGGCTTATTCCACTTAGCATGATTATCTCAAGGTCCATCTAGGTTGTCACAAATGGCAGTATTTCATCTCTTCTTATAGCTGAGTAATCTTCCATTGTACCACTGCTTCTTTAGCCAGTCATCTATCATAGGATACTTCAGTTGCTTCCATGTCCTGGCCACCATGAATAATGCTGCTATGAACATCAGTGTGAAAATATCTTTTCGGTTATGGGCTTTCAAGTCTTTGAGGTAAATACCCAGTAGAGGGATTGCTGAATCATATAGTAGATCAATTCTTAGTTTTTTGAGGAACCTCCATAGTGTTTTCCATAGTGGCTATACCAATTTGCAGTCCCATGAGCAGTGTATGAGGTTGACTTGTTCTGTTGATTATAGCTATTCTAACAAGTGTAAGAAGGTATCTCATTGTGGTTTTCATTTGCATTTCCCTAAAAGCTAGCGATGTTGAGCATCTTTTCAAACATTCGTTGGCCATTTGTATGTCCCCTAGAAAAAAGTGTCACCTGTTCAGGTCCTTTGCCAATTTTTTGATTAGATCATATTTTCAAAGCAACCAGTTATTCTGGCTTCATTTTCCTGGTCAAACTTCCTGTAGAAGTTTTACAAGAGATTTTGTAAAAGCAAAGCTTCAAAAACCAACAACAGTAGCAGTATTTACAATCCTTTTGTTCTAATCCAGGTTTGGTGGCAATGTCACATGTATATAAAATATGGTTATTCATATTTAGAACAACTAAAGTTGAAAAAATAAAAGCAAACTTGAACATTGAAGCAACCTCAAGGATATTTGTATTTTTGTGATGTATTTATAAGGAAAATAAATGTTCAGATGATCAGGAATGCATGAGTAAAATAAAGAAAAAGAAATAATTATGCACTTTAAAAGATGGAATTATGAAATTTTATATCAGTGCTTAAATGGAGCTAAATGAAGTGCCTTCAAGTTTACTTAAATATCAGAAAAGAAAGTTCAAGTGAAGCACTGAATGAAGAAGAGACAGGGCTGATTCAGATTCAACACAATCAGGTGCTAAGTTTTTAGAAGACTATTTAAGAAAAATTTTCCAATTTGTTCTGTTCTCCATCCTTATTTTATTTTTCTTGTCTGAGATATGAGTTCCTAGGTCTCTCTATTTTTTTTTCTTTTTTAAAAATTTATTTGAGTTGCATTGGTTGTTAATAAAATTATACAGGTTTCAAGCATACAATTTAATAATACATCATCTGTATATTGCATTGTACGTTCATCGCCCAAAATCAAATCTCCTTCCGTCACCATATGGTTGACCCCCTTTATCCTTATCTACCTCCCTCCTACCATTTTTCCCTCTGGTAATCACTAAAAACTATTGTCTGTCTCTTTTAGTTCAGTTGTTAGTTTAATATTTCTTAAATACAAGTTTGATCATGCCACTTTTCAAATTATTCAATCAGGGATTCCTCTTGAAGCATGCATATAAAGTTGTATGGGAAACAGACATCTTGATCCTAAATCAGGCTCTAAAAATTAGAGGGAGACCCTTTATGATGTATATTTTTAGACATATTTTCGAAACCACTTTTATTTCAATTTCCATCTTGTCCTAAGATGCGTGAGGTACAATAGCAACATTGGTCCCTCCTTTTATCTAGACTCTGACAGTGACTTCCAGAATCTTTAAGATGGTGCTCATAGTGTGTGAATGTGTATAATACCTAACTTTTCCTCCAGATGTACAAAAAAATCCATGCTGATAATTTTAGGTTGTATAGTTTAAAATGTAAAAATATCTAAATAACTCATTAATTTATTCATTAAGCTAACAATTCTTAAGAGCCTAGATTGTAACAGGGTCTCTGCTAGGCACTGAAGACACACAGGTACCATAATCCACTTGTCTAGTTTACTGAAAAAGATATAGAGATAATTATAAATAATTGTGGAAGGGGCAGTGTTAGAGATATGCAATTTGAAAGAAAATCACAAAATCAAATCTTGTCATGGGTTGAATGTAGGTTAAGAATTGTTTTATTTTAAGAGATAGTATCTTATTTGAGTCCTAAAGATTCACCAAGAGTTAATTATGTAATTTATAGGAAAATCAGACAATATAAAAAAAATCATATACAGAACATGCAGTCTATCCATAAAATGTTAGGAAAGCAATGAGAAGAAATGAAACTAGAAAGATAGCAGGAATGAAGAACAATCCTGTGTTTCTTTAAGCAGCTTTATTATTATCCCATAGACAACAAAAGCTAATTAGGTTGCATAAATGACCGGACTGACTGATTTGACCACTGTGAAGAAATGAATTTGGCATTTAAGAAAAGCAAGAAAGATCATAAAGAAACAAAGTACCATTGACAGTTCGAGATAAACATGACAAGGATTCTAATGAGGAATAGGAATATGAAATGTAATATATAATAACATTGATTAATAGGAATAATAGTATATCTATGAATGGTGCTATCAGGGCTTGGTAAATGTCTGAACTTCAAGAGAATAAAAGGGAAAGAAGAGAGGGGAAATCAAGAGTCAAATTGGCATTTTCTTGGAAACTGAGTTGACACCACCAGAGGTAGAGATTACTTAATATTTAGACATGTTTAGAATGAGGAGTCTAACCTCAGAGTTTAAGAATTTATCCTGCCCAAACCTGGAGTTTTAAAACACTTGAGAACATCTTTCAAATGACTAACATGAACCCACTCTGCCATATACAAAACCAATTATTCTGAGTCTTTGATGACATTGATTTAGCTCTTGAAGTCTCCAGGTAAAGAAGACTTTGACTCCAGCTTAGAATCTATTCTTTCAGCTCTGTTTAGACAAAAAAGACAAGCCTACATCATTTCTTGTTTCCTAAGTGTGTCTCATGACAGAAATAAAGGTTCTAAGTTAGAATCTTTGCTAAATACATCAGTAAAAAATAAATTAATTAAATATAACAATGTTGACACTATTTTCACATATACTCCATTTTAAACTCTGCTAAAACCCTTGAAATATTTCATGAGTAAAAAAAGCAAATAGAAAATTCCACAAAAGTTCTTTGATCTCTGAGTACTTAGATATTAATATGTATTTAGGTTTATAAATTCTAAGTACTATAACAAATATATTTCAACAATTAAGATTTTTTTTCAAATAAGCACCAGCAAGTAACTGAATTTCTCAATAATAAGACTACATCCAACTGAAATAACAATAGAGCTTATATTGAAGTGTATCATAAACTAAATTTTTCACTTTATTGCATTCTAAAATAATAATTCAAAGTTTTGTAAAAATTAACCTATTATTTATTAGAGAAGAGGACACCGTGCATTTTTACTCTAAACTTATAAAGTCACACCCTATTCCTTTATAACATTTATTTAGTCCTTTAAAATTTTAAAGATTTTCCCCAAATTTGCATATACCTAAGCATTAAAATAACAATTTCTACAACCTTGAGTTAGAGAATTTTCTAAAATTTAGCTAGATTTTAAGCTGATCTTTCCAGCCAGAGTTTTTAGGAACTTTGTCTTGTATTTTTTCCTTTCTTTCTCATTGAATCTGTAGTTGATTTCATATCTGGTACACTCTCACTTCTGCTAGGCTAAATATATTTTGACAAATATATTTTTCAAAAATAGAAAATAAAATCAAAGAACTTAACATTAAATACAGCATTAAACACAGATATTTAGTAAATAGTATTTTTATATTAATACCCAATAAATCTTATCTCTGTGTACAGGGAATTTCAAGTTTGTAAAACACAATTTTTTGTTTCTATAATTGAAACGTTAATTAACAAGACAACCTACTGTCAAAACAAATCACTTTTGACCAGAAAAATTAAAGAAAAACAAATTAGTCTTTTTAATATCATTTTTATATTTTAATGTTAGTTCGAAAACCAGTATGAAAACATACAAAATGTTATATATTCAAGAAAATCCAAAATATCTAACAAATAGACCTCATATGTTTAATGAAACATTAAAATGTTTTTTTTAATCATTCCTTAGTGGAATAAGATATTTAATGTTTTCAATAGATTTGTAAAGTCTTTTTTAATCACTAACTCAAAGTCATAGATTTAAATTTGTTCTGTTGAATCCATTTTCTAATACTAAATTTAATATTTGTATTATTCTGTTTATAATCAATAATAACCCATTAATTCATGGATATTAATATCTTTTCTAATAAAAAGGTGATTTAATTTTATTATTGACATAATCCCTAAATTTCCATAATCTCCTCTATTTACGTATGCTCAGATAAATTTTGTATGTTCCTTTAAAAAGCCTAATCTTTTCTCTTCCTCTTTTCTAAAATAATTGTGAATATCTACAACAATCTCATTTTCTCTGCTGGTGTCTTACTTCCTTTATTGCTATGAAAAGTTCCCCTATTTTATTCTCTGTAGTAATTCTGTTGTCAAAATCTGTTTACAGAAATGGTTTGATCTCAAACCTTTCCATTAAGCAATTCACACATAATTTAGGCCATTATTTCAGCCAAATAGAAAACAGAACCTCCGACCATGTTGACATCACTAGCTGAGCTACACATGCCCTGTAAGCCACAGAGTCCACCACAACCTTGCTAGCGGTAGTGTTCGCTATACATCTAGAGGTGTGAACAGACACCTGCTGCACACAGCCATTTACATTCACAAGGCTTTTTTTATTTATGCTTCTATTATACATATATTCAGTTTTTGTATACATTCAATTTTATTCACCAGTTCTTTTGTAAGTGCTTCCTGAGTGTAGGAGTTATACCATCTTGTTTCGCAATTCCTCATATCCCCTGAGAGACAACAAATATTTTATACCATTGTTGTTTTTATTGGATAGAGCATACAAAAATCACTGAGACAAAAAGAACTTAACCTTTAAGGCTTTATGGAGAAAGAAAGTGCCGGGGCCATCAGAGGAAACCAAAAGAGAAGCAATGGCAGGGCACCCAGCTCCCCAATCTTAATTCCAGCTCCAATCTCCAGCTCAGGGACAAATTCTGGGTTGGAGCGCCTACCCAACCCAGCTCAGTGACCAGCACCAGCAAATGGCATTGGCACCTCTGAGACCATTACCTCTGAGGAAGTAGGTCTGGGTTTTGAGCTGAGGTTGAAAATGCTATGTTTGATAGGCCAAGAGAGAGAGACAGCAGTGCTGATCATTTTTCTGGGCTAGGTGCGTAAAAAGAAAGACCAGGTCTGTGGTGCTCTCAGAACTTCTATTTCCAAGAGCTGGGATCACTTCTCTGCTATGGCAACATAGCTGGGTTCTAATCTTTTGATTATTCATCAGGAAATGGCATGTAGGCAGCATTGCTGAGCCTGCTCAGAGGGAGGAAGGGCTCCCATCTACATTTGGAGGGAAGATTTCCTGTTGCTCCCTTGGAATCGGGGCCTGTTGGCTTCTTTAAACCAGGACTTTCTGAGACTGAGTGACAGCCCAGCAGAGGATGTGGGTCTCCTGCAGAGAGTTAGAAACTTTTCAGCCATCAAATATACACTGCCAGAGCTAAGCTCAGGAGTTTCTTGCCCCTGCACATGTGCAGACTTTGTGCTTGTTTGTGTATGTGGGAGGCCGTTCCCATGGGACACATGTGAGTACTACCACTGGGTCAGGCTCCTTGGTCTTGGGTTCACCTTTATCCACTTTAGAGCATAATTTGTTTTGGGCTATCTCTCCTTCAGCCCAGAGAATTTCCTCTGGTGGTTGCTCTAGCAGTGCCCTTCCAGTTGGAGAATTTGAACAGAGATCTGTTAATGAACAGTTGGAGGGCAGAGGTCAAATGTCACAACCTGTGGAGATCTTTACTAGGATGCTGCTTCTCATCTAACCCTGTCTCTCCTCATTGGGCGTACTCAGGACATCAGGCTTCCCGCTTAGCTTTTACACCTCCTTCTCACCACTGTGGAACTGAATTATGTATACATATTTTTCAAATAGTGTATCTTTTAACATGTTGTATCTTACCCAATATATTCTTTACTCTCTTTCATTGGTTAAATCTTAGTATTGCAGACTATTTCAAAATACATTCCACAGCCTACATTTATGTGAGGCCTACTTGACATACTCTTAACATAGCCGAGGCCCACCTTTACTGTCATACTAAATCTCTGAACTGTATCATCTGTGCCTTGCTCCTTTGTAAACTACAAGTGTCTTGATGGACTACGCTTACTTATCTTTGTAGTCCTGAAACTAACACAGTAACAGGTCACAAACGTTAATAAATGTGAGTTCAGTGAATAAATAGTGTGAAAGTTATCCTATTTCCTGTAACTTCTATTCTTTCTGTACCAGATAGAAAAGCACAAAATAATGTTTAATTTATAACTAAGTAACTGAAATGAGTATCTTTCCTTTTTATTTTTTTCACTTTTCTGACAAGGCAACTCTCCTCAAGAGTAAACTCAACAATTTGCAATCAAAGCTAAAAATTGCTTCTATTAAATTTCAGTTGTTAGTGAATATAGTTAAGAAGTATTAAAATGAAAGTGTGACTTAAATGTAAAGATTCTGCAAATATGATCCACTTGTTTCTATTTTCAATTAATAAAATTTTGATAAAAAAACTTCAGAATATTTTCAGTAAATTTTACAACTACCAAATTTATTTTTATTATATAGCCATATAACCCTACTATTACATATTCTAACAAAACAAGGAACATATCACAGTTAAAAAGAGTCCATGGAAAATAACAAAGGCATTAAGTATCCAAGAAGATGTAAAAGTCATTAGTGTCTGTACCTAAGTGTAGAATATAAAATACAAAAGGCAAAAACTGATAACACTGCAAAGAAATCTAGATTAACTATTATTAACTAAATCTAGATTAACTATATTAACTATTATTATTGAAGACTAACACATTTCTAAGAGTGACAGATTTAGCACGCAGAAAATCTATGAGGATATAATTGATATGACAACATTATCAATCAACTAGATATGATTGACATTCATAGAATAATTTATCCAACAATTTATACAGAAATTATAGTCCTATCAACCTATCGTGTATCCAACAATTAGAGTCAAACAATGCATTGCATTCTCCTGGTCTCCATTATTGTTTCAGTGTATGCTGCTCAATCCCTGTGAAAGCTGGGTGTTTTCAGAAACTATATGATATTAATTATTAATTATTCCTTTTATTTGCTCTAAAACTATGTGAATAAAATATTCATAGCCTCAATAGCTATCTTGTGACCTTGAGTAGGTAATCTATCTAATAATAAAATCAGTCTTCATAAGACAAAAGATTTTAAATAAGTTTTACATTTGGACAAAACTTTTTTATGAAACTGAAATTTTCAGAGATTCACTGGCACTTTAGATTATTTCAAACACATAGATCATTAGCTCAGAATCAGGTTCTTATCTGGTTTTTAAGTCTTGAGATCTCTTACCTTTTTTTTCTATTTAGTAATTGTGTGTGAATGTGAAACCTGATATGTGAACTTTCTCTCATCAATGACCCAAAAATAATATAAATAAAATGACTGGAATTTTCCTGTAGTATATTTCTTCTCCTGCAATAAAACATTAAGTCAAAGTCAATTTTTAAAACAATCATATTTAGCTTAATTTTTTTCAAAACATTGCCACTAACATAGAATGAAATAAATCATCTTTCTCTCCTTTATATCTTTAGAAATTACTTGTCTTTTCTTTAAAACAAAAACTTTTTGGCACTCAAACAAAATTTAAAGAAACCACAACATAGCTATTTCTTTTGAACAAAAAAAAAATCGAGGTAATATTAGTAGTTTATCTTCTTAATTTAAAGAAAAACATACAGTAAAAAATTCTTCACTATTGACTATTCTGTATCATCTCAGAAATGCAATAGCAGACTTTTGTATAAAATTTGCTTTCTTGTAAAGTTCCATTAAAAAGTATTTATCTGCAATTAACTGAAAAAAATACTTTTTATTATGCTCTTAGAATAATTCAAACCTTTGCTAGTCCTGAAGATAGCATTGTGATTATACATGTCTGAGTACTATTGCTTATCTAAAAGAACACCAACTACTTAATGCTTTCCCTATGCCACACTTGGCTGGGTGGAGAGCCAAAGAAGAGAAAGGTCAGTTAGGGGGATCATTTTGTAAACTATATAAATGTCTAACCAATGTATTGTATACTTGAAACTAATAAAATAAAATTTAGAAAGAAAGAAAGAAAGAAAGAAAGAAAGAAAGAAAGAAAGAAAGAAAGAAAGAAAGAAAGAAAGAAAGAAAGAAAGAAAGAAAGAAAGAAAGAAAGAAAGAAAGAAAGAAAGAAAGAAAGAAAGAAGAAAGAAGAAAGAAAGAAAGAAAGAAAGAAAGAAAGAAAGAAAGAAAGAAAGAAAGAAAGAAAGAAAGAAAGAAAGAAAGAAAGAAGAAAGAAAGAAAGAAAGAAAGAAAGAAAGAAAGAAAGAAAGAAAGAAAGAAAGAAAGAAAGAAAGAAAGAAAGAAAAGAAATTTTGAAAATATATTCCCTTAATAGTTCAAGAGGAAAAAACTGGATAATCAAACATTTTCTTCTGTGAGTGAACAGTAATTTATTTTTATTTTTTTGTAATTTTAAAGTTATGAATCAACAGACTCAGAAAAAAATCCCTTATATAGGATTTAAATATAAAAAGTGATATGTTCTTGAGTATATATAAGTTCTTGGGAAAATAGTTAAAAACAAAAAAAAAATTATATTCTAAAGCAACTGAGAATGGTCAGGTAAAGTCTGTCTTCCTTTGAAATATCTAATATTTATGTGAGCTAATATTTAATCCAGTACTTATCCTCTTAGTCTCCACATTCTTAAATGTTGGGGAACTTGCTTTTACATAGATCACTGGATTGAGAGGGCCTGCACCTGAGCATCTGATCCCAATGAACTTCACTCAAGGATCTTCATTCACATCTTGATTTGATGTAAATAATGACATTATGGGCTTCAGGGGAGTGCATTTTCGAACGTGGGAAAGATGTGAACTGTGTTCATAGGGTAGGCTATCGTACATTGTGTTTCCAAAATTAGCAACAAAAAATAACTCCCTTATCTTATGCCTTCTGCTATGGATCTGTGCTTACCCTTCACCAAAATGCATAATCTATTTCCTTTCTGCTTGGGCTGGTTTTACAACTTGCATTAACCCATGGAATATGGCATAATTGAATCTGCATGATTTCTGAGTCTGGGTTATGAGATGCCTGAACCTTGCACTCTTACCACTTAGAATGTTCCCTTTTTAAGTTCAACCAATAAATTCTATAACTAGCAAGGAGAGCAATAAAACTCAGGAAGAAAAAATTAGCCATCAGTTTGACAATTATCTCTTGAAGCAATTAATGCAATCAGAACTAAAATCTTAGTTAATATATAGAAGCTGTTTACATAAAAATAGGACAGAAATTAAATAAATAGATGAAAAACTAAGTAATTCTAAGAAGCTAGCCAAGTTAGACAAACAGGAACTACTAAATACTAATAATTGTATTTTCTTGATGGATTAAAATTATTGCTTAAATTTTTCTGAACTTATATTTTGCATAAATTGTGCTAACAAATAAAAGAAAGATAATGGAACTGAACTGTCTGCCCCTGTCTGTGTTACATGTTCTTGTTTAGAGTTTCTTGATCTATAAAATTAAGATTTAGACAACTAGATAATATATCTATATGAAAAATACCATCTCGAGGATAACATATTGCTCTTGTTCTTCTTTCACGTTTGTTCAAACCATCATTGTCTTATCACACATCTTTATATTCAAAACCTTACAGACATACCATTGCCTATCTGGAGAATGTAAAGAAATTGAAATAATCACTTTTTACCTTAATGATTAAAACAATTATCATTTTTATCAAATTGAATACAATTATTGGATTGTTAGAGATAACTTTATTCATAAAGAATACAAATAACTCTATTAATGCTCACCCAGTTTATCAAAAACCATGTGCCTGAATATATGTTTCCTAAAACAAAGAAGCACTTAGACTTGGAATAAAATATATTATCAATAAAACAACTGAGGCAGAGATTACTAATAATTCATTGTTCTTCATTTTAATACCCATTTTTTTCCTTTTCTAAACCAGTAGAAGAATCAAAAAATAGACAACTCTGTGTGAATTAGTTCTTTCAAAGTATCAATAGTCAAGCAATAAAGTTTATATTAAAATAAAAATATAATGGTGTGTGATTTTAAGAGCCGATAACATCAAACTTTTAAATCTCAGCAACAATCAATGTTTACTTCACTGGTAAACTTTTAATCTTTATCATATATAATTTAGTAATATGTTCTAATTATTTCAGCTAAAAGTAGTTAAAAACAAAACTAAGTACTGAACATTCTATTTAACATTTTGTTCAAAAGGAAGAAATCTATCTTCATTAAAAAAAAAAAAAACAATAAAACCAACACTCAAAGAAAGGCAGAGAAAAGCAATAGAGGGTGCTGGCAGAGTTCAAGCTCTTAGCTCCAGTTTTCCATGTGGCTAAGCTTGTTCAAAACAGCCCTCAATTACATGTAATAACCAAGCACATTTCCAAAAGCTTTCCCATTATGCCCAAATGGATTAAACCTTATTTTTGTCACTTGTAATCAATAAAGTCTACCTGACATGTAGAACAGGTAAAAGAAAGGATGATAGCAGAGAAAGAAAAGAATGTAGGTAACTGAATGAAAAAAATGAGAATAGAAAGGAGTGAAAGACATAAAAAGATAAGTTAAAGAAGTTAATGTGATATGTACAAATAGCATGCATTTTAATCAACAAAATTTCTATATTGTACCATCATAATATATAATAAGAATATTTTTCAATCATGGAGTGTTTTATAGTTTACAAGAAACTTAAAATTTTTCATCTCATTTAAAACAACAGCAAATGCCTATCAAACACTTACTCTGGTCTAGCTAGGCATTCCTCTAAATATTCAATCCTATTTAATCTGCAAACAACTATGAGTTAGAGCTATTATCATCCCAGTTTTATAAATTAGGAAACTGAAATGCATAGATGTAGAATAACTTGCACAATATCAAGTATATAAGAAGAAAAATAGATGTTTGAGTCAGCCTCAGTCTCTTATTTTGTACAACAAATGTCTCTCTACTGCACCTGTGTCAATAAATGAAATATCATCCAAAATGAAATGAATGTTTTCCAATGAAACCTTCAAGCTAAGAAACATTAGAGAGCAATTAGAGAAATTTTTATAAAGGACACTGAGACAATAGGATGAGTGGTAGGAAGAAAACCAAGAAAGACAAAACTTTAAAAGCAAAATAATGCTGTGTTCAAAGATGATAATAAATTAAGAATGAAGTAATTAATTCAGTAAAATGTTGTTGATAGGTCAAATAACATAAGCATTGAAAGAAGTTGGGTTTATGAATTAAACTTACTGCCTAACACAGAAACAGACATGAACAAATGAATGAACAAATATATCTTAGTGTCTTAAACAAAAGCATTCTCAGTAAAGAAAAGATGTGTAAGAATGTTCTGAGTACTGATCAGAAAGTGAGAAAGTACATAACCAGTATAGATTCTTTATTCAGTTGCATTCACTTCGAAGAGAAACTTATTAAGGGGAGTTGGGGGGGGAGTTAAGAGAGGACATGAATTTAACAAGATAGAAAGAGATGTATGGGTATGTTTATGTCTTGAAGGTGAGCCATATTAAATGAAAGCGACTACATGTACATGAGGGGGGTAATTAGTGTAAAGAAAACTTGAAGAAACAAAGTGGGGGTTAGAAGATTGGATCCAGAGTCCATTCAAAAATAACCTTTGACAAATAATACATCATTTTTTACTAAAACAAAAGGCAAGTAATTAAAGATGTAAGTGAAATGGACATTTAAAACCTGCGAGAAAGACTTCTGCAAGTAACTTAAAAAATAGATGATTTTAGAAATGCGTTTTAATTAAATTCATTTTTATTCTTTGCTTTGTGTTACTATTGATATTTCTTTGTATATTTGCCATTTTTTGTATGTTAATCTAAATCATTTACCACAAATTTCTCATTGTATTTGTTTTGAAGTTTTGTTTCTGCAGGGTCACAATTCTAAGTGAATAAATACATTTTGAAATATAAAAAAGACCCAATCACTAAGTATTCATGACAAATAGTATGTTTATTAGCTCAGTTGTATAATTTTTACACAATCAAAGAAGCTCTGAAATTTCTGTGTTCTAGGATACCATATTTTTCCTGTAATCACATACCTTGTGTTCTTCTATTAGAGACTCATTTATCATTTTCTGCCATGAAAAAAAAAAAAAGGTTTATGATACCATAAAATAACAATAGATAAAAGGTAGGCAGCTCTTGAATCTGGAATATTATTGAGATTTAAACCTCATAGCTTTGCTTTCATATTCTTCTTCGGACTTGTTGGTGGATAGCTTTCTCATGCACGCATGAAGAGGACCTAGTACAGTTATCAGTATCAATGGGGTGTATATTTATGTACCCACATTTCCCTTGGAAATCCAGGCTTAGTTCTGATAAACCCCTGAGGAATTTAGAAAACACTGGCCATATTCACTGTGTTCAAATTAAATAGCATTACTTAAGAACACACTATGTGAAATTCATTATACCAGGTGCTATGGGGAACTCAAGGAAGTAAAGTTCTTTCAAAAGAACTCATACATTTATAGTAGAAAAGAGAAAGATATGTAAATAAGAGATAAGTTTCACAAAGTGCGATAATTATTTATGAACGTGAAAAAAATGCCTGCATAAAGAAGAAGAGAATGATCTGGATGAAAAATTATAGCAATAGCACAAAAAATAGAACATAAGATCTGGTTATAAAATTATGTTTAAGTACAGATCAAAATGATAAAAATCACTCAGCTATGCACGTACAGCTACCATTGGAGGAGGGATATTTTACTTGTAAACACACTACATTAGATATAAAAGTCAGCCAAAATTATTCGTGAAGTTTAGAATATTATACATGAATGTGCATATGTGTGTGCTTGTGTGTATAGCATGTATATCTAATGGGAAAACCAGCCTCACTAAACAACAGAAAAAGATAACCTGAAAAAAATTAAAATAATCAGGCATCAAAATTATCAAAATTTTGAAATATTAAATAAGATTGGCATAGAGTGATGTAACAGCTTACATATATATATATTTATTTATGTACAAAAATATTTTTTGTCATAGTTGTCTAATGCAGTGTTTCTGGATAGCAATTTAACAATATATTTGCCCCCTTCTGCCCTTTTCTGCCTCCACTCTCCCAGCCTCTTCCCTCTGGTAACCACTAAATTGTTGTGTCTGTGTCTATGAGTTTTTATTTATTCATCTCATTCATTTGTTACTTATAGTTTTATATCCCACATTGAGTGAAATCATATGGTTTTCAATTTTTTCTGATTTATTTCACTTAGCCTAATTATCTGAAGCTCCATCCATGTATTCAAGAGAATACTACACTACAAAAAAAAAAATACTTTTCTTAATTCATTTTATCACTTATTCAACTCTGTGCGTGCCAGTTCGAAACAGATATATCATTGAACAAAAATGAGAAAAATCTTTGCTTCAAGAGGATTTGAGCCAGCTAGAAATGAACATATAGAAGATATGGCATGTAAAAAGGTGACAAGTGCTATAAAAAAAATAGAGCAGGGTAAGGGTAAGAAGGACTAAGAGTACAGTGGAGGGCTTCTGGGGGAGAAACTGATACATATGATGCAATTTTAAATAGGACCGTCAGGTAGAGTCTCGTTATGAAGGTGACAAATGAATAAATACTGGAAGGGAAGTAGTTAACCATGGTTATATCTGAGAGAAGAACAATGCATGCAGAGGGAACATAAATACAAGGTGTCTGCACTGGGGCAAGTGTGGTGTGACAAAAAAAGAAAGACACAAAGGTCAGAACAGTTTAACTGAGAAACCATTTCCACACTTTGGTGGTAGAAGTGGTCTCTGTAACACACCCAGCCATGCAGAGGAAGGCCACACATCGGTCTCCTAGGAAAGAAAATATTTATTACTCAGAGCCCACAGAACCTCACAAACAAGGCCTTATTGCTTTATAGTTTTTTCCCCTCAAAAGAATAAGGATGTCTTTAAGAATTATTATCAAATCAAAATTATTTCACTTCCAAATTACCTTGTTTTTCATTTAATTCTTATAAAGCCTTAAAGAGATACTCACTCTGGTTTCGGAGCATTCTAGGGTTTCTGTACAGAGCAACAAAACTTAACATTAGATGAGAATACATATTACATGATATTTTTTACTATTTCAAGAGTCATAGTAATAATAATAATCAAGTGGGAAAATATATAAATAATTTTAGTCCACTTCCCTTCCCTACTGAATTAGTTTCATTTCTGGCTGAAATAATCAATTGCTTACAAACTAACCTTTTAAAATACACAAGCTTGTGATTATAGGCAACAATATTGTATTATAAACTCAAATTTGCTACAATCTTAATTTTTCTCAACATACAAAAAAAAAATTGTGTGATGTGATAAAGGCCTTAATAACAATATGGTAGTAATCCTCTTGCAAAATATAAATGTATCAAACCAAAATGTTGTATACCTCAAACATATGTCAATCTTATTTCAATTAAAAATTTTTAAAAAACAGTCTTTGAATATGACCAGTCACTAAAGAACTTTCACGTTTAATTGTTTAAAAAGTTTTAATACCTAACAAGAAAAAAATTAACATTTTAATGCAAGGCCTTTGTAAATATTTACTTATCATAAACAGACATATTACAATTTAATTAGCATAAAATAAACTTACAGATTACTCTAATATTTTAAACTCTCCTTAGGAGGCATTTAGAAACTGTGAAATGATTATTGCTTTTCAGATATTTAAGTTATTTCATTTTAATGCTCCCTGAACCTCTTGCACAAAAAAAAAAAATGGAGAATCTTGAAACAGCAAAAGAGAAATAATGCATCATACATAAGGGATTATCAATAAGATTGCCAGGTAATTTATCATCATAAGCCTTGATGGCCAGAAAGCATTGGGATAACATATTTAAAAGGCTAAATGAAAACTGCAGAAAGCCTATTTCTTTTGTTACTTAGTACATGGATATTTTGCTAAGTTTTATGGTTAAATGTTAAAGGTAAAAAACAGAACAAAACAAAACTGTTTTTTCCCCTGAACCTGAAAATCCAGTACAAAAAAACTAATCAGGAAGCCATAGGTTTTATGAGGAAAGCATATCAAAATTCCTTTTGTGTTGGCTTCTTCACTTTTTTGTGTTTTTAACATATTCTTAGTCACTTATACGGTCTCAAGCTATCTATAAATCATCTGCTATATTTTATTAAGCATAACAGAACAAAAATGTAAATCAGAAGAATTACGCATCTGGCTTTATTATCCTTCAAAAAAAAGAAGAAATTTACTCACTCTTGGTTAAACAAAAGCTGAGGGAGTTTGTTAACATAAGCACTTATCTACAAGAAATGCTAAAGAGAGTATTCAAATGGGAGAAAATATTTGCAAATCAATATTTGATAAAAGTTTATTACCCAAAATATACAAAGTACTCCTACAACTCAGCAACAAAAGCAATCCAATTTGAAAATAAGCAAAGGACTTAAATATTCATTTTCTAAAGAACATACTAAATTGCCAGTAAGCACATAATATGATGGTCAACATCAATAGTCATTAGAGAAATGCAATTCAAAACTACAGTGAGATATTACTTCACCCCCATTAGGATGGCTATTATTAAAATTAAATTAAAATAAAATCATAAAATAAAATGAAATAAAAGTTGTCCAAAATGTGCTAAAATTGGACCTCTTCTGCATAGTGCTAGGAATGTAAAATGGTGAAGCTACTATAAAAAATAATTTATTTTTAAATAGTAAGGGAGCACCCACAGAGGTAACAAGGGGGAAAAACACAGATTTACATTGTTCAACAAAATATTAAATATTCCCTAAAACATCTGCATAGAAAATATTTTGACCCACCCTCACTCTGATCTATTCCTGTTTTCACCTGTAGAACAAAGTTAACATTAGATATTAATTAACATAGACTCAAAGGTCAATTCTTTCCTGCAACCATTGAAATCCCTCCCAACTTTCTACATAGCTTGCCCAGAGCAAATTCAACTTTACTCCTTTTTGCTTACTAGCATGACAGAAGAGACTAACAGCATACAGACACACTGGCTGATAATACCTGTGTCTATGCCTTGGGATTTCACCAGTTGGAGGATAAGCTTCATCAAGAACACAGCTGGTATGCACTGGCTCTGCTGGCCTTTTGCCTCTTTGAGACTGGCCCTCAGAGAGATCATATCAGACGAAAGATGGCCAATGATCATATGACATTAGATATTCTCATACAAAGTTTCCATTCGTGTCAGTATTATATTTACTCCAATACTCTTGTGTCAGACAAGAATCATAGAAAACTAAAGTTGCTGGTTTGTGGACATTTTGTGGATCAATTCAAACCCGAGCTTTAGTAGTTTTTATAAAGCTTGAAAAAAAATGTTCATTTCATAATCTCATAAGATTAGCAAATAGTTAACAACAAAATTTTTAATTACAAAAATCAAAAGGAAAATCTTCATATTCTACCTGGCATAATTCATATCTTTTTTTCTTTTTACATAATGAATGTAAACTCCCAATTGTTATATATATGGTAAAAATAGATAAACATGAAAATACGCAGAAACATTAACCTATAATATTACAAACATCCTAAGGATATCCAGATTGTTTGATAGGTTACATTAAATATAAATACATATGGTATTGAGTTGACTGATTTGAATGATAGCAAATTTCTACAGTGTTCTCTTTAAATTGTTTGAAGAAACAAATTTCTCTTTAATAAAAATTAAGAGAAACAGAGATAGGCATAAGATACTGAATGGGGTTTTAATGTAGTCCTTTTACAGCATTAAAGTCAAATTATTTGTTTCATTCACTCGATGTAGTCAAAACCGCCAGAACGTTTTTTAAAAGTTATTATTTTGTGTTTGAGATTAGATTCTCCAGCTTTTTTTTTTTTTTTTTTTTCCTGTAAGAAGCCTTTGCTTATTTTATTTCTTTGCTAGGATCTTACTAATTATTTTCAGGGAGAAAGGTTCTGTCATAAATAATGACAAAAGCATTTTTAAAACTCTCCATGCAATAAGACTTTCTCTTAAAGACAAACATTAGCTTTTAGGTATGCCTATGAGCTATCATCTTCCAGGCATCTCAACCTTTTGTCAAATTCTCCAATTTCAAAATGTGTCATTTAACAGAAATATATTTGACAACTATTTTTTTGCTATGAAATAATATATATTTTATTGATAAAGTATAATTAAGACAGTAACTTGATTTCAAACGTGTATTCAGAAGTGACTAAGTAGGATTTTCTAAACTGCCAGTGAAGGGGTGTCCAAAAATCTATAATTTTGAAAAAAAAAAAAAATATATATATATATATATATATAAATATATATAAAGAGATAAACTGATACATACATATTTCTAAAAATTAGGCAAACCACCAATGAAAAGCATTTATCAACAATTTTCATTTTGGGTACTTTTTAAATAAGTTTCCAGGTTTATCGTAATTAAAACACATATAGTAGCTTCTAGAAAATCTAGCAAACTATATAACTTTGAGTATTTTATCAAAAGTGTCTACAAGTAATATAAAGTATTCTTTTCAAGGTTTTTTTTTTATTTTCTCTTAATTTTCTAACTATTTTGAGTGAAATATGAGCCTAGTGTTAATTGGTTAATTATAAAGACATCTTTCCCCCAACCCTTTCCTGTCCTTGAAACACTCAAGCCATTTGTACCCAAAATATCAAATGTATTTTTAGTGCTTCTTACAATGTTTCTTATACCTCTTTTCTACTTCAACTTTTATTTATTCTTTAAGATCCCAGTAAAATATCACTCGTTTCATTTTTTTCTATTTAGCAAGCTTAATCATTTCCAAAGGGGAAAAAAAAAACTAAAAAACATTGAGTGAAAGAATAAGGTAGTAGAAACCAAGATTTAATCCTAAAATGAAATAAATGAATTAAGTAAACAAAATGTAAGACTGAAAGAAACAGAAAAGAGAGATGCTAATGATAACATAGCTAAAGAGAACAAAGCAGAATGATAGTGGGGTATGGCTAAATTAGTGTGAACTTTATTATAAAAAAAGATACAATGCATAAAATTTTGAAATAATTCTCCAAAAACAAAGTCCAAAAAAAAAATAGGCTTTCTATTTTTATTTTTTTATTTTATGTATTTATATATTATTGTCACCTATTTGATTTTTTAATCTTAAAGCTTAGTTAAAAAATTAAGTAAGTGTGGAGAAATTATAAAGTCCAAATTTCTTGGTTATATTGGAATATAACAAATAGGGACAAATGGTTTAATTTGGAAATATATAAGCATTTGTGAGAACAAGAAATGACAGAGATGAAGATAGTTTATTTCCAATCCTTAGAATATGCATAATTTTCATTTAATAACTAACATATTGGTATCTTAAATCTCATATTATTCAAGAGCATTTCTGTTGCAGTTTTGCCTTTAGTAACTAAAGATTTAGGCCTTGATTTGCCTTTTCTGACTGCTGTCTCTATTGGCATTTTTCTTACCTTGGCTTTTAAATCAAAAGTCTTAGGTCACTAAAGCAGTTGGCAGAAACAGAGCCATAATTTAAAAAGGGTGTTTCTTCTCACACTTCACATTTTTGCTGTTTCACCATCAAATATTATTTCAAAAAATTAGAAATAATACCAAGTGGAATTATGTTTTATATAGGAAATGCCAAAATAGATTCTCCTGCTTAATTGTAACCTATTTAAAATGTTATTTGGTTGAAGTAGCAATGCAAAAAAGACCTTTCAAAAATTTTGAGTTATCCAAAAATGTAAAAGATACTGAGTTCACTGTCACTTGAGATGTTTTATTAGAATTGAAATGGCAATAATTTAAAAATCTTATAGAAGGGACACTGACATTATTAATGGTGGTTTTCATTCATGATATTCAAATTTTTATTATAGGGAGGAGAAAGCTCTCTTTCAACCTATTTTGTAAGAATAAAATAAAATAGTTGTAAATTATAGAATTACGTGAGAATTAATATTAAGTAGATCTAGCTATCAGAGTAGATTTTAAAGAGCTCTTAGTAAGATGGTTCTTTGAGATCAATGAAAGTAATAAACCTCTAGCGATGCTGACCATGAAAAGTAGAAAGACCCAAATCACCAAAATTCAAGAATATGATTACATCACTACACATTCTACAGAAATTGAAAAAAGAGAGAATATTATCAACAATTTTATACAATAAATTTGACAACTTAAATGAGATGGGCAAAATTTTTAAAAGTCACAAAGGTCACTCAAAAAATAGACATCTGAATAAACCCTATCTATATTAAAGAAATTGATATTGTAGATAAAAACTTCTCCACAAAAACAAAACAAAAACAACAGAGAATAAACTCCAAAAATTCTACTGGACGTTAAAGAAAAAAGTATTACTAATTCTACACAAATTCTTCCAAAAAATTTTAAAAGGAAGTGCTTCTCAACTCATTCTTTGACTAACTTCAGCTACACTCTTTGTACCCGTTAGAATGGTTACTATTTAAAAATTTTAAAACAAAAACAATCAAAAACATAAAAGTATTGACAGGATGTGGAAAACTGGAATCTTTGTGCACTGTTGGTGGGAATATATAATGATGTAGTCATTCAAGCACCTTAATAACTAAATCCTAAAATCTTCTAGGAAGCATTTTCTCTAATCATTAAAATTTAAAAAAAAAAAGAAAAACCAACAAATATAAAAAATATAAAGAATATAAAACATTCACAGAAAAATAGGTGACAATAAGCAACAGAAAAAATGTTCAGTCTCACAGATAATAGTGAAAATATTAGTTAAAAAAATAAAAGAACATTTGTGCCTATTAAAAATTTGATATAAAATATCACTAAGGGTTTGAAAAAAATAGGTATATGAAAGCATTGTAGATGTAGTACTAATTGAAAGCACTTGTAGAAGATAAAGAGTTATTTATATTTCAAGATTTAGAAGTTGTATTCTATTTGACATAGCAGTTTCTCTATAGAGATAAAAATCAAAAAGATAAATCTCGACATTTATCTTTATAGAAATATTCAAATATGTTCACGGAGATACATTCATAAAGAAGGTTCATGCAGCATTATTTGTAGTAAATCTCAGGGAAAAAATGAAAATATACTAACTGTTAACAGTGTATACTGGAAGTGGGAATTAGAAGGGGTTATAGAGTCAGTTTTTATTCAATGTGTTTCTATATTATTTTTAACTATTAATTCTTTCATTAATTGTAAAGTTTTTTGAAACCTAAAAGTGGTCAAATGAAAGTCACATAAATGATGTGCATTCCATTGGAAGGTATTTTGATACCAGAAAAAAAAAATGTATGCTAATCATCAGGTCATAGTCCATCTTGATTTCAGAATGTGCAATTTCTGAACATCAATTCAAAATAACTCAAATGTATTCGCCATTTCTTCACAAAGTACATAAGGGATACAATATGTTGAAAGGAAATTCAGCTAACATAGAGGGAAAAGGAATACTATTAATAGTTTCTGAATGATATTTATTTTTTCATTAAAATAAATTCCACTTGAAATCAAGGTAAAGACGCCACCTGTCGACCACCTTCCCATGCAGATGAAAATTCTGACACTCAGAAAATCTACATCAAATTACAAGTCCTCTTATGCATGTCATTAACTTCACAACTAGAGCAATGTCAGGAACACAGAGCATTTTCCTGCATCCTTCAGGTAAAAAGTAGCTGAACAAAATTGTTCATTACTTCATTTATCTTCACCCAATGAGGTCAAAATTACCATAAATCTCATAAATAAATAAAAATTGCTTGGTATAGGAAGTGGCGACTACTTTGGTTGCTGTGGTATATATTCAAGTGTTGTTAATATGTGACCCCTGTAGAACTCTCTTAATGAGGGAGAAAAAGAAAAACTGGGCCTAATGATCAGATAAAACTTATAGTTTCAGTAAACTGCCACAGACAAGAATGGAGTTAGATATTTAGCTATTTCTCTGTTTACTCAAACACACATTTCTAGAGCACCATCATACATCAAGGCTCTGAAATACAGATACAGAGAAAATTATTTTTGTCCTAAAGGGGTTCACATTCTAGGGAGACGACACCTTCATAGGACACAGAAGGGTGGCTTCTAAATCAGACAAGGGGCAAAGAGTTTGTCAGGAAAAGCTGTTTGGATGAGGTAATGGTGAGGCTGAATGTTAAAGAAGATACACACATTTTGTGAGGAGGGATAGATTTCTAGAAGTAGAATCATTAGATCAAAAAGTACTACTTTTCTTAATACTACCAATAATACCTTGCTAAATTTATTGGCAGTAATGGCATACTAACATTCCCTCATAAAGTAGCAGTTTATAGGAATATATTCACTACTTTATTCTTACCATAAAGATTTACTTTTAATCTTGATTTTAGAGCTTGTTTTGTTGTTTTGTGTGTCGGTGCCATCTGGTGGCCATACAAAATTTAAGCTGCAATTAAAGAGCCTAGCTAACTCCTCCCCCACCCCAAAGGATATAGTACACTGGTTAGACATTTATAGAGTTTATAAAACAATCCCCCTTATTATTCTTTTTCTCCTCTGGCTCTCTACCGAGAACTATTTTCATATTGAAAACAATTATAAATGCTGATGTAAAAAAAATAAAATTTGAATAAATTTATGAACTGGCAAGAAGCATATTCGTAGCTCAGGCTGAGTGTTAAATGAAGAAACCTAGGAGGATAATAAAGCACTGAAGCCAGTTTTTCCCTTAATTGATATAATAGGCTGAATAAAGAATCCTACCCATGATTCCAAATAGAAGACAAGCTACATAGAGTTGTGAGGCCAAAAGGATATATCTTTGCCATAAATCACCCAAGAACTGTCTTAAACCTTAGATTGAAGGAGAAGAGAATAGCAATCCCATCTAAGAATCCAAAATCACAAACCATCCTTCATAAAATGTGTATATGCTGTTTTATTTTAAAATGTTCAAATATGCTACAGGAAAATAAGAGAAACAAGCAAATCAGAAAAATAAATGAAACTAGGTAGCTTGTGAGGCATCTGCAGAAAGCATGAGATAGTAAGTATGGATAAGTAAATTAGTAACCAGGAGTCATGGTTAGTACAGATACAGTAAGTTGAGCACCTGTGTGCTTAATATAGAAAAGGAAGAACCAAGTCGACACTAAATATCATACATAAAACACATATGATACACACAAATAACCAACATTCATGAGGTCCTAAGTTTGCTACCTCTTGGTGATACTCATTTTGGCCTTCTGCCCAAGAAACACAAATAAAATCCTGAGACCAGGCTTATATGCCCCCCTGCATCTTCATAATAGAGAAAAATATATGTGCTGGCCACAAGAACCTTCTGTCTGTTGTCCCCCTTACTCAAACTTCAGGTGCCGCTCCTCCTGTCCTAGGCTGAACTGAAGGATGTCTGGAATAACCAACCCCCAGCTCTGCAGCAAAGATGGTCTGCTTACTCCTGGGAAGAGTAAACTCACCTAGCCAGATTCTCATCTCCACGGATATGTCCTAAAGCCTTAGGCCGCTGAGCGATATTTCCTGGCTCTTGCAGTGAAAACCCAAGACTCTTCTTGTTCGAGGTTTCCTCTTCCCCTAATTAGCTACCTCCTTTGTCCTCATGATCTTTACTGCTTTAGAGTTAGAATCCTCTAAATTGTCCTAACTGGCCTCTAGCAGTCAATCGAATAGTAACCATCTTTCCTCCAACATCTAAGTAGCTAAATGAGAGGGCCACCTCAGGAAATAAGCCAATGTTTACATGAAAACCTGCATTTATTTATAGTAGCTTTACTCATAATTGCCAAAATTCGGAAGTAATCAAAATATTCTTTATATGTGAATGGATAAATTAAACCGTGGTCCATCCAGACATAGAATATTATTCAGCGCTAAAAAGAAATGAACTTCCAAGCCAATAAAACCATGGAGGAAACTTTAATGTATATAGTAAATGAAAAAAAGTCCATCTGGAAAGGCTATATACTATGATTCCTACTAAATGACACGTTGGAAAAGACAATAAAAAGATCAGTGATTCCCAGGGGTTGGGTAGGGAGAAGCGGTGGCACACAAGGACTTTTTAGGACAGTGAAAATACTCTATGTGATACTATAATGTTGGACACATGTTTCCCAAACCCATAAAACATTCACCACCAAGAGCAAACCCTAAGGTAAACAATGGGCTTTGAGTGGTCTTGTAACAAATGTACCACTCTGGTGGAGGATGTTGATAATGAGGGAGACTAACTCAAGTGTGGGGGCAAGGGTATGTGGAAAATCTCTGTACCTTCCTCCCAATTTTGCTATGAACCTAAAACTGCTCTAATAGTCTTTTTAAAAATCGTATGGATCAGTGGCTCAACTTACAGCACAACCCATGTTCACAGATCTCACACATTTCAAATCCAAGTAGTCTAACGATAGGTCATATAAAATAATCTCAGCTATTATTTATAGTCATATAAAAATGTCCACATGAATAGACTCAGCCTGATAATCAATGAAATGTCTGCCTGTACTCTATAAAAAGCAGAGGCATAAAATCCAGAAACTCAAAATATAATTATATAAATCAAATAGAATGGTAGAGCCTGGCAGAACATCTTGTTTCTCACCAGTCCTCTTTGCTGTGCTGTATTTATTGCTTTGGTTGAGCAGGGTTAAAGTACTCTACTCAGATTATACCTGAGAAATCAGGATTACAATTGGGCCAGCACAATTCATGGTAACTGAAAGGTTTTTATAGCAACAGAAATGAGTATCTTCTATCTCAGATTAAATTACAAAGACAAATAATCTCAAGGCATTAAGTACAAAAGACAACTGGTTCAATAAACATTACAAAGCACCTACTATATGGAAAAGACTGTGCTAGGTGCAGGGTAGTGGCACTCCATCCTATGAAATGGCAAAAGGAGGGATAGGCACTGAACCACTAGGAATATGTTTGGTTATTGCAAGAGGTCTCTTTTACATGAGATGTGGGAGCAGGGACATGTATCTGCTGACCTAAGTGCTATACATGTCTAGTTTCTCATAAAACTAGTGCTGCACAAAATTTTAATTTCTAATGATCATTGCCCACCAGCAGGTAGCAACCAAGAGCCATTACTAACAAGGTATAAGAAAATCAGAGACAATATAAAATATTTATCCTAATGTCCTACTCTCTAATCTTAGTTTGAATGAGAAACTTAGTAGATAGTAGGAATGAAGTGTTATAAGTAAACCAGCACTAGAGGAAAGTTAGAGAATGAGGACAAAGAGATAATGTTAGATTTTTTTAAACTAGGAATTTTTTCTCCCCAACCTTTCTCAGTCTTAAGTGTATTATCTTATTCAACAGGACCCACAGAATAAAAATTGTTTTGAGGAGCAATCAAATATTGTGGGCCCACAGGAGATTCAAAAAGGGATTCTCTCTTCCTTTCTCCTTGAGGTTAACATCTAATTGTAAGAGAATTATAACATGATTTGATACTGAACATCCATTTTCACGAAAGGGACCTAAGGTGACAACAGCGTAGTCTTACAGGGTAATCAGGTGACTTTCCAGGGTGACCCTGAAGAGGATGGCCATGCATTTTTTTTTTTAGGCGAGGCAACCCTTGGTTGACCTCACAGATTACAAAGATCTTACAATCCCTTATTTTTTTATATATATTTCTACACCTACAGCCCCTGGTCTTCTTAGGTGGTCTTCCATCCAAGTACTAACCATACCTGACCCTGCTTAGCTTCTGAGATCAGACAGGTTCAGGCTTGTTCAGGGTAGCAGGCCATGCATTTTCATGCAATGTAATGGACCAGATAATACTTCACTGAAAACAAGCTACCAAGCCAGACTAGAGCTACACTGTCTAAAGGTAGTGACAAGCCACACGTTACTATCTAAATTTAATCAAAATTAAATAGCACTTTTAAAAAAATTGCTCTATTGGCACGATTTACACAAGTTATTTCACCCTTAAGTGGAAAACCAACAACACATGATCTATTGTAAAACTTATGACAATATTAGAATCTAGATTAACATATGTTCATTGTATAATTCTTTCAGTTTGCTATGTTTAAAATTTTTCATGTTAAAAAAATTTTTCTAATTAAACAGTACTATAAATTCAGTTATATAAGCTACATATCAAGTACTCTGTAGCCACATGTAGTAGCCAGTGGCTACCTACTAGATTACACAGATAAAGAACATTTTTATTATCTCAGAGAAGTTTACTAAACAGAGCTACTGTAAGCCTTCAGAGGTCAGTTCTTTTACCCTAAGGTGAGTATCGACTGGTCTCTGGGCAAGTGGATTATGACTACCAGAACTGCACTTTTAGACGAAGAAGTAAGATACCAGGGCATGGTTACTGACAGACATAACGAAAAGTCAAAGCTATCAAAAAGAAGCTGAAGGGAACTGGGAAATAATAGCGAGGACCTGTGTTCATCAGGAGTTAAAATATAAATATATAGATTTACTCACACAAACATATACACATTTAAGTCTAAATTTTAAATAAATTTTAAGCTGAAAACTGATTTAGTTCCCACAGATATACAAAATATGTATTTGTGAAACAAGAGCACAGTAACAGATATGCCTGACTTGGGATACTGACTTTACCTTTGAAACCCTTAAGGAAATCACTGCTTATACCAAAAATAAAATGTAAATAATCTCTGAGAAGTTTATGTTAAATGTAAAAAATCCAGAATCTTCTGTAAATAACCTCTATAAGCACCAAAAAATAAAATCCTATCAGATATAGAAGAAATAAGAAAAGATCTACAATTACCTTTAATGGATGGGAATCCTGTTACTTATTTCTACCTGAAAGAATTTCTGCCATATCATGTACCTATTAGAACAATTTTTTATTATCTTTAAAGTGAATAAGAGACATAGGCTCCTGAAAAAGAAATTCTCGATCCAGGCTTTGATAAGTTTATTAGAGCAAAATTTTAACTGAAAGTGGTTTTTATTTACAAAATTTAATGTGTGTAGAAACTGTCCAACCCACTTGGACACAAATGAAGATAACCATTAAGCCTGTTAATGTATTTTCTTATTTCAGCTTGCATACAAAAAATTTCTGCTTCACATTCATAAAAATCCCAAAATTGTAAATGACAAATAAATCCTCCCTTACCCAACCCTTAATTAAATATAAAAACAGCTTCAAAAAACATACATTTTAGATTGGTTTAATCTTGAAATGTAATCCAATAAGACTAAAAACTAAACATTTCAGGTCCTGTACCAAATAGTAAAATACTCGAAGGCCTTCAGGATCCCTAAAATTTAAAAAAGTAAAAGTTATTTTTTTGATCCTAGCATAAAACAACATAATTTTACAAATAATTCCTAAAACAAAAACAAAAACCTAAAACAATTAAGTTAAAGGAATTCAGGAGAAAGGTTTGCCTAAAACTAAAATGAACATACTGAACAATTACCATCTCTTTCTTTTCTGAAAGAGATAAAATTTTCTTCACCAGTATTCATTTCATACTTAAAGTGTTTATTTGCTTATAAAATAGCTATGTATCACAAAATGTATAAAGCAGATAAAATTATAAAGACAGAAAAAATAATGCTTATAATAGTCACTCCTCACAGAATAGCTACAAATATTTTGCTGGGTTGTTTGTTTGTTTGTTTCTTTTTTTTTTTGATAACTAAAATCATTCCTTGTGTCCTTTTTAACATTACTTTTTCCATTACATTTTTTTAAAAATTCATATATAATTTTTAGCTAATTTAACAATTATATATTTGGATATTTTCCCAATTGTAAATAAGAATTCAGTGACCATCTTTATGAATAATAGAGGTTTTTCATTATTTGAGAATATTTCCACAGAATAGACACTCAGAAATGAAATTACTAGGACAAAGATGAGTGAAAAATATTAACGGCTTTTGAAGTATATTATCAAATTGTTTTCCAAAAAAACACTGTCATTGTACCAATTTATAATCCCAGTAGGCTATGACTACCACATTCTCATTATGGAAAAATTGATAGTTTAAAAGTATCTGGTCAGTCTGTATGAACATAGCCTTTTGTATTTAATATAGTTACTATGCACTTCTTCCTTCCTCCTTTCCTCCAATAGATATTCAAAGGGCATCTATTATATTCCAGATTCTGTGCTAATTTTGGAGACTATGTTCAAACCAGTAAAGCAAACAAATAAGTTATTACAATTCAGAGTGATAGGAATAAGAGCACTACGAGGACTTTTTAAAGGGAAAGAATGGAGAGAAATAATTGGAGGAAGAAAGATTTTTCAAAGAGAGACAATAATATGAGCTAGAGGGACACAGAACTTGAGAAGACATAAGTAGCTAAAGCCATTACGCTATACTATATTGTTTCCATTTATCTGAAATATTAAACCCAAGGAGGAAAATGATGTGATATGGGGCTAATAAGGCTTACATCCAATAGGATGTCTTTTAAATTTGTAACACTGTGTCCAGATTTTTACAAAAAAGTAACTAATAATACTTGAGCATTACTATACATAGTTGTCAGATCAAGATTTTTTGTTTTTTTGAAATCAGTAAAATACACTATCTTCTTTGCTAAGAAGTCTTTAATGACATAAAAATCAAAATTACATTTGTATAGCAAACTGGTTACAGTTCCAAAATGAACCTAATAAATTTTATCACTTTAGTAAAAAAGCTTTAACATACTCACTTTGACTGATTTACATCAATAAGAGAACCTATTTTTGATGTGGTAAAAGAAATGTGTTCATCTCCAATTACAATTTCGAGTTCCTGAAAAAAAATAAAATAAAGATATATAGTTAACATAAAAATCCCTCTCAGAGGGATTCTTGCTACCAAGAGGTCTTTTTAGCTGCAAGTTTTCTAGCAGTCATAGAGACGATGGGGGGGAAAAAAAGCAAAAAAAGCCTTGATCTGTTAGACATAAACTGTGTCTATAAAAGAAAAAATAAAAACCTCAGCACCTGCTCAGGAGTTCCCAATGTTAAGACCAATCAACACTGCTCTCCAGAGATCTCATAAAGAGCATGCTATAAAAATGAATGACATACTGGAGTGACACATAAATGCTTCTTGTAACGTCAATAAAAACTGAAGGCATCACTTTAAAGCACAATGGTGTAATAATATGGGTATAAGCCTATTTTTAATATGATAAATATAAACATAATTACCTTACCAAGCTCTAAAATAAAATGCATAATATTATTAATAGCACCACCAAAGATTTTACAAACATTAGCTGTAGCCCCTAAAATGCACTTCTCAGGTAGGTTTTATTAACCTACTTTTACAACTGTGAGATCCAAGACTCAGAAAGCACTGGGAAAAACTTGCTGATATTTATAACCACCAATAAGTGATAGTGCTGATATTTGAATCCTGGGCTATGAGAATGAAAGACTACATCTTGACTTCATAAAACAATGAAATTAAGAACTAGTATAACAAACACAAAATAATATAGATGTTCCTATTAGGCCATAATTATTGTATATTTTTCTCTACATTTTATCTGCAAACCTAAAACCAACAATTAAGTGGCTATGTCTGTGGTGATTTCTCAAGTTAAATATCAGATGTGATTAGACCTCATAGTTATATAACTGATCAGAAGGCCTAATTATGCAGTTTATGGAGAATTAACTAAGGTTCTCAAATGATCACAAAATCTTTTACTTAAGACCAAGCAATTTCTGGAGCATGCCTAATCCTCCCCAATATCTGAAACACGTGACCATATCAAGGGAGAAGATGAAAATATTGGGCTCACTATGATTTTAAAAGAGATCAATGGTCTACTGCTGTTGTTTGTTTTTTAAAAAGTATTTATGTGTATAGGCATAAAACAAATTGAGACCTAAATTTACTTTTTAAAAGGGCTGACAATGCATAAATAGTTAACTATTACCTTTGCTCTCCTAAATGATGTTTCTTTAAATAGAAGAGTTAAGTTACTGCTACACAGTGTCAACATCTGTTAAGACTTCTCCACATTCTCTTCTAGTCAAAGAAAATGTTACCAAGTACAATCCTGGGAACACACAAAAGTGAAATTAAATGTTTCTTCTTCTAGGGATATCTCATTTCTCCAAGAGTCGAAAAACCCAGTTGAGAAATCAGTCTTCCTACAGAGTGAAATTAGGCCTTGAGACCTCTTCAGAAGCCCTTTAGGAAACATCAGTTACTCTGAAGGGAATATGAGAGGCAAAGGCAGTGGTCAGTTTGAACAAAGAAACCAATCAGATCCCTCTTTGGGGCATAAAGATTCAAATAAGAGTTTTCGAAGTTATAAATTTGGAGAAAGTAAATTTTACATAGTAAATGAAAATCTAAGTCTTAAATTTAACAGCCGTCTGTTACTAGTATGGAAATTATTCATCGCAGTGTGAAAACATCCTAAGGTTGGCTGGGGTGACTACAGACTACAGAAAATGTCTAAATTTAGAGCTATGCATGAACTTTACTACGAGGAGGCAGTGCAGAAAATGTGGCTAATTAAAAATAAAATCAAAAGTGTTTATCAGGTATCTACTCAATGGAAAACTAAAAAATCAGTGAGGATCTATTCTAAATTAATAAGAAACAATTGTATTATCAATTTTTAATATTTATTCACGTAAAGAATCACTAAATACAAACCTGTCGGCCAACCCTATCAGGGGGAGGCCACAAGGCATCATCTTCTTTTGTAATTTCACTGTCATCAATAATTCTCTTCAGTTCTTCCATTACACTCTTGTGTACATATGCCTGAAAATAAGGTATAATAAAATTTCATAATGCCTCTACTTCCTTCACGACTCAAAAGAAAATAAAGTTATAAATCCTAAATATTTAAATAGAATATCACAGAAAATTTTAATACTGATTCCAAAGTACAAGAGAGAGAATAATTCATCCTTCTTAAGATTTTTCTTCACTCTCTTGCTTTTTCCTTTAATATGTATTTTTCTATCTTCACATTACTTAGCCCTCTTTTAAAATCTTGTATACTGCCTTGGTAAAATGGGACTCAAATATCTCCAAGTACTTAGTGGTAACAATGCAAAAGCTATGAGATGAACAGAGACAAATACAAGTACGCACTACAGTCATCGGAACTTTTTCTTTTCCCTAGCTTTTGAGCCTTTCATTTAAAATTCATACTGTAAATCATGATTATCATTTTAAACAGTGAAAAGAGTAAAAGGACAATTTAATTATAAAACAAATTAAATGATATGTTCAAATGTGGGACTACAAATTAATATATTCAGATTGCTTTTCTTACAGATACTAAAATTATAATTAATTTTAAAAAATTCCTTTTTAATCTATAAATTGGCTTTTTTTTTTAATATTACAGCCTTATATATACTTTCATAAGTTCAGTACAGATATGAGGGAAAAATGACTAAATGTAAAAAGTTAGACATTCAAAAAGAACTTACCTCTTTTCTGATCATGACATCATTTTTGTAATTACTATTGTTGGCATATCTAAGCTTTCCTGTGGGGATTGGAAAAAAATTCAATCTAAAACAGCAAAAACTGCTAAAAAAAATAAAGAAATGACATCATAAGCAATTTTAAAGATAAAGACCATTTTATAACTACTACAATTAAAATTTCTTCCCTCCTACCATAACATTAAGGCTAGACATGTAGACACTACACAATTTGCTGATAAATTAACTGCATTTGAAGCTAGTCAAAATTTTAAATATACCGTGCATTTGATATAATTTTTAAATATTCCATGCCTTCATTATACTGGGAAGGCCATTTTTAAGGCCCATTTGTTCTGAACTAAACAGGAAATCTGAAAAAGGAACAAATATTTCTTTTAAAGCTTATGTTTTATGTTTGTATTGGTACTAAGAGATTAACCGAAAGCATTTAATCTAATCAGTAAAACAAACATTAAAAATGGGTTTTATTCTTTTGAGAAAACAGAGTTAAGTACTTGTCCAGGGTCACAAAAGATTTAGATCTAGATTTACTTCCTTCCAATACTCATGCTTTCCCCATCACTCTAAAATGTCCTTTTATTTATTTTCCTTCCAATTAATATATGTATAATATAGCAATGCTAATATTTTTAAATTATGATTAAGAAGCATACAAATTATGTGCTGCTTCTGAATAAAAGTTGGCCCGTTTGTTAGCTGACCTATATTTAATTTTAACCCATCATGACTTTTGTGCTCCTTAACGCATGCCTCTCCTCATGGCTAGTCAGTCAGTTATCCAAGTACAGATGCAATGTGGTCCTGGACCTCTAAAATGATCGGTTAGCCTAACGAAGCGAACCCCTAACGAATCACTATTACTGAGGGAAGTATGTGGATAGTATGGTGGCAGATAAATGGATGGGAACTACTGTTTTGGCATGAAAATCCCCAGATAATATATTTAATTTATGTAACTGACTAAAAGTAATATAAACAAGCTGAAAACCATTCACCAGCAAAGGCATTGAGAACAGTATCATATAAGAAAGGAATAGATGAAGAATTCAGATAAGTTGGCTGCTTAGCTAAATTTAGAAGAGATCTGGGAGAACAAAGAAGAATAAGGTTTCTAAATAATTGCAGAGCTGTAGTTATCTTGAGTTCTGTCTGAAATGTCTGATACTCTTCCCCTTTCCTAATATGTAATCCTCCCCTAAGTTTTCTTTCATGCTCTTGCAGAACTTTGTACAAAACATGAACATAGAACTTAATATCCATACTGCTGTATGGTTAGTTTCATGTCTGTGGTGCCCATCAAGATATAACCCCTTGGGGAAAATTAACGTGTTCCTCATTATTGTACACTCGATTTTTGTATTTATGTGTTGCCTGGCACATAGTACACATTCAAAAAAGAAAAGTCTATGCAGTTGGACTGTTCTTGTTCCAAGAGTTCAATATACAAAACACTCTCAAAGAGAATCAGAGCTGTTAAAAGACAGAATTTGCTGCAGGCAGTTTTACCTCGCCTCCTGCTCATGCTGCTCTCACTGCGTTTTTCCTTCAAAGGCCAAATAATCACCATCATCGTCATCATGATCATCACCTGTTTCAAGACTCATCTCAACTGTGACCTTCTCTAGGAAGCTTACTCCACTCCCTCCTGTAGGACTAAGCACTCCCCTATTTTTTACTATTAATGCATTCTTTGGAGAACAGCTGTATGTAAGCACCGACAACACATCATTACACTCATTCTTGTCGGGCTCCCCCTTCGGAGCGGGCCTTGTCCGTTTTCCTAAACATGTTGCCTTTCATACAGCTCCAGAATGAATAAAATGAATGAGTGGGTAAATCCAAAAGTTACCGGCCACCGGAAGATTCTAAGCATCCACCGGACTACTGCATGATGAGGATGTTCTTTAAAACGTTCGAGTTTTAAGTCGATAAACTGGATGGCCTTTAACGTCCTTTTCAGATGAGCAGACTCTAGGATGCTGATTACCGTTGGTTGAACTTCCATCTGGCAGGCAGGATTAGCATGGCTGAATTACAGCCATTACTCACAAAACCAACGTATGCCCTTCTCTATTCTCAACCTCCTATTTACTTCGCCTCTAGCAGTGGCCTCAATCCCCAGCGCACACTTCAAGCCCCCACCCACCCGGGGGCTCGCTCCCTCCGACCGCTTCCCCAGGCCCAGCACCGCGCTAGGTGGCGGCGCGCCGGCCGCGGCCCCTCCGCTCACCGTCCGGCCGGAACTCGAACTCCAGAAACTCGTGTCCAAACTTGCCCTTGTGCCCTACGTAGTAGCGCAGGTAGAAATCGCTTGCCATCGCCATTTTTGACCCCCAGAAAGCCCCGCCGAAGCCCCGGCCAACGTGCTTCCGGGCGCCTGGCAGTGACGTCAGTCGCTCGGATAAATGCGTCACTGCAGGCGCGCCACCCCTGAGAGGCCTCCGGAGTCCCTGGAGAGTGCGGCCCGCATCCCCGAGGGGAGGTTGCGGCGACTGAAACTTCGCTTTCGCGTGTTATTGTCAAAATTAAGTAATTCATATCATATCAGCAAAGCACAGAAGTGTGAAGCTATGATAGCATTTTCCTGGGGTTGCAAGTCGCATGTACTTTTCGGGTCTCTCAAATCCTTGCGGCGTCCTGTGACGAGGGTGTGGCTTTGCACCCCTTTAGCTGGTAGGGTGAGTAAAGGTAAAGCACAAAATCGCCATAATCGGGAATACAACTTTTTTTTCTGCCAGATGCCCAACGCGGGGTTTTCGCCTTTGGACAGTGCTAGTTATCTGGCACCTTGAAGCTTGTCAATAATAGAGACAAAAGTTGAAAGAAGCCATTAGACGAGAAAGGTATGAATTTTGAAAGGCACGCTGAGTCTGAAAACCTCGATAATCACGATATAAAGAGTTCCTTTAAATAGTAAAACTAATTTCATTCAGTGAGGGTGAATTTGTAGTGGCCTGTGGAGTGTTGGCCACCCGACTTAAGGTCAAATGGTTTGGCCCACATTTCTTACCAGATAGAAACAAATTGGGGAAGGGAGGATTGCTTCCCCAATGGGTTTCAAAGGATGGGCTAAGACAGGGCAAGCTTTTACAGAAACCTGTTTTTCAAGTATTATTGATATCATTGATCGTCCTTTTACCAACGCACAGTTCATCCTGTCTGTCGACGACCTTTAACCTTCAGTAAGAGTTAGTAGAAAGAATGGCAGAAGGCCTGGGATTTATTCCCAACCTCTATCTAACCTTGGTTAAGTCATTGTCTCTAAGCCTGTTGGTTCATCAACCAAATAAATATACTGCAATCAACTTTGCCAAGCTCACAGAATTGTTGAGAAGATCAGATGAGATAAAGCATGTAAAATAAGATTTAAAATTTATATAGCATTATATAATCAGTTTTAACAGGCATTCCTATGTACCCCAAAATAGACACTTAATAAAAAGATACAGCTTTTTGTACTCGTGTCTAGAAAAGAAAGCAAATGTAGACAAATATTAGGAAGTGAACGCTATGAGAATTTTTTTTCCAATGCTGGTAGTACAACTGAGGAAGAAAGCCAATTTATTGGGGAATAGAGGAATTTGAAAGGGAAGTATCAGAGGCTAGGTGACTGGATGTACTATTTGAATTGGACCATGTGGAATAAGTTAAATATGGAATAAGTTAAGTATGTTCAGAGGGACAGAGAAGCCATTCTAGGCAGAAAATAGCCTGAGCAAAGGCATAATGATGTGATAATGCATGATTTGGGAAAGCCAAAAAATTCAGTACAGTTAGAACATGGGGTTCATGAAAGTGGAATAACTAGAAAGGCAGACTGGGCCAGGTGATATTAACAATTACATAACTGTCAATATAGGAGTCTACATTAACCATTGCATAATATAGAAAAATTATTCAATTTCTACTATAAGCTGCTATTATGGAAAATATATAAGAAACGTAAACCACCATCCCTTACCTTGAGGGTGACTAACCATTCCAGTTTGCCCAGGACTGAGGAGTTTCCTGTCATGTGAGATTTTCAGTTTTAAAACCTGGAAAGTCCCAGGCAAACTGTGATAAGTCGGTCACTATACTTACTACAAAAATTACACACAGAAATTTGACCATGGTATTCCACAGTATCTCTGAAAATACAGGCAATAATCCATTTAGTTTGGTTTTTTTTGTAGGGAGCCTCATACAAGATCTTTAGTTTCCCTAATTCATTTCCTTCGAATTTTTGGCACATGTGTTTATCTTCGTGCTTACCTGAATAGAACTACAAATACCAGAACTGTGACCATGTAAATAGAGCGTGTGGAATGCACACTGTTAAGATATTTATCTGTGGGTCAATTGCTGTCTTTATCCTATTTATAGGCTTCTGAGCTCTATAATCTGTTTCTAAAATAAATGTGAAGATAGTTACTTAATTCTTTATTTATTTAAGCAAAAGAAAAAAAAAAAAGCCAAAATGTGTATTTCTTGAATCATGATAAGGAATGCAAAGTGATATAAACATAGTGTTTTATGATTGGGGATGTTATGTAAAAGATGTGGAAATGTTGTGAATGACTTTTGAGCACTTGAAATATGGCTAGTGAGACTGAGGAACTGAATTTTTTATTTTAAAATGTTATTTGTTTGTATAAATTTAGATTTATATTTAAATGGCCATATGTGTCTAGTGGCTATGGTGTTGGAAAGTAAGTTTATATGAGACCCATTTTATACCTTTTCCTCGGGCTGGAAATACCAAAATTTGTAATTTAGAAATACCCACACAAATATGTATATAATGTCTTTTACTTTCTAAGCTAACCAAAAGCTCAGTTTCTTTTATCCAATGCCTAGCACAATGTCTAGAAAGTATTGTCCTTAACACTCAATTTTTTAAAAAATATTTAAGTAAATACATTTTATAAATTTGACTTAAATGGATAGCCAAGAAACAGCAATAAGATTTCATAGACTTTATCATTTTGTGCTAAGCCACTCAACCTGCCTTCTCTCTACTGCCACTCACCACCCATTTAAATTCTAACTAGTCACTGTGGTATTCCTCCACGTGCAAGAACCATTATTCAGTTGAATGGCTCATCATGACTACATCAGGATTCTAACTTCCACAAAATTTTCAACTGCCAGTCATCTTTCCTACTTAGATGTCCCTCCCAGATTACCCAGAATGAGTATTCTTTAAAATCACATGTTCAACTAAATTGTCATCATCATCACGATATTTTCAGTATTTTGAAACAGTAGGAAACTACTGTCATCATCCAGAAGCTCACACAAAAATGATGAATTCATCATTTTAGTCATGTGGTACTTGCACCATATCATCGTCTTCAAGCATGTCCTGCCACACAGTGTGACTCCCAAGCCAAGGTTTTGTTCCTGGCCACAGTAGATTTTAAATGAAAATGATGTGAAAGATTCCAGGATATAAAGGTGGGGAAAAAAAAAGAAACTCACATCTATTGAGCACATAATATGTGCCAGATACTATACAAATACATACTCTCATTCAGTCTTCACAACCCCATGAGATACCATCCCCATTTCATCCCTTTTCTGCCAATGTAGATTCAATACTGAATTTTTCTATTGACATTAACTTGCATCTATTTACTTTTATCCTCCTTATTATAAAGATTTTGGCAGTTGTATACCAGAAAAACCCACTTTCACTCAATAAATATTAATTTAATGAAAAACTTTCACAGTACATCAGTGAATGATTGAAAGTCAGAAGCTACCACCCTTCCTTTTTATATTACATCCTTTTATAGCCCTTGTTAAAGACCTTATAGCCTACTAAGCATTCTTGCTTGGTTTTCACATTCCCTATTTATTAAACAAACAGAATATATTCATTATTGACCTATCTGACTCTCTAGGCTCAGTCTTCTTAGTCTTACAGGGACGCAGAAGCTAGCCTATGAACAATACATGTTCCTAATCATAAAATGACTCCTCCAGCTTCTAGTTAAAGTAATACCAATAGGGTTCACCTATCTAAGACTTAGATAAAAGGGGACCATCTCTCTCTTATCTAAACCCAGGGGAAACCTCAAAAACTCTCCCTGACAGTACTCCTCTAGCATTGCATGAAGGGACCAGGACCCAAGAACTTGGCATCCCTACTCCGACTTCTTTTTGAAGGATGACCTTAGTCCATATCTATACCCTTGAGCAAATAGAAACTTTAATTTTCTATCTTGTCAAGTCCTTTATTGGCCTTCTATTCCCTTGTTTGATTCTAATTTCTTTAGACCTTACAATAGTCTAGATAAAAGCATACCTCAGTAGGAAACTAGCCTGTGGTGGGAGGGACCAGCTTATTTGCGCCGTGCCCCAACAAACATTGCAGATTTCTAAAACTTCCTCTGCAGTGACATTGTCTATCACTTCTGCCCTGAGTCTTTAGAATTGGGACCCCAGAAACAAAACTGTATTTCTTAACCTTCAGGGTATATGGTGTGTATAGTCTCACCCAGCATCATTTCACATATCTAGGGAAATGTACAAGGGAAGATCTAGGATCCAGGTCCCATTTCTCTCTTTATGGCCCACTAGAAAGTCCATTCTCTATTCTTGGAAAAAAATCGTTCCAAGAGTATATGATTGTCCATAAATATTTCTTGCCCTGGGATCTTCAAAGGATTCTGTAGCTATTGGAGAGGCTCTCCACGCTGATGCCTGCCACAGCTGCATACAGTTCAGGCACCACCAACTCTGGTACCTGCAAAACAGCTTTTTCATTTGCAGTTCGAGCAGCAGTTTCTATGCCTGAGTGTAGATCTCTAAGTGAGGGGCGGCTGTGCTCACTCCAGTGCCAGCAGGACTTCATAATATTATACCTGAAAGGCAAACAAGAGAAACTGACTTTTTTGACATGTCATGAGGAATATGTCTCCTGTCCTAACAAACCTTAACAACAACAAAAACCTGCAATTTTTTAATCTACTCATTGTGTTGTCTCTCATATTCTTCCCAGAGATTAATATTCATCTCATCCTGTTAATACTTAGTCTCCTAATATCATCTTCTCAACTAGGCCCTTTTAATAATAAGAATGATTGAAGATTTCTCAAACTACAGTCAGTATGACAGAACAATTTGTTTCTTTCCCCATTCTATTGCCAAATGCACTTTCAGAAGTTAAGTGTTCTCATCTTTACATGTTATTAATTTGTACCATTCCGTATCATTGCTACAATTTATCTACCAGTAAAATTGACATTAGAGCCAGGAAAATAAGAAGTTGTGGAATATTATGGTTCATTCTCATTTTAGATAATGTAATTAAGTGTTTCCTTCAATTAATACAGGTCATTCTCCTTTTTATAATTTAGCTTCTTCAGGAAATCACCTTATACTGAATAAAAATATTTTAATCTATCTTCTCTTCAATCCACTTTAGAGATAGTATCATGCTGTCTGTTTTCAAATATTTTTATCACATCCATCCCTGCTCAAGAACCTACAGTGATTTCCACTGCCTACTGCATGGTCAACATCCTACCCTCCAGTTTCTCCACTTGCCTAACCAAAGCCCTCTCCTCCATCCAAGTGTCTTGATATGCCCTCTGTGTGGTTATAAACAACCAACTCTGTCTTTGCTCATGCCCTGCCCAATTCCTTGAATATCCTCTCTGTGGTCATCATTTCCTACAGGTTTGCTTCAAATCCAAATCCCAAAGTAGAAAATCACATGGTATCATTTATATGTGGAATATAAACCTGAAAGAAACAAATAAACAGGACAAAAAGAGACTCAGGAACATGGACAATGGACAGGCGGTTACCAGAGTGTAGGTAGTGGGGGAAGAGGGGAGAAGTAGATGTTTCATATATCTCCTCATCCAATGTTAAGTTCTTCAAAATTAGGTACTTTATCAGTTAAGTGTCTCTCCCCATTATTAAGGAGAGCCTTTACACATAAAAAGTTTACAAGAAATATTTGTCAGCAATTTCATTCTGGTATAACCAGACAGTATCACTATACTTTGTGTGTGTGTATATGTTTCATAGTTGTGAGAGTTAGCATTTATAATCTGCTTGATTTAATAAATGTTTATTACAAAGGAAACTCAGGTACTGGAAATCTACCCTTTCAATACTAAAAAATTTACAAAATTTATAAAATTTACAATTTTAATGGAATGTGTATTAATATGTTCCCTGCTGCCTTCTTATAAATAATTTAACTTTATCTTATGTTATATAATTATCCATTTTTATACTTTACAGGTTGTAAAATTCTGTGCATAATTTTGAATTTTTCTATTTTTTGCATCTACATTGGTTCACCAGCTGTCCCTTTCTGCTGACAACATTGGGTCCTCCTTCTCCTGTCTTTCTAATTTCTGCCTACCCTCCCCGCTTCTTCTGGTTGGCTTCTAATATGCTCAGAGATGGAAAAACAGATAGAAACTTTTAAAGTTAAATACTAAATAAGAGCCAGTGAGTCACTCTAGTGCAATGGATTTTATAGCAACTATGTTTGAACTGAGGCTGGCAGTCTCTTACTGAGATTGACATTTAGACAAATAAAACATTACTATACTTTCATTGGATTTGGTCTACTTCTTATGTATCTTAGAAGCTTCTAGAGGAACTAAATTTGATCAAATTTAGATTCCGAATATAGTTAGTGGTTTCCTCAACACTAACATATATATGATGTATATGTGTATGTGTGTATATATATATATATGTATGTGTATATATATATGTATATCACACAAATATGATGAATGAGCAGATGTGTTTTACTGCATAGATTTGGTCTATGAATATACATTAGCACATCAAGGACAGCTCATCTGAGCCACTTTGAAAATGGCATGATTGACAGGTAGCAAAAAATATTTGGAATGAGAGAAGAGTAGGCCTTTAAAGCTACTTACATGGTGTGTGAGCAACTACTGGGTCTCTTCATAATTTTCCTTCTCTGGAGATGCTGTAGAATGCTGTTAGGTGGGACTTCAGGATATGGGGGTGCCCCTGTTGGTATGGAAGGAATAAGAGAAGGAAGAGAATTTTAGGTCCTCTAGAATATGAACTATAACACTGCTTTCCATCTACCTGGGCTAATTGATTACAAAAGGTAAATAAATATAAGCCATAGGAAAAATATCAGATACAATATAGTTGCTCCCCAGTGATCAAGTAAGGATATAGATTACTTGGAGAACTTTTTGGGAAAGGGGTATTTGTGGGCAGGGGGGACTGAAATTTAGGAGACTGTTGAGTTTTTAGGAAAGTAACAAAATAAAGCAAAGTGAAAAATAACACCTGTCCTCCACTCCCCAAATGTGGGAAAGTGCTGCAGTTTTTTCAATCAAATCAATTAATAAATCTGAAGACAACATTTTTGTGTTTACTATGCAAAGTCACTCTTAGAATTATCCTTTGGATTTTAAAACATCCCTTGAAATTTCTGAAGTATTAAGGATAAGAAAGAGAAAGAAAGCAAAAAAAAAAAATTAAAAGGAGGAGAAGGATTTTATATTAGCCCAGTTCAAATTTCAGGGATTATACTAAAACCTCTTCTCATAGCATATGTCATCCATGATTCAAATAAACATACTTGCATACAGGTACATACCTAGAGTCACCATCTCATAAAGCAGGATCCCAAAGGACCAGCTATAAAAGAAACAAAGTCATTTACTTAATTTCTATTCTGCCTTTCCTAAAGAGAACTCACTTAAATATCAGAGGCCCTCAAGGAGAACCCTATATAGAAGGTAATGAAGGGGAACCAAGTTATAGTACCACTGGAAAATAATTTTGTCCAATCCCTTGAGAGTCTAATCTCTTTGAGGACAGGATTATGTCTCCTTTTTTCTGTATTTCATAGTAATAGATGTTTACTATTAATGGATAAATTGTGTTTCTGCAAACACACACACATTTACACTCTGCATATTTTTCATCCTTTGCATTTCTTCCTGCTGAAATTCCAGGCTTTATTGTTAGCACAAGGCCAAGTGAGGTTTATCATTTATCTACTATTTCTTCAGTAGACTTAATTGTCCCAGACTTAGGAAAAATATAACAAAATACGACTTATACCTAATTGGAATAGGTATTTGCCTAAGCAATATGCCTTAAGAAGCAAATATAACTTCACTTAAAAGGTTCATCCTTATTAAAAAAAAAAGAAAGGCCTTGGCCTTACTTCAAAAGATCAATAAACAAACATCCATTTATATGTTTTAGGTCAAAATAAATTATTCAAGGTATGTACCATTATTTTAATAATTCTTGGTTTAACTGAACTTTTAAGTGAACCTACCTCCTACCTCCTTCAGATAAAAGGGACTCTACTGAAGTCCTCAGATATCAGTATGAGTAATCTTCTCATTTTTCTTTTTGCTTTCCTAATTAAGGCTGCTAATCTAATACAGAAGGAACACTTCAAAAAGCACTAAAAACGATTGCAGCCAGATGCCAGATACAAGCTCTGTCACATAATACACATTTCTGCTTGAGAGCCTGTCCGATTTCTAAGTAGAGATTTCATTTGCAGACATAATTAACAATAGACACAATCATGGTAAGGGACTAGAGGACACCTAGGTCAAAAAAGGAGAAATCCAAATTACAGGAACAAATCGTACATGTCTCCTTTGATACCAGCTGGTCTCAGCAGAAGCCGTTCTGGGGCAAGCCACTTGAGAGGTATGATGCGAGTAGAAGAGATGGCCCCTTGGGTGTGGACTTCATAAGCCAGGCCCAGTCCACAGAGCTTAGCGGTAAGATCACTTTGGATCAGAATATTCCTAGCTGCCACATCCCCATGGAACAGATGCTTATCCTGGAGAAATTCCTGTCAACATAAGACCAAAGATAGATCAGCTTTCTGGGTCATAGCTTGGGTTTCACAAAGGGAGGCAGCCCTAAGAATCTTCAAAAAGACAAGGACATTCACTATTCCAAACAAGTCTCATTAATAAGGACACATCACTTCCAAGTCATGACAATGAATCACACATTTTGCATTGTGTTTAGGATTACCAAGCTGATATTAATACTGGGTTTGGAAAGTATAATCATCTACCGTGTGTCAAGCTCTATCCTCTGCCTTATTTCACCTTCCTCTCAGATTGGACCTATCTAGACACTGGAAAATGTAGTAGGTTTCAAGTTTTTAGCAGCAGTCCCCCAAACAATACGTACATAAAAAAATTGAGTGTCGTAATAAATTTATACTGAGTTTTATATCATCTAGTTTTGTCCCTAAAATAACTAGATGAGGTAAGTTAGAGAAGTATCTTTTAGATATGTCTAAACGATTACACAAAGTCACAGTTATTAAGGAGTAGTGACTAGAAACAGGTATTCTAATCCATAGGAATACTACAAATTCTACTAACAATTCTCAAGCCAGGCTGAAAATCAGAATTGCCTGACAGCTTTTTAAAAACATAAGATTTCACTCTTGATTTACTTAACTGAAATCTAGGAAGAAGAACCTGGTAATCTATATTTTTAAGAAGTATCAAAATGATTCTAGTGTAGCCAATGAGGCATTGGAGAACCATTGAACCTGATGACATTGTTTTTGCTGGAGTCATTTCCCCTAACATCAAGCTATTCAAGGCATATGGAAAAGTTGAAAAGCTATATGCGACCAAAGAGCTAGAGACTGATTATTAAACAAGAACCATATGAGAAATAAAAGATCAAGGTGGTAATTTCCAGTCATTGATAATAAAGGAAACAGTGGCCAGCAGTTTTTGTCTCTGGTGAGGTTTTAGAACAAAGAAATTATACTGTTAATGAGAAGAACTGAAGGACATGGTGGCTTTGAGTTTGTGAAAAGTAAGAAAGAGTAGTATGATATTTTGTATAACTGGTAACCTAGAGCTCTGATGGATCCCAAAGAGGCCCCTCTACAATCATGGTTCAGAATACAAGGTAAGCTATATCCTGACACTCTAACTTTGTCAAAGAAACTACCAGTTGGAGCCTCTGAGCATTGTAGATAATACTGAATTATTTATGTGATGGGCTCTCTCACTTGCCCCATGGGAACTTCTACTATAACTATTGTTCTTTTCTCACTTTATTACTTTTCTTCTAAGCTTTCTCTGATTATGTTTAGATCCCTGGTATATTTCACACTTCCAGGTGGCAAGATATATCAAACACTTAAAGTAGTAGCTTCACAGAGCCCTGATTTTCTCTAGTAAATGCTATTTTAAACATAATTATCTAAATTAAAATTTCTTAGAAATAGTCATTTAAATGTCCTGAGTAATTCTGGTAAAGGTAAATTTTTTCTCTTAAACCCTGAGGTCTTTCTCTTACCTCTTTTGTTTAAGTTGGTTTAAAATAAAGGAATGATCTCAACATTGCCCCTTTTTATTCCACTTCTTCTACCTGTTTCTCATTCTTTTTAAAGTATATGCATTTCCTATCACATTCAGTATCAAAGCGAGTCTCCAACCAAACATGTTCTGAACTAGTACTTCTTGTTTTTCAGGCATAAAGTTGTATACTTCCTTTTGGCTCTGTAGCCTTTTACCCATTCTGTTTATCTTCCCATATCTTCTCCAAACTTGCTCCCCTATTTGCTCCTTTTGCATCTATTAATATTAATATAGATGAGGAAGTACGAGTATCAAGCAAATGGACATATAGCTCTTGGCCCTGGTTTTTGACCTTTAAGACTAAGAAATCTTTTAAAACCCTTTATATTCCTCGAAAAACTCTAAAGTGACTACTTTCTGCCTAGAATTACCAGTCTTGTGGCATATTATCTAAATAATTTCATAAAGAACTGAAAATAATTCATCAATGCTTAAATTTCTACCCCCTAACTTCCAGTTGATTTTTAAAATAATATATACTCTATTTGAGATTGTAAATAGTGAAAATATGACATCAAATACCAGGCTCACAAGAAAAATCCCTACTATCTGTTGTCATTTTGCCCAGCTTACCAAAGCCAAGAGAACCTGCTTTCCAATGTGATATATTTGTTTTTCTGAGAGATCATAGAGAAGGCCATTCATTGTCATCACATCCTGAAGAAACAGAGAAAAAAAAACATATCAAAATGATGTGAACAAATTTGAAAAAAAAAATGGGCAGAGATATTGTTAAATGCAGATAGCAAACCTAAGGAAAAGATACAAAAACATAGGAACTATAAAATTCAAGGAGAGACTGATATGAGAGATTCTCAGATATGCAGAGAAGTACAAAGGTTTATTAAACTGGAAAAATGATAAAGAATGTAGATGAATGAAGGAAGAACAGAATAGCAGGTAAGAAAAACAAGTATATGTAAGACTAGCTACTGGTATATATAGACTATTCACTGGATAAAGCATCAGTTTTCCTGGAGTAATTTGTGTCTAATTAATTAAGCACATTAACTCAATACATCTTTATTAAATGCCTACTATGTGCCAGACTCTATCTTAGGAATATAAGAATGAGTGAAATAAAAATGTCTGCTGCCTTCTGAAGTTTATAGTACGGCAAACACGCACAAATCATAACCAAATAACTATATATAAATATACAATTACATATCAATAAGTGCCAAGAAAGAAATCTAAAAGGGAGTCTATGATGGTGGGGGAAAAAAGAGCTAATCCAGTTGAAGGAGCAAGGAAAGCTTTTGATAAGATGTAAAGAATGTGTGAGCATTGACTATACAAAAGGGAGAAGGGAGAAGTTTAGTGTAATGAGAAAAGCATGTGAAGATGATTTAAAAAAAAGAAGCAAAATAATTTTGAAAAATAGGAAGAAGCTAGTAAGGTTAGAGCACAGAACAAGCTACAGATAGATAACTTCTTTAAAAAGTTTAAAATGCCTAAAACTTGCACATTATCCTATTTGCATCACTGGAAGGAAGACATTAATAGGGTCCCTTTTTCATAATATTTAGTAGTAAAATAATCAGCACATTGATTAACATTCAACTTGTTTATTGGCAGGTGAAGAACTAACTATGGAAATGTAGTACTTCAGAATGAGAAATATAGAGAGAAGCAGGGAAATTATAAAAAAAAGGATATGCACTTTAGTCCAGAAATTAATTGTTGTTTTTTTTTTAAATATAAATTTGAGGTACAAAACCTTAAATGCTGAATTTCTCCTTAAGTAAGCCCTGGCATACTAAAGTTATATTACAGAATAGAAGACTCAACACCACTAATAACAAAATTATGATCAATATTAACAATAGTTATGTTATTATGTAAATGTCATAACGACTAACATTTTGAGTGCTTGCTATGTACTAATCACTGCTGTTTTTACATACATAATTTCTTTTAATGTTAATAATAATTTATTATTACTCCTATTTTACAGATTTTCAAAACAAGTTCAGAGAGGTGACTTACCCAAATCACATAGCTAGTAGGAGGTGGAGCTTAAAGTATATACTCTAATTCTGTACTGCCCAATGTGGTGACCATTAGACACCTGTGATCGTTTAAATGTGTAATATTTAAAATGAAATAAAACTAAATATTCAGTTTCTCGGTCAAGTCAGCCACATTTCAAGTGTTTCATAACTACATGTGATTAGTGGCCACTATACTGGAGAGAATAGATATAGAATATTATTATTATTATAAAAAGTTCTATTGGATGGTGATGCTAAGTCACTCTGTTATGCTATTATAATGTCTCCTACATTGTCATTTTTCAGGCTGACATGTGAACAGCTAATCAGCCAAGTCAAGTCTTTCCTTCTTAACATCTCTACCCTACTGCTCACCCGGCGACAGGTCCAGAGAAAGCTGAGCAGGTCCCCCTGGGCCATGTCCTCCAACACCATATAGAGCGGCAGTCTTTCTGTGCAGCAGCCTTCCAGCTGTACCAGGTTCTGGTGTTTCCCCAGGTACTGATAGAATTGGATTCGCCCTAAGAAATCCTGGATCTCATGGAGCCCAGCTGTTTCTGTGGAGAACAGAAGAGCCATGGGCAGTGAACAGTGAGAACGTAGCAGATAAAATGTGGGTATGAGGTAGGAAGCAACTGCAGATGATAATTCTCTAAAGAAGAGTGAGCATGGAGAAAAAGTAAGTAAGAAGTGAACCAATTAGAAGATGATCTTCATTGACCTTTTGCCAAAGGTAACAGAAATAGGTCTTAGGACTGAATAGGCTTTCATCTGCCTAAATAGGCATGACTTTTGTTCTCATTAAAATAATATTGTCTAGGCCTTTTGACTAATATTCCTCCTTGTCTTATCTCTGTTTTAAGCATCCACCATTACTGGCCAATATCATGAGTATCAGCAAAAAAAGAAACACAGTATCAGGGAAAGATATATAGTAAAGAAAAATAAAGAAACAACCTCAAAATCTTCATCCAGGTAATATCCAATATAGAAAAATCAGTTTGAACCAACTCAATAGGCAAGACTAAGCTAGAGAAGACCTCAAGAAAAACATTTCTGTCTCACGTTTTCACTTTTTATCCCCTTCTTATTTTGCACATAATTGTAATCACAACTATCTATTAACATCTTAATGTCTGCAAAGCGTGTTAGCATTCACCATTAGGGGTTCACAGTAGAGAAGCAAAAAGGGAAAGGGAAGTTCAACCCTTCTTCTTTCACCTTTTAAAGCCTTGAGGACAATACTCTTAGACGTAGGAGGGTCTCCAGTGTACATCTTGGTTCGATAGATGGCCCCACAACTCCCATTGTAGATCTGCTCCAGAAGATCAGAGAGTTGCTCCCGGGGCACCTGCAGTTTAGCCATGTGTGGAGCATGTGTGGAAGTTTGTAGAAGGCTTTCCACCGATGTTCCCGTAAGTGGCACAAACACACTTCCTCCATGTTTTCTTGCTTCCCCATTTAGGTTCCCAGATGGGGGCACAGGAGCAATGCCTAGAAAAAAGAGATGATACCAACCAGCTTTACCCTGCCAACCCTCCTGACTCCAGGAAAGCAGAGCTTGGAACAAATTGGCAAGGAAGTTCCTGTAATGACTTTTTCTCCAGCTTTTGTACAGATACCTTCTGATGCTTCTCTATGAACCAGCATCAATACTAACCTTATATAAGCACTCCATTACTTCTAAGACAACTCAGGATGGATCTCTGAAAAGTGGTAATGGCATTTTATTTGTGTCTTTCTCAGGATCACAGTTCAGTAGGAGTATAATATGGAGATAATTAAGGAGGTTCCTGACTGGATATTCAAACCACAGATACCTAAAGGTGGTGGTAACTGCCAGTGGAGAAACAATCATTTAAGTTAATCAAATGGCTCCCAAAGGAGCTGGTTATCCTTCCTCCCTCAAACTGTTCCATATTTCCTAGTTTCAGTCAGAAAAGTTTTCTGGTACTTTCCTCCTTCCTTAGCCAATTTTTCTCCACTGGAATAGAGATTTATTCTTCTTATTAAATCTCCTCCATTTATTCATTAATTCATCTATTTATTTAATAAATATCACTTCCTACATGCCAAACGCTGTTCTAGGTGTTGAGAATGGGCAAAGTCCAAGTCCTTATGAAGATTACTTTCCAGTGGTAGGAAAGAGGAAGAAAATAATATAGCAGGTAATGAATGTTATGTAGGAAAATAGGGGAATTAAGAGAATCATTGATGCTGTTTTATGTTTGAAGGTCAGAAAAAGCCTTTAATAACATTTGAGAAACACCTGGAAGCAATCTGAGCAAACCATACAGGTATCAGGAAGGGTAATATAGAGAAAGGGAACAAGAAGTACAAAGGTATTGATGAAAGAGCATACTTGGCATGTTTGAGAAAGAGTAAAATGGAATCAGTGCTGCTGGAATTAAGTGAGGTAATTGGAGAGTTATGGCCAGAGAGTGCCCAGATCATATAAGACAATTGAAAGAATTTTGTCCTGTCATTCTAAGATGGGAAGCTACTGGGGAGTTTCAAGCAAAGAATACACAGGATTGACTTACACTTAAAAAAAAAAAAAAAGAATAGATCATAAAGTAATAGGGGCAGAGTAAGGAAACCAGGTAGTGGTACATTACAATGATCTATGAAAGGTGAAGTGGCATGAGTTTATTTTGAACATAGAGGCAACAGGATTCATTAATGAGTTGGATATAGAGTGTGATTGAGAGAAGAGCCAAGGATATCTCTAATATTTTAGACTGAACACATAGAACATACTAGCTTGCCATTGACTAAGATAGGGAAGACTGTTGGTAGAAGGCATTTGTGAAAGAATTTCAGGACCTTTGTTTTAGATATATTATATATAAGATGTATATGTGATCTCAACTTCAAAGTAAGTAGTTTAATATAAGACTCTGGAGTTCAAGGGAACCATAATCAAAATAGAGAAAACATTTGAATCCATAGACTTAAAATGAGATCATTTAGGAAGTGACTAGAGATTTAAAGGAAAAAATGTCTCAAGGAGGAAAAAATACAAAATTGTTTCAAATGCTTTGGACAGGTCTAGTAAGATGAAGATTCAACATAGTCATTATTGGTGATCTTAAAAAGAGTTCTTTGGATGGAGTGGTGAGAATAAAAGCCTTATTTTAATTTATTTGAAAGAAAATGTGACAAGTAGAAGTAGTGAGAGTGAGTTTAAACAACTTCTTTGAGATGTTTATCTGTAAGAGAGAATTAAAAAAAGATTGGGATAAAATTTTGGAGGGATTAGGAATCAGCCACTATAAAGTTTCATATTACTGTCAGATTTTTTCCATTTAATTTCATATATGAGCTGATTCTCTTTCATTAAATGTTCGGTGGCACTCCAAAACAGCATGTAATCCTCTCCTACCTAACATTTCCAAGACTTATGAAAGCTACTCCTTTTCATCATATATTCCAAGGGCATAGAATAGGGCTGGAATGTATTATAGAGTAAAATGTCACCATTCAAAGCTGGTAATGAAGTTTTGTGTTTTACCAATTAGGGCTTCCTCCTGGATCCTTAGACATTCACGTAGCCAAAGATTTGATAAACAGGTCACACGAGCCTCTCTTGCCTAGTCTTGTTTCAACTAACCAGCATATATTGAGTTTCTACTCATGACTTTCTAGGGAACATCTCACCCCCCTCGCAACTGCACAGTAGGGAACCTAAGTTCCTTCTTCTACTTAAGGACCTAGACCTCTATACCTGGACCCATTGAGACTTGGGTTTTATTTTTATGCAGTTTCCATCTTCCCTGAGCCTATGTCCAGCCCCCTAGTTTAAGCTTTACCTTGGAGTCCAGAAGACTGTTGTTGAGATCGTTTTCCTTTAATAAAAAGCCACAGGATGACTCCAAGAAGAATGAGGAAGGCAGCAACCAGAAGGGTTGGAATGATAATGATTTCATACTGCTGTTCCCGGATAACTAAATAGGAAATTAAACAGGAAGAGAAGAGATTGACGTCTACACAACTTCCCCTACCCACCAGTCCTCAGCTCATCATGCTAAAATGATCATCTCTTTCATCTTCTGCTCTACTTCCATTCAATGAAATCTTTACTGGGAGCAACTCTCTAATCAGAAATGCTAGTGTCCCTGTTTCCTAGCCCAAGTGTGCTCTGAGACTCTTCTCTCATTTTTCCAATTGAGATGAAGAATGCAGCATCTAGATCTGATTGGTGCTTGTCACCCTTCAAAGACAATGGCCTCTAGTGTCCATTTCTTTATCAAAACTGTCTTTATTTCTACTGAAAATCAAATCATTCTCTTCCTAGAATCTTTCCAGATCCTAGTCTCCATTATCCTTAAATCAGAAGATAGACATCTGTGGTGTCTGTACTTACTACACAACTTGTCACTGAGACTGCATTCCAGTGTCATGTCCTTTTCATCTCCCATTGCCCCAAAGCTGTCCACGTCTAAGCGTGAGCCGTAGACAATGCACAGAGCATAGCTGAGAATAATTCCCAAGGATTGAGTTGTTCTGAAAAAAAAAATAAAATGGAGCACACAGAGAACTTTAAACACATCTACACATCACCAGGTGTTAAGTACATGGCTACTTGGAACTCTGAGCCACATGTTTATCTCTGTCCATCTACCTGATGTTCAGGCTGGAAGAACTTTATTTTTTCTGGCTTTTTCTTTTTCAACAGCAAGTACAGCCCTAATCTTCTCTTATCCTTTCATGCAATTGTTTCTCAAAGTATTTTTAAAGGCTCCCTTCTACCCAAGACTCCTGCTCTGGTGCTCAAGTCCATGTTCACAGCACCTGTCTGAGCAATTGTGGTCCATGAATAATGTAGGAAAGATCTACCTCCTCTGTAGTCCTTAACCAGGTTTAATTTTCTTTTGCCATGTATCATTTATTTTTTTAAACAAAACATTTAATTTAACTTTTATACAAATCTAACAAAGAAAATGAGTAAATAGTTGACAGATTTCAAGAGAGATGTTATGCATTTGTGTTCTTTCTCTGAAATATTCTCCCACTGCAGCCTCAAAACAATGAACAGCAGCATTTATCAGTAAAAATCATTTAATTCTGCAGCTCTCAGAGCTCCAAGGATTTTCTTTTGCCCATCAATCAGATATAGACAGATGCAGACACTCATTCTTACCAGTATATAAAGGGATTATCAGTACCAAGCCATCTTTTCTTCCTCTCTCTTTTAAACAAAAAGGAAATTCATTCATATGGTTCAAAAGTAAAAATGTGAAATGATATATCATAAAAATCTTTCTCTCAGCCCATTCTTTTCCATGTATCCAGTTCCTAGTTCTCCTCCAAGCAGGCTATAGTTACTAGTTTCTTATTTAATCTGGCCAGAGATTCTTTATGTGAATCACTTTTAATTCTATATAATCAGCATATATTTAAAATGACACCTCCAAAAATCTAGTTCTTTCTTTTCTTTCTGAAGAGAACTGATGATTACCACCCTTCCATCTATCTACAAACTATATTTTGCCCTTTGTTAAAAGGAGTCTCCCCAGGCTATATGGTTAGAAAAACCTACTTTAATTCTGATTGATCTGAAACAAAATATGGTGATTTTCCACTGTTTAGGTAATCCTAAATATGTAATCTACTTTATAGTGATTTGATAACAATGTAAAACTTTAAAAAATCAGAATTGGAACTTATGTGATATACTATATTGTACATGTGTTACACTAGCCATGTTATGCTGTATTCTATTACATGTTGTGTTTTATTATCAATACCAATAACTACAATGCTACTTATTGAGGCAAAGTCTTTTAGTGCCTAAAACATATGTAAAGAAGTTTCCAAACTCTAGCCAAGCCCCCTTTTCACTTTCCCTGGAGTTCTATAAACTTGTATGGGCAGATGAGAGTTAAATAACTTTCTTAAAACTCAGAAGAGAGATGTGTGATTGGTTAACTGAAGCCCAAGTAAACAGAGGAGTAGCCAGAAGGAGAAAAATTGCAGAGAAGATAGGGAAATTGTTACCTCTGGATATGTACATAGCAAGTTATCTATGAAATTAGTGAATAATAAGATAACAGAATCTCATTTAGTTTGTAAGCCAAAAAGGCAAGGTCAAAGGTAGTCAAGAAAGTTTTCACAATTCCACAAGACCACATGAAAGAAAAAATAATAATAATAATAGGGCAAGAAACAGAACTTTGAAGGAGTGGAGTAAAGGAGAAGATCTTAAAAATAAACATTAGGTCAGCCAGGGGAATTCAAAGCTATTTGAAAATTTCTCACTGCCATTCTCATTCTTATTTTCTTTTCCCCTTACTTCCTCTTCAGTACATTATCAAAAGTAATTATTTTCATTCAGGGAACAGCCAGTTTAATTAGTTTGACTCTGAGAAATACTTCTGTGAGTATAATCTCTCTTACCATAGTACAAGTGGAAGAAAGGTCAAGTGAGCAGCCAGCTCAAACTTGTGAGCTCTACCCAGAAACCAAGCCACACACTCCGTAATAACAACACTTTGAAGGAAGTCATGTAAAGCTCTGTGTGTACGTGTATCTACAATGAACTGTTCATGGTGGGCCACTCTCAACTACAAGCACATGGCCAAATGTATGTAAACCCAATGACTCTTATCCATATTTCTGATACCCTGCATCCAGATATCACACTTATTACAGACCATCCACCTTTGGATATAATATGAGTTTTAATTGCATTTTCTGAAAAGCATTTTACTTGTGCATAGATAGGTTAAGGATGCTGGACGAAATGAAATGGGATGCTGGAGCAAGAAAACAAAGGCATAGTATGGTGAGTCCCACTCAATAAATTGCTCTGCAGCTCTTTGTACCATAAGCTCTTTCCAATGATGGCAGTTTGGCTAGAGATCTATGGGATATACCAAATGATTAGAAATTTTAAGGTCTAAACACCAGGCATACCCACATATTCATGAAAACCCATACAGGAAGCCTTAACTCACAGAGCCCACCAAAGTACTTCTATCAGAAGATACTCATATTCACTTATAACAATAATATTCCTCTGTACATTTTTTTTCCTCCCTGCAAAGAACATTCAATAACCACATGATTTTTCCTCCCCACTCTGTGTCAGGCTGCGTAAAGGAATGCCTTAATGCCAAAACCTTCTAGGACGACTCTTCCTATGGATTAGATACTAGCCCATCTGACCATTAGGAGAAGGTTCCTGAGCAGCATTTCTATGCAATATGACCAATATTCTATCCCCTTCAATTACATCTAGAGAGTTTTCTCACTGTGTTAAAAAAAAAAAAATGTATGTTGGCACTGCTTTTCTCTTAATTGGATTGCAAAGTCTTTAAGTATATAAAATATTATCCCACGTGCCTTATCTTGTCATGCCATTGTTTTTCAACATATTTTTAAAGACTCCCCTTGTACTTACGACCCCTGTTCCAGTGCTCAAGTCCATGTTCACAGCACCTGTCTGAGCAGCTGTGGTCTATGAGTTATGTGGAAAAAATCTACCTTCCTTATAATCCTTAAACAGGTCTAATTTCTTTGCTGTGTATCACTTTTTAAAAAAATAAAACATTTAATTTTGTTTTTATACAATGGCAATAGAGACAATGAATAAATCATTGGTAGATTTCAAGTTCTCACTTGAGTGCGATACATTACTAAATTCAGAGCATTAGAATCAAGAATACAGTGAAGTTGTGAAGTTGTTTATTCCGATAACCATATTTGACAGTTAGACAATACATACATAGCTTGCCTGCAATTTATACATATCTACAGTGTCAAATCTCTTCAGGCAGGGTTCTAATTAAAACAATATTATTGCCTCACTTGTGATTGTGATTCTTTATATTTTCTCTCTTCAGTTTTTTGTTTTTTGTTTGTTTTTTTTTTACTTTCTGTTAGTGTATTAAGGTAGCTCCCCTCATGAATTAAGAATCTAGAGGGAAGAATAGCACAATGAAGAAGGAGATATAAGGAAGAGAATGAGAGTGAAATGGGAAGTAAAGTCCCCTCATAAATATTTGCAAGAGTAGAATTTGGAGACCATAAAAGTTAATGATTATATCTAGAATTGAAGTAAATATTAACATTAACTCTACAACTCTTCTATATCCTCAGAATGCTTGCAAGCATAATGCCACACTGCAACATCTGCATCTGTTTTATAATAAGACAGTTCTGTCTGCAACAATAATACAACTTTCACTAGTTATTTCTGTTCAGTTAGCACAAAACAGTCACCCAGACATCATCAACAATTTACCCATGAGTGTTAAGAAGAAACCCTTCTTACCAAAATACATCTACAAATAAAACTAAAAATAAGATTCATTCTTTTGTGTACTGTCTACCTATATGTTGTAAGAAATCCTTTCATTGATCTCTGTATAACATCTGGTCCCATTCCCATAAGGTGTGGTTAAATGTATTACACCAGCCTCACCCCAACATTACTGCCTGCATCACAAGTGGACCTGCCAGCCATATTCTTTTTATACAGATAAGTGGCCCGCCTTCCTAGATGAATGCCACACTGGGTTAACATAATTATTAATAGCTATGGGGCAGAGGAAACAAAGACAAAGTGAGGAGTATAAAATACATGAAAGTAGCAGCCCCCAGACAGAGTCTGCTTTCCTGCTCAGTTTTCTCTTCTCTGCCTTCTTTCATCCTTACCCTTGAGCTATTTAGAAAAACAAAACAAACAAAAAAAACCTCTCTTAATGGAATGAACATGCTAGGTTGGAAGCACGATAGAGAAGCACTCAGATCTAGAGAATTCCAGAATTACTTATCTCCAACATTTGGAAAAACAAGCTGTCATTCCTGTTTTCAGACTCAATAAACATATACTGAACAACTACTATGTGCCAAGTATTATGCTAGGAGGACACTGAATTAGCCAACATTAAAAGAAAAAAAAAAAGAAAATAGCAAGTAAATGGCAGAGCAAAATTCCATACCCCAGAGCCTTTTAATTTCAAACCCAGTGTTCCTTAAACTACTTTACTGCATGCATCTACTCGTCACTCAAATGGACACGACCAACAGTGTCAGGAAGGATTTATGTCAGAATCGAAATGATCCAAAAGAATCATAAAAACCATAATGCTGAAACCAAATTTCACCAACAAATATATCATAAATTAGAAAGAAGAGCTGAGTAGAATCTGCCTCTAAGTGTGTCCTCTTCATTCTTATAGGGAGACAGATAAAGTCTGAATGTCTTCAAAATATATTTTGAAAATAAGGGTCAAATTAGAATTTTTTCCACTACTCGCCAGATTATGAAATCTTGCATCATTTTATTTGTTCATTTTCCTGCATCTGATCCCAATCGTATTTCTGTTTTGCTTTTTGAAAGAAAGTTCTAGCTTTCAGGACTAATAATCTTTCACTGTGAGCCCAAAGGTCAGGAATGGGCCAGAATTCCCAGAGAAGAGAGCGCTGGCCTGAAAATTAAGATGGCCACGCTGCATCACACTGCACCACAGGCTCCACCTTTCCACTGAAGCAAACTTGTGAAAAGACAAAGAGTGAATGGAAGGGCATACTGGAGAGGTGACCTTCTTTAAATCTGGAGAATCAGACTTGTATAGATAACTTGTTTATATTTGGTGATACACCCTAAAGTGAATGAGGCCAAAAGGGAGGAGATTACCCAGAGGGAATTCCTTGTCCTCCTGTCCTTCTCAGATGTGGAGTGATTGTGATTGTTCTGATCTACACCCTCGCCCAGCTTCCTAAAGACTAGAGACCCAGGGCCTGAAATACACTTTGAATAGTTATTCATATTTTGGAAAAGAGGCACTGCCATGGTGGCTGGAGTCTTGACACTGTTTAAATAAAGATCTTTTGACAATTAAATTGAGCATTATCAGCTTTTCTTGCTTCTTATTTTTACCTGTTTGCAAGAATGCCTGAAACACAGATGATTATATACATTTCTACTGTGTATCAATAGAGATGAGGAAGACTGATTTGTGTCCTGGCTCCTCGGGAAAAGTTTGCTCAGTAAAGGAGCTAAGTGGTTGCAAGACAAACAGGCCCCATAATATGTATGTAGATAGGAACTGCATGCTCACGAACACTACAAACAGCATCAGATTTTGAATATGATCACATAGATGAACACATTTTATTTCCTGTGAGGTGTTATGCAAATTGAAAACATTTTATTTTCATTATAATTATCATTCTATTTCCTATATTCCTGATTCCATAATTCTGCATCATTGTACTATATGAGAACCTCAACACCCCAGAAATAATATATCTTAACACCCCAGAAATAATATATCCTTTTTTTAGTTAATTTTATTTGTTGGATTATTTATTTTTGTCATCAAAAGAGCCTTTACGGAAACTTTAACTTTTGGCCCAAAAGTATATTTTCATTTACATTTTTTATATTTTTAAATCAGATGTTCTCTTGCTTGGTTCGGCAGCATGTTTACTAAAGCAGATGTTCTTTAGCTTTCATGAGATTGTCAGATGAGAATCTCAAAACGTCAAGAACTGCTTTTCTTTATTTTTTTATTTTTCAGTTACAGTTGATGTACAATATTATATTAGCTTTAGGTATACAACATAGGTTAGACATTTCTATAACTTACAAAGTGATCACCCTGATAAGCCTAGTACCCATCTGACACCATACACAGTTACTGCAGTGTTATTATGTTCCCTCCGCTGTACTTTGCATCCCCGTGACTGTTTTTATAACTGGCGATTGTACATCTTAATCCCTTCTTTTTCACTCATCCTTCCCACTCTCCTTCCCATATGACAACCATCAAAATGTTCTCTGTAAGTTTGTTTCTGTTTTGTTTCTTCATTTATTTTGTTCTTTAGATGCCACATATAAATGAAATTATATGGTATTCATCTTTCTCTGTCTGACTTAGAAATAATATATCTTAAATTAGATATTCTCCCTTTGATTATTTTCGCTTCCTGGGATGACTAATCAACCACAATTTCCTCAGCTCAGGGTAAAAACTATCAAGACAAGAAAAAAGCCAAGAATACACAAAGGACATCCCCCTCTCAACACAAATTTGCCTCTGCTCTGTCCAAGTCTTCTTTCTCCTACCTGATTGACACACCAGAAGACGTCTGCACTTGCTGCTCTCCAGATTTCTTTTCAACACCTTGTTCCTACTGTTGTCAGTCACATTATATTTCCAGGAACCAGTTTCCTTCTTGGCAGCTCATCCTGCTCGGCTTTTCCTTCTAAGGGAGGACTTCTGGTACATTAAAAATCTTTTGGCATTTCCTCCCATAAATGAAGAGATAAATTCTGTTTGCAGGCCTCTCCTCCAGCCTATTTTAGCACACTGCCCTCTGGCAGAGAGGAGGACCCCTGCTGAGGAGGACAGAAGGAAGACTGTCTGCAAAGGGTTTCAGGAACACACATGCAGGCACACGTGTATGGCACACACACACACACACAGTTCTCATTCTCTGATGAATGAGCACCAAACCCAGGCAGGCAGAGGGACCAATGGGCAGCTGCTTTCACAATCAGGAAATCAACTCAGCTGCTGTTTACCTCAGGACTATGTCATACAGGGTGTGTTACTGCAAAGATTCTAAACATAAAATGTAATCTCAGGTAAACAAAAACTAATTCCTGACAAGGTGAAAAAGACAGTTCTGAGAACGCTTAACCACCTCATTCTGCACAGTCATGAGCAAACAGCAGATGACCACCTAGGGAGTGAGTGAGCGTGCTTCAGATGGAAATGGGCGGCCTGGGACCTGGAGGAAGCGGAATCAGCCCTGACCTGGTGCTGTAACTGAGTCAGAGCTCTGAAGTTCTAGTTCTGGTTTGGTGGTGGATAGTCCGTCAGGTATCTGGAGGTGTATCACCTGACCTTGCCACCCCTCCTCTTCCTAGTTTAGGGACCAGAACACCTGTTTCTTTCTTGAGAACAGTGAAGAACTATAGAGAGCAGCAGGAAATGAATCACACCAGATAAGGGGCAGGCCACCTGCCAAGTCCCCTCAACCAGTTATTCTACCTTGATTCTCTCTCAAATTCTGAAAGCTTGCTTTGACTTTCATCTTTCTACCCAGATCATGGCAGCCCTAGTATCTCACAAGTTTTCGTTGCTGTCCCTGCCCTGCCTACAATTTCCTAAGGGATGGTGGGAAGGAAAGAAGCTTTGGAGTCGAGCTTTTCTTTAAATCTCAGTGCTACCACACATCATGGCTGTTATTCTAACTTTCTGAGCCTCTGTTTTTCCATTGGCAAAGTCGAGACAGTGATATCTACCTTCCAAGACTGTAGAAAGTTATATGGAATAATTTATGTAAAATACCTAGCATAGTGCCAGGCCTATTACATACTACCAATATGGATCCGTCTCTCCCTTCCTCCCTTCCACCCTCCCTCCTTCACCTGGCTCCCAGGCTGGGAGGTAGTCACATAACTACACCAATCAAGCATGACTAAATTGTCTTAATTATTTTACAAAGAGAAAATGGAAAGGAAGAGAGGCTGGAAGGCAGAATAGTTTGAAAATAAACACATCAAAAGAAGAAAATTAGCTGAGGGTGATAAAATACAGACAGGAAAAAAAAAAATCTTCCCAAAGACCTAGTGATCAGAATTAAAGATGAGAGAGAATCCATAAATCAAGATTTATGGCTTCAGAGAGGAAACTCTTGGCCAAAAGTCAAGGTGAAGACCTGGATTTTAACACAGTATTCCTTGTTGCTTGCTAAAGGTATTATCTTTCTTTCCTGGGAGACAGTCAAGTTGGAACTGCCAGAAACAAAGTTAATGTATCGTCTCCATCAAACTGTAGTATAGTAGAGTAAACACAGGGACTAGAATCAGAGATGCAGATGGATTTATCTCAATCTTGTAAAGCCTTGGTTTCATAACCTATACAACTAAGATAAGCATGCCCACTTACCTCAAAGGATTCCAGTGAGAACTAAAGAGAAAGAGTGTTCTTCACTGGTAATAGTTATAAGCTCCTCTTCTAGCGAGAATTCAATTATGTTCCAAATTACTTTCCCAACCAAGGGTTCTAACTTAGTTTTCCTGATAAAGATGTAATACAATGAAGGTACCAAGAGACTTGCTAAATATTAAGAGAGAATAGTTGCAAAAAAATTCAATGAGCAAAAAGTACAGAATCAGTGTGCGTGTCTGAAGGTGTGAATGTGGATGTGTGAGGTGTATGGGCATGTATTATCTTCGGTAGATGTTTGCAGTTCTGTAGCTGGCGTCTTATCTTAATATAGCCACACAGCAGCCGAACAGCTGACAACCTCAGCCATTTCCCTTTGTCCTTTAATTCCCGGCTCTGAATTTACATGCGTGAGAAAGATGTTGTTTTCAGCTACTTCTTTCCTTGAAGTCTTTTATATCTTCCAAGATAATGCCAAAAAGGCATATTCCTAGGATTCAGCTCACTTTCAACTTTTATTGCAAGTTTCAAAGCATAGCCCAGCCCATTTCGGAAATCCACTATCCCCATCTCTGCCACTAATTAGTTGTGTGTTTGAGCAAATTACTTAATCTCTTGTAAATTGCAGTTTTCTCATCTGTTAAACTAGGTTTACAATATTATCTAACTCAGAGTCATTGTAAGAATTAAATGATACTTAGACAATATCTAGCATATAGTAAATAATAACTATCACTAATTATTCCTGTAATTATAAGAATAAAAATATCCCTATAACAATTACTATTATTATTCATCAAATTATGACATCTTCAAACGGCTCTCTTTTTGTACAAAATCATCCTATGCAGCATCAATATCATAATACCATAATTAGAATACTCATGTTTCAGAAATAAGAGAATTATTTCCTGAGATCTAAGTTTAATGTACCCTTACAGTAAATCTTACTTAGGCTTCTACCGTAATTTTCACACCTTCCTTTGCAAAGTATATGCTTTCTTCAAATCTCAAATTTTCAACTTTCCTGTTCTTTTTTATAAACTGTTTCAGAGTTTTTTAATTTAAAATATCACACAATAAAAGTGGATGTAGCAGATTTTGGACTTATTTTCTATACACTAACTCTCCAAACTTTAATCAGTGTACTTCTCCTTGAGGGGCTTTTTCAAAGTCTCACTGCCCAGGATGCATCAATTAAGTCAGAATCAGACTCTCTGGGAATGGGAACCTGGTCCTGGGAACTGTTTAATTCTCCCAAGGTTAATTCCAATAAGCAGCCAAGTTTAGAAACTCTGTCGTAAGCCCTTATTATCTTCTTTTCTCATTAATACAGAGGAAATTCATTTGGTTCTAATTTAATGGATAAAGAGATAAGGTCCCAAATTGGCCACAACATTTTGGTGTCTCTGTCTCTTTCTGTCTCTGTCTGTGTCTATCTCTGTCTCTCTGTTTCTATGTTATTTGGGGCAATTTTTGTCACTTTTCTGGGTTTTAATTCCTAATCTATAACATAATGGATCATCATAATCCTGCACTACCTAACCAGAGACACTCCAAGACAAATGAGATAAAACATATATGAAAAGACTAAAATTTAAAAATGAAAGTATTTCAGATCCAAGGTAGATCTGTTCTCCCCTCCCACATGCCCAATGCCATCTCTTCTGAAGTATCATTACTTCCCACAGTTAAACTTTTTCTATAGTAGATGATTTGGGGATATGTTATACTGTTGCTAATGTTTTGATATTTCAGAGAATTTCAAACCAACTCTACTCATTGTCCTATCATTTGTTGACCATACTTTTTCTCCTCTCATATAACACTACCAGTTATTTTTAGGGAAACAAAGGTTAATGCATCTGAAGAGAGGTGATATGAAATGCACTTTGAAGAAGAATCTGAGATCAAATAAATAATGCTATTTTTGTACCCGTGTGAACTGCAGTGTAATGAGGCCCTGGCAACAATCTTCATTTTAGCTCAGGCTGCCTCCTACCCTGGAATTTGCCATATTTTCCTTACCTAGATTATTTCCTAAGAGAAAGTTCTAGGAGAAATGTACAGCGAAAGGAAATAGTCCTCTCCTAATATAGGCAAAGGAGTCATAAAATTTATTTATAGCTTTGGGTCAGCAGCATCCTGCATGTGACCTTAAGCAAGTCAATCAACATCTCTTTGTCAGAGGGTTGTTATGTAAAGGATTGTGAAATATATAACAAGTAAAAAATATATGGTATTATAATTATTTATTGACATCCAATGAAAAATATCCAAGAAAACACAAGTGTGATGAAGTCAAAAACATAGAAAATATATTTACATATAAAATATATTCTGACAGAAGTCAGAAGTGTAAAACCAAAGGAAAGATAGACAACAGTGTTTCTCTATCCTGTTAAGTAAGAAATTTAATACTTTATATCTATCCCTCAAAGTTGATATGTAATGTAGTCCTTCTAGTAGAATCTCTATTAGCTGTCAACAGAAAGAGCAAGATCTACAGAAAAATCAAGAAGTGTATGCCTACCTCTACAAAGACACAGAAAGCAGTTTAAAGCAAAGGAATGTGAATATTGCTAATGTGTGTGTGTGTGTGTGTGTGTGTGTGTGTGTGTGTGTGTGTGCACATACATAAATAATAAAATAAAAAATACAGGCCACCTTCTTGGGTTCTTAATTTGTCCTTGGAATAAAAATGTGACAATGATATGAACTTTAAAATTTTGTTTCATCTTACTTTTTTAAATAAAGAGGCAACAAAGACTTCAACAAAGATCATGAGTTTAGTGTTGAAATTCCAGAAGTAAGCCCTCAGAAGTTTTTGCCTAATATTTATTTATGAACAACAAAAATATATAAAGTACTGTTCATGATCGGTTGCTCTGGTTTCATCCTCTGTGTCTCCCCTAACATATTTTAGGAACTTTTTTCCAGGATCCTGGGAAAAAGGTTAAATTTAGGTATTGTATCCTCAATCCACGTTATTTCTTCCTTCTTTTCCACTAAAGCCATTTGTTGGGTGGTGAGTCAAATGGAGCAGAGTCCAAACAGTAAACTAAATATAGCAATCTGTTCTGGACTCCACCCTTTTTTTCTCCTCCTTAACTGACATTTATATTCAGTAGAGTTTCCTTGATCCTGGTTTTTACTTCCCACTGTGGCCCAGTACGTTTAATGGCATATAGTTAAATGAAAAATATAGCATATAGCACTCGCCATGCATTAGGTACTGCTCTAAGCACTTTACACATAGATAAAGAAACCGGGTCACAGAGAGGTTAAATAATTTGCTCCAGATCACACAGCTAGTAAGCAGGGATTTGGAACTTGAATCCCGCTCATGAGGCTTTAGAATCTCTGTTCTTACATTGTGCTATACTTCCTTCCTAGTAGATTCTTGTAAACTCTTTTTTTTCCCTTCAAATTAAAATGGCCTTTAATATTACTTTTGGTTTTTTGATTGATTTGTAATTTACATACCATAAAATTCACCCTTTTAAAATGTACCATTTGGTGGTTTTTAGTATATTTGCAACATTGCGCAATCTAATTTTAGAATATTTCATCTCCTCCAAAAAGAAACTGGTACCAACAGCAGTCACTTCCAATGCCCACTCCCCACCCTCAAGCCCTGGCAATCACTAGTCTACTTTCTGTCTTTATGGATTAGCCTATTTTGGACATTTCATATAAATTTGTGGTCTTTTGTGACTGACTTCTTTCACCTTAGCATGTTTTCAAGGTTCATCCACTATATTATATTACTAAGGGTTTTCTAGGGAAACAGAATCTATTGAACATACACATATATAATGAGGAGATTTAGTATAGGAATTGGCTCATGAGATAATGGAGTCCCACAATCTGCCATCTGCCAGCCAGAGAACAGGGAAAGCAGGTGTAATAATTCAGTCCAAGGCCAAAGGCCTGAAAACCACGGGCCACTGTTTAAGTCTTAGAGTCCAAGCCCAGAGAACCAGGAACTCCAGTGCCAAAGAGCAGGAAAAGATAAAAGCCGCAGCTCCAAAAGAGAGAAAATTTATCCTTCCTTTGCCTTTTTGTTCTATCCAGGTCTTCTGTGAGTTGGCTGATGCCCACTCACACTGTGAGGGGAGATCTTTATTCAGAATACTGATTCAAATGCTAATCTTTTCCAGAAACATCCTCCAGACACACCCAGAAATAATGTTTACCAGCTATCAAGGCATTTCTTAAAGGGCCCAGTCAAGCTAACACATAAAATTAACCCTCACATTCATGTTGTAGCATAAAACAGTCTTTCATTCTTTTCTGTAGCTGAATAACATTCCATTGTATGGATATGCCATTTTTTGTTTATCTGTTTATCAAGTAGTGGAGATTGAGATAGTTGTCACTTTTTCACTGTATGAATAACATGGGTATGAACATTCTCATACAAGTATTTGTGTGGATATGTGTTTTTACTTCTCTTGGGTATATATCTAAGAATGGAAGTTCTGAGTCATGTGGTAACGGTTTAAATCTTGAGGAACTGCCAACTATTTCCCTGCACCATTTTACACGCTCACCAGCAATTTCTAAGGGGTCCAGTTTCACCACATCTACTACTGATTCTCACTAACATTTGCTTCCTGTCTTTTTTATTATAGCCTCTCTAACTGATGTGAAATGGGTATGTCATTAAGATTTTGATTTGCATTTCCCTGATGATTAATAATACATCTTTGCATGTGCTCATTAGCCACTGGTCTATCTTCCTTGGAGAAATATTTATTAAAATTCTTTAACCATTTTTTTAATTGAGCTATTTGCATTTATTGTTGAATTGTGAGTATCCTTTATATATTCTGAATACTAAATTCTTATGTAATATATGATTGCCAATATTTTCTCCCAATTTGTGTTATGTTTTTACTTTTGATACTATCCTTTGAACACAATAATTTCTAATTCTGGTGAAGTCCAGTTTATCTAATTTCTTTTGGTAGCATAGCTAAGAAACTTGTCTAAATAAAGATTATGAAGAGTTAGGCCTATGTTTTTTTCAAGAATTTTATAGCTTTAGTTCTTACATTTAGGTCTTTGATCCATTTTATAGTTAATTTCTGCATATGGTGCATATGGTGTAAGGACATCTAGTTGTTCTGGCACAGTATGCTTAAAAAAAAAAAATTCCTAATGAATTGTTTTGGTGCCCTGTCAAAAGTCAAATGGCTACAGGCATGTGAATTAATTTCAGACTCTCAGTTCTGTTCCATTGGTATATATGTCTATCCTTATGCCAATAGCACTGTCTTAGTTACTGTAGTTTTGTAGTAAGTTTTATAATCATTCAGTATTCGTCTTCAACTGTGTTCTTTTTTTGAAGATTGTTTTGGATATTCTAAGTCTCTAGTGTTCCTATATGTTATTTAAAATCAACTTGACTATTTCTGGAAAAAAAAACATTTGGAATTTTGGTAAAGATTATATTATAAATACATAGATCAATTTGGAGAGTACTGACTTCATAACAGCATTATCTTTTTACCTAAGAATACAAGATGTCTTTCCATCTATTTAGATTTCCTTTAATTTCTTTCAGTGATATTTTATATTTTTTCCATGTACTTCAGTCTCATTTGTTGTTGATAACATTTAAGTTTCATGGCCTCTAAATATTAAACAAGACTTTGTATATAAGGCCACTAATGATCTTTCTCATATTTGATTAAGTACACAGACTATAGAGCACCACATTCTGTAGCTCTGAGTCAGAACCCGGTTTATTTATCTTGGCAGCTCTAAGTTGGTCTAAATTCTCAGGGTGCATTAATTGGAGAAACTGGAGAGAATATCCAAAGCATCACATCTCTAAATTTCTATCAATATAAATGTTCCACATATCTAACCTACAGAGATCGCTGCTCCCTGGGCACCCAAAATATGTTTCTTGGAGGTTTAAATAAAAGCCACAAAGATGCAGCCCCCAATATCACTATTGAACCTCATAACTCAGGTATGAAGATACGGAGATTTTCATCTAGCATGGAGAGTGCTATCCAGGGTTCATTGAACTTATTTGTATGAGCATTTTATCTCACATACTATCTTAATATCTATAAATCCACAACCTATGCCCTTGCTGATACTATCAAATCTTTATTGCTGCTCACTTTGTAGATAAACTAAGCTCATACTTTTATTTTTAAGTCAGTGTGTCTCTATTTCCCAGTCAATGTTAACTCAGTAAATTAAAAATAATCAATTTTAATATCAGCTCAAGAAGAGCAAACTTACAAAAACAAATTCGGTTGTGGTAAATGAGAGTTGATTCATAAATAATTATAAAATCACATTTGTTTAATCTACATTTTTTCCCAATCCTGCAAAATTGAATTATTCCTCAAAGTTACCTTTAATTTTATAAGAGAAAGCTACTTCAGAATAATCCATGGCTGTTTTAACAATCTCATTTTGCAACTAAGATCTAAGTGAAAAGGTGACTTTCCCAGGGTCAGAAAATAAATCAGAGATCTAACGAGATGTGAGACCTCCTGATCACAAATCCATTTTTAGATCAATCTAAGAATGGAACGTGGGTAAGGACAAGAAAGACAGGGAGTGGTCAAATCAATGTAATTTGGCATTATGCAAGCTGCTTGGGCTTCAAGAAGAGATGCAAAGACAGCAAGTTCAACTTTCAGTATTCAAAAGCTGTTCTCTCCCTACTCTGTAAATGAAAGTAGCCATATCTTTTGTGCCACTGTGTTCATAGCTCCTTGCTAAAGAAGGACAAGCACACTATGAATTGCAATCCGTGCTCCATGAATGTCATAGAATGTTAAATGCATACAACCAGGAAGCCCTTTGAAAGTAACCAAAAAATCTAACTTCCATAACTTATTGATGAGAAAACTAAGTCACAGAATTTAGGTATCTTCCAACGAATAATTAGCATTCAAGTTAAGCTAGTATTGTGTCTTAAATCTCCATCTGGTGCTCTTTCACTTTACTTTTCCATCATTTGTGAGGCTGACTACATATTTTATCTCTTTTATTCAGTTTCGCAGGGCTGAGGATAAGAAGAAAGATCCTAGTTCTTGTAACGTGTAATGTACATACTCTTTCATAGTTTCTTCTGCCTGCCAGGCCTTGGTATCTGAACTAGGCTCTAGAAACCTACTCTGTACATGTCCAAGGCTGAAGACTAGCGACTTCACATTCCAGTTGTATTTTAATCACTGGCATTGCAGGCCTTTGCCATTATTTTAGCGACTACCCTGCTTCTTTCTTCTTCCTCCATCAGAACTCATTTTGACTGATGCTAAGACAGCAGCCCCAGGAGACACTAAAGAGGTCAGGAACTAAGACCTACAGGGAGAGATCATGGAGGTAGAAGGCAGAGCAGCTTCAGATCATACTGACTGCATTTGCAGATCTGCTTCTAAATCTGATGGAAAATGAGGTAGTCAAGATAGATTCTCTTAGCCCATCTCCTCTATTTTGAACCACATGCCAATGTCATCACTTCAATTACCCAGATAAACAAGTCCTTTCCTGCTGCTGTAGCCTCTAACTGGCCAGAGGCAGCACTAAATTTGGATCCAGGCTGAAGGAGGTGTCGTGGAGCACTGAGGTAAAGGGTCAACAGGACTCTCCCTGGTTGAGACCTATCCAGTACTATCTGACTTAAGAGGGACTTTGGAGAAGCTGACTCTAATGACACAACCTACGGTGGCTTTAACATACAATTAGTCCTGATAGCTGCTTATTATCAGAAAAAAAAAAGTACTTAGGATTATCTTCTCTAAACTACAAATGACCATGTTTGGCAAATATTTTTCATCATTCACTTGATAGCATAAGATGAATGAAACACAAATGGTATCTCCTGGAGTTGCTCAGCTTAACACCCTGCATTAACACCCAGTACATCTGGTTAAATCATTCAACAGCTGATTAAGAGACAAAAGCTAATAATTTTGAAGCTTTCTCCAGCAAGCTACCTGGCTGACTTTAAAATAGGAAGGTTATCCTGGATTATTCAGCAGGTCCAGTGTCATCACAGGGATCCTAAAATGTGGAAGAAGAAAGCAGGCAGGGAGTCATGAACCGAGGAAAACAATCAGTCTCTAAAAGCTGGAAAAGGTAAGCAAACGGATTCTCCCCTTCCAGAAGGAACACAGACCTGTCTATCCATTTCAGACTTCTGATCTCTGGAACTGAAAGATAAAAATCCATGTTCTTTGAAGTCACCAAGTTTGGGGGTAATTTATAATCACAACAATAGCAAAATAACATATTCAGGTTAAAATAAAGCAGTGCTGCAGAGTCACAGAACTACCAGGGCTTGCAGAAGCTGGTTGTGAGGGGTTGGGAAAGGTATGACAACAAAGTTACTGCAGGAGACAACAGAAATCGATGTGATGCTCATTTAACTTTGAGTGTGTGCGTAACTAGAGAACTAATTATTGTCATGAGTTGAAATATGCTGCCGCAAATTTCATATGTTGAAAGTACCTCAGAAAGTGACTTAATTTGGAAATAAGGAGTTAACAAAGGCAATCAATGTGACAAGTTCATCAGGATGGGCCCTAACTTAAGATGATTTGTATCTTTAAAAAGTGGAGAAATTTGAAGACAGACACATATGCAGAAAGGATACCATATGACATCAAGACAGCCACCTACAGACCCAAGAAAGAGACCTGGGACAGATCTTTCCCTCAGAGCCCTCAGAAAGGACCATCACTGCCAACACCTTGATTTCAGATGTCTAGCCTCCCGAACTGTGGGAGAATAAATTTCTGTTGTTTGAGACACTCAATTTGTTATGGCAGCCTTAGCACACTCATGGAGTGATGATGAAGGCCCCGTGGTATGTTATCGAGAGACCTGGATGGTCCCCCGCTGGCTGTGAGTGGAGAGTCCGGTGTACTGCGGAGGAAGCAAGGGTGACAGCACAAAGCCCTGTTTCCAGTTGCATTTCAGTGTGGGTGTGCTACACACTACAGCTCTTTCACTTCCACAATGACTGATGGCTCTCACTAAGCAGTAGGAAGAAAGCTTGGTCTGAAATGTATGAGAAATTCAGTCAGGAAAAGGATTCGTAACAAGAAATAAAAAGGTGAAAAAGGAGACAAAGTGGTGCTGAGGTTGAGGGATTGATAGTGGGAAAGGAAAAAGACAGAAAAAGAGAAGATAAATTAAGAGAAAAAAGAAATGTGGTCAACAAAGAGCGGCATATCACACTGCAAGTTTGTAAACATAGTTACAGGTATTCTCTCACTTAAATATCACAACAATCCTACTTTACAGATGAGAAAGCTCAAGCTGAGGGCAGTGAGCCTAAGACCACACATCTGAATGACTATATAGTCCTGGAACAAGTTTTTAATTCCTATACCCTGCTTGTTTTCCCCCTTATTTCTCCCTATGGCCCCTTCCCAGGAATACACAGAGGCCCCCCATCACTAGGCTTTCTGGCTGCTGCTGCTGCTCTTTGGCAAAATTGCTGAGGCAAAGTCCATCTCTTGTGATAAAAACATGAAAGCCAAAACCCACAGATTCATTCACCCAGTAATTATTGTTTGTTCACATGAAATACAAACAGCATTTGAAACCATCCCATTCTCAGCCTCCTCCCTCTTTTTCTTCCTAAATGCCAAAGTCCACCCCTAGTTGCATTGCTGCTTCCTCCCCTCACCCACCCACCCTTGGGTACCCCCAAACCCCTATTCACTACCGTGTCCCTGCTCCCGTCACTCTGGTTTCAGATGAAATTGGCCAGGCCAGAAAGAAACGGGGGAGGGGAGAGGGGGAGTGACCGGTTTGGGTAGGGCAAGGTGTGTCAGCCTCAAGGAAATGCTTTCCGCTCCCTCCTTCCCACTGTGGGGCATGGCTGCCAGGCAAGGATGGAGCTTGGACAGGCTCCACAACAGAAGGAAGTCTGTGGACACTGAGGTTTCTGGGGCTCACCACACTCTAATGAAGAATGAAGTCTCATCAGCCAGTTTTTTTTAACAGGATGAAGGCTCATCAGTCAGTTTTAGCCAGCCGGAAACCTCTGCTGAAACTTTAAAAGCTGGACTTGGTGCTTATCTACTCACTCATTTCCTTCTCTGGTGATTGATTGGTGGATGGTCAGATGTGAGAGGGAGGTCAGTCCGGGTGAAAATGGAAAGCCATGTTCAAGTGCAACAGCACCACCTGGGGTTCAACCCCATAGCAGCTGCCTTCTTGGTGCTCAAAATGGTCAGGATTGGACATTCAGCTTGATTATTCTCCTCCAGGGAAAAGCGCAACCCCAAGCTTTTGCTGGGTGCTCCAGATTGTATTGACCACTGCTATGACATGAAGGAACCAATAAGGAATAAGTGGAAATAAATAAAAATTCCAGAACTAGGTAAAAGCATTCACGTATGCTTTTAAATACCATAGTTACCTGCCCACGTGGAATTTATAACCACAGGCAACACTGAAGAAAGAAACGCAGCCGAAGGAATTCCAAAGCAGATATTAACACCTAAAACAAGTTCAGTGAAAGAAATATAGGTCATCAATAACCTGAACGGGTGAGCAGTTTGTGCAGCATTGACGGTGTACCAAGCAGAAAGGTGCCTCCATTAGAACAGCACAAGCCTGGGTGGATTGCCAAGTGGAGTATTTGGAGACTGAGCTACTTTAATTTTCTAGTCTTCTCTACTAAAATTTTTCTTTCTTTCAGAACTCTTTTAAAATTAGATGAACTGTACTAAATGTCGCTGAATTGTACATTTTAAAATGGCTAATGGTTCATTTTCTATTACATAAATTTTACCTTAATTTCTTGAAAAGGATGAAGTCTCTTTAGTCAATTGTTATTTCCATCCTTTATGGCATAATTGATTAATAAAACCCAAATGAACTAACCTGAGTTCCATATAATGTAATCCCTTACTCTGCTTCCCCAACCACCTTAATCTCCTTGAGGGCAAAGACTGTTGCTTACTTAGTTTTGTAATTTCTGCAACACCTAGCACACTGCTAGATAGCCATTCTGATACAGAGGATTCTGTTCAAAAATCTGATTATTGTCAAGAAGCCGTTATAATGATAGAAGTTATAACCTCAGGACATAAGGGCTTAAATATACATATTCCAAAGAGGAGGAAGTGTAAATTTACGCTCCAATTTTAATGCTCAAAGAAACACCTGAGTTCATACCAGATAGTGTTAGTAAAACAGAAGATATAAACAGGAGGTCCCACACATTATGCTCAAGGATAAAGTGGTTAGAAGTCTGTTCTTTCTCTTTTCTCTCCAAGTGTTCCTTCTCTTATAATTTCAGTTATTACCTGTCTTAAATTTCTGGCCCTCTGACTCATTTTCAGCAATGCTTCAGTCCCGTCATCCCTATCTGATGGTTATTTCTGCCTCAGTATTACTTCAATAAGCATTTATTGAGAGTTCATCCTTTGCTCTGCTCATGGTAAGTACTAAACTGTAGGCAATCACACTGAAATACACACTGGGGATCTCTTCATTCCATGGTTTCCTCCTTGCAAACTATTACTAGATTCTACCCTCCTCTAAATTCCTATAACAGCAATCCATTCACGTGTTTAGTGTATTCTCTTATACAATTCTGCAATGGTGAGAGATCATAGCTTGAAGTTTGGTGGGATGGTCGGCCCTGAAATCCATTTGCATGAGGCATGGAAAAATCCCTGGGAAATTATTCATTATAAGGGGGAAAAAAAGAGTCAGAGCATGAAGGCTTTGCCCAATAACAAGAGTAGCTTGGTGTTCTTCTGCATGTCTCTTAAGGTCCTTTGGCCAAGGCCCCACGATTTATAACTGAGTCCTAGAGAAAGGAGACTGTAAGTACAACTGGTAGTTATTTTACAAAATGAACGAACAAGCAGAAACTCTATTAGCCTTTAGGTAGCATTGCTTTGGAACTGTTTCAAAGGAACTGAACACAAAAGGGAACAGCAGGGGCTCTGCAGAGTGCTGAGGCCTACCTGCAAGGCTCACATGGCACAGGGAAATAGAGCAATCTTGATGGAAACTGCACACAGAGTCAGCAGCAATGCCTGGCACCTAAATGGGGCGTCTTGGGCAACTGGGAGAACAGGAGACATCAGCAGAGGAAATCTAAGCCAGGGGAGGAAAATAGAAGACTTTCTGCAGGAGTTGGGGTTTCGGTAGGTGGAAGTTTATGAGGAAGTCCACTATCTTTAGGACCTATTCCCAGGGACAGTTGAGGGAAGCATTTTTAAGATAACCAGAGGTTCTGCAACTAACAGCAGAGACAAGAGAACACAGGCTATCCCTCTCAGGACATCCTCAGGTTTACCCCAGCTTGGTGTGTTCATTATGGGTATTTAACTTTCCACATAGATATTTCTTTTTATATTGTGTAATGGTTTTATGCTGATGATGTAATAAATTCCACAAACCTGGTGGCTTAGACAATATGAAATTATTCTTACAATTCTGTAGGCCAGAAGTCCAACATGGGTCTCTCTCTCGGCCAAAATCAAGGTGTCAGCAGGGCTGTGTTTCCAGAGACTATGAGACTATTGGAGTGAATCTATTTCCTTGTTTTTTCCAGCTTCCAGAGGCCTTCATACTTCTTGGCTCACGAACACCTTTCTCCATCTTCAAGGCCCATAATGCCAGTCTAGTCCCTCTCACATTGTGTGTTTCTTGACCCCATTTCCACTGTTACATCTCCCTCTCTGGCCACCGCTGAGAAAGTTTCTCCACTTCTAAGTACAAACTCAGGTGATCAATTAGATTGAGCCCACAGGATAATTTCCCACCTAAAGCTCGATAACCTTAGTCACATCTGTGAAGTCCCTTCTGCCATGTGAGGTAACATAATCATGGGTTCTGACAATTAGGGTATGACCTCTTGGTGGGGTGGGGGGCATTATTCTGCTAACCACATGTTGCTTGGAAGAGCTGTTAGTATAAGGTCCATACCTTGTACCTCTTTGTATTACCTGTTTCCTGCAAATGGTACTGAGGTCAAGAAATACTATTGACCATAAAAGAAATATCTCACTTGCCAACTACTTTTCTCTGGGAAAGAATATTCATACTCCTCCTGGAGGAAATGTAATGTTTCAGGACATCACGCCAGCCATATGCTCCACTCATTCTTCTTCCCCTTTCTCTCCTTTCCTCAAGACATAGAATCAGACACTGTTATATTCATAGCTTAGAGCAACTTGCACAGGTTTACCTTTCTGGGCCTCAGTTCTCTCACTGGTAAAATGAAGAGGTTGGAGCAAATTAGTCCCAGGTCCTCATCAAGTTTCACATCCCTTGATTCTGATCCTTGAACACAACAACTCATCTGGTTCAAATTCTTGCCTCCTGGAGCCATTTCCCACAGCAGGTCATCTCTGCTGTGTAGTCACTCAGCTCCATTTCAACTACCAGACAGCTCATTCCATTCATAACAACTCTGATTATCAGAAAAACTTTTCCTCATGCTAAGTAAAAAATATGACTTAAACTCTCTAACCCCCAATTTATTTACTCAGAAAATGGAGATTAAAAATATCTACCCTGGAGAAGTTGTTGAGTAATTCAAATAATACACTTGAAAGTACTTCTCAAAAATCAAAAGCACCACAGAAATAATTGCCATATTATTATAATGGTATTAATAACTTAGAGTCATACTAACATCTACTTGTGCAATCTATGGTGGACTATAATTTTAAATTTTTATCTTGTTTATTTCAGTCCCCTTCAGGGAAAACATTAAAAGTAATTGAGTCAAATCTCTGATGTATACCTTTCTGGCTATACTATTGAAATACGGTTGACTAGAAGTTAAAAAAAAAAAACAACTAAAAATTTCTACCTACCTCATTAATAACGGTAAAAGTAGGATGTGAATAAATGCCATTAAAATAATTCTCTGAAGAGAATTATTTACTAATTGATAAACTAATTACTATTTACTAATTGATAAACACTTTCTAAATATGATTTTCCAGTTACCTAAGGGGCTATAGGCTTCGAGTCTACATCCACTTAACTGCAAATCAGAAAGCTCAGAAGTGTTATATTCTCATTATTCTTTTCACCCCATTCCACCCCATCAAATAGTATCTACAGTTCTGTCTTCTAAATTTCTATCATCTCTTTCCTTGTCTGAACTGACATCCTCTTTTCTCACCTGACTGGACTCCATTACTCAGTCTTTCCCTCCCTCTAGTCTTTCATATTGCTGCCAGAATGATCTCCCCAGCAAGCAAGTTGTATCATGTAATACCTCCCATTTAAAACTTTTTAATTATTGCAGAATGAAATCACTTAATGATTTCACATCTCCATAAATATCTTTTTTCATCTTTCTGCATCTTCCAGTCATACTATTCATATTCCCTACAACGGTAACAAAAGATAAACAAGTCCTCCTACCCCACAAGCATTTCGTGCTGTTTCCCATGCCTGACTTACCTTCTCCCCGATAACTTACCTAATAATTGTTCCTATTTCTTTAGGATTCAGCTCACCTCCAAGAAGTGTTCTCTGACCTTCACTTCAAATCTACATACTGTCTTGTCTTCTTGGCACCCAGAGTGGTTCTCATTTATTAAAAAAAAAAAGTTTGTCTGTTTCTTCTATGAAGCTATATTTTCCCTGAGGGCAGAGATCACAATTTCACTATATCTAGACCCTAGCAAAGCACCTGGCACGTCTTTCAAATATGGGCAACAGATCAGAAAATAGGTGATGGTCTTAGACTGTAGTCTCAACATACTTTCAGGTTCGTCTTGTTTAATCCCTGTAACATGTTTATGAGGCACAGAGAACAGTGTGAAGAACATGTATTTTTTATTGTACTGTACAGCTTTCCATCCCTATTCTGAAAATCTGGGTGATTCTGAAACTAGTTTATCAGATGAAACCAAGATGATGATGAAGGTAATAGTCTTACCCTTGCCACTCACAAATTCACCTAATTTTCAGATGTAGATTAACACCTATTTCCTCTCTAGATTTTTCATTAAACAAGATAACTTATGCCATAATATACAAATCACTTCTTTAAAGTCAATTAATTTTTTCATCTTTTCAACCATTAGCTCCCAAAAGCTTTAATGTGTCATAATGTGTTAATATGTGAAGAAACTTTATTACTTCAAAATCACAAATTATCAGCCTTTCTATGTACGCTTTTATGCCCCACTAAGAGCAAAAGTAATTTAAAAAATTGCCTCTGCAATAAATGCAAGACCTTCTACAGTATTGTTGTGATTCGACTTTTTGTGATATGAAAGCATCCAGCATCACTCTTGGCAAGTAGTAGGCATTCAAATATTTTTAGTTGTGTAGGCCTACATTCACACCATGAACTGTTCTATTAAATACGCAGAACTCGTGAGCTTCAAATTCATACCAATCACACCTAATGTATCATCACAGTATGCCAGCCTCCTAGTTAATCTCTGGCTATGCTCCCACCCAGGTAGCCCATCTCTTGGTAAAATATTTCAGGACCATCCTCACACCACATCCAACTTATCTTCTTTTTCTGTACTTTCAACCAGTGTGTTTTAGGGTTGTATTTATACCCACCACCAAAGTTAAAATTATTTCCCCAAATTCTGCATTATTAAAAATTTTCTCTGGAAATAGCTATAACCCTGAAATGAATGGTATTAGAGGAAAAGGTGTTGGAATTATGAGATAAAGCATTTATAAATGCAATTAAAAAAAACCCCTAAATATCCAATAGATGACCTAACATAATTATGGAAAGTTATGTAATTGTTATATGGCCAGTACAAATGATAAGACTACACATACTGATAATAGAACAGTAAAAATATTTGGTGGAAAAAAGTCAGTGCAAAAAGTATATGGTACACTTTTTAAGACAACTGATAAATGTTTGAAATATTCCATTAAAAATATTGGTTTAAAATGAGCAAGAACAAAAGGGAAAGTTAGAAAAGATAGGACTGGCTAGACAGTACAGCAACATTACCCATAGAATTTTAAAAGCAGATATATCTAATGTTAGGGGAACCGCAAAACCCCTTCCCTCTCCCTAAATTTGCATAATTTGCCAATTTTGCATACACACATTCACATGTGCACAGACTCACGAAAATATCTGAAACATATTTTTTAAAACGTGCCAACTTAACTTTTCTTTATGAAAAGCTCCTTTATACCTTTAAGAATTTTTGCCTGTGTACATTACCAATTTTGATTTCTTTTTAAGCTTGCAAGGTAATACCAGTTTCTTGAAGAATCCTATTTGTCTGCTTGCCATTTCTTAAACAGGTCAAGTGTGTTTCCTCTTTAGAATCTGCATCTACTCCCCTTGCCTGGAATGCTTCTCTCCAGATATTCAAGAGGTTACTGCTCTTCCACCTCAGGACATTTATATATTCTCTTATCTTTTAGGAGATGTCTCTCTTCCCCCACCCCACCAGTTAAAATAAACATTCCTCCTGCAGTTATGCCAATCTATCCCTTTACCATGTTTTACTCTCTCTTCTAACATTCGTTACCATTTAGCATTAAATTTTACATTAGTTTACATATTTGCTTACTTTCTATCTTCACTCACTAAAATATAAGCTCATTGGGACTAGAGTTTTTTGTTCATTTGTTCCCTTCTAACCACTAGAATGGTGCTTGGCACAAACCTAGGGTCAATATGTTCTTAAGTGATAAATTATTTGAAAGGTACAACGTATCTGAGAAGTATCTACATAGCACTGACAGATTCTGTAGTTTCTCGCCCTGGGGGCATCATCTAGTCAGTCCCTGGGGAAAGAAATTTGTAGTACAATTACTAAGAGCCCCCTTCTTCTCTCTCTCTCTCTCTCTCTCTCTCACACACACACACACACACACATAAACATACAATACAACCTTGGGTTGGAAGTTCAAGGATTTTCGAACTAACTCCTTCATTAATCTAAGGGAAGCTGTTGACCTCAACAAAGATTACCCAAAAAACACAAAGGACCAAACCAAGTGTGCCTATCGCCAAACTCAGACATGATCTTGTTCATTTCCAGCGCACATTCCAAAAGAAATCCCATTTTCCACTATCTCAAGCTCAGATGCCTACACTTTAATTAAAACAGCACTAAAGCATGTTAACATTTGGCTTTTGGTTTACTGTTAAGTGAATGAAGTAGGGGGAAAAGATGAAACCCGTGCTACAATAGCAAAACATACTCCAGTGATATCTCTTTTCCTTTCAAGGGTAAAAATTTTATTTTTGAGGAACTTCATACTGCACATTTTCAAAGAGAGTCACATGAGAAAGCAAAAATGTTATACTCCCCTCATCCTAGAAATAAATAAGGGCATAAAATTTCTTTTTAAATCATGACACTTGGAAGTTTAGCACCAGCATCCAAAATGAACAGAAAAGGAAAAAAAGCATTTACTATATATTTCAGATTTCTTTGGTAGGGGTACACCCCATGTGGTATTAATATTTCTTCTTTCAATTCATATTACCAAAACAGTAAAAACCAGGAAAAAAATATAAACCTAGTGGTTGCTGAAACTGGGGAGGTTGCTCTCTTGTCTTCTGTGCAGGCATTCCCAGAAAAATTGCTGGAAAAATTGGCTGACATTCTCCTTTTATACTTGTTTCGTGAAGAATAGTAAACATTCCAATATCCACATCTTGAATTATTAGTTTCCACTTTATTGCTTGGATGTTTCTTTGGTGTTGGTAAGGTCCTCGTCTGCGTTTTGATTTTTTGAATGGTCATTAATTCTTTAGGTCACCTGAAAAAATTAAAATCAAATTTATAAAGAGTGACAAAATGACCAAGAGTTAAAAACGGCAAAAATGATGTTTTTTTATATAATTCAAAAAATAATATTTCAGAAGCTTTAAACAAAATCAACACACGTATCTTCTATAGGTTTCCAAACTACACATGAATCCAATGGAAATCAGTATATACAGTGGAATCACAATAAGATAATAAGCTAACCATTATAAAGAGATTATTCACTATCACGCCCTGTTTAAACACTTCATATGTGTCATCTCACTAAATCTTCGCAACAACCTTAGTGGCCATGTCTAGTTAGTGTGCCCATTTTACCAGCAGCAGACATTATGAGGCAGAAGATAAACAAACTGCTCAGGATCACCTAGCAAATTAGTAGTTCTGGACCGGATACATAAACATCTTGACTCGCATACATTATACTGCACTGCCTCCAAATCAATAGTGGTGGTTATCAAAGGGAGAAAGGAAGGAAAAAAACCACTCTAGCTTATTCTTCAGATTAGTCTCCTGTGATTAAAATGAGACCTTGTCAAGCATGTTAAAATTACCAAACTGGCCACTAGGTGTCACAAAAGTAAAACCTTCGAAAAGTTTTCTCCAGTGGTATACCATATTAATATTGTAATAGTTAAAACTGTTTCTAGAAAAAAAATTTGATTCTCATTAACTCTGCCTGAATGTCTGTGCCCCCAAAGCCTAGCAGAAAAATGTCAATCATGGAGACATTTAACCACCAAAACCACTGTCTGAATTCAGATGAGGGGATGACCCCGGTGAATCACAGAATGAGTTTAGACTGCCATGTACTATTGTTGAGAAACAGTGCTATTTAAAAAGAAAATATCGACTCGAGCCTGGGTTGCCCAACCTCTTACCTACCGATGGTGAAGGTGCCTCGGGAGCCTGATGTTACTCAGCACTGCTCTGCTCGGTGGCTGGAGCAGGGTTCTCAGATGGCGCTTCACCTGCCTTGGTCTAAAACACAAAACCACCACAAACCGGAAAATTATCAATTCGGGTGAGAGAAGAGAGTTGAAGACTACAAGGTCTCAAATGTTGGAATCTTCTAACTTTTGGAGTCTTCCAAAAGTTGAAGGCAAGTCACTGTGCAAAATTTTAACTACACTTCAGTGTGAGTCGATACGAGCTTCCAAATGACAACATTTGCTACTCTCCATAAAAGAAGTCCACGATATACAGTTACTTTCCACACACTCTCAGAGGCAGGTTCTTCTCTGTAAATTCAGTCTTCTGTTTGAACAGCCCTAATCATTTTAGTTCTGAATTCCCACTAGCGTGGGTAATTCTTTCAGAGAATGTTAATTTAAATTCAAATATTTGGTTTGTGTTATGTACAGGGTATACTCTCTCTCTATGTATGTGTGTGTGTGTGTACACACACACACACACACACACACACAGATTTTAAGCGAAGTATTAATATAAATGTATTTTTATATAAACGTTACTATAACACATATATATTTCAGTGTCAGATTATAAAACCGCTCTTAGAATAAAAAAGAATATTAAAGTTTGACACAATTAAGGATAATCTGGCAATACGCCCTCAGCTCGTTGGATTCACCTCTTTGCCATCTTGTGAAGGAGCATTAGGAGGACGGGGACGACGGCGATAGTTGTACGGGCGCCGGTATCCACGGCGAGCAGATGGCTGGTTAGGACCATTGGCCGCTTGTTGATTCTCTTTATCTTCAGCCTCTCCCACAGCTGGAGCAGGTCGTGATCGAGGAGGTCCCCTAGAGGAGGGAACACGAAACAAAAAGAGAATAAGTACAACAGGGCAGGAGTCCACAAGAACATAGGTTTTATTCATTTTTAAGATAAAAAAGTGATTAGCACTTATTCCTAGAATTATGTACAGCTAATGCAGTGAATAAAACTAAGTTTTGGAGGAAAAATCCTATCTTTCCATCACTTCCCTCTTTTGTCTGAATACCTGTTTGTAGTGAACAAACATATACTGAACACATACTATGTCCCTACCAGACGCCAGGACAGGCACTGAAGACAGGAAAATAAAGAGTGGGTTGTCTGGCATCTGCCCTCCAGGAACAGAGTTTAAGGGAGACTAAAGGGATTAAACGTGGGAAGAAAACTAACAATACTTAGACTATGTGCCAGAATGTGTGCTGGTGTGTTTTCATGTTAAGTACTTTATGTTAATGCTAATTCTGTGAGAATATGAAAACAAGAGGTTTAGAGAGGATAAGTATTTGATTGAACTATATGGGATTACTGCTTTCACAGATAAAAAAGGTCAACTTTCCCAAGATCACAGGTAGGAATTGACGGAGCTGGGATTCAGATATAGTCCTGTCTTGTCTCTGTTTTCATTAAGACATTTCTATGAAGACTCTTTTAGTCTTCACAGGGAAAAAGCAAAAATAGAATAGCCCATTCCTTCACCAACAATAACATTGTGGGTAGTTAATAATACCTGACATTTATCGAGGGCTTACTGTGCCAGGCACCATACTAATCATTTCAGATTCATTTTACACTTAACCCTGCTGACAAGTGTACAATATTCCTTAATATCCATTTTATAGGCCTGGTGATTACAGTGACCAAGTCTTAGAGAGTCCAGAAACTTGCTAAAGGGCATACAGTTACTAAATGCAGGGCAGGAATTTAAACACAGACAATTTCATCTGTAGCAACATTTAACCCTTGTACTAGACAACTAGCTCAGCTAAGAGAATATTCAGTATCCCAAATCCTCGCCGGCATTCTTCCCACATTTGTACCACTACCATTGAATTACCCATCAATTGTTAATTTCATTAAATATAATAAAAAATAAGTATTAATTTATATCACGTGAAAGTTATCAAATATGAATAATGCTTTGGTACAAGAATAACTAAAAATTCTAATTGTTTAGGTAGGGGGAAAATGTCACAAGGCTATCTGAAAATATAAACTGTAGAGTCCCCCCAAAACTTGGACATAGAGTCAAGCAGCCAACTCTTCTGCTACATAATAAATCCACAGAACAGACCCATAATATCCTCATCCATTGTACTGTCACTCACAAGTCCTTCAGCTGGTCATGAGTTAGTGGAAAAGGTAACATACCTACGGTACCTGGGACGATAAGTTGGATTTCGATGAACAGGTCCCTGAAGTTGTGCTCCCTCTGGGACTCCATCCTTCATCTCTCCAATCTCACCAGCCTAGAAGGGCAACAGAGCTGAAAATGAGGATCATGCTACAGAATATGAGACACACAAAGCACACAGCTGCATTCAAAATGTTTTTTGAAAAGTAAAAAAAAGAAAATGCTTCTTTACAAAGCGGAGAATTCTCAACTATAACCGTGGGCTATTCACTGATTAGATTTTCATGAATGACAGGAAAGAAAAACTCACTCCCACTTATCCTGAGCACCTAATTTTATTTTACAGTATTAATTTAACATTTTGAAGTGTTCCATTCATCCCTTGAAAAAAAATCCCTTGTGTAAAAGGAAATGGGATGATATACTACATTTGAGCAATGAGAATCTTTTCACACGTTTCAAACTCAGATCCACTAATTCTACGAACTGGGTATCCCTTCGGTACACGGGCTCTCACACCTCTAAACCGTGCCTTCACCTCTGATTTCTTCCTTTCACAATTTCTTCTTTGTATCTGTTTGTATAATTAAGTATAACATTCAAAAAAATAAAATACACTTTCTTGATAAATTTATTTTAAGCTGAGGGAATAAAATAATTTTGTTGTTGAACTTCCAGAACTAAAAAGAAAAAAAAAAAATCTCTGAAACTCTTTACAACACAGCCACATCTCAACATTCCTTCTCCATATTTCACCAAGGAAAGTAATCATAAAATAATTTCTACATTCTTTCACTATCAAATCAACCAACCTGCCTACACTTGTATTTTCTTCTCGTTGCACTGAAAAAGTGGTCCAAGCTCACATTCAAAGCCAATCCCTCTTCTCTTGCCTACTAGAGCACTTTAAATCTCCATGCCTCCTTTTCTCTTTCACTGTATTATCTTCTCCCTTCTCTACTCTATCATTTTCATCTGAGCATACCAACATGCTGAAATAGAGCCCATCGTTTTCAATTATTTTATTTTGAAATAATCACTAACGTACAGAAAAGTTGAAAGTATAGATCTAATCCTCAGAGCCCATTCAATCTCCACCAGTATATTCTTTACGTAAAGCAAAAGACCCACTAAAGTGACACTACATTCTTCTCACTGCATCCTGTTGCACGGAGTATGGTTTCAATTTGTGCAGTTATTGACAATGTTCGCCCGGTGAGGAATAGTTAAGGTGGCAGTCTACCAAAGCTCTTCTGCTCTATGTTTACTCTTCTCTTCTTTGTAATTAATGAGGATTTTGTGAAGAAATACTTTTAAAAGTCTGTAGAAAACACTTTTAAAAGTCTGTAAATATTTCATCCCTTATCAAATTCTCAATATGTTCATTTATTGATTTATACCTGTACAGATTCACGGTTTTCTATTTTATTCAATGAGTTATAATCTGTTACTATCATTACTGGCCAGTGGGAACCCTTTCAAGCTGGCTCATGTCCTTTTGACATGTCTCCAACATTCTTTGAGTACTTCCTTGCTTTCTGGCACAAGATGTTCCAGGCTCATATTGTACTTTCTCTGGCCCAGCTCTGCAACCAGCCATTTCTCCAAAGGAGCTTCTTTTTATTGGAGAATGGTATTTAGAAAGCTCAAAGCTATATCAAGCTGTCACTGATTTCCGGCCATTTCAGTAGACCGAAATTAAAATAAGTTGACACGGTAAGCTACACATATATAAATGTGGGTATATGTATATATGTGTACGGCATTTGATTTGCCCATCTAATGGCATTATGAGGAAGTTGCTGGTAAGAGAAGGCGTAAGGGAAACTAGGAAAGAACTCAGTCAATGTAAAAACAAAATCGAATCAAACCAAAACCTTCCCTGACCCCGTATCTTTCTCCAGTTACTGCCCCATTTCTGTGAGTTTTTTTATAGACATATATTACTAAAGGAAACCCATCACCACCACCACCACCACAGAAGCCTCCTCAAAGTGGAAGAGAATACCTTTTCTTCTTCCCCCTTGGCTCTCTCTTGAATTCATTCTAATCGGATTTTTGTCCTCACCATGCCACCAGCCCCCAAGTTATCAAAGCCAATAGTCAATTCTCAACCTAAATTCCTCATCAACAGCATTTAACGTAGCCTTTCCCTCTTGAAATACATTCTCCCTATCTGCTCCTTCCCATCAGCCTTTGCTGGACTCCTTATCTTTCTAATCTTTAATTGATCTGTCCCAGAACTCAGTCCCAGGGTCGATGTTCCACCTACACTTATTTAATAGTTAGTCTCATCCTATGTCGTGCTTAATTATGTTTTTTATGACTCCAGAGTTCTATCTCCAGTTTCATTTCTCCTCTTCAGCTTCCTTCAGCCTCTGCACTTGCCAATCCCTGGGCCATGCACGCCCTTCCCAGCATCTGAATGACTTGATCCCTTGCTTCACTTACATCTTTTCTCATATATAGAAACAAAGACTTTTGTCAACCACCTTGTCTAAAATGACACCTTCCCAACTCAAGCCACTTTCTAACTCTACATTGTTTTATTTTTTTGCCTACTTGACATGTCCACTTAGAGGTAAAATTTAATGTGGAAAAAGATCTAAAATGATTTCCACCTTTCCTCCAAACCTGGCCTTTCTTCAGTCTTCCTACAGTCATTTAAATCAAACACCACAGAGGTATTCTTTACTCCTCACATTGCACATTCACTCTAGCATTAAATGCTGTCACTTTTATGTTTAATACAATCCCTAAATCTAAACACTCAGCACGCCTCCACTGTCAGCACTCTAATCCACACATGATCATCTCTCTACAGGAAAATTACAGGAGTTGGTTGCCTTACTTTTTGCCTCCTGTGGTCCAGCCTCTACAGTCAATGATCTCTTAAGTATGTTTCTTTCCTCTTTAGATTCCTTTACTGGCTTTTTATCACATTTAGAGTATATCAGTAGTCCTTACCATGCATCCTTGCTCTATTCTAAGGTTATCACCATAACCTCAGCTTCTATCCTTCCTTCCTCACTCATACCATCCCAACCACATGAGCCCTCATTTAGCTCTCTGAACAAGCAAAGCTGCTTCTTCCTTAAGAACTCTGATTCACAAAAAAGGAGACAGAAACAGCTATTAACATGAATAAAGAATGAGAGTTTACTAGAATAAGAGAATGGGAAAAGTATAGATGGATGTAGTGTGTTTAAATCAAGCTCTCCCACTTTTCGCCCATGTAACCTTAGATAATAAGTTGCTAATTTTTTAAATACTCAGATTTCTTCAATAACAAATATGGAAACCATTGCCAACTTCATAAAGGTGTAGGAAAGACTGAATAAGAATTGATCTCGAACTTCTGCCACTTGGCAGACATTAGACAATATTGCTTCGTTTACTCTATCAAATAATTATTTTCTCAAAGACTACAAATAGTTGATATTAGCTTAGTAACCAATTCTACTAAATTTTCAAATACATAGAATTATTATTTTTTAAAAAATAGAAGTCATTTGGTCACTAATCAGGCTATATTATGTCCTTGGTACATTTGGGAAATACTACTGGCCTATATATGTTACCTTCTTATTCCCATTTTTTTCCCAAGAAATTTCAGTTTTATATATAGTAAAAAATGTTGGCAAAAAGTTTTCTATTTGACCTCAGTAATTTTTACCATCCTAGAGATCTCTCTATACTTTTAAGCCATTACAATGACAACCTTGAGGTCACCTAGTTGTATGGAAGAAGCTTTTTGGAATTCTTGCTTGACACTGTTGGTTAGCTTAAGCAGACCTTTTACTCGATGACCATACAGACATGATATGTAGTAGAAAGATTCTAAAGAAAAACTGTTGAAGGAATCTAAGATACTAAGATAGCTTTTACTTCAGATATGGAATGAGTAAAAGATTCAGCCCAAGTTAAAACAACTAAAAGTAGTTCTTGGAATAAGCACATTTTTTTCAAAATGAGTTTTCAATCATCTTCTGCAAAGGACTTTTTACATGACATTGAAGCATCACCTTTAGTTCCTAAGGTGAAATATACTTTATTTCAAATAATATGGAAAAAAAAATCATCATGTTCTCAAAAAATAAGATACGTGTGCATATGCTAAATACTAAGAATGATTATTTCAGGAAGGCACTAACATACTAAAAATAAATGTGTATTACAATCTCACTTACTCTTCCTGTCCTCATTTCCTAGAACCCCAGAGTACTGCCCTAAAGGAACCTACTATGCCTCATGTACCCAATCTCTCCATATACGTAAGTCTACTTGTTATTTTTAGCACATTTGTCAGGGACAGCTGTTAAAGAGTGAAAGGGAAAAAACAAGAAGCAATGTAGAAAGAACACAGTCATGCATGATGGGACAGGCAAAGGATAGCAAAGAACAGACTGAACATAATGTTCAGTCAAAACACTTGGTGGACAGAAAACAAAAACCAAGGACACTAAGAGGAAAATTCTGTAGCTAGTGATAACAAAAATGACATCCTATCCTAAGTTTTCCAAGTTTCTGGGGACTACAAAGTTGGTATAAGGCTTATTAATTACAGGTCAAGTTCACAATACCTGTATTAATATTGTGCAGTAAAAAAGGAGATCAATAATCAACAATCTACACTCTATGGTAGCTTTTCTTAATAATCAACATTATCCCATCAAAATTAAAAACTTATTACATGTTAGCTATCCTGGGGGAAGCACTTTCCTAGTCTGTACTTTTGATTTAATCATCATACCCCCATGTTAGAGGCACGTTATCATCCCCAGTTAATGGATGCACAAATTAATCTCTCAAAAGTTTGGTTTTCTCAAAAGTGCACAGATAAAAAGTAGCAGAGACAAGATTCAAGTCCTGACCTGCCTGACTTCGGAGTTTAAGCTCTTACACATACCTTCTGTTTCTCTACTTTACTTCTTTTATTTTTCTATAAACTAGAAACTGTGCCCTATGCACCAGGGTCCCCAATCCCAGCATGGCTCATGCGGTTGTGTTTTTAGAAATGTTACTAGAATGACTGCTCTGAAAATGCAGACAAAACCTTGCCTCAGCTTTTGTAGCATCGAGAAGCAAGGTTTTACTTCCGGCAGCTGGTGTTGGAGGAGGAGGAAGAAGAGGAGGCAGAGGAAGGACGGAGGGGTGAGGACTGCTGAAGAGAAGTCCCAGGTGCAATTTTACCTGCATTCTGTTGGGATGGGAAAAGACCCGTGAGCGACGGTCAAAGGTCTGTCCCACGTGGTAAGGCGGGAACCGCCGCCGGTACTGAGGGCGATACTGGGGGCGGCGCAGCTGACTCCGGGCCCCAGAGTACTGCCCATCATTGGCAGGGGGTTCAAATCCTTCACTGCTGCCGCTCCCTTCCTCCTCCTCCTCCCCAGCGTACTAGCGAAGCAAAGAAACAGAGATTCAGAAAAAGTTTCAGCAAGGAAAGAACCAAAGAATACCAATTAGGATGAATATCACCAAAAGAAAAAAATCTCCCCCAAAGAAATAATCCCTTCTATTATACAGACAAAATGCATTTAACCCAGATCATCATGTGATTGGCTGGGATAAACTACATTAAGATTAAAGTAGATCTGTGCAGATAAAACACCAAGAAGCAGAAAAGCAAAAGCAATCATCTATAATGAATTTAACAGGCATCTAATTAGAATTGATGAGTATTAGTTGAGCAACTACCCAAAAATTATCATTTATGATATTTAGCACCATCAAATGTGTATCCCCCAACATTTGCCTCTACTGGGGCAAAGTTAAGGCAGTCAAGAAAAAATATATTTTGTAGTGTTATCAAGTTTGTTCTAAATAAATGGTTAACTTCCTGAAGCTATTCTCAAAGCATGGATGTGGTCTCCCAAACCCTTCACGGGGTTACTATGGTCAAACATTCTCAGTGTGCTACGAAGATGCTACCTGCCTGTTCCTATTTCAACCTCTCGGGAGTGTGTGGCAGGGTCTCCTAGAGCTACCATGACACAGTCTCTTGGTCTCTCAGTCTCTCGGCAGCCTGAATGCCAAAGGAAATATGAGAATCCAGCTGCCTTCTATCAAATCAGACATCAATTTAAAAACAGTTTTCATAAAAAAAATGTTTTTTGCATGTAAGGAGTTTTACATCATTTGAATATCTTTTAAATTTCTGCTTTAATTTCTAATATAATATTAATAGATACAAGCAGACATAAATAAAGACTATTGAGAGCCTCAATAATATTTAAGCATCTAAATGGGTCTAAAAATCAAAAAGTTTGAGAACCACTGACATTGCATGATTTTCTTTCTATGTTTAGAAACAGTCTTAATTGTACTTTGATACTAATAAGTAAAAGATATGGACAGTTTCTAAATATAACTCCTACTAACAAAAGGAATTATTGGCTCATTTTATACTCTTTCCTGTATTTAAACTACCATATCATATAATATTTTATATTAAAAAATAAAAACAGCCAAATATCCCTCAAAGAATTTTTTATTTCAAATCTTACTTTAAAGGAGAATATGTAAATGCCAAAGGTAGTCTTAAGGAAAGTAACTATAGTTTTTTAAATGAATAAATCAAAAATTAACAATAACCCATTTCTTTTGGGGGTGGGGGTATTTGGAAAAGCTTCAACTATAGCCTCAGCTAGTCTAATTTCAGAAAAGTTAAGCCATTCTACGCTTCATAAAACCTGTGTCCCCAACTACATAAAGACACAGACTTCACAAATTGTTTTTCTTTTCAGGCTTTTTTCTGTATCTTTTTGAGTTTTATATGGAGTTTCATTAGGAATTTTAATAAGAGTAATGGCAGCACCACTGCCCAACATGCTTGTGAGCCATAAGGATTTAAAGACATTACAACAGAAAATGTTTATTGAGGTACACTCTCAGAATTCTATTTTATTTCTAAACATCTTTTAACTGCATGACTTCACAATTCCCAGCTGAGGAGAAAAGTAAAGGAAAATTTTTCATTGAAGGTTTCCTACCACTTTTACTTCTGAATTAACCTAGGAAGCAAAACAATAACTAGAGCTCTATGACTCTGCTGAACTTGAGTTAACATGACTCAGGAAATGCTGTAGCTCACATCTACCCCCACCCCTGCACAGCTTATTATTAAAAATCAAACAGAATAAGCAAAACATGGGTAAAAAAAATATAGAAACAGAGAAAGAAGATTTGAAGAATGTGATAAAAATCAGCTTGAGCAGGGTGATATAGACGATAGAATGAAGAGGAAAAGCATTCTGGTAAGCAGAAATATATAAATCTGTCAATGCATAGAGATAAATCATTCTGTCTGCAGATATTTTATTCTGGTGAGATTTTTCAAAAGTTTTCTTTGGATGACTTACATAGCTACAATCCTGTGCTTGCAAAGCATTTTGAGTTTCATTCTATATTGCCAATCCAAGGCGTTCATTCTAGAAATACAAAAAATAACTCAAATTTGTAGGATCCTCATGACCACAAATGAATGGGACTCTCTTTGGGTGCTCTGAGAGTACTTTAAATTGAGCCTCCTGAGAAGAATATAGCCAGGCTTGGTTGTAAATCCTTTCACCTGAATTGGTATCATTAACTTGAAGAACTAAAACTTCAGAGAATTACTTATTACTTCTTTACTTTAAAATAATGGAAAAATGCTATGCTAAATAAAATAGCTACCTAATCGAGAGAAATTTAATATTTCTGTGGCCAGCACTGTTTATTAGCCTTTTCCCAGGCTACTCCCCATTCTTCCCTGCCAGCCAAACACATATTCTTAGTGGTCAACACTGCCAGTGCCATGGGATGAACAGGTTTAGGCCAATCACAGAAATGTCATTCCCCTTTCCCAATAAATGCTACTAGGTTTAGCCCAATAATGAGAAAATGGCTTTTTGAGACCCTTAATGAAGACTTCTTGCTACAAGATAATTAAATTTCTAAAATTTGCAGCCGAAGACATACAAACTGATAGAACTTTTGAATGGCAAGTTTCCAATGAGACCAGTGGCTACGGATAAATTTTGGGCATTAAAAATTTCCCATTAACAAAAATAGGAAGGAAAGAAGGAAGGAAGGAAGGAAGGAAGGAAGGAAGGAAGGAAGGAAGGAAGGAAGGAAGAAAGGAAGGAAAGGAGGAAGGAAGGGAGGGAGGGAAAAAGAAAAGACAGCATTTATCTGTTCCATGTATACATACTTAATTTTAGATGTGAACCTGTTTTTCAATCACTGGTTAGGAAGAGGGACCAACATACATTACGGGGAGGTCCACGGCGTCTGCCATAGTAACCACGTCTGTAACGGCGCCGATCAGCAGCATAACGGCTCCCTTCTACAGGGACTCCATCTGGGCCAGTCACATTGGCTGCTTCTGCACCCTGAGAAAGAAAATAAAGACAGCCTCAAATTTTAAAAAAAGCTAAACCAACTCACCCAAAACAGCCTTAGACAGCCAGGGTGTTAAAGATTGGCAAAATGTACTATCAATTCCTATTATGACCTCAAAAAACACACCCAAGTTTTAATAAGGTGAGCAAGGTATTTTTTGTCCTGATTGATATATATAGAGCCTGTTTGCTCACACTATCTAAACTTTGCTTTCTTGTTTGGTTACGCTACGTTTAAGAGCAGCACGTAACCTTTTTAAAGAACATAAACTAATAAATATAATTTAACTTGTCAAAGAAGTAATGCTAGTCCAAGAAGGATATTTCTCAATGGAAAATAACTAAGAATATGTGAATTCCTAGAAAATGCCAAAACTTATGTTACTCTAAGAGATACCAAGAGAATCCCTATTCATGGGCTTATGTGGCTGTACAGCAATGATTTATTGAGAGTGAAACTGCTCCCATCTTAGCAGCAATGGGAAAAGAGCATCCTTGATTTAGTTAATATAATTTCTACACATGCAGTCCTTTCTATTATTCTCAAACAAACTTAGTGTTATCCTCATATAGACAATGGATAAAATAATGCTTCAAAAATATAAAAAATTCAGACAAAGGAATTCAAAAGTATATTTTACACCCTACCATCAATGTGTAAAACCTCAAATTCTGAAAACAAATGGGTAAAATTAACATGGCAAAACAAAATTTTAAGAGTTGGATGGAATAATAGAGATGATTACAGGCCAGCATTTGCAAGATACCCTGGGGATCACATTGGTAAAGATATCATTTAAATTTCTATATTAAATAAATTGTTCTTTTAAAACCAAACAGCTTGGGAGCCACTAAAAGTAAGGACTCTGAAAATGGTATATATGCACATATATGGGAAGAGCATATGCATGGGTATTAACTCAGTTTATCGGTCAGGTGCCATGATTAGCTGCCGTGGCAGTTGTACCACATGTGGTTTTAAAGTGTTTTTATTCTTATTCAATATTGTTTTATTTATCTCTAAAATGGATTGTTGATTAAAGACAAAGCATAAAGGACATTACTAATATTGAAATTCAAACTGTAACAGCATAAAGAAAATTCTGTAGAGACACTTCAGGATGATCCATTAGCTTCATCTGAACAAAGTTGTTATGTAGTCTATCAAGAAGCCTTCAGCTTTCCAAAATCCAAGCCAAAGAGAAAACACAATGATTGATTATATTCCACTTGAATCATCTTTTATTGAGATTAAAGCTTATTTTACTGAGTATTATTTATGCAGAAGTGCTTACAAATCACAGCTTGAAATTTTTCTTATTAAAAAGTTAAATTTTAACCCACACCTTTACATATATTTGTACCAAAATAAATTATCTTAAATCTTGAGAAATTAGCTTTTCCTTCCAGAAATAGGTTTCTTCATTTATTAAATGAAAATTTAACATGTCCTGTTATAATATATCAAAGAATATATATAATAACATCCAGTAATCAAAAATATTTCTACATAAAAGTCACTTCTTCCTGTTCCACAAAATAAAAACCAAAGTAATGTGAACTCAAAAGGGGCTGAGAGACCATTTATTTACAATGCGAGGAAAACAAGTGCCAGCACACTCCGATACCCAGCCACAAATTCCTCTCACCTTCTCTCCTTCCACCACGTCAAACTCTACAGTTTCTCCATCTCCTACACTGCGCAGATATTTCCGTGGGTTATTCTTCTTGATGGCAGTCTGTCCAGAGAAGAGAAAATTCTAAGTGACGTGTATGTCAACACTAATGACAGATTTCATTATTTTCAAGTTTACTGGGTATAATGAAGAAACTGCTGACCTATTATTACTTTTTAAAACTATAATTCTCCTACTAACCTGAATCTCTAAAACAACAAAACAAATAAAAAACACTATAAAAACCATTCTACATTAATCTCTTGATTCGTGTTATCCTTCAGAATTCACCTTGGTAGGTGTATTAAACAGAATGTATAGATACCACATACTCCTGTTATAGCCTGATCACCTACTCATGACATTGGATATATTGGTTCCCTCAAACTATTGATCTAGCACCATCAATTAAAGGGGAGGAGGTAGATGCCTTCATGAATCTTACACACACACACAAGCACACATTTTAGGTATAAAGCTCTATAGAAAAGAGTATCTGCTAACCTTGAAAAGAATTTAAAAAATGTATGAAGGGGAGGAGGGATGATGATGAATAGGGAAAAAAAATTAGAAAATGCCAAGGCATTTCTAAGAGAATATACAAAATTACCACAGGAATTACAATATTACTGAAAATCTGCCCTTTGCCCCATCACCCATTGTACGGGTGGGAAAACATGAGGCTAATAAGTAATTTATCTGAGGTTATAAAGATGCAGCTTGGGGGGAGTAGGGGCGTAAGTGGGGAAATTCATATCCCTGTACTGTATCTACATATTTATTTAGTATTTTTCTCACCACCTCATGCACATGTCCCTGATAATACATTAAAAGGTCAATGAACAGGTCATCCTGCATTCAACATCTGCACCTAAATATGTGCTTATGAACAGATCTTTCTTTTTCACCCAGTAGAAGGAAACAGAATAATCCTTGCAATGAATTTCCATTTCTTTCTGGTATCTCTAAATAGTTAAAGGGGCTCTGAGTTTCTATGGAATTAGGTCAACCTTATTTTATAAAGCGATTAGGCATGTGTAAATCCAGCCCTTCCCTTACTCCGAGTAGGAGGGAGGGAAAAAAAATAAAAGAATGAGCCAATAGGGCAGAGACTTCACCCACAGAGGAAAAAGGCAGTTCAGGACAGGATATATGCGCAGGCAGTTTGAACATTCAGCCATTCCAAAGCCAGCCCCTCCCTGCCCGCTTGTTCCCTTTTTCCTGTTAAACTGGGCAGGCCTCAACACAGTGAGGTGACTCACCACACAGCCTCACGGGGGCTGAAATCAGGTCATACACTCTCAGGCTAAGGAAGCTGGCCACTAGTACAGAAACTTGTGAGGTCTTTCAGTCCAACAGTCACCAGAGTTCTTACCCCCAAAAGATCTATTAACCTCTTGGTATTATAACCAATGCTTCCTTTCAGTTTGTTAAGACTTTAAAAGTCATTGTATATAAACAAAAAATCTAAAATTATCTAGGTATAACTCAAATATATCCAAGTCAAGCAGAAATATAAATGACAGAAAAACCATAACTAGAAAGCTTATTCTTAGATACTGCTATCTCCATCACCACACTCTACACCTCAATACACACACAATCCTAAACAAAAACACTGACAACCAGATGCTTGCCAGAGCCCTGCAGGTAAATGTGCTGGTATTAATACCTGGCTCTGTGCTTCTCTGTTATACACTTAGAACTATGAACATACTGGATTCAATTCATTGAAAACCAAATATAGAAAAAGGACAGTAAGGGTAGATATTTTTTCTTTTAACCTATTTAGTAAAACAAGACCAGGATTCATGATAATAAAATAAATAATATCCTAGGCTAATAATGTAAAGAAAGACTGAGATACCTGCAGCAGAGAAGCCCGTGTTTTCCATATTTTACCCATCTTCTACATTGGCTTCAAATTTAAGAGTGTGGCTTTTGGCCTGGCCATGTGCTAACAACCATGCCTACCTTTGACAAGAGGACTATCCTGGGAATTGTGAGTTTTCTCATGTCTTGGATACATATGCCCTAACTATCTACTTCGCTGTGCTATTTACTCCAGCTTAGAGCTGCTCTGATAGAGGAGCTTTAACGAACACCCATCTAGGCAAAACCAGGAGAGTTCCAGCCAAACATTACGGGAGAACCACACAATCCAGAGAACAGGATGCCACCATGGAAACTAAAGGGTTTTTGCTAAAGACTCAAAGGCTTCAGAGTGATATGGGGGTTCAAGGTCTATATTAAAAAGGCCTTAGATGTGGCGTATAAACTTAAGACCTAAGGGAAGAATGTTTCAGGCACAAGAACATGTAGGAACAAAGTACATTCCTGGGAAGGAAGGACAGTGAGGCTAGAACTCAGTGACCAGTGGAGAGGACAGTAAAAGATGAAGCTAGGGAGTCATAGCAAAAAGTTACACAGGGCTGTGTGATACCTGGTGAGAATTTAGATTCTCTTCCAGATACAACAGGAAGGCATGGAAGGTTTTAAAAGAAAAGACTGTGTCATGGAACAGATATGATCTGATTTGCTTTTTAAAAGACTTCTGCAACTACTGTTTGGAGAAGAGCCTTGGGATTAGGACAATAAAAAAAACATTAAAAAAAAGGCTTTAAAAATTAAAAAGCAGTCTAACTAAATATTACTTCATTTCTTTCAAATATAAAAACTCTTTGAAAATAGTTATTGTGCTGAGACAGAAGAGATTATCTGCCAACCTTAAAATGTGGGATTGAGCTCTCTTGCCAAAATAAAATCACAGAAAGAGTTTAGAGTAGAATAGTGATGTATAGGATGACATTCAGGAATGGGAAAACAGCACAGTACCAATGCCACTCTCTTCACACATATAAAATGTAACATTTATTACCCCCTTACCTGATGTACAAATACATCTTCTTTGGTGTCATTTCTGTTAAAAGAAAAAAACTTACAATTAAAAGGTACCAGGTAGGTAGAAAAACTTAAAAAGAATAGATGTTTTATGAGTTTAGATCTCAAGACTTCAAAACACAACATAAATTTTTGTTTATTCTCTGAACTCAGTTCAGATGTTGGGACTCAATCCCCATGAAAACTTCTAAACCCCCAAGATACCCACCTTACTCTTCTGCATTACCACAGTGCTTAGAACCGAGGGTACAGATTCAACACACAGAAACATCCCTTTCCTCTCATCTCTTTCTAAATCACGCGGTATGTAATCAGAGCCCCAGATTTCCCTCCCAGCAAAAGCAAAGCAAGACAGTTAAAAGGACAGAGCACAGCTGTGAACTAGGCTCTCCTTACACTGAAACCTAAAACAGTCCCCCAACCACCACCCCACTCTAACTCCTCCTCCCTCCCCAACCCCCCCCCCCCCAAAAAAAAAGACAAGGAAGAAAGTTGGAGGGTTTTTTTAAGTATGTGTGGAGTGGATGGTTGAGAAGGGAGGGGTGCAAAGAAAATTAAAATATCACATAAAAACATAATATTTCCAAGAGCTTGCACTCACATTCTCATTCTTATATGATTAGAAGTTACCATGGTTTAAAGAAAACACTACAGTTTCTACACAGGACTTGGACCAGACCTGGGTTACAGATCCAGCTCAATTACTCACTAGTTGTGTGACCTTAGGAAAGTTGCTTAACCAGTCTAAGACTCCATTTCTCCATCTGTGAAATTATGGATATGAAGTCAATTATCCTAAGGCCCTTCCCATTCCTTATTTATCCCCCCACCCATTTTTTTTTCTTTAATGACTAAATTTTATAAAATAAGTTATTTATCAATGTTCTGGCAATGTATTCTAACTAATAATGTGTGACCAGTATCTTAGAAATGATATTATTTACAGCACTTATAAACCTTAAAAACTTATACAAGCCATTAATAAAGTATAGCAAAGAATTTTAACTGCTGGTGCCACAACATAACTATGTTTTTAAAATATGTAGAGACACAAACACACATACCGATTTATAAATCCATATCCATTTCTGACGTTGAACCATTTGACAGTGCCAAGGACTTTGGTGGCTAAAATAGGATTAAGGAGATAAATTAGTAGCTGACCTACAAAAAGATAAAGCTCATATCACTAAGGTCTTAATAGAATTATATAGGGCCCAAACATACCTAAGGAAACCATTGAAAGCTTAATTCCAAAATACATTAGAAAAAGAAAATGGAACAAGTGAAGCTATTATAGGGAAATACTTTCAAAAGAATAAAACTTTCTTCCCTGTTAAAACTTTTAGTATAGACATAAGATAAGGACGGGTCATAAATCTATACAATTCTGCAGTAATTAAATTTGAGAAATACCATTTAAGGAAAAACAGCAACAAAAAAAAATGTTAAGATTATAGTTTAACACAGAAAAAAAATGTTCTAAGTGCAAAAGAAGGGTCACAATGAAAGAACGTAGATAAACAAGGTAAGCACAAGTGACCTTAACACATCATTTTCACACTTTGAAACACTGGCAAACTCTATAAAATAGTAGCTCCTTGTTAATAGCTAATCTACAAACACATAACACAAAGTATCTTTAGTTTCCAGTCGGGGGCCTATCAAAGGAGTCAAGAGTAATAATAGAACTGATGCTGTCTCAATCCAGTGCTGTACTCACCACCCTGAGACATGATGTAACAGGCCTTTTCAAAACACAGTGATGAATTTGGGCTTCTGTTTTCACTGTTTACTCTACTCTCTGCAGTTGGTGGAAATGAAATTCATCATTTTCTATAAAATTCCCGTCTTAAACATGATTATTGTATCCACTTCCCTCACAAGTAGGATCACTTCCATACAACACCAAATTTTAACAGAATTTAAGAGAAGTCATCTAAACAAATAGTATGGTCATATTAACTTGTCCTTTGTAGATTCACATTTGTTACAGTCATCAAGTAAAATTTGAGGACTCCTCTGAATCAATTCTGAATGCCCAATTCAGTACCTCTAAGAAATGCCTATGGCTAAAGTCAAGAAACGCATAAAGCAATTATCAAGATTCAATGAAACAGGAAATCTGACAATAGAGTACCTTAAAAAAGAACTTAGGAGACAATGAAAGTAAAAATTAACATTAATCCATACTGAAATCTACATGAGATACAAAGTTTATAATTTCCAAGGATAAACAATAAGGATACAGTTTTTAAAGTCAGCACTAAAAAACAGTAATTAGGATTTGCTCTGTTGTGGGTATAGTTCTTAGTTTTGCTAGGTATGCTTGAGGAATATTTTAGATCTCTCTGTCAAAAGAAAAAAACTACTCTTCAGGTGTCCAAAACCATTCAGCCCACCACTGACAGCAATCTCTAACTCTGATTCCAAGTAAAGAAGATGTCTCCAATGAAGAGTTTAAATCATTGGCATCTTCAGTTTCAGACCATTCTAATTAGAGCAGCTGGGCAAAGAAGAAAAAAATTGTTTTAGATCCAAATGTACACAGAAGAGGCCTGCTTTTGATAAATCATATGCTTTTAAGTCACACATTACCTCAAATGATATATTTTTTGTGTCTCTTTTTCTGTGCCCCGCAATTAATGAACTGGGACAATAAAAAGCTAGGAACTGTTTTCGATTCATTTTCATAAAAGTTAATGTCTACCACTGTCGAAGATATAACCTTGATTAGAAAGTCAACACTAATACAATGAGGAAAAGGTAAAAACTGATTTTCAAGCCTAACTTCAATCCAGGCTGAAGGTTATTTTTCTCCCCCCACCCCAGCCCATGTAGTTTTAAATTTTCTCCTAATTTCACAAATATTTTCAACAACTGCATATGGCCAAACACATTCATGCACACCTCTTGCTTTAAACCATAAACTCACTTCACCTACATATAGGGCAAAGGGGGGATAGAGGAAGACCATAAAGGCTTCCATAATGTTCATTAGAAGGGAAGCATTTCACTCAGGTAAACTTTTCCTGGCCTATGGCTGTATGTACACTGAAGTTAAAGACTGTAAAAACTAGAATGGGAGAATCCAAAACCTGAATTCTATTTCAGTCACCAGTGTGCCCAGAACATTTTAGGCACCCATGTGTTTGCTTGGCAAAACAGAAAAACGAGATGGCAGGACACAGAACAAACAGTGTCGAAAGGTCATAGAGAAAGTTGCCCTTCATTTTGAGAGTTGGTGTTACAATGGAAAGGTGAAAGAGCTCCAGAATCATCACCAGGATGTAGTAGAGGCTTAACAGCAATTGGTGGCTGAGAAAGTTAACTTTACCTGTTTCCTTCTTCTTTAAGGATATCTGCTTTAAAAATCCAGGGCAGTTTAGATTCAGAAGGGGTACAAGGATCAAGGGAATAACTGCAAAATTCCCTTATTACAAATAGAATTTAAAGGGTGTGGGGGTGGAAGCGGAGTATGTCTTAACACCACTTTGGATAACCCAACATTGTCTCCCTGACACATTTTGCACGAAGTGTTCCAAGAAAACACTTGTTGGAAACAATATCACAGTTCAGTATTGGCTAGACTTTAGCAACTTTTAGTTCAGCAAAATGAGGGCTATTTTGTTTCTTAACTGACACAGGTTACATTTAGCATGGGCAGTCAACGAGTAAAAGCCCCAGAAAAAGAAAACAGGCCTCTCAAGGTGGGGAACAAGGCACCGCACTGTGCTTTCTTCACATTATTCCCTCGGCGTTCCTCCTAGGAAATTTGGCAGGCAAGGATCAGAGGGATCAAACACACTGCACTCAAAACGCTGAAAATTCCTCTAAAGCATCCGACATCACCTCCTAACTTTCCTGTTTAAGAGAGTGAGTGATATCTGCACACACCCTTGAGAAAGCTTATTTATCCACCACCCACCTGCTCTGTAAGCCTCTTTAAGGCCTCACACAGGGCGTCACTTGAGAAGGCTGTACGTGACAAAACCTACAACGACCACAGAAACCCTTCCTAACGCTCTGCTCCCAAAGCTGAACTTTTCATCAGACTATTTCCTTTCTTCAGTTAAATGGCCCAAGATAACGACGTCCCAAACAAACGTCATGCCCACACTTCCTACAAAGTTTTTTCATGTGCCGCACCACGAGCGTTCCCCACAGTCCAGGAAGAAGGAAAGGCGTAGCGACTGGTAAACTGCGGATGGTCCTTCGCAGCAGCGGGCACGGGAAGGGAGGAGGACGTGGGGCCAAGACCCAGGAGAACTGCAACACCTCTTTCCCGGCACGGGGCCCACAGACGCATGGCGCCTTTCCCGCGCCCATGTGGGAAGGGCAACAGGGACAGACACCTGAGCCTCCCGAGCAAGAAGTCTTTCCACTTTTCCCTCCCCGTCTGCTTCTAGAGGCCGACTCTTCCCCAGAGGAAATCCTCCCCACACCCAGATCCTGGGCCAGGACTGCCCAGCCGCCGTCCCACGTGTCTGTTCCTCCCCTCCATCCACATCCATCCCTGCCCTGGGTCCCCTCTCCCGGGCGGCCGCTCCTTTTACTCTTTGGACCGAGGAGGCATTTACCACTTCGGGAAGGTGCGACAGTATCTGGCCGTAGGTGACCAAAGTTTAAGGACCCAAACAGCTGGCGCAGGACCGGGCGGAGCGCGCCGCGGGCGGCGAGGCGCGCTGAGCGCCACGCGCTCACCTGGGAGCCCCCGCGGGCCGGGCGCAGGGCGGCCGCGGCTCTGGGGACCCCCGAGGTCCCCGGGCCACCCCGTCCACGCTCAGCTCTCCCCGCCCAGGAGGAGAGGCGGCGGGAGACGCCCACACGTGCGCGGCCGGCCTGACTCACCGAGAACTTTCTTCTCCGCGTCTTCGCTGCCGGCGGGGGCCGCAGAGGCGGGGGCCGCGGGGCCCGTGGCTGCGGGGGCCGCGTCCCCACCGGGGTTTCCTGCGACGAGGGCGGCGGGCGCCGGGGCCGCGGCCTGGGGCGCGCCGCCGCTCATCGGGCTCTTGGGCGCGGGGTCCCGGGGGGCCGCGGGGGCCGCCTCCGCCGGAGCCTGCGGGAGGGTGCCGCTGCTGGTGGTGCTGGTGGCGCTGGTGGTGCCGGCCTCGCCCGCCTCGCTCATGCCGCCTCCTCTGCTCTCACTCGGGCGCCTCGGTGGCGGTTGGGCGGCGGTTAGCGCGGCTGGAGGGCGCGGCGGCCGGGCTCGCTCTCGGGGAGGCCGGCGTGGGGAGGGTCTCGCGGCGGAGGCGGCTCGAGCTCTCGGGCTGCGCGCTCGCTCTTGGGCTCCTCGCTCGATCTTACTGCCCCAAAAATGGCCCCGCACAAGTTTTTCTAGGCGGCGCACGGGGCGGGCGGGCGAAGAGGGTGGGGAGAGTAAGTTGGGCCGCGGAGTTGGGCACCGACTCTCATTAGCATTTAAAGGCGCCCGAGGTCCTTTCCAACCCGGCCCGACGTCCCGGGACCCGGGGGGTGGTGTCGGGCCGAGCAGGAGAGGAAAGGAAAGGAAAGGTAAACGCGAGGTTCGCACTGTAATCTGGAGCTGTCTGTGGAGGACGCCTTGCCGGTCCCTTTGTTGGGAGGGGTTGGGGTAGGGAGGACAGAGGTCTCTCCTCCCTCACAACCTCCTGACACCTGAAGATGACCTTAGGAGAGGGAAGCTAGGGCATCCAAAGTATGCTAGTCTTCTCTCTCCCAAAGATTTGTTTTTAGATACATTTATTCATTCGACATTTCCCAAGCTTACATATTATATTATACATTTCTGATACAGCAATGAAGAACGAAGAAAATAAACTCTTACGACTATTTGGCAACTTACTCCTAAAAGATAATTGACAGATAATTCCATCTATAACCCCCAGGTGAAGAAAATGAATGAAGTCCTCTGAGAATCTAAATATCAAGAGCTTAGACCCATTTAACAGAACAAATAATGAGCTGTTAATATGTATTTAATATTGTACTTGAAAAAAAACTGAATAAATCCACATCCTACCTCCTGCTCCACTTGCTTCTGCCAGCTGGTGGAAGCTTAAGCAACTGAGCCCTCTTAGCCTTGGGGATGACACGTACAGAGAAACATCATTCAATAAATGATATCCTCAGTTGGAAGAGCCCACATGGCCTTTGGAGAATGAACTGGGTCGTGCTAAACATGTGCCAGAGGGACTGTGATTTGTACCCCAAAACTATCTGGAATACAGGACTTATAGGTGTTCTTTGCCTCTTGGGTCCAGACAGACATAGGTATAAGCTTCTAAAGCTGCTCTTCATTAACAGAGTCAACTTGGCTAGCTATCCAATGTCCCAGAGTTGGCTTCCTCCTTTATGATTAAGGAGGTTCTAAAGCATTCAAGGGACTAAAGTTTAAAATACAGATATATTAGCATATCTGAAACACTCAAAGGTGTGATGGAAAACATATGAAATTATCATATGTAACTTCAGTGTCTGGTCCCACAAAAGCTCTTTTTCTTCTTCTCTATTCCACCAAACCATTTACCTGTCTTTTTTTTCCCCTGGAATTACAGTTATGTGTGTGTCTGCCCCACTTCAGGAAGGTAGCTATCAAGTGTAATTCTTTATATTTCCGCTGGTTAGCACGGTACCTAGCATAAAGGTGGAATGCAGTAAATATTTACTAAATGAGAACAAAAAGACCAAAGATTCCCAAACTTAATTATTTACCAACATTCAGTCAATAATTATAAAATTATCTTGCATTACCTTTTTTTACTCCATCCATGAAAAATATAAAGTAAGGAAAATTAACTATTAGAATAAATAGCAAAATGTGAAATTTTTTACTTTTTCATGGAATTCATCAATATTTTTTAAATTACAAACTCATAAATGTTTGACTTCAATATAGTGCACACAGTAGTGCAAGATATATGTGGACACTTTAAAAACTACTGGCCTAATTCTAAGCATGATTAAACTTTTTTTTAAGATTATAATCTTCATTAAAATTAAATTATAATCATGATTTATTCTGGTGAGGACTGGCCATTGACTTTCTTATCCAGCAAAATGATTATCATTGCTATTTACTATGCAAAACTGAATTGCAAGAAGAAAAATGAGAGGGCTTGAACTCTTCAAATGCTGATTCAATAATCAGACCCTTTTAAATTTTATATATATATATATTCACCCTAGGAAAATAATTCATAACTAACAGGTGTGGCCTCAAACCTCTGGAAGACCCTAAAATAATTACAGATGCATCCTGGAATTTCCTAGAATTTGTGCTGGAATGGCTCCCAAATCTACTCATTTTCATCCAAAAAAAGCAGCTGGGAGTTCTTGATACTGTGCTAAGTAAATCTTGGGAGAATTTGTTATAACAAAGATGATCTATATTGTTTTAATAATCATAACTAAAGAGTAAGTTAGATACAAATGCTCACGAAGTCATCCATTCCTTCACTCACTCATTAATTACACACTAACTCATTAGCACATATTTACTAAGCACTACGTGCCAAATGTTACATTATGAATAATAGTCAATGTTGATCAAGCTGGAGCTTTCTCTAAAGTTTTATTAATGTGATGTTAAATAATTGCTTTCCTATTATTTCTAGTGTAGAGAAATGTCACATTAAATTTGAGATTAAGTGGAACAAAAAAATAACCTAATTGTTGACAGCAGTCATTTTTAAGCAATGACTGGTTTGGTCATAAAAACAAAAGCCACTTTGTTCCTAGTATGAAGGGAATTAGAGTGTCCGCAACTGTTGGAAGGCAGGGGGAGAGAGAGTCAGAAAGGCCCCACAGAAGACTTCCAACTCCAGCCCCAAAGCTGGTAGTTCTCAGGAGCTCTCCTGAAGTCACTGGAGTCACAAGATGTCTGGGAGGCTCTTAACCATTCAGGGCTAGAGCTAAGTGTTGTGAGCCTTAAAACTTATGCAACTTAGAGTGCTCTTTTTAAGAAATAAATAAATAAAATTATGAGGACAATAGTCCCAGAGTCCTAGAAAGGGTCCATGCAAGAAAGGAGCCTTGAAGTTTAAACTTCATTAGTTTCAGTGTGAGTCCGTCTACCCCAGCTGTCTCAGGCAGCAGCCCAGATGCAGGAGTTCCTCGAGAAATTTATCCAGAAGCAGCTTTGAACTTTCATCTGCCCAAGCATCTTTTTGGCTGGAAAACAAAGATCTCCTCCTTTTCTGCCTTCTAAATCTTGAGCAAGCACCTCTCATTGACAGACTCCAACCTGGAACTATACACGATTCTGGAAAACGTAGTTCCTGCCTGTGAAGAGGCTCAGAACAATGCTGAGTTGACAAAAAGACTATTCAGCGCTTCACCTTAAGGAAGAAAATGCAATTAGTTGACTCAAGACATTAAGGAGGGTCTAAAGTATTCAAGGGACTAGAGTTTAAAATACAGAGATATTAGCAAATCTGAAACTAGAAAACAATGAACTATTATTCATCTAAACCTGATTGATGCTAAAACCAACACAGAAAGGAAATGATCATTTGGGAATACAAAAGTGGAGGAATATATTATGGGTTTTCTTTGTTTTCTTTAAGAGAACTAAGTGTTGGGTTGCTGATTGACTGTGACTAACCCCTCTTCTATGGGAAGCTAGATTTAGGGTTTGGAAAATGATGCACCTCCAGACCTGAGATTATTGAGAAAGAAAAGTAATTACTGAGAAGTTTAAAAATCAGGTTTAAAAAAAAAACCTGATTATTTCAAGATATGCTAATTTTGTATAAAAGTTCCAGCTTCTAAAAGACTTTGTTGTGTTTGTTTTTCTTCTACTGTCTTTTTTCTAAACTATTAAAATAAATTCTTAAAACTTCTCTAAAGACTAACAAATTGGCTTACTTTTGGTTGAAGGACTTGAAAAGATTGTCTAATACATAAATAAGAACTGGAAAGAAATCTTAGAAAGTATCCACTTTATTCATTTTATAGAAGAGAGTCAGGGAGATTAACCAACTTTCTCAAACCAATTTGTCTATTTAGTGTCAAAAATAGAACCAAAACCTGAATCTCCTTATACTCAAATCATTTCTCTTTCTACGATACAATTCTAGTTGAAAAAACTCTCATGCCCTGGCTCTGCATCCGGCAGTGTTTGAATTTTCCTTCCTAATTAAGTACATCATTGAAATCTGGTAAAATGTAAGAAACATGCAGAGAAATCTGTAAACACTCTGAGCTCACCTCAGAAATAAGAGTCAACTGAGCAAGGTTCTCTGGCCACCAGAAAATGTTCATATCTTTCCAATTAGGACTCTTGGAAAGGAAACCAAACAGCTGTGTGAAATTTTATTTTATAGCAGTTTGGAACTAAACTCTCTGAAACAATGAATAAAATATCTTCTTCCTGGAAAAAAATACTTCCTTCTCTTTCTGCACAGATTACTTTTTTAAAATTTGCTTTCTGTATGCATTTTCATCTTCTTTATTACTTCCCTTTATGTCCTCACTTATTTAGAAATTAAATTTCATGAGATAGATGATCTAAATTCTTGTCTGGAAGATTTAATGTCTTATGTTTTTTGTTAGATATGGTAATTCTGGGAAATAGATTCTCAACCAAAAAGAGAAAATAGGAAAAGCATCCAATAGATCTGTTCTTCAGTATTTGCTCTTCAAAATTCTTTCTCCTCTCCTTTTTAATTTGAACTCTTCCTCTGTCTGAGGGAGACTTCATTTAATCACTATTAGCACCCCTAACCTCTTACCATAATGATTTATTTAGTATTTGCTTTTAGGAGACACATGTGAATTTGATTTTGATATCCTCCTGCCCCAACATAGGAAAATTGGAGTAGAAATTGAGAATATGAAATTTGGGAAGGGTAAGAAAGAGCTGGCTCCTAGCAAAATTACAAAAGGAAAAGATTAGTCAAATGCCATCAGAGTTTTGACTTCCATATGATAAGGTTACAATGTTAAAGAAAAAATATATTTATATACACAAAATTATCACAAAAAAAGCAGTATCTGCTAGTGTGGATCTGAGTGTGTACTTATTTTTATATCATTAACTAAATATAAATGAGGAGAATAATATCCACCTTGTCCAAGTTTTTAGATCTCTAGAAATCTTACTGCACTGCGAGTAAACTATTTCTAGTGCTCCTCCTTTTATTCTCCCTTTACCAGAATTCTGTGTATACTGGTAAAGGGAAATATTGGTCTTGGTCTTTTAATAAGTATAGAGTGTTGGGCAGCAGAGTTTGAGCAAGAACAAGTATTATGATAGGATACCTGTGCCCTTATTAGGTGGTACTTTACAATATGCAATTATAAATAAACATTGCAAATTTTCAGAAATCCATTCACCTAATACTGTTTCTGAGGCATGAAATACATTTTTAAAAACAATTTTTATAAAATAATCTTTCCTTTATTTGTATTCCTGTTTAGATAATTTACAATGATTTCCAATCTTTACTCTCAAGCCATTTTTTTTTTCTTATTTTTGGCTATTTATGCCAATTTAAGTAAGGTAAAAAGGGGTAATAAATAAAAGAATGATTTTGACAGAGCAATTTTAGAATTAAAAAAAAAAAAAGTAAAAGTTTTATAGTGATATTACACCAGGAGTCCCCCAGTAAGAGTTTACATGGAAAATGAAAAACTTACGAGTTGTGAAATATCCACACAAAAAAAACAATTTAAATTCAGGTAGGATGATTTTTAAAAACAAGATTGTAAAAATTAAGTAGAGGGGTTTTGTTTGTTTTCTGAAGAGATTACTTTATTTTGGTGGTGTTTGGGGTGATGTTTTTTGTATATGTATGTGCTGTATTACTATTATTACTATTATTATCATTATTATTATTTCTTATGAAATCCCACTATGCTAAAAGCATGTCTTTGGGATGATACATAATATAAAGAAGTGTTCCAGTAAAGGAAAAGAGGACTCCAGTAAACAAGCCATAGGCATGAAGCTATAGGAGATGAGCAAGGTTGTTGAGGACAGCGAATTGTGGATATCACTCATTCATAGGGTCCCCAGGAGTTGGAGCCAACTCAACAGTACATTATATATACACGTTATAGTGAAGACATATATTTCACTTTTTGGCTGTGGCCACTCCTATTCTTCTGTATCTCAGTTTCATGAACTTCTATTCAGATTTAAGGTTTGTAATCTATAACTACAATGAAATGCAATATTGTCCTAAAGCTAAAGTATGGAAACTGACATTTAAAGGGATCTAGAAGGTATATTGGGTCCTAAGAAAGTAGAAGATTTCCATTCTATTTGAATTTCACTAAGGTGTGTTAGCCAGCTATTTCTTTATCTCTAACAAGAGTAATCCAAATGAAAACAAACAAACAAACACACAAATTATACCAAAAAGGATCTCAGTTTAATGTTATCTAACTGTGAAATGATGAGAAATTCAGTCGTGAGACAAAATGACATTGATGTGTTCCTATTTGAGAATGTTCTAAAGACAATCTTTGCAGGCCAGATGTATTCTTGACTTACTATGAAAAGCCCACAGAATGTGCTTAATTGATATCTTTATTATCCAGATTTGACAGGAGCGGGAGTCTGTTCTGGAGGGTGACACACACTTCATTCCATCACTCAATTCTTCTTTGTAGTTTAGGAAATAAGATTCACTATGGCCACTCAACAGGTATAACTGGGCACACCTTAGCCCCAGTTTCTGATCTCAATGTATTCTCGTTCCTCAAGATTAGTTGGCACCTTCCTGACCTCTGTTATGGCTGAAACTCTTAAGCAAGCTGTACATACCTACAGAAATAGGCCACAATGTTGTTTGAAATAGAAGTCTGTTAAGAAAATGCTAAACTGGGTTTACAGATGCCTTTTCCTCCAGATAGGGGCCAAACTCATATTGACAATAAGTTTAATAATCAGAGGATCCCTCCCATGCCTCCCTCAAACAAAAACTGGAAAGAGGAGACAAAAATATCTCTTTGGTAAAGACTTTTTATTCTCTTCAATCGACCCTTTCTATTTTCCATTCTTATCATTTAATTTTTTTCTTAATTTTTTTCATGTATTGTTTTCTGTAGTAGTGACGGTGGCACAATTGCTTGAATACTAAAGGATGCATTATCTATTTGGTATCTATCAAGGTCTAGATACTAAACAGGGGCCTCATATTTATCATTGTTAATCCTTGCACCAGTTCTATACGGTTAGTATCATTATCCTAATTTTATAGATTGAGGAAGCCAAAACTCAAGAGTGGTTTAGTGATTTGCCTAATATCAAAGAGCTAGTAGATCAAAGAACAAAGATTCAAACTCAAGTCTTTCAAGGTTCAAGCCAGGACCATCTATTCAACTCTATCCTTTGACTCTTATTCATGTAAATTATGTAAGGTTACCAACTCTGGAAAGTAATCTAGCATATATTTAGAGAGGAAAGTTTGTTTGAAAATTGTAGATGAAGTCATATCACTGTACGGTTATCTTCCTCCTCCTACCTTTCATATCTATTAAACTCAGAAGTTCAGACACATGGAAGCAAAGTGAAGAAGAGAAAGGATAATGTACAGTGTAATAAGTGACTAGGCTATGGCTGTCTTTCTGTCTTTTTACACAGATTTTCTATTTTTATATATTTTTTTCCCCTGTTTTACAGATTAGGATCAATCTCCATTTCCCCTCCTGCTATACTTTTCCAATACCGTTTCAATTTCCAATCATATATACAAATTAAGTTGCATGTTATTTACATTGCAACAGAAGAATCAAAGAGAATTCTATTAGGTTTGTTTCTGTGAATTTATTTTTTTTTTATTTCAAGAAGAAATCCAGGATTTGAGCAGTTAATGGTCTACAGGAACAGAAGCTGACTCAAGAAAACCTCTCTTTATATTGTGAAAATCCAAACCCACTAAAAATTATATGCTGAGGCATTTTGAATGGAAGGAGAGAAGAGCTAGTTTCTTTGTAAGGAGACATGCAAAAGCAGAAATCAAAACAAGAAGATTCTCAATCTTGGGAAAGGAAGAATAAAGCTGACTGTGTGTAACTAGCACTGTAGCCTGTTCCCTCTAATGCCCCTGGAAAGACTTTGTAATATGGGGATGTCTGCATGGTGGGCACATTCAGGTAATATTACAGTCCTCAGCATTCTGAACTCTGGTGAAGACTCCCACGAATGCTGTGGTATGAAGCCATGGGGCCACCAGACTTAGATGTTCTTGCAAGTCTGGACAATGCCATCCAACAGCAAATATGAATACAGTGTAGACCAAAGTTTGTTATGGAGTAAGGGTCTTGTGTGGAATGGACATGAGAAGGGAGGGGGGGCAGAGGCCCATTAATAACTGAATTTCTTACAACTTTGGTGGACTAGGTTCTTCGAATAAGATAACTTTTAAGTTAAAGAGAACAATGTAAAATAAATATTTTTGTTTGTCCCTTAGATTCATTTTCTATCTTTTTCTTTTCTGCTCTGTGCCCCCAGGGATAAATTATTCTGGACAGTTGCTACAGACTTCTTTGCCCTCCTGATTCCAGTTGTGGCCAGCCACCGGGAAACATTGGCAGGAGAGAGGAGAATGAATTGGGATGAGAAGAGAATGAATTGGGATGCTTATTTCTAAAGATTTCTTCCTATGGATTGATTGGGTCCTTTTACTGAAGGCAGCAGATCCTGTCAGGTGGCCCTCCCGTAGAGCTACTCACTGTGGACTGGGTTCTGGTAACCATTCCTTCTCCTCGTCCTCTCAAATCTAAAAGTTTTAGAAGATTTCCTATTCATGTTAGCCTTGATTAGTAGGAGCGAGGGAGCTGCACATTCCCAGTTGATGTTCCTTAATCTTATCTATGACTTTTATGTAACTTCTTTGTTAAATCCTCCTCAATTAATTACCTTTTGTCCTGACATCTTTTTTCCTGCCAGGATCCTGATACATTATAAGACTTTTTTTTTTTTTCCACAGAGTTTGTGAACTCAACTTTTATATGCACCAAAAACCCTTGTGTTGTCCATATCAAGAACTGTGGGTAGATTACAATTCTTAGCACTGAAGCCAAATTATTTTGAGATTTCAGCACTGAAAGTCCCACATCCTGGGAAATGTCCCAGTCCCAGGCAAATCAGATGATTGATCAACCTAGTTATGTAGTTGGGTGTGCACTCTCAGAAGTCCCTAGTGGTTTGTGTCTAGTGAAGCATGATGAGACAGAGTTCAAAAATTACTTCACAATTCTACATGTAGGATTGTCTAGAAGGAGATGAAAAAAATTAGGATAAATGCAACCTTGCTCAACAATTGTTTCAAAAATATTTTTTACTGGGGTATGAATATAAGACCCTTATTTCAGAACGAATTATTAAAATTTAAACTACTTCTTGACAATGGAGGAGCAATGTTGTCAGAATCTTGGGTAGAAATTAATCTCCAAACCTAAACATGACATTTCAGACATGGTTTAACATGTTGAAATAGATGATAGAATTAGGAAAAGGCCATTTAGCTTGTGAAAGAAATAATTACCAGACACTGAGGGTATTTTTAAAAGATTCAATTTCTATCCTAAGAGAAAATACAGTTCTATCTTGGATGAGGCTAATACTGAAATAGCAGGTAGCTGAGGGGGGAAAAAAAAAAAAACATGATCTGTGGAAAGTCTGAGGAGTCAGCCTACAGAGGCTACTAGTGCTCTCAAATAAAACATTCCAGTGGCTGTGGTTGATGGTACTCGAGAGCTGGTTCCAGGGGCTTCCATCACAGAATACAGTAGGTAAATCTCCTAAATGTTGCCAGAAAGTTAGGGAAAGCTGAGTATACAGCAGTCTTTCCTTACCTGCAGTTTTGCTTTCCACAGTTTCAGTTACCCGCAGTCAACTGTGGTCCAAAAAAACATGAAGTGGAAAATTCCAGAAATAAACAACTTGTAAGTTTTAAGTTGCATGACATTCCAAGTAGCATGATGAAATCTCGCACTGTCCTGCTCTGTCCCGCCTGTGATGTGAATCATCCCTTTGTCCAGCATATTCACTCTGTATATGCCATCTCCTAGTTGGTCACTTAGTGGCCATCTCTGTTATCAGAGAAAGAGATACCACATTCACATAATTTTTATTATAGTATATTGTTATAATTGTTCTATTTTATTATTAGTTATTGTTGTTAATCTCTTTCTGTGCCTAACTTATAAATTAAACTTTATCATAGGTATGTATATAGGAAAAAACAGTCTATAGGGTTGGTACTCTTCATGGTTTCAGACATCCACTGGGGATCTTGGAACATATACCCTCAGATAAGGAGGCACTGCTATACTCATAGCAAGGTCAGAGACTTTGTTACGAGGAACCTGCCCTTAGATCCTGGGGTAGAGTGTAACTGGCCTGCTTAGCACAGGTATGGGCAGGAGCAAAGATAAGCATCTTTCCCTGCATAAAGCTTAACCTGGCTGAATTCAATGCCTTTTCAAACTTCTCCAAAGTAGCAAAGCTGGTGAAAAGTAAAAAGAACAACAGCAGGCAGGCAGAGTTCAGAAAGATGGGTCCTTTTCAGTGGTTTGGCCCAAACTCTGTGAGAGAGTAGATCGATGTCCGTGCTTTGCCTCCATGCCTTCTCTATAAAAGTCGTTCTCTTAGCGCCCATCACTGGAGTGCTCCTAACCACTTCTGTTTTGGCTCTGCCTGATTCACATCAACTAAGTTCAAATAAACTATTAAAATTTTTAATATGCCTCAGTTTATCTTTTAACACTCCATACAGCTGCTTTCTTGAGATTTCAAGTTAATCTGAGTCTAATACAGATTCTGAACTTGCTCTGTCTATGGGTACATTTGGGATTCTTCTGGGAGAAAGACACTTATCCAAAAGGACTCAGTTCCTGAAAAGGACAGGTAGGAAATGTCCTCTGTGCTCGGCTTACATATTCAGCTCCTAGGGAAAATATTGCTGTGATAATGTGATTTGTAATAATAAACATATACTTATTTATAATAATAAACATATAAAAACACTTGCAACTCCCTAAGTGACTTGAATAAAGGTGTCTTTTGCTATTCATTACAAGTCTCTTTAATCACAATGAGTTTATGTTAATCAGGTGACTTTTGGAAAGCCTTCGAGGTAGGGGGACTACTTGCCAGGGGAACCAATCAAGCAATTAGAGAGTTGAAACTTTTAGCTCCATCCCATGACCTACAGGGAAGGAATATGAGCAGGAGACTGAGTTCAATCAGCAATGGCTAATGATTTCATCAATCATGCTTATATAATGAAACCTCCATAAACACTCAAAGGAATGGGGTTTAGAGAGCTTCTGGTTTGGTGGACAGAAATGCCAGGAGGGTGGTACACCCCAAGCTCCAAAGGGACAGATTTTCCTGTGCTCATGATTCTTCTGAGCCTTGCCCTATGTGTCCCTTCTTTTTCCTGTTCATGTGTATCTCTTATTATCCTTTGTGATAAACTGGTAATCTTGTAAGTAAGCTGTTTTTCTCTGTTCTGTAAGCATTCTAGCAAATTAATCAAACTTGAAGAGGTGGCTATGAGAACCTCAGATCTATAGAAAAACACTAAAGATACAGTGGAGAGCAAACAATTCCTTGACTAAGTGATTAGAATTAATACCACCAATGATAGGCAGAGGGATACCACGTCTCTAGACAAGCTATCCTGTGAAGAACAAACATTATGCATGTAGTATTCCAGCTACAAATGCATTATTTGAATATAATAATGAGAAAATATCAAACAAACCCCAAATAAGGAATGTTGTATTAAAAAGAGAGGGGATTCTCTTTTTTTTTTTTTTACTTCTTTTTATGTGCCAATGTATATAAAAGGTAGAAAAAAGCTGTGAAAATATTAGAAATTAAAGGAAGCTAAAAAGATATGACAACCAAATGCCATACTAGATTGGATCTGTGTACTAGAGGGAAAAAAATATTATAAAAGACATTATTGGCTTAAATCATGAAATTGGAATTCAAACAATAGATTACATAAAGGTTATTATACCAATGTTAAGTGTATTGAAGTTGATAATTGTGATTACGTAAGACAGCATCATGATCCTTAGGAAATACACACTGAAAAGTTTGAGGGTAAAAGATCACAATTTATGTAATTTATCCTCAAATGGTTCAGGCAAAAAAGAGAACAGTAAAGCAAATGGGATAAAATGTTAGTAAGTGGAGCTGGGTAAAAGATATGTGAATTACTATTGCTCTATTCTTATATTTGCAATTTTTCTGTGTTTGAAATTAGTAATAAAAGTTAAAACAATTTTAAAAGTATGCTTTTTATTCTTTCTGGCTTTTTATATACATTTACAATGTTTATGTATATACATTGTGTGTGTGTATACCATATAGTCAAATACATTTTTCTTTCATTACAAATCAAATTTCCTTTTAAAATTTATAAATCTACCAATTGCTACAATAAAACTACAGAGGCCCTGAAGAGAAGTTGGAGCAGTTTTCATTGGTGCACCAAGAAGTAGGCCTCAAAGTAGACAATATGTCATCTTTATAATTGATTATGATTATTACGCTTATTTGGCAGGGTGCTGAAGGGAGCAAAATGAGGGTGATGAAGAAAAGAGTGTAATGTGACTATCTTAATAACTCTAAGCACCCAAATTAAAATATATAACACATTGTATATAATAAATATTGCCCTTGTTTATTTGACATATTGCTCTCCTTATCCATTTAATATATGGAAGATTTGTAAACTGTGTAACATCTAACATAATATAGAGATTTAATAAAATTCCAAGATACCTAAAAAATATATTAATTCTTGTTGGTCAATTACAGTACTCGTGACAAAAAAGCAAAAGAGAATCTAGTTGTAAGAAAGACTCTGTTATTGATTGTCAGCTTTTCAAAAAATAAGAAACTTAATTGCAACCTCTTTTTCCTGACTATTGTGGACCCTGAGAAAGAACATACCTACAAAAAAGGTCACTTAGTGGCTAACGGGGCTCATTGTAAAGGCAGAGCATGGTAGTAAGTTCTAAACAACAGCCTAGTAAGTTCTAAACAACGGCCCCTCGCGTAAACCACACTTAAGGGAGAAGCCCACACTGAACTTCCTACTTGCACTGTATTCTTGCCATCTGAGCTAGCCCTAATAAAAGAGTTCCTGGAATAGTATTTTGACTAATAGGATTGAGGTTTCCCCCATCCAATGGGAGCTGCACAGGTATATCCCCGTCAGCATCTTCACTGACCAGTCAGAGGCTCTGTTCTGACTAATCAGGACAGTGCTCTTTGGAGCAATCAAACTGCAAGGATTTGGAGTCCTCATTTACATGAGGATGGACCAATTAAGGACTAGGGGTGGGAACTTCTGTGTGTCTACATAAGTCAGCTCCCATGTGGCTGGGAGAATGCACTTTCCCTTTCCACTGAAGATGGAGAACTGTGTTTCCTAGGCTAGAGCTGAAAAATCAGAGATGAAAATTTGAAGGTGTCTAGCAGGGGCAGAGCAGACCAACACAGGGTGGAGTGGAATGGACCAGATCAGACCGAAGCGGGTAGAGCAGAGTAGAACAGTCTAGCCAGAAGAGGACCTGGCCCCAAGGCTGCCTCACAGGCATGCTGTGATGCTTCATAATTGAGTTGTAAAACTACTGCACTGTTGCCGTGCTGTTCTCACAGCCATGCTATATCACAGGTGAGCTGTTTGATTTGAATGAAGTTTCCTTCTTCACCACACCCCAAACTGGGTGTTCCTGTTGGTGTCGAATTGGTGAAATGACCATCAGTTGACATTGCAAAGGGCCATAACAGTGCTTACCTATTTCTTAGTATTGCTCTGAAGAGCAGCTTGTAAAAAGTGTAGAAGACTTAAATAACCATGGAGTGCCTCATGAAACTGAGTTAATAATGACAGGGTGTCTCTGCCCCATACAACACCATTCAGATTGTCAAGGATGGAACTGGGAATTATGAACACCGGCCTGTTTTCCAGAGGCCGTAAAGAGCTTTATGTAATATTGCATGTGAACATTGTGACGGTAAAGATGAAAGTTACTGTTATTATTTGGGGACACTATTTCCAGAGCAGTGCACAATGTACCTAAGCAGAAGCAAATGAATAATGAAACAAAATTTCAAAACAGCTACCAAAATGTAGGCACTCAAACGTCCAGGAAGGTTGTTTCACATTCTTAAAATTCCCTGAGCTTGATTCAGCATGCCCTTTCCTTGCTCCTTGATTCTTTCTCTCTCCCAACCCCTTGTCCGCATTCAGCAACACTAGCATCTCTTTACCTTTATCTGACTACAAAAAGGCCATCTGTCACCAATAAAAACTACCGAGTTATTTACACTAAAAGCTCTTTTTACTGTATGTATCTCACTAGACCAAAATTCTAGCAAACAGAAATTTATACATTTCAGTTAGAGTACTTTTGGAAAATAGATATCATATTTGTTCAAAGTTCACTTGATTGGCAATGGCTGCCTGGACTGCTCTCTTGAGAAGGACTCTTAGGTAAGAGCTTGTCTGAGTTCAGCATAAAGGAGAACCTCAATGAATTAGTGATATCCAGGATGGTTGGATAAAGTGATTAGTGGGGGCATTTTGGGCTCAGATCTGAAGTTCTAGGTAAATATTTTGCCTCCTCTGGAAATCCTCTTTTCATTCATGTGCTGTCATGTCTTTATGCATTTTTAAACGTGTTTTATCTATCTAGAATACTCTTTCCTCTTCTGCATATCTGACAGCTTTTACTACTCCTTCCAGATTGTGTTCAAACTTTACTTTCTCTATGAAGCCTTCCCTAGTTTCTCTAAGCATCTTCCGAGAGCACTAGATTGTGAGCCTCTGAAAATCTTGGTCTTCTTCACCATTCAGTCTCTGCAGCACTAGCAGAGTGTCTGACTAAAAGCAGGCACCAAAAGAATAATAAGCAAGTAAATGTTAACTCTCAAGAAAGTCACAACTTAGTAGGAAACAAGTAGTATTTAGTATAGAAAGTTGAGTATAAAAACAACAAAATAAAGTGACTTAAAGTGTTGTGGAGATTTGGAGGCTAAGAAAAATCAAAATATAAGACAAATAATCATGAAGGAAATGACATCTGAGTGACACTTGGACAAATAGAAAACATTTGACTGGGAATGCCGACAGGTATCTGTCTCCTCATAAAGAGCTAGTAGTGGAAGATATAATGACCTCCAAAGGCATTTTTATCATTTGTATCATTGACGACACAATATAGACTAGATATAGCTATAAAACAGGCTCTTTTGTTTTGAATAGCCAGAGGGAATGAGGGGGTGCAATTACATTGTAGAAGTTCAGTGTTTGATTCCCCATCTTTCCCAACAGAATCGAATAGAAAAAAAACTAAATAAAGCATTATTGGAGCAACATAGATAACAATAGAGACTAGATTATAAAAAACAAGTTTCCCCCATATGTTATTTTTGTCTAATTAGATCTGCCAACAAGGTCTTTATAGATTAAGATGTTATTTTAATATGTTTTAATGTTATCTGTATCATATAGATATATCTATATCATATAAATGTGGCAGTGTTCTCAACATCACTTTTAAAAGGAATTATGAAAACCAACATACAGGATACCATACTTAGTAAATGGCACATATAAGCGTTAAACTATGGAAGGTCTAACCACAAAATCTGTAATGATGCCATTAAACCATCATGCTTCATAAACATGTGACAACTTGAACCTATATTTCTTAGCCTTTCATTTTCCCTGGTTCTAGCTTTGCTTCTAGCTTCTGAGCTTTCAATCATCTTTGAGAGGATGTGGAATGTCATTTTTGAATGTGTGTTTGTATATATATACATATTCTTCCTACCACTGTAATCCCCATCTCCAATTTGGATAAACCAAGACCCTGAAAAGTAGTTCAGTGAAACTTTTTGCTATTTGTTTGCTTATAGTTTTTAGTGCATTTGGTTGTGTTTGATATAACTCTGTACGAAGCCAGAAAAATAAAATACTGGTTAGAAATGGTTCCTTTGTCCTGAGCTTGTAGCAGTTATTGGAGTTCTCAAAGTTCCTTGACATCAGTCCTGAAAATGATTTCTTGGGTTTGACACCAAAAACAAAGTAAAAAAAAAAATCAGACTGAAAAGCTTCTACACAGCAAAGGAAACTATCCACAAAATGAAAAAATAACCTACAGAATGGGAGAAAACAGAAGGTAGAAGAGTGGTTGCCAGGGAAGAGGTTGGTGAAAGGGTACAAACTTTCACCAGTAGGATAAATCAAGCCCGAGGGTCTAATGCATAACATAATGACTATATTGATAACACTGCATTGTATAATTGAAATTTGCTGAGACTAGAACTTAAATGTTCTTATCAATCAGTAAAAAAATGAATAAACGAATGAATAAACGTGAGTCAATTGATATATTAACTAACTAGATGGGAAGATTCTTTCACAAAGTATACCTATACTAAATTATCACAATGCACACTTTAAATATCTTACAATTTTATTTGTCAATTATACCTCGATAAAGGTTAAAAAGAAAAGATGACTTCGCAAGCTCTAAAGATTTGAATATTTGCACACATTTAAAATCATATTCTGCATTGCACAGGGCTTTGGCACAGACAAGTGCAAATTTGGTAAGAAAATAATGCACAAACTGCCAAGAAAGGAGTAAAGATGCTCACCAGTTGAGTGTTAAAATACAGACTTATATTGTTTCAAATTCCACACAAGCTCTCTGTTAGTTATAACATAAGTGCATCGCAAGGAAAATCCTTCGTTTGCCTTTTATGATCAACCTGAGCCCCACAAACCATGCTGTTTGAGCAGGATGGACACTTTATACAGCACACAGTTGAACTTCTTCAAGAGAATATGAAATGAGAAGGGAGCGGGGAGAGAGAGACAGAGATAGAGGCAGAGACAGGGACAGAGACAGAGACAGGGACAGAGACAAGAAAAGAATGTAGAGCAGGTCTCAAAGTGCCATCTGGGACAAGCAGCATCAGTGTAACCTGCAATTTCATTAGAAATGCAAATTTCAAATGATCAGACCCCAGCCAGATCTATAGAATCAGAAACTTGAGGGGAGGGAGGAGGTGGCAGGGCAGGCAGCAATTTGTGTTTTAACAGACCTCCAGGCAATGTAGTGCAGTACAGTTTGAAAATCACTGATGTAGAGTAAAAGTAGCATGTAATTTAGCTTTTGATACTAGCTTACATTTGTAACATATTGGAAATCTTGACATTTCTTTTTTTGCTACATAGAATATTATTGGTTGTAAAACAACTTAAGAATGTCTCAAAAAATTCACTCATCTGGTTCTAATCAGGATGTTATATATCCTTGATAGATCTGCTTTATTATTTAAGGGCCATTTTCTAGGAGAAAAGTGTTCACTACAAATGACAACCTTTTTCAGTGACTCCAATTTTAGTCAAGAGTCTTTCTGTAGGTCAAATTTAAATTACTCTTTTGAGAATTTTAGTGTACTTCTTGATCTGTCATTAAGACATGGTTTTATTTCATAATTCATTTTAAAATAGGTAGGCTGATGTATGAATAAGTATAAATCCAGAATTTTCTAATTTTGGCCTAATTTCATTCTGAAAAATTATCGAAATCTGTCCCAAATTATGGTTTGATAGTTATCACCATTGATAGGAGAAAATGTGGACATATGAAATGGTTTAAAATTTCATCCTGATGCTCTTTCTTATTTCTTGTCTTATTTCCCAGAAAGATATTTAGCCAGAAATAACATACATTTTCTGGGTGTCTGCCTGGCTCAGAACATCATTTTTGACAATCACCCTTGTTTGTTCTTATTCCTCTACAACTGTAGCCAGACCATGTTGGATTCTTTCTCTCAGAGGTTAGGAATCTGGATTCAAAGATGTGAGCTTGTCTCTGCTAGTCCTAGAGCTGAGAATGTGTGAATTCAGGAGGTGTGGGATCTAGGAAAGAAAAGAAAGCCAGTTATCAAAAGAGGAAATAGCCTGGACATGCCAAGAAAATCCTGGACTAAAAATGTGGAGAAAAAGAAGGAATAAGTATGAGCAATTGTCATAATTCCTCATGCTTTTCTGGCTTTTGACTGTAATTTTCTATATCACCCAAAAGAAATTCTTGTCTTTGGTATTTTTAAAATGAACTTTTATTTAATTGAGAGGCAATCCTTATTTTTTCTTTAACCTAGTTTGAATGAAATTCTAACTCAAAGTACCTGGATTAAGATTACAATCAATGAAGAAATAACCTGCTTCATTTAGTGGCAGGAAAGAAATGTGAACGGCCTAGAAATAAATCGTAAAATTGAAATTGCGTTAGCGATCAAACCACTGCTTTAATAGTGTCTGGAAAAAGAATTTATACTGTCTTGTGCTGAAAACGAATCAAATCTTTTAAGTATTCCTTCAGTTATAAAGAAAATAATGAAGTCTCATTTCTGTATCGATGGTTAGGAATAAAGGTTGCTTTGTGATAATTAAGTTTTCTTCAGTGCTCTCAGCCAGTGTGGGAAAGGACCAGGGACTTCACCCAGAGATACCACGTTTTGAATTCTGGCTCCATCACTTACCGTGTTTGTTACCTTAGATAGTGTTGTTGGTTCTCTCTTCTTTGTTTCTTCTGTAAAATGAGGATGAGGATGGTAAAGGCTCCTTTGTATGACTGAGGATTGCAAAAGGTCCAGATTGTAGTTGGTTCTCCTGTGGGAGTCCTCCTTGTAATCCTGCTTGTGTACAGCCTTTGTTCTCTCAGCTTCTCTGGCCTCAGTGACATCATAAAAGCAGGGGAAGGGAAATCTGTAAACATTAGTCATTGAAGAAGCCTGTTTCTTAGAGTGCAATTCAAACTTTACGTTCAGTTCCCTGTAATGCCACCCTGTGGATTTATGGGGTAAGGAAACTCAGTCTGAGATTAAAAGTGGGTTTACTGTTACTTCAGTACTTTTCAGTTGTCAATGTGAGTGCTTTCTTCTCGTCGTTGGTTTGTAAAGTTGAACGTAGTTCTGAGAGCATAAATGAGATTATTAATTAATCCACCCTCCTCCATTGACCTCCCTCCTCCCCAGTTTTCAAATATGAAAACTGAATCCCAAATCATCTGAATTTCAAGTCTGGCCAGTAGTAAATCCAGGGAGAGAATTCCTGACTTCCAGTTGAACATGCTTCTCACTCACACAATTGGATAATAGGTGCTTGTATCTACAATGAGCTGACAGTTATTTTTTTCATTATTTACTTATTTTATAGAAGGTAGTCAACTGATCAATTAATTTGCCTTTTGGCATTGCATTTACATGTGATCCTGCCCTCTTCAAGTTTATTTCCTGGGTGCCATCAATATTCTTCCTTTCTTGTCATTGTTTTGTGTGGAAGTATTGCATAATAAATTCAAGAGCCTGTCCCTAGTCACTGTGTATTTCTCCTACTTCCTGAACTATCTATCCCTCCACTTCTCTGATGTTATGCAAAATCCTATTTCTTCTAGTTAATTCAAGTTCCACCTACTTCTTCTGAGTCTTTCAGGCCACAGCTGTTCATGCTACCTCTTTTGAGGCTCTTATCACTGACTTACATAACTCATTTTAACCTGTATGCCATTATTTCTTTAGCTAGAATATGATCTCTTTGAAAGCAAGGGCCATGTCTTACTTGCATTACTAAGAGCCTTGAATTCCCAATATACATATACATGATTAATTCTTGTTTCCCTATTCATTGTGGGTGTCTTTGCTTTCGCTCCCCCTTCTAACACATTTCCTTCTTTCCAAGCAAGCAGAAAACAACAGTAATAACTAAGAAACAAATATACTAGAGTATAGTCTATTTAAGTAGTAACGGATTATTTTTGTTTCTACTAGCTTTTAGTTGTGGTTACCTATTTCCTCATTTGTACCCATGCATGCATGCTGAGTGGTTGAGTGGTGTGTGTGTGTGTCTGTCTGGCTGTCTGTCTGTTTGTATGTGTGGGGAAGTGATTTTCATTAATTAGTCTCCAACTTCACTAATAATTTTTCACTAGTGAATTTGAGTGAGTATTTGGTTTTATGTCTGTCTTTTTTACTCATGGGCTATAAAATAGAAGCTCAAAATTATTCTGATTAGGTAGATCCCCTTTGGTCAGGCCTCAATTTGGGGCTTTACTTCCCTTCCTGGATTTTTCCTTTTACCTTATTTTGTTAAATCTCTAAGCATTTTCTTTGATTTTTGCTAGCTCAGGCATGCACTGAAAATAGTTTTTCAAGTTATATCTAGACTTCACAATTATCTGAATTGAGATAATTGTCGTCGATGTGCTCCATGATCTCTTAATCTCTTTGATAAAATTTAGGATCAATTTGTAAATTTTACAGAACAATTCTATTATGATTTTGGCTTGGAATTTTGCTGAATAATTTAGGAAAACAATATCTTTAAAATATTTATTCTTCTCATTCTTAAACATGGTTTATAATTTCATTTATTTACACCAAATTATGTTTATATTTTTCTTTTAAAGCACTTACATTGAGGGTTTGTGAACTCTTTTTTTAACTAGCATTTTCTATTAGTTATTGCTGTATCAATAGCTAAGCCTTACATGGTACTTACTATGTGCCAGGCTTTATTTTAAATTCTTTAGTAATGTTTTACCTGTGAACTTGTTTATTAACTTAAATAGTCTATCATTTGACTTGTTTTGTAAGTTCTAAGCTCTCTAAATCTAATTTTCACTACAATATTTTGTGGGCAGGACTATAATTAATAACATTGTGCAGATGAGAAACTAAGATATGGGAAAATTAAATAATTTTCAAAAGTGATGCAATTAGCTTCTCACCTATAGTTATTGGCTTTTTCCATGCTTTTTTTTTCAATATCTGTGCTTTTTGTTTATCGTTTGCTTTTATTGCTGTTTTATTTGGTGCCTCTCTTTAATGAAATTGTTTTTTCCCTGTGTGTATTATTAGTCTTGATTGCAGGCATTTACATGTGAGAATTCCTCTTTCCCTCACTGTGGACACTTTTAAATTTACTGTTGCTTGACTCCAGCGTTGGAGTGGAGACCGATGGAATTTACTAGTACAGAATCTTAGTCATTCCTATCAGCATTTTCTCCATTCCTTTTGGGTGTTGCCAGCCACCTGGAACATTGTATTGCCTCTGTGACCCAGTTATTCATGCTAACTTCTCAGTCTGGAAGCAGGTAGCAGATGTTGAAGTGTTTACTGCTTGACTCTGTGTGTGTGTGTGTGTGTGTGTGTGTGAGAGAGAGAGAGAGAGAGAGAGAGAGAGAGAGAGAGAGAGAGAGAGAGAATATGAGAGAATGCAAGAAGTGTGAAAGCAGGGCTAACCCACCTGACTGCTTTATATTCCATTTCTAAGCAGTCACCCTAATGATTGTCTTTGGCTCCCTATTCCTCTTTATTTTCATTAATTATGAGTCAGAAGAGTCTTAAGAACTAATCTCACGCATATCAGCCATTTTATCTGATATCTGACTTTGAGCTACATTTCCTTTCTCAATTTAATCCCATCAGATTTCTATCTTGAGACATATTATAAACATTTTCAGTTTTCTAATAATTTTTTTTTTAGCATGGTTCAAGAATTATTCCTTATTTTTAAATTCATTTTCAAGTTGTTGTGAAGTTTGTTGCATTTGCTAAATCTGTTACTAATACCCACTTAATCATTAATACTCACTTATTAATTGTTTTATTTCTAGCTGTTTCCTATAGGCTCAATTGTTAGTAAAACCTATATTAACAATACCATTAATGAAATAATATTTATATTCAGCAGTTTCTATCAATACATAGATCAGGAAAACACTGAATTGAATAAAAATAATTATCATAGGCCTATACAAGTTGATAGCATCTTGCATTTTCTAAATAAAACATTCATAAATTATATTACCAAATTTTCTCCACAATCTGAGATAATTATTACAATTTTAAGTAGAGAAAAACATGTCCAAAGATTAACTTAAATTCACACTGTTAGTATGTAGTGAAAAACAGCTCAGTGCCCTAGGTAGCATAACTGTTAAAAGCACGCAATTTACAGCCAGACAGTCTGAGTTCACATTTCACCTCAATTACCAACTAGTTGTGTCACCTTTGAAAATTATGTAATTGCCCTATTTTTTAGTTTCACATCCGTACGGTATTAATTACAGTACTTCCCTCAAAATATTGTAATGATTAAATTTATTTATTTATTTATTTATTTATTTATTTATTTTTATTTACTATTAACGCTTACTGCACCTTGTCTTCTTAGGTAGTCTCCCATCTAAGTACTAACCAGGCCCAAACCTGCTTAGCTTCTGAGATCAGATATCAGGCTTGTTCAGGTGGCATGGCCATAGACCATCAACTGTGGCTCCACTGGGGCATGAACCTAGGACTTTCTGTGTGTAAAGCAGACATGCTAACCACTACACCATGGAATCACATCCGTGATTTTAGATTTAAAGAGATTTTGCAATTTGTTCCAATCACAAAATATGCACACAATAAATAGTAATTGTTATATTTTTATTATCACTGCTCTAATTTGAACTCATATCCAGCATCTTTTACTATACTGTATTGTTGCATATAAGGTCACTTTTAAAGGTTCTTTTGAATTTAGAACTCTCTGACAGTGCAGATATGCATAATACACACATGCACCCATATATAAAAGTATTGCCTACTCGTGTTCAATGGTAGCTTATCCTGGTGCTTCCTAGGTTCTAGAAAATACAAAACATGTCAGGAAAATAGTGTTGAATAGGAAAGCTATTCCCATCTCCCACTGAGCTTACCTACCAAGAGACAGATGTGAAAGAAATGATTACACTAAAACAAATTGTTCTAAGGGCTTTGAAGCAAGAAATCATTTGGCAATGCACTGCTCAAAAGTCTTAAAATACTCAAGATCAATTACAATGAGTGGAATTTTATCTCCCTGAAGGCATGTCTGGAAAATAATTACTTCTTAAACTGTTATAAAATGTTATGGCAGGATATCCATGGCTTCTATTAAAATAACTGAAAACAGAACTTTATCATTTTCATCTTATACTATTCAACTGAGGAAACAGACTCTGGCAGGTAGAGTAGTTCAGGTGTTTGAAGATAGGTGCTCTATTGTGAATAGAAGGGCAGGTTCTCTGTTGTTGACATGTTCTGGGGGGTGATGGCTAAAACAGAGCTAATATGCAGCAGTGGCTTCATGGATTGGTTGCAAGTAATATATTAGCAAATGGCTTTAGTCTGAATGTCTGTGCGCTCAAATTCTTCTGCTGAGATCCTGATGTCAAAGATGACGGTAATAGGAGGTAGGACCTTAGAAAGTGCTTAGTTTACGAGGGTGGAGTCCTCATGACGGAATTAGCGTTCTTGTATAAGAGACCCACAGAGATCCCTTGACTCTTCCATTATGTGAGGGCACAGGGAGAGGTTGGCAATCTGTATCCCTGAAGAGAGTCCTCGCCAACCATGCTGTCACCTTAATCTTGAACTCCCAACCTCCAGAACTGTGAGAAATCAATTTCTGTTGTCTATAAGTTACCCAGTCCATGATATCATGTGATAGCAGACCAAATGGACACATCAAAAGTAAAAACTTTGTATGTATCGATCAAAGATTGCTGACTATAAACATTTTTTCATTACTTGTGTTATTAATCTATGTTTTACTTGCAGTTAAACCAATAAAGTATAGCCTCCAGCTTCTCCCCTATACCCTGACAGCCCACCATGCCCTAGGCACATTTCTAGACATTTGAGGTATGTTCATGAGCAAGATGGATAAAGATCTCTGACTTCAAGGCACATAAAATAAGTCAATAGAAAATACTCACTGTTCACCTATTCTGTCTCTGTGGAAAGAGATGAAAGAAGAGCATGTTTCTGCTTCTGATATAAATGAGGCAAACTAAAGACAATCAAACTCAAACCAAGGGAAGAGACAGCTGAGATGTTCCTTTTGCTTGTTTCAGTGAATTTTGTTTATATCTTACCCCTTAACAGGCAACTATACTTGTGAATTCAAGTATATTTGCAGTCAGATATATTGTCCAGGCAGCCACTAACTATCCCAAGTATCAGGCAGAATATTCAGGGCCTTTGAAATGAATGACTTTTCCAGAGTAATATTATGGAGTAACAGGAATTGAAGCTAGTATAATGGACGGAGAAGGGACAGATTGTTAAGGGAGTATTCTTAGAAGACAGTGAGATTTAGTGGCTTTATATGTCACTAAAGCAGTCACCCAGGACCCTGCCACTCAGATTTTTGCCTCAGGGTTCCTGACTAAAGAGCTTATATGAAAAGAACAGTGGGCAGAGGGGGAAAGCACTCTGCAGTGAAGATGCATCTAACACAAAGTTAAGAATCAAAGTCAGAACACAAGGCAAAAAATCTTGTATTGCAGAAAGTACTCATGACAATCTTATAATTGTCCCAAGTTAAAGTACTTGGTACCTGGTTTCATTTTTACAATTTTATATCAGATCCCATAACCCTTTGTTAGTCAATGTTTTTTGTGCCTTTAGTTAATTCTTCAGTCTCTCGTTCAAAATACTGACAAATCCATCAACACTCACATGTCTGGTGACATGAACCATGCATTTCTTTTTCTCTTTCTTTTTCTTTCTATTTAAAAAAGTCCTTTGACTGAATTGCATATTATTTCATTAGTTTTGCTAATATACATTGACTCTTTTCAGCTTGGTTGTGCTTTATATAACTGATGATCAATGTATACACAATATTTCAATAAGTTAAATGTGTATATAGAAAGGTCTCTCTGCAATATTTGAAATTGTCTGGGTAAGGCAGGATTATTTGGTATTAAACTGAATTGGAAGTACAGAAGTCAAAGTGAGGCCTTTGATTCTTTCTAGTTCTTTGAAAAAGACTAAGTACAAGAGGGCACCCTTGCCTGCTTATTGACCTGGCCAAATGATGAGAGAAGAGAATGATCAGTCTACCTCAAGGGAGTAAGCTCAGCTGAGATTTACTCCAGGAAGTAGATGTCATTGGACTGCACTCTCATGATTCTGAAAAAGCAAACCTATTGCTAAAATATAGCCCAGTTAATATTCTGCTATCCTTGGTTTTGAATAAGCAAGTAGTAAGTCCTCCTCTTCTGAGAGGGAACAGAAAAGGAGATGAACAGAGGAAAGAAAGGGTAGGAGAAAGGGTTGTAAACATATGAGAAAGAACAAAAGTATATAGAAAAGGGAAAACAAGCTCTCTCTCCATAAGTCTCTACTGCAAACCCACCATCCCATAGTTACAAATGAACCTGAAGTTTACTGTGAAAAATACAACCAAAGAAAAAATGCTTCCTATTATTTTTTCAAAGAAACGCTCCCATGCCTTATAAATTTAAATCCCCCAAAACTAAATTCCAAAATATTCTTTTTCATCATCTATTTATTTTACCCAAACTATTCAGATACCTAGTTAGACTCTATTTTCTTTTCTTTGTAACAGAGCTTGAACCATCTTTGACTTAAGTATTTATAGATCCTTGAATTTCTAACATTGAATACATCCCTTTGCTTTCCACCCACGGCATCATATATTGTCCAATTCCCAAAGAACAAAAAGAATAATTACAAATAAGGGAATATTACAAAAATATTTCTGTACTTAAGTTTAGAAAATTTGCTTTGAGCAATAACATTTAATGAGCAAAAGAAATATTACCTTGTTACTATTGCTAGCCACAGAGGTAGAAAAATGAAAAAAGAACAACAAAAAAATAAAAATTGTTTTCAACTTAGACTATAAGTCAGTATTTACCAGATGTCCATACCCTACAAATTGTGAGCTAAAATCAACTAGAAGGAATAACTCCTTCAGGAAGTTAATTGTGATATATTGCTGTATATATAAATTCTCTCTCAGAGGGTGGAAAACGAAACTCTGTCTCCTCTAAAATTTTATAAACATTGTCTATAGTTTACCTAAGGAATTCCTCTATCCAGTAGCCTATTAGAAACCTCTAAATTTCTATTTTTCTTTTTGAACCTCATGTTTTTAGCAACGTAATATCAAACAGAGTATGAATTCTTTAAAAGTGTTTTTTAAAAATGAATAAATATATCTCAGTCAGCATTAGGATACCCTAATTTGTAATAGGGAAGTCTAAGCCTTCATCCAAGTCTTCTGCTCTGAAGATGTAGGTCTTTGTCCCCAGCAGAAGCCCCAAACCTTTTAAGCTCTATATTATGGTGTCTGTCACTGTTACCTCCTTTAATGACATTCTTTGTGCCTATGAATCCCATGCCCTAGATAGAAGAAGTTTTTTCTTGCTCCTAAGGTCATTGAAGCTGGAGAACTATTCCTCTCTTATGCTTTTAATTAAGTTATTTCTTTATTGAGGCAAACTTACGTATAATGTAGTGCATAGATTGTAATTCTATAGCTGATGAAATTTTCCATATTTTTACATATTTTTACATATTTTTTACATATTCTTTTTACAGATTTAAAAAATGTTTAATTTCCTTGTTGCCCCTAGTTTTTAAAATTATTCTGTTGACTAGCCAGTACTTTGCTCCAACACCAGGTTTTTTCTTTCCCTCACCATATATAAAGGGTCACTAGGTCAGATAAGTTGATTTAGTTCTCACAGTGGAAAATACAAAGAAACAAAACAAAACAAAAGGTTGAAACAGGCTATCTAAGTAAGCTGTGTTCTATCCAAAACAAACATTGCACATAACTTTTTCAATTAAGCCTCATAATGGCACTATGAAGAATTAATGGTAAAAAATATCTAAGAATTGTGCCATAATGAAGGTTGTTAATTCTAGAATACAGAGGTTAGAAATCTATGTATTTATTTGTCATAAAGATTAATAAATATATCTAAGTCAGCATGAAGGAGTATAACCACAAGAGGCAAGAAAATTGACCCCAAGATGCTATTGCATTATTCTGTCATATCTTTGGTGCTGTTTCTTCATTCAAAGAGGAAACATGACTTCCTAGGAATAAAACTTCAGACATTTAGATTAAGGAGCTGTTTTAAAAAACGACAGACACAAAAACTGGGAAGACATATTGGGAAGCCCAACATACCTAATTTAAATGCGTATTAGCCTCAATAAATAGAATTCTATTTGCTCTCAAAATTCTAATCTTTTAGGCAACACATTTTGTTATTCAGCAAAAATATTAACAGTTCTTTTACTTTCTATTTTTTTTTTGAGGAATGTAGTGATTGGCTCTGAAGAAACTCTTAGAAGCTCTGTGTGATCTAAGCATAAAGTGACAAAAATACAGGTTGAACTAAGCTAATTAACCCATTTATGTAGGGACAGTAAAGTTTGAATGGTATCATGCTCTTTAGACATTCCTCTCTCAATTAGGAATATCAGACAGCCGTGAGTAGCTGGTAGTGGTTTTCTTGCTGTTCTACCTAGTGTTATTAATTTTTGTACTTTAACCTCTCCTAACATATCTCTCTCCTGCCAATCACAACAATCCAGGGCAATCTGAGTGAGAAGACTTCTAAATCCTGAATTGGAAAACTTCCACAATGAGGAAGCATTGAAAATGAGTCTATCGACAAATCATGAATCATCTGTGACAGTAAAATAATAATGATGATATAAAGATGTGTTAACTTTATCTCCCTGTTCTCCTGTTTTGCGACACTCGTGGCACTCAATTCAGTGTCCAAAAATAGGTAACATTTCACTGATCATTTCTGTATACACACCAATTCCCAGAGAGCTGTGATGAATACACACCATTTTTAAATGAAGGACAGACTAAAATTAATAGCCTTGAATGCAAACTGTGTGGTTCAGGGAAAGAACCACAGTTCAATTACTTTTTTTTTCCCCAGAACAGTGAGATAGATAATCTAAATTATCTCTCAGGAAAGCCATAGTGATTTCAGCAGGAAGGGAGGGAAGTTCAACAAGCCACAGATACCTTGTTTTTCTTTTACTATAGTGGATTACCACATACCTTTGGACGTCTCTGAAGGTATTTGGATTAAGCTTCCATGTTTTTTTCAATGATTAAATGAAACAGAAACACCTTAGTAACAGCTGTTTAATTAATGCCATTTTTTCCCCCTTTCTTTTCTCCTTTTCCAGCTTGTTTTACATCCATTGTGAAATAATTCAAATACTCATCATAACCAAAACGAGAGCTAAGATGCTGGAGTTTTTGAAATCAGGCTACCTGAGTATGCATCCCACTGATCCTTAGCTATGTGACCTTGGAGAGGTCTCACTGGTCTCATTTGCAAGGAATAATAATAATATAAACGAGATTTTTAGAGGGATTGAATGAGATAGGCTTATAAAGTACTTAGCACAATGCATGTCACACTTGAATGCTCAATAAATGTTACCAATCAAAACAGTAAAAAATATGAAAAGATTGAAATAGATATTTGGATTAAGCTTTAAGATACCTGTAGAAATTCACCTCAAGAGCTACACCTTGAGGGTGTAGGATTTAACAAAAGACGGTAGTGGAACCATAATGTGGAATTGGTCCATGTTTATAAAACTGTTGCTCTGTTCCCCAATAAAATATTTTTGTGCTATTGTGAAGATTCCATCATGTTCAACTGGTCACTGCTGACCCCTGCTGACCCCTGCAGTGTGCCCCTATGCTCTACCTCATGCTGTCCATCTCACACCAAATACTATACAGCTCTCAACTCTTCCCTTGACACTGACTATTCCATTTGTTTCCAATTTCTGCCCTAAACTTGTGTAAAAACTAGAAATAAAAAGACAATTGACTGCAATGTTACCTCTTCTTGGCATGAACTCTGGTTCTTCTATGCCACCCAACACATTATGTCCACTGCCTTGGCTCCCATCTTTCGTTTCTACTTTCTCCCTGGCTTTCTTACTAACTCAGCTCCTCCCTCTCCCACCCACCCCACACATTCCTTATATACTATTACATGTCCTCAGTAGATGGAAAATAAAAGCTTTCTTTCATCCCTCCCTGAAACACCCAAAAGGAAGAATTCGTGCATTTGAAGGAACATCCACATCATTATCATCACCTTCCTCATCACTAATATGTATTGGACATTTACAATATGCCAGGAAAAGCACTTGTGTAATCTCCCTTAATTATAACAAAATGTTATGAGTTAATATTATTACAAAATGTTATGTTAATATATTTTTCTTTTGTAGATAAAGAGAATGAGGCTTAGAGAAATTAGTTTGCCCAAATTATACAACTCATAAGTGATAAAGATAGACTTAAAAACCACATGAGGGGGGTGTAGATGGGATAAAGGAGGTCAAATATGTGGTCACTTAAAGAAATTTAACTATGGGAAGTGAACACACAATGTAAAAAAGAAAACTTTCCTTTGATTCTAAGGAATAAGATATAGAAGTTAAATGTTTGTGCCCTGAAGTCAGATGTGTTTTTTTTTATTTTACTTATTTTCTATGGTGATATTGGTTAACGAATACCAGTAAGTTTCAGCTGTACATTTTAACAGTAAGACTATATATATATATATAAGATGATCCCCCTAATTGCTGTTTCTTCTGGCTCTCTACCTAGCCATTATATTAATGCTAACTGTATTCTCTATGCCGTGCTCCCTATCCCCATAACCATCTATCAACTATTAATTTGTACTTCTTTAAACCTTCACCCCTTCCTTCCAGCCCCCCTAATCCCCTTCCTTTCTGGCCATCACCAGATTATCCTCTAAATTTGTGAGTCTGTTTTTGATTAGTTTTTTTTGTTCCTTAGATACCACATATAAGTGAAATCATATGGTATCTAACTTTGACTTATTTCACTCAGCATAATACCCTCTAGGTCCATCCATGTCATTGCAAATGGTAGGATTTCATTTTTTAAACAGCTGAGCAATATTCCATTGTATATATGAACCATAACTTTTTTATCCAATCATCTGTTTAAATTAGGATGTTTTTATACAGAGGATACAAAAGAAATGTCCTCAAAGAACATTCTTTATGGGACAGTAAGACCTGAATACATTTAGTAAGGTAGTATATAAATCAGTACTAAACTCAACATTTTACTGCTAGACTATATGATACAAATAAGTAAAATGCATCTCCACGTACCTGAAGTACTAAAACAATTATTAAGTTGTTAAAATCAAACTAAAAGAGGTTAAAAAGAGCCCAATGAAATGAGCAAGAATGAAGTATACTTGATTGGGTAACTCTTCCATAGCTATATTTGCAATTTTTACAATATATCTGCTATCAGAATGAATATGAAAAATTAGTGATTAGAATAAGATTGCCATTTAATGCCATGCCACCCTGAACAAACTCGATCCTGTCTGATCTCTGAAACTAAGCAGGATCAGGACTGGTTAGTACTTGGATGGGACACCACCTAAAAAGACCAGGCGCTGTAGGTGTAAAAAAAAAAATAAATAAAAGTTTGTAAGCTGACAAGATCCTTGCAATCTGTGAGGTCAACTAAGGGTTGCCTTATCTAAAATTAAATAAATAAATAAATAAAAATAGATTGTTAATAACATATTATTCAAAACTATCCCTATGAATTAATTCTTTCAAAAGTTCATACTATTTTTTAGCAGTGGAACATAATTTAAAAGTTAACCTACTTTATACAAGTTAACCTCAGATGTCATTACATAGTTTTTGACTAAATTTTAATGTAATATATTTAGGTCTTGTAACCCACTTTTTGATTCTTACTACTTGATCCCAATTCCTTGTTGTATGTTGCATTGCTTATTTGGTCTTATACTTTCTTCTAATATTATATACTACTCAAAAAGAAATTTAAAATAGGAAGCCATGTTAAGAAAAAATAAAAGGACCATGAAAATGGTTGCAACTGATATCTAGAAATGTAATGATACAGGGAGATAATATAGGAGCTATGCTTACAATGACCACAGTGTGGCGTAATAAAACTACATCTAGGAGCATAAAAATATAATAAAAACTAGCTCAAATTATTGTCGGTCCTCCCCTCCAAGAAAGTCATCGCAAGAAACCAGGGTTTAAGCATTATGCTTAGTTGTTTGATTTTTTCCCTCATATCTACTTTTACCCTTTTTTTGACAACTGCCCTTTATTTCTAGTTAAATTTTTCCTTATCTAAGAAGGAAAGTTGATTCTACCTGATCTTCAAACTAGATATATATTAACCCATTAACTCTTGAATATTTTCCTTCATTTGTAGAATCCACTTTGTAACTACTCTCTGACCAATAGCAGTCTGGTTTCCAGCACCAGTCATTAAAAATAGTTTTCAGTGAGCCACAAAATGAATTTGTATTTAACACTGCCTGGAAACTCTTTTCTGTTCTGGTTTGGCTGTTAAACTTGAAGGTGTTGTGTCTGCATTTCAGGCAGTAAGAAGAGAAAGGCAAGCAGTATTCTGGAAGAAGACTTTTCTAAAAGTACCACTCAAAGAAAATTCAAATAACTTCAGATTTTCTGGAATTATGTCATATGATCTCACTCTACAGCAAGTGAGTCTGAAAATAAATATTTTTTAGCTGGACATCTTGCCATGCTAATCACTATTGGGGTTATGCAAGCTAACTGGTAAAAATGGACAGTGAATAAGCAATTGGCAGTATCTTAGGTAATAAATGTATTTAAAAATGAAGATTTAATGAAGCAGACAAAATTTTGTAAGTATATAAAAAAGATAGGGAAATATATTTTCACAGACATCAAAATAAGAAAAAAAGACTTTAAGAGAGAAGAAATATATAATAATATATGAGTAGCAGGTATTCTCATTAATAGAAATCAGAAATTTGAAAGGAAGAGAATATGAACAACTTAGCATGTAGAACAAGAAGTGCAATGGGATTGATGTTGAACATGTGTTTAAGGCTCTTGGTGGATTCTGAGGCAGTGCCATTGATAAAAGACATATAGACTTAAAGTTCAGGAGACAAGTCAGGCCTTAGATTTAGATATAGTATCACTATCATATAAGCATTTGCTAAAGCCATGGGTAAAATGAGATTGCCTCAGAATTAATAGTCAGGTGCATAGATAATAAGACTGAAAGAATAAGATAGAGAATAAAGTGAAAGTTGGGAGACTATCATGCTTTAAAAAATTTGTAATGATATTTTTATTTGTAAGTATATTATTCCATATCCTGCATTAGACCATCACTTCTTTAAAGGCAATGGCAGTGTCTTTTTTATTTATGATTATTATCAAGTATCTAACACAGTGATGGAAGCCTAATTTGAACCCATTAAATATCTGCTGAAAGAGTGAATGACTGAATGGAGGAAGACAAGCCATTGGATGAGGTACGAAGAGAATAATGAGTAGGAGAAAAACTTATTGATAGAACTGTTATAGAAATCAAGGAAGGAAAGACAATCAGAAAGTATAAGGCTGTCAGTAACATCAAAGGGATAAAGAGAGAAAATATATGTTTGGTTATTAAGGTTTTGGAAACCTTGGGAGAGAAGTGCTAGAAGATTGGTGGTGGTGGGAGCCAAATTTCAGTGACTTGTAAAACATAAATGTAAACCAAGTTCATATATATAAAGATAAAATTATATATAAAAATAGCAAATGAGTTAAAATATTTTAAAAACGAAATATATTTAAATGGTTAAGCAAAATGTCTGATACACAGCAGGTACAATATATATAATCATCTATCTGTCTGTCATTTGATACATTGTGGGGCTGAAAAGAGAATAATTAAAGAAACAATAGTAAACTTTAAAAAATATGTTTGATAGTGAAAGAAAAAGAAAAACAAGAAATATCCTAAACGAGAGTCAAGATTAATAAAATAAGGATGTGTGGAGAGACATTGAACAATATTTTTAGAGGAAAGAATCAGAAGAAAATAAAAAGCCAAAGATAAAAGAGCAAAAAAAATTAATAATAATTTGGAAGCAAGCTACCAGAAGAAATGAAAGAAAGTATGCTAACGTACTTAGCCTCAGAAAAGAGGAAGTATGTTTTCTCAGAGACTGAAGGAAAAGAGGGATAGGTGAGTAAAGGATAAATAAATCCAGACAGAAAATTCTTATCTGACATTCTCAAAAGCTCTAAGGTTGTAAGTCAGTTATCTTTCTGACAGTAGCATTTGGGCTTGAGGAGACGCATTTGCGAGGGGTTTTGCTGGACTTTGGGGAAGGAACCAGTGTCAAAGGCAAGGCCGAAGAGAACCCACCAGTCTTTAGAATATTTTGTGAACTCTTTTTCTTTATCTTCCTGAAAAATGGGATGAAAGTTTATGACTAGTTTTGACTATTTTCAATTTATGTCTACAGCCTCTCAGAAGGATAAAATCCACCTAGCCTAATATTTTATTCTAAGATTAAAAGTTCTCTGTATCTAATATAACAGTGATGTAGGGAAGAGGCGAGGGAACTAAATGTTAAAACAAGCTGTATTCAGAGCCTGCAATGTGCTGCCAGAACAAAGGAATTAGGATTGCTGACAAATCAATCACAGGAGAACAGTTTTTAAGTAATATCCTACACAAAATAATCCCAACAATTCATTCTCTATAGCCAGACTGTGGGGAACCTAGAGAACAAAGGCTGAGATTGCTAACATACCTTTCACACTGCATACCCATACCATCAAAGGAAAACAGGTAAACCAGGTCTTTAAACTGTAACTCACAGAAACTAAGAATAACATATACACTGAATGCCCTGGGTCCCTCTCAGTCTCTCACATTGTCTATCTCTGAAAGATGACGATGCTCCATCTGTGGAGTGTTATTCCTTCACTAATAAACTTTCTTTTTGTCTCTAACTCTGGCATACTCCTGTGCACAGTCAGGGACCCTCAACTCACTCCGCGCAGGACTTGGGTCGTCACTTAGGGTGATTCACCGCTTCCTACATCAACGAAAGGCATAGATAAGTCCTGAGACAGGGTGGTCCTCTGTCTGAGAAATGAAGAGATGTTTTTGATGGTGCTATAAACTGAATATTTGCGTCCCCCAAATTCAAAAGCTTCTCAGAGCTTACACAATTAGCAAATGATAAAGCTGTTTTATAGACTCAGCCCTGACAGATTTCAAAGCCCAGGATCTTTCTACCTCATTCTGCGACCTGTCTTTTAGCTTATACTTCACTAAAATTACTTGAAGTTGTCTTAAGCATGTTGAATTTTCAAATTACTATCTCTATTCAATACATAATTTTTTTTTTTTTTTGCTCCACATCTCTACTTGTTCCCAAATGGATTTTTCCTTCTTGGATTGTCCCTAATTCATCAATTTCTTGAAGGCAGTCTTACATTTTAATAAAATGAAGTGCTATGTTTCTGAGTATTTCATAGAGCATTTATTTATAAAAATGTGAGTAACTTTCAAGTAGAAATATAGCTTAAAAGTTTATTAAATACAGATTGCCCCAAAATACCACCAGAATAATCTGTCATTGAGGTAAAAATGAGCTTACTCTTCAAATATTTTAATTTTCATTTATTTCTGCTTCAGAATCAATAATTAGGTCTAGGGTTAGACTTTGGAAAATGTTGGTCCATTATATCCAAACATTTGTTGTTTGTTGTTGTTGTTGTTGTTAGTTCTCTTAAGCACTTTCTAACTTCTTGTATCTAAGTCTGCTTGTCTTTCTATAAATGTATAGCTGGGGTCTTATTAATTCATATTTTAAATTTATCTTCTTTTTTTTTTCTTTTTAAATCCTAGGTACTCATTCTGAAGGCTTTTTTTGAAGGGTCAGGTAAATTCTTTTTCAAGATGTGTTCTTTTCTCTTTTTATCAGAACACATGATACTTTTTTCTTTGCTTAGTGTTTGTCCTTTGAAAATTCTCAAAATTGAGTCTAGAGAAATGGGAAAAGGAATAGCAAACCCCTCAGTTATAGTGGTCCTTAATCATGTTGTTAAATATGGGCCATTTCCTTTCTTTTCACATCTGAATATTCTCTCAGAGATCTAAATAGTGTCTAAACATCAGTAGAACATAGCACCCTACTCATTTGTAAATGCTTTTTCTCAATTCATCTAAAACCAAAGGCTAATGCTTGAAAAACACAAATCCCTTATATTTATAAGATCATTATCTCCATTGACATTTAATTAATTTGAATCATAAAGGTACTATGTAATCATTAAGGTACTCTTATAATTTAACTAAAGTACTACTATTATTCAATCAGCAAGTTCACCTTTGCACCTTATTTATTTATAGCACTAAAGCTTGATTTCTTTGGTATCAAAGCCTCGATATCAGTTTAAATAATAAGATGTCTCAAGAGTTGGTGAAATTTAAAGGTATTAGCTGTACTTACTGCAAATGAAAAATTTAAAGGCAGTTTTAATAATATGGGTATGAGCATTTGTAGAAGGGAGAATATTTTTAAAAGACCATAATACATGAGAGAGAGAGAGAGAGCTAATGAATTATAATTATGTCAATAAAGAAGCAGCAGAATTGAGTAAATGAGTCAACCAAAAATTTTGTTGCTTAAAGAAAACCTTTGTGTGCTTAATGATTTTCCCCAGTTCCTGACTTGTCAGTGATCCTTCCATTCAGGTTATAATGTCATTTGATACTTTATTCTTTTCTTGTTCTTCCTTGCAGAAGTCCCTCAAGACAAAGGAGAGTTCCAACTATTAATTAGGTGAGTTATTTTTAATTATTTAAAATTTTTCTAAATGAATCCTAGGAATCTCTGCATCATTGGTCTAAATCAAAATTTCTGTAATTTTTACTTTAATTGAAAAAATTATGCTTGACCTTTAATTTTTTCTTTCTCAACTATTTTATGTAGTTTAATCTTATTAGTTCTAGATTGCAGAAAGAGCACAAAAGACAAAAAAAAAAAAAGAAAAAATTAAATGATTTGCTTTAGATTTAAGAATTCTCCTGGGTTTGGAGAATGGGATCACTGCTTTCCTTTTTTTTTTTTTCTTGCCTAAGTTACCTGGCCTTGGATGTCTTGGCATGCCTGTGAGAATTCCTGAGGAGAAAAAAATGTTTTGATTATCTACATCCTCTGTTTGCATTTCTTGGCCAGTCCTTCTTATTCCTTGACTGGGATAAGATAATAACCCCAATATTATTAATTCAATAAAATTTAATACTTAACAATAAACATGGCATGGTCCTATTCTTTGTACCAAAATACAAAGGTAAATGAAATATCGTTCCTGTCCTTAAGAAACTCAGGATCTACTGGAAGATTCACCTTGGACATAATGATGGTCACGATCAGAAAAGTGGCAAGAAAAGGTATTATGAAAGCCCATAACAAGGGAGAAAAAAGGAACGCCTCCCACAGGAGATGCTTGTGATCTGGACCTTAGACAGGGAAACACCGTAAAATGCATGGTTAAATCTGTGCATGTAACATAGTATTTCAATGGTCTAGGAAAACTGAATGATTCGGTAAGGTTGAAGTGAATAGAGGAAGATAAATCTGGATTTAGTTCCAGATAAAATAAAGTTCCAGATTATGATGGATTTTGTAAATGGGAAGCTGAATTTGTAATTTAGTTTATGGGCAACAAAGAGACTTTTAAATAGGAGAATGACACAGCAATGTCTTTGTTAATCTAACAACAATGAGCAGTTTGCAGTTTAAGAGAACAGACTATGTCTTTAAAGCTTGGAATCTTAGTGTCTGACACAAAGCACAATACAGTATGTAGGCATAAAATATATTCTGAATGCGTAGGAAAATGATTGTAAAAGTGATGGCCATAAGATCATGAAGAAACAATTGAAAATTAAAGCAACAGATGGTGAGGGCTTGGACTCAATAATAGGTACCAGAAATTTGCAAAATGAGACAATATTAGGTGGGATTTATTTATACTTTCCGTTTGTCTACAGACTTAACAGTTTGTAGAAACTGATAGAAGAAAGGGGAGAATAGGTGTTATGTGATTGCTCTGCTGTTGAGAAGGGCAGGGAGGCTGATAATTTCCCCGTTCAATAGATTTATGTCAAGATATCATGTACATCTGCATGTGGACACAGTGACACCACCTGGTGGTGGTTTCTCTCAGACATCATGAGATATCTGGTGGTTTATAGATGATTTCACATATATCATGGCAAGTTCAAGATAAGAAGCAATATAGAATAGTGGCAGAAACATCAAAAGAGAAGAGTAAATGGTGATGAAGCAAGCAAGAGGTGCTAAGTGCATGCACTCTGAAGAGGCCAGGATTTCTCTGCCTCTTCTATTCTGGGCATTGGGCCCTGATCACTACCCAGTACCATTTAAACGATTAATCTATTACTCCTAACTAAATTTAGGCTACAGTAGATTCTATACTTGCTTTATTTAAGTTTACTGTTAATCTTTCTTTTTCCTTGTTTCTTTCTGAATCTGTGTTCTCTCGATGAAGCAGATGATGAATTTCTTGAAGAACCCCCAGAAGAATTTAAATTCAAACCTCAAGGAGTACATGGAGGTCAGTGAGGCAAAAAGGGCAAAAATAGAAAAAAATGCATGGTCAGCCACATGAGCCTCATTGCCAGGGAGACCAGGAAAGTGATAGCAGAGGAGGAAGAGGTTGCCGAGGTGGTCAAGGTAGCCGAAGAGGCCAAGATCTCCAGGGTGGCCAGGGTAGCCAAGGTGACAGACATGGCCAGGGTAGCCCTGGTGGCCAGAAAGGCCAGTGTGAAGGGGTGGCCAGGGTGGTCAGCATGGAAGAGGTAGCCCGGGTGGTCAGTGCAGTGGCCAAAGATGATGAAAACCAACTGTAAATGGCTTCCAATGATTCCCTAAGTATTAATTGCATTTTTACTCACTAATCTAGTGAATTTCTCTTTAAATTCTTAACATTTTTTTCTTGTTCATGTCTCTTATTTTAAGTCTTGACTTTAATCACTCTTAAACGTTGCCCAAGTTTGTCCTTGCCTCGACCTCATACAAAGAGAAGTCTCCTCCATTCTTATCAGAGCAAGTGTTACTTCCACTTGAGTTAATTTCATTTTTTTTTTACTTTCTTATTCTGTGTTAGCCTACAGCTTCTCCAGTTTCTACCTTTTCTCTCCTCTTCTCTTGCCTTCTTTTTCTTCTCTCCTAGCCTCTTCCCCCGTCTCTACTCCCCAGTCCTCCTTCTCCACTTTTCTCTCTTAATGCAATGTGAAGTCTTATAATGAGACTACTTAATAGTAGAGATACCAGGCATAGATTATGCTCAAGCTAAGTTATTACTTTTGTGTAAAATTCTTTTCTTTGTTTCAGGATTGATAGAGTTCAACTGGTGACCATCAACTTTTAGTGGTGTAAACTTCTTTGCCTTTCCTTTCTCCAACTATAAATCATTAATAAAGCCATTGGCATTAAAGCCTGCTCTTGTTTTTCTATTAGGGTCATGGTTCTCAGTCAAGTGACAAGAGGATGGGCTGGTGGGTACAAAGCCCTGACTGGATTTTAAATGTTTTGTATTGTGCAGCATCATAGATAGCTGAGATTTTAATGATTTTATGAGGACTTAACTACCACCAATATTCCAAAGCAAAAAAAAAAAAAAAAAAGTATTCTTGAGACTACAAAGAGAGTTTGCCAAGTTCAGATTATCAATACACACACCCTTTTCTCAGCTCAAACACACAAAAAATTACCTTGTAAACTTCCATCATCTCTGGCAGTCTTTCATTGTATGTGTGCCATATTATGCCATTTCTGTTTACATCTGTTTGCCCTCAGCATGCCCTGCTGGAGACAGCCTCATTATCCATCAGTCAACCAGACAGGCTTCTCTTTGGTCTAGAGACATACAGATATACCTCATGTATAGGATTTAGCTCATACATGTTGACTCAACTTATTTTTTCTGCATATATGAATTTGTAGAAATAAAGTCTGCCAGAGCTAGGCAAGGTGTAAAGGAAAGTAAATGTTATTAGTTGAGTTATGTCTCCCAGAAATTTGTGTGAAGTCCTAATCTCAGTATCACAGAATGTGACCTTTTTGGAAATAGGATTGTTGTAGATGTAATCAATTAAGATGAGCTCACATGAGAGTAGGGTAGGCCCTTAATCCAGTATGACTGATGTCTTTATAAAAAGGGAAAATGTGGACATAGACATATGCATAAGGAGAACCTCATGTGAAGATGAAGACGGAGACTGGGGTGATGTAGCAGAACTAAGGAGCACAAAAGATTGCCAGCAAACCACCAGAAGCTAGGAGAGAGGCCTGGGATAGATTCTTCCTCATAGCCCACATACTGAACCAGTGCCTTGATCTTGGACTTCTAGTTTCTAAAACTATGATAAAATAAATTTTTGCTGTTTAAGCCACTCAATTTATAGTACTTTGTTACAGCAACCCTAAAAAACTAATACAGTGAGAAAACTTACCAGATTGTTTAAATAAATGAGTATATATAGACTAATTACAATACAACTTACTTTATCTACCTCCAAAGCTTCTGAGTGGAGAGAGAGACAGAGACAGAGACAGAGACAGAGACAGAGAGAAAGCTTTCCTTAATTGATAGGCTCAATACATTCAGGCTAGAAATTGTACCTGACCAGGAAGCTCTTTGTTTCTCTGTGTCAATTTTTGGTTATGATTATGAGGAGTCACACATGTGAACGCTGCAGCCTAAGAAAGTTGACCATGCACATAGGTGTGGGAAAAAATAAAGGGTCTAATGAACATTTCTATAAAGGCTATAAGTAGTTTGCTTTTAGTATTTCTATTAATGAAGAATTTATAGGTAAGGGTAGAAAAAACAGAAATAAAACATGTTTAATGCTCTTTATTTCCATATTTACTGCCAGGTTTAGTTTTGGAATCACATCAAGAACTGGCCCTTTCTTTGGAAGCAGAATGAGTCTCTGGTTGTTTTGGCTTTCTCAGTACCCTGATTAACTTTCCATCCAGTTTCTGAAGTAACATGGCCATTCTGAAAATGGCCTTGGGAACATTTCACAATGCAAAATGTATAAAAATATATAAACCTGAGAGCAGAAACATTAGAAAATGTCTTGCCTGATGAATCAAGAAGAAATTAGCAGCTTTATCTTCTTTACCATGCAAGCAGGCTATGAACTCCAGTTTTGATCTTTCTTAATTTTCCATTATTATTGAAAGCATAGAGAAAAAAGTAAAAACAATAACATCTCATCACACTAAATATTAGAGATAAATGACAATTTTCTAAATAATCACTTACTATGATACTGAACAGCAAAGCTCAGGGTCTTATATCTGAATCAATACATTTTTGCATAACACGAGCCTACTGATTAGTTGAGGACATCCATAAATGAACTCATCAAAAATTGAAAATATTGTAAGTTGAAAATGCATGCATTTAATAAACTAATTTACCAAACATCTTAGCTTAGCCTACCTTAAACATGCTCAGAACACTTACATTAGCCTACAGTTGGGCAATTGTCTTGAGTTTTATTTCAAGAGTAATTGCTTTCCTCTTCTCACCAGAAACAGAAAATACAGATGGTGTTTTGTACATATAAAGGACACGAAAACACAAAACATGATATCCAAAAAACACTGACTACAGAGTACACTGTAGAGTATTGTAATTGTGTGGCTGACTGGGAGCTGCCTTTTCCCAGCATCGCAAGAGAGTATCACACGGCATGTTGCTAGCCCAAGAAAAAATCAAAATTCTAACTTTGAAGTTTGGTTGCTACTGAACGCATATTGTTTCCACACCAACACCAAGTTGAAAAATTGTTAGACTAATCATTGTAAGTTGAAGACTGTTTATAGATCCATATCGCCAAATCCAGTGGTTATGTTGCTATATATATGTTTTTCTCAGCAGCATCTGAAAACAGATCTGTCTCTCCCTATAATACAATGACATCTCTTACTTTCATTTCACTAGACTTTTTTTGCTTTATTCTTATCGTTCTAAGAGCTCCTTCTTGTTTTCTTTTGTTGATCCTTTCACCTTAATTTTATCTCTAAAGATTTGAACACCTCAGGGCTCAAGCCTGGTGTCACTTTTCTATCTATAATTTATTCTTAGGTAATAACATTTATATGTTAATAACTTCCAAATTTATATTTATTTCCTCCATATTTAATTACAGATTCATGTATTCAATTATCTATTTTATATTTTCACTAGGTTATTTCATAGACCTCTAAAACATAATATGTAAAAATTCAAATTTTTGATTTCTATTCTCTTATCCCTCAATTAATAGTTTTCCTTTCAATCTTAGGTAGCAGTATACTTCCAATTGTTAAAGTAAGATAAAAATCTAAAAGTTTTTTGAATATTCTTTTCCTTCAATTCCTTCCCTTTATCTAATCAAGTACCAAGATTTATCAATTTTACCTACACACTATATGAAATTCATCTATTAAAAAATTCCCTACCTCTATTGCCAGCATCCACATCTAAGCCACCATGTTTTCTCATGCAGACTACTTACTGTAGTAACTTACCAGATGGCCCCCTTAATTATACTTCTCCCCATTCCCAGCATATAAAATATCCATTCTTCTTATTAACAAAATGAACTTAAATCTGCATATAAATCTAACTATGTTACACATGGTTTCAATTCCTTCAATATTTTCTTATTAAACTTAAATCTAAAGTTCCTCTCATGACCTATAAGCCTTTCATAATCTTTTCAGTTGCCCTTTGTTCACCATGCTTTGGTCATAGATCTTCTTCTTCTTCTTCTTCAAATATTTATTCCTCAGTAAATGGCAATTGACTTACCATCTTTTGGGGTTATTTGTCCAGAATATTGGATGGCTGGGTTATATTTGTGATTCAAGTCTCAACTGAAATCTCACTTTCTCAGGTAGGTCTATCTTCACTCTGGTACATAAATCTATCTTTCATCTCCAGTTTCTCTCAGTTGCGTTAATCATGACATAACTGTTTCCTTGATCATTACCTGCCTTCTATGATGTTGTTCATGACAGTGTAGACTTTGTCACATTTCATTTGTATTTTAAACATGAAGGATGGTGTCTAACACTTAGATAATCAATGTATGAGTAGTAGATATCTATTTATTGAACAAGATAAAAACAGAAAGAAATCTGCCTGCATTCTCTGAAACCCTTTCACTACACTCTCTTAGGGAAAGACAAAAAACTCTACACCAAATCATGGGAGTGAAAGAAACAGTACAAATACATCTTTTAACCCTAAATTTTTCATAATTTCTTAGAGTTAACATAATCTCAGAAGATAAACCACTTAACTGGGCTACATTTATTTTATGCCAGTAAGAAGAATTACACACAGTAAGAGGTCTCTAATATGGCTTCTGTTGCTGCTTCAGTATCCTTTGCTTGGCTATGGTCCACAGAGAAATTGAGTGTTCAGGTGCTATGTTTGTAATTTAAGTAGATGATCAAGTTTCTAGAGTTCACATTTTGAAGACATCAAATGTAGCTTTTAAAATTCCCACTAGTCCTTGTAGTTTTTTTGTTCCCATGCCCAATAAATCTACATAAGCTGGCTTTGGTGGGGAATAAGGTCATGCATTCTTTAAGATAGTATTGAAAAGAACATATTTCAACCTATACACCTATTGCTTCTTTACCTTATAAGGCACTCAGTGAATCTTTTTAAAATTACCAGTTTAATTAAAATATATCTTTCACACTGTCAGATTCAGAGAAGAAAAACTAACAAATGGAACTAGTGTACAAGTAATTTTGATTTTTTACTAAATTTATTGATTAGAATATTTATAAACATTTTCTTTTCTGCACAGAAAGTTCATGGTTAGTCTAGGCTTGTTTGTAACAGAGTCAATAACTTCAAAATACCTTTGCCACAACATAAATGATGTACTTTTGATGGAATTTCCCAAATAGATATCTCATAGATGACTTATGTATAATCTGAATAATATCCTCCTGGCTTTTAGAGATGATCTGTATTGAATTGATGTCTCCTTTGACAGTTTTAACATTTTAACTTTCAGAGCATAAGTTTTTGATTGAAGGTCTTGTCAAAATATCTTGGTAATCAATTCCTGGTGCAGTCTTAGTTTGCTTAGTTTACACATGCTTTTTGTCTAAGAAATATTGTTTAATAAACAATAAATGGTTCTAGCAAGGCTCTTTCTTTAGCTAACCATATTTTATAGAAACTTTCTATATAAATTGTCTTTCTGTCAGACTTTTTGAGTGTCTTTCATTGATCTATAATCCAAAAATAACTTTTGAACTCATTGGGACAATATTCATTTTAATCACAATTTATGTGTCTTAATTGTGCTCATAATCAGTAATAATTTCTGCTACATTCATAGAATTGTGTAGAATTTGATTAAGAACAGTCTCTTTATTGAATCTTTTTCAAAGGCAGAGCTTAGTTGGATGATCTGAGAAGAAAAAAAATCTAGCTAGGAACACGAAGGTGAGCCAGCTCCTTTCCATATGGATGCAAATGATAGCAAGATGCTATTACAGTTGTTCTGAATTAGTCATACAATTTTGCATCTGGAGTAATGATTTAAAAATAACTATAAAAATAATCTCTCCTCTCACAGTTAATATTAGAATCTTAATTTCTGTATGTTCTAAAATATATTTTAAAAACTTCAAAGGAACACACACACAGAGACAGACAGAAAGATAGAGACAGAAATAAAGAGGCAAAATCAGCTCTATATGACATTTCCTAAGTTGTAAGTATATTTTAAAAGTAATCGACCACATGAAACCAACATTAATGTAGGAACTGGTGAAAGTTAAGAAACATGTTTACCTTTGTCTTAGAAAATGATAATTTTTTTTCAGATTCATTTATGTTAGAAATTTTTTTTTCAGGATATATGTTACTTTCCATAGCACCCTTAGAAATGCTTGTCGTAATTTTTTGTTCCCTAGAATTAGGATAAAAGAATGGCTTGAGGGATAGATTAGAGCTATTAACTCACCAATCATCACAGCTAATTCAGTTTCTGGCATAAAGTAGCTGGAGGTGGCTACAAGAAAGGACAAATAGTAGGCAATAAAAAGTAGGAGAAAAGAGATGACAGCTTTCATGGCTCCCACATGAGCTTCTATGCTGGGGTCTCTGCATCCTGTGGCATTGAGTTGCATCTGCCTGGTGTGCCTCCACAGGGAGAGAATCAAGAGGAGAAATGAGACCAGGGACACAGAAAAGGGGAAGAGTGTTAAAAGGTTGAGACATACCTTAATGGAAGCATATTGAGCTTTATTTACCCTGCATTTCAAAGTTAAGTTTGCTTTCCGCTTTGCCTTGACACAAAGCCTAAAATCATCATTCAAATTCTCAATGACAGGAAAGCTAATAATGACAGAGATGGCCAAGCACGCCAGCAGGATCCTAGGAATCACTCTGTCAATTCTCCACTTCATCCAGAGGAAAAGAGGATGAAAGAAATTAGCTATCTTGAGGAAATAAAAAATGCTGAGGCAGGTGGCAAAGCAGACACTCAAATGGTTCGTTAGTGTCCAGAAGAAGTCAATGATCTTCATTTGTTTACCGGTGGCATAGACATCTGGATACAGCACCAATATAAAACAATCTAATAGTATTATACACAACAGACAAATTCTAGATATGGCCAGACTTGTGAGGATTAAATCAATGGAAGCAATCTTCTTATTCTTGATCCAGTCCATGAAGTTCACCAAGCCAATGAATGCATTTCCTAAGATTCCCATTGAAAATTCTCCAGCCGCTATGATCATTAAGGTGTTTTTGACTTCATCTGACATGTTTAAACAGGAAAATATCCAATTTGTCTTTAACTGAACTGATATAGTTTGATATCTACACCCACTTCTTAGATTTTGCTGTATATTTCTTTACTTCTTTTATTGTAGTCTTGTGATGGAGACATGAATGGCAAATGAAGGCTGCAGCAATCTTCATTAAAACTTAATTAGTTTTCACAAATAGAATGGTTGGCTATCCTTGTCCTAGCTGCTGTATGTCCATTTACCTTTCCTGTAGGTTTTATATTTTCACACATGGTTCATTTAGGCTGAGCTATAATTTATACAGATGTAAATTAGGTCGATGCTCTCTCAAGGTCTCACACTGTCTTTCTCAGGCTACGGTCTGCAAATTTTTGATTCATTAATCTGTGATGCATGCTAGGAGCCTTAACAGCCTGCCAGATTTAGCAAATAAAAACACAGAGCACCCAGTTAAATTTGAATTCCAAATAAACAGTAAATTTTTTTAGTGTATATTCCAAATGTATGAGATAACTACTTAAATTTAAATTTAAGTGGGTGTCCTATATTTTATCTGACAAATCTAAACCTCAAGGATTTATTTTCTGGGAATTAGAAAATAGTCAAAAATTGAAATTTATAAAGAAATCTTTATTTAGATAAATAATATTAATTACTGCTAAGAATCCAAAATTTGGGTTAACAAAGTTTGGGAATTTAAAAGATGAACACTTAATATAGATTATTTGGTTTTAAAAACATTTCAACTTATTTTTCTTGGTTCCTCAGATGAATGACAATGATATGGCACAAGGTCTCAAAATAGTGCCATCTTATTAGTCAAGTAACATTTAATAGTCATTCACTTTGTCATACATATAATAAGATGAAGAACCATAATAAAGAGGAGTATTAATTACCTTTAGATTTTTCCTTTTCATTTAAAATATTCCAAGGGGAAGTTGTATACACAAGAGGAAAGAAAATAAAATCCTATGTTTCATTCTACTCCCTACCCTCTCCATTCCAAATTGTATCTGAATATCTAGATCCTTAGCCCTTCTAGCCTGTTAGGCAGGAGATTAATGATTAAATTTACCTTATGTCTATGGACTAACTCTTGTTTTGAAATAGCTTTTCTAGTTTGGCATTACTGAGGAACAATTTATTACATAATGTTTCCATGGAATAATTCTGGGGTATTCATACATTCCTTTATAATGCAATTCTCTCATTTTTCTTTAAAGGTCAAATCTTCATTCTTGAGACATAGCCCTGATTATTGGGCAAACTGCTTTATTATGTAGTCATTTCACAGGTGACCACTCTCCTATGGAAATGATCCCTGACATAAGCACATCATTTTCTTCTCCTTAGTGTTCAGGTAAATATAGCATTCACAATAATTATGATAACACCTTTACTAAATAAATTTTAGACTAAATTTTTTTTACAAATAACTGTAGATTTTATGTTTACTAGTGTTGAAAACATGGAAGTTATGATGCAGGTACTATAGAAAAAGGTATGAATGCTTTTAAAAAAATTAAAAATACACTGACCTATGGATCCGTTAACCTCACTTCTGTGTATATATCCAAGAGAAATAAAAACAAAAATTTCAAGAGACAATTTTAACTCTTAACTTTATTGCAACATTATTCACAATAACTTAAATGTAGAAACAATCAAAATTCCCATTGACAGACGAATGGATACAGAAAATGTGGTATATGGAAACAATAGAATATTACAGTCTTAAAAAAAAAAGAAAGAAATTTTGAAATAGGAAAAAACATGTGTGAACCTGGAGAACATTATGCTAAAGGAAATGAGCTAGTTACAGGAAGATAAATACCATATGATTCCTCTCATGTGAGGTATCTAAAGTAGCCAAACTCATAGAAGCAGAGAGTAAAACAGTTGTTGCTAAGGCCTGAGGGGAAGGAGAAATGGAGAGTTAATATTCAACAAGTATTAAGTGTCACTTGTGCCAGATGAATAATTTTAGTGATCCACTGTAAAACAAAGGGCCTATAGTTGACAGTACAGTACTGTTTATTTAAAAACTTGTTAAAAGTGTAGATTTCATGTTGAATGTTCTTACTACAATAAAAAAAAGAGAAAAATTATGCAAGAGAGAATTATGTCACAAGTTTATTACTTAGAAGTTTGGCCATGGTCATTGGAGATATTTGAAACATTGGAGATACAGAAAACAAAACCTGGAAGGAAGGACTGTAGACTAATGCAGAAAAACCTTCCCAGAAGTCCTAATCTAATTGAACATTTATTCCATCTAAACCTGCAGAATGACATAAAGTTTATCTCAACATAGAATCTACCAGTATTTTATAGAATATATTAATATATTCTATCATGGGAACATCAATTCTCCTTTCTAATATAACACATAGCAATTTAAATAGCTAGCACATTAGAAATATAGTCTTATGTCCGTCCCTAAGACTAATTGTATATAATCATATGCAGAAAAATTTATAACCTTTAGGTAATTAATACCTTAGTTATAATAAAAAGAAATTAGTAGATTGAAATAGACCAGAATTAGACATAGAAAATAGTGAGAGCAAAAATGCTCAGTCAGATCAGAACAGACATGACCTTAGATGTGCCAGATCACGTATTTCAATAATACAGTGAAGCAGGATTTGAACAGAAGCACATTTTATTAATGACTTTTTTTTGTAGTTTACTCTGTATGAGAAAGTATAGTAAATTTTTTGATATGGAATTTAGTTATTCCATTGTGTATGGTAATTTCTTCCCAATTAATTTCTTTTCTCAAATCTTGAGTGAAAACTCCTTGGCTCTTATTAAGGAAAGGAATTTGAACAAAGTCTGACATATTAGTTACCTACATCCAGATCATAATGAGCACTTAAGGACAACCCTTAGAGGAAGATGTTTGAGTGGGTTCTATTCCTATCCTGGTGCTGCCTGAAATGCAAGTTATTTAAAGGGAAATTTAATTTCAAGAGAAATAAATAAGAGATGTCAGAGAAAGGTCAACTAGAAAATATCATCTGGTAGATTATCTAAAGCATCACTACATGAAAGACAGAGACAGAAAAGTGGGAAACTGAACCAGAAACTAAACAGGGAGAAACTAAGTTCATAGTTAATAAGTCAAATGAGAGTAACTCAGCAGAACCTTGAAGGGAACTCAGTTAAGGGTCAGCAATGAAAGCATATGATAGAAAAAAAAGTGAGAAATCATTTAGTGCAGCTTGGGTGCACTTCACAGTGGGCCAATGTCAAATGTTAAAGAACTTTAATGAGGCAATACATGCCTAACATTTGCAGTTAAAGGACAAAAAGAGAAATGTGGGCCCTGAAATGTTTGGAGGGAAGGGTGAATATGAGAATGTATGGGAGTGTAAAGAGATGTACAATGAACCTACAAGAAATTTGTATTTTTATTAGAGAATAAAATTTGCTTTTAAAGTCCATTTTTACAGCCGAGGTTTTACATCACACATGCTATTTTTCCACATCTCAACATCCTGACAGACGCCTGCCTCAGTCTGTTATTTCCAATAATTAAAATAAGTGAGAGAACTGAAGGGTAGGGAATTGCTATAACCTCTCCAAATATCACAGCTAACTTTCTTTTCTTCATAACGTAGCTAAATGTTGCCAAAGAGGAGCAAGATAGTATACAAATAAGAGGAAGATAAATGAAGTAGCAGTTTTCATGGCTCCTACATGGGCCTCTGTGCCAGGATCTCTACAGCCTGTAACATTCAGTTTCATTCACTAAGTGTGTCTCCTTAAGGACATAATTAAAAGAAAAAAATGAGATCAATGGCACAGTAAAAGGGGCGATCGCTGAGGTTAAAGATTGACAATGGTTTGAAGTATTGAATTACACTTACATGAAACAATTCAGTGAAATTTCTCTTATGTTTTGCAATTTTAAACCCAAAATCATAACTAGGTCTCATTGTTAGCATTAGGCTGCTTAACAAAGAAATGGCAAGCATTGCAGCAGGATCCAGCAAACCACCCTGTGAATTCTCCACTCCAGCCAGAAGAAAAGTGGGTGGTAGAAATTGGCTATCTTGAGGAAATGGAAGACATTGAAGCAGGTGGCAGGTCTTGTACTGACATCGTGGGTGAGAGTCCAGAAGGTATCAACTATTTTTAGCTTATCATTTTATAAACATCTGGGTATAAAACCATTATGATGCCATTGAGCACCATTACACAGAGCAAACAAATTCTGGAGATGTAGGCAGTTGAGGAGATCTTTTTTTCTTAATCCAGTCAATCCAGTTTACTAGTCCAATGTATCCATTTCCCAAAATTCCTACTATAGATTCTCCAGTTATTATGATCATAAGACATTATCTTCTATACTGAGCATGTTGGTAGAGCGAACAAATACCCCAATCTCATATATCACTACAGATGGGCTAATTTACATATGACCAGTTAAAACATAACAAATAAATTCTTCAAATAATGGAATAATGTTTTCACTTGTTATTATTTTGACTTTGATATTATTCTGGAAGTGCACAGATATCCTCAGAAATAAGATTGCTTCTACATTCATGAAGAATAAACCAACTTATTGCTCCAAACAGCTTGACTAGCTTTGTAGCCTGGGTAAATTATAATTATCACCCTTTAGTGAGTGACAACTGAAATGTTTGGTTAAAACCACTCTCATACAAATTAAAATATATCATATTTCGTGAATTTGCAATAGGCTTCATGCAAGTATGTTCCACATATTTTGTCAAGTTGAATTTTGAATAAGAAACCATAGAGAGCAAACAAAAATATGTGCTTGTTAAAAATCAAGATGTGTAAATGAAACATCATTTGCATCATCATAAGTTATAAATTTCTTACAAGTCAGTTCTCCTAGTGGAAATGAATCTTAGTTTTGGAAACAATCAGTGCAATCAGATTATAGAGAGTTAACCTTCATTCAGATGATAATTTTTGTTTTTATATAAATAGTTAATTAAGGAAGGATATGATACAAATCTAATTATAAATGACATAATGTTATTAGTCAGGCAGATACATAGCAACATTTACTAAGAATTTGTTCTCTATGTTTATAAACAAGTGAAATATACCAGATAAAGTTTTGTTTTCTTTAGTTTCATTGAATAAGGGAAATGCCCTGGTTTATAGAACAGTTAATGTTTTTTCCTTATAGTGAAACCTGACTTGAATTCTTACTCTGAATGGTTTAAAAGAAAAGACTAATATTAAGGCAGCATTATCTCATCTATTGCTTTTTGTATGTCTGTCTTCGTGTGTATTATTCATTTTTTTTAACCTTGCAATCTGCTTACAGTCCTACTAAAAGTAATAGTGAGGCTCTTCATAGTAAAGTTTTTAATATAAGGAAAAAGCAAATATGATGAAAAAGGCTGGTATATTATCCTAACCCAATGCCCAGCAGAGTGACAACTAAATAGTAAATGATGCTTAAACTGTATCTTTCATTCAATTGTACAATAAACCCAAAGACCCATTAAAACATATACATATATATATAATAATAATAATATGGGAAATGCTATTCATGACAATGCTTTCCAAAATGTATCTTATATATTAACATTTTCATCTAAAATTAAGAAATTTATAGTGTATATTATTCTAATTAAAATTAACTAGATTTATAATTTTATATTCTGCATTGTAGTCATTTCTTTAGACAGGCAATCACATTTCTTAAAAATGTGGAGTTTTTTGTTTGTTTATTTTTTTAACCAAACAGTTCTTCTAGGAAATAGAACTAATTCCACTAATATATTAGATTTATTCTGGTTTCAGATACATGATTTAGCATACAATAAATTTGAATCACAAATCACAAATTAGGGTTCTTCTTGTATTTAAGTAGTCCCACAGTGTAAATTTCATATGTAGTATCTTCTCTATTTCTTACATGTGTATAATGTGTAATAAGAAAGCATGAACTTAATAATTTTTAAAACCTAGTTATCTATAAAATATTACCTGAAACAAAATAGAAAAGAGAATGATGCTAAGGGAAAAAATATTTCAAAGATTCTTAAGTTTAGAAAGGTAGAGAGAATATTTCAAAGAATGTTTAGGACTTGCCTCCTAAAACTGGCATCACCAGCTAGACTTGCTTATAGAACAACTGACTCTTGGGAATTTCAACCATCTTTCCCAAGGTAGTTCTGGCATATATATTCCTAACTGTACAACCTCTCCCTTCCATGGTCAAAACTTCGTTTTTGAGATAGCACTACTTTGCCCACATCATATTTCACCCTAGGCAGACTCTTACCAAGAGTGTTTTTCCCCTTCTTGATAAAGATGAATCATTCCAGAAATAGAGGTGATGATAAGGCAGAAATGATAAAAACTGACTTTTGGTTCAGACAAAGTAGGCAGTTTTTTTTCATGACTGATTTTATAGGAAGGGCTGATGTGTTTTAAAATCTCTTCCCTACAGCCTGTTTGCCTGAAATTCTTCTATTCATTTAGTTCAAAGCTTTGTCAGTGTATGGCAAAAAGAAGTGTAACCTCTTTGCATTTAAGCAATATAAAATATTAGCATGGGATTCAGATTGAGTTTTCCTATGAAGACAAAGAAACATATGTGGCTCAAAGATAACATTAGATTCAAAATTAAACAAGTAAGAAACACAAAGGAAAATTTACAATAATGATAGTTATTAATAATTTCCAATAGCATATAATAAAAATGAATGCAGTCAATTGGGAGAAGGGTGAGTGTCTTTGATGATTTCTTTCTTCTTGTACTCATGATTATCTAAGAAACAAAAGAGCTCCTTCTTTTGTGGAAACATTTCAAAATCCTTAGCACCTTCAGAAAAGCCTCCCTCAGCTTACTGTTTCCCATTATCAGGATGAATGAATGGCTTGATGGAAAAATGACAGATATTACGCCACCCAACATTTTTGCTAATTTTCCCTGGGGAATCAGTAGACTAGAGGTCACTACGAGAAAGGCTACATAGGACATGATGAAGAGCAGCAGAAAGATTATTACTGCCTTTATGGCCCTCACATGGGCCTCTGTGCTGGGGTCTCTGAACCCTGTGGCATGAAATTTCATTTGCTTGGTGTGTCTAAAAAGGGAGAAAAGTAGCAAGAGAAATGAGATGAGGCAAAGAACAAAAGGAAGTATAGCACCCAGATTCAGGGTAATCTGGTTGAAAGCATTTGAGATTTTACTCACTTTGAATTCCCAAGTTATGTTTTCTTCATGATTGACCTCGAAATGATGCCAGGAGCCCTCATTCATTGAAATGCTAAAAATTAAGGAGATGAGAAAAGACACAGGAAGAATCCCAAGGATGACCCTGTTAATCTTTAGCTTCATCCAGAGAAATAACGGGTGGGATATATTGGCTATCCTGAGTAAATAGAAGATGCTAAGGCAAGAGGTAAACCAGATATTCGAATGATTGCAGAGTGTCCAGAAAAAATCCAAAATGCTCGTTAATTTACCATGGTCATATGTGTCTGGAGACAGAAGTGTAATGAAGCCATCTAAGAATATTGCACACAACAAACAGATTCTGGAAATGGCTAAACTGACCAGGATGATGTCAATCAAGGAGACATCTCTCTTTTTGAGCCAGCCAATGCAGTTAACCAGTACAATGAATCCATTTCCCCAAATTCCTATCGTCAATTCACCAGCAATCAAGATCATGTATATTGCCTCCATTGCATTTGGCATGCTAGCAGAGAGTTCTGATTTTGGATATCACTAATAATGAATTGACCTTCAGTCGACCAGTGAAGAATGATGTATATGTCTGCCACATAGGTCACACAACAATTGTCTTTGTCTTCTTTTCCTGCTGTGATCCAGGTCAAGGAGAGAGACAGTTTTGCTTTGGACCAGAACTGCCTAAAGACTTCTCTGATTGAGGCCAGTAATTTCGTTATGTGGAGTGATGATGGAAAGGCTTTAAGATGCAAATAGAAATGGATCTGATTTCTTGTATTTGCACACGTTTCTCATTCTAAGCTTTGCATATTTTAGATTCATCAGTGAGTCATTGACCAGAAACTTCATGAAGGAATCAATTACTTGGAAAACAAAACTAAAATTTAGTTTAGAGGTGTGGCAGACATCTCTTTTGATTTTTGGCTCTTTCACCCTGTAATGGGAAGGAGTGAGTGCTGGGGATACCGGAGTTGTACCCATTGTTACTCAGCTTCACCTCAGAATTTGTATTTGTATGTAATCTATTGTGGTTAAAATCTGGTGTCATCTTCTTAATAAGCGTTTGTTATAATAGATACCCATTTCAAAGACAAAACATATTTGGTCAAATTTTTATTATTTGTATACTTCCCCCCCCACACACTTGTGTTATGACTTAAAGCATATAGCATCTAAATTCATAAAACAATAAACCAAACTATACTGGCATTCTTTGGCACTGACTTTAATATTTTACCAACTTATCATGTAAGCTGGAGGATTTCAGGTTTTGCTTTAACTGGAGGAGCTGCCTTGTCAGGGGCAAAGGGCTTGAGGTGATGATCTTAAACAAATGCCCCAACATTATTTGCACATGTATTTTAAGAATACTGGTAGTAACAGACACTGAGTATAAGAACTGAAGACAAAGAACCCCACCCATTAGTTGGCATTAGGTGACGTTAGGAGTCAAGTATCTCCTCATATATTTAAGAGCCTTCTGAATTTTTTTTTTGAACTCTATATGGTTTGCTCATTTTTCTACATTTTGATGAATTTCTAGGTCTTTATACATTAGAAAGATTGACATTTCTATGTTGTGGATTGATAATATTTCCCCAGTTTGTTTTGTGTCTTTAGCTTTTTCTTATATTTTTTAAAATGCAAATAGAAGTTTTCAAATTTTATATAGTTATGCTAATCAATCTTTTATCTTATGATTTCTGGATTTTGCGTTTTAGTTAGAAAAGTATTTTCGATCAAATTTTCCTATATTTTCTCTATTGCTTTCATGGTTTGCTTTTTTTCAATCGAAAATTTTTTAAAATTAATTTTGTATATATACACACATATATAATCAAGTATGGACACAACTTTATTTTACTACAGTTGGCTACCCATCTGCTTTGAGATGCTACCTTTATTTAAATGATAATTTCTCTTATATATTTACCAATTGAGTGGCTACTGCTCTTGACTCTTATTGTACTAATAATGACTAAAAGGACTGTGAGCGATATGGCTACTTCTAACTGCATAAGATAACTAATGACAATTTAAGATTTTAAATATTCAAATGGTGACAGTCAGACAATTAATAATCTTATATAGTGATCCTGAAAGATTATATTATTTTTTTATAGCTATAAGCCAGATGTAGAAGTTAATTGTTTATATAAGAGAATTACTATATAAGATATATTCACAGACTCATCAATTCTCACCAAATGAAATTTAGAGCAATAATGGGAAAACATTATTGGAAATGATGACATCTACATGAACTTGCATAAATAAAGCTGAGATTCTTAAACTCATTTTCTAATGTAAGCAGTTAGTCTTCCCATGTCACAGGGCATTAGCCTTGCTTTGCTTGAAGACCCTGTAGTAACCTCACCTGGAAAAGTTTTCATGTGAAGGGATGCTTATTTTCCTCAAAATCTACTTCAATAACCATTTATTGGCTTTAAACCCATAGCCAAAGTCACAGGTCAGCATGCTCCAGGCAATGGATGGAGGAGGAGAGGAAGGAAAGCAATTACAAAGTCTAATCAAAAAGGAAAACATTTATACTCCAAAAGAATTGCATGATTTTGCTCATTTGTAATGGTAGACATCTGAAGAATACATGAGAGAATAGATTCTAAGAGTTTTAGAGCAAATATAATATAATATTGTATGTGGGTCAACATACTGATATAGCTGCTCCTTCATAGATTCTGGGTTTAATGTGTAAGCTTGTGTAGCCAGTTTTAACAGTTTACTTGCTTGGTTATCTAATGCTTGAAATAAATTTTTATTTACATTATATGAGGTTTAATGTTAGAACTGACAGAAGAAATGATCTAACAATTTAGGAACACAGGGATATTAAAGTGAATTTATTCTATGTAGTTTTCCATCTCCCCATTATATGACCTAAGAGAGCCCGAAACACACTTTAATTACTAGAGCATTGAGAAATACATTGTTGAGGGATTTATCAGTATCTTTGTAAAGCTCTATAAAATCTTTTTCCTCAACAGAAGGTATGACGGTGGTAGATGCTTGAGATGAGTTTCCCAGTTTTCGATGGTGATCATGGAATCCTAAAGTTTTGATACCTAGACAATAGATGCAAAATAGACACAAATACTATATTGAATAGCAGGAACCGAGTGGTAATTAGAATACTTTGATCTTCAAATACCTTTGGTGGTGCTTAATTGATCATGATGTTTTTAGAAATAAAAGAAATGGGTAGATTACTGAAAACCTACTTGATCTTTAAAGCAAGAGATATCCTTCATTTGGTGACCAAAAAACTAACTTGAGTTGCCACAGGGAAAGACATGAATTTCACCTGATTTCCAATCCTAAACCATTTTACAAATCCAGAGCCTTTGACTGAAGAACAGGTCAGAGCCTCCAAAATATATAAAAAACTCATATACCTCAATAGCACAAAAGCAAACAATTAAAAATGGATAACATCTCCAAAATTTCTCCAAAAAAGACATACATATGGCCAATGGATACATTAAAAAAAAAAAAAAAAAGAAGCTCAACATCATTAATCACCAGAGAAATGTAAATTAAAACCACAGATAGTAATGCATACCTGTTAGAATGGCTGTTATTGAAAAGACAAGAAATAACAAATGTTGGAAAGAATGTGGTGAAAAGAGAACATTTGTGCACTGTTAGTTGGAATGTAAATTGGTACAGCCACTATAAAAAAATAGTATGGAGTTTCTTCAAAAAATTAAAAGTAAAACTACCTTATGATCCAGCAATTCCAATCCTGGGTATATATCCAAAGAAAACAATCATCATGTTCATTGCAGCATTATTTACAATAGCCAAAATATAGAAATAACTTAAGTGTCCATGAACAGATGAATGGATAAAGAAAATGTGGGATGTATACGCACACACACTTCAGAATATTATTCAGTTATAAAAAATAAAATTTTGTCATTTGTGACAATATGGATAAAACTCGATGGTGTTAAGCTAAATGAAATCAGTTAGAGGAAGACAAATATCATTTGATCTCTCTTACATGTGAAATAAAAAAGTCAACAAACACTACAACAACAACAACAACAACAAGGTCAAAGATACAGAGAATAAATTGGTGAAAGGGGTATTAAATATTTAAATAATAATAATAGTATGATGCAAAATTAAAAAATAAAACCACCCAAAAACCCACACAAATTTTAAAAAAGGAATAGTGGTGGTCATATTTAAATATTTTTTAACATTCATTATGGAAAATTCAAACATATAGAAAGAAAACAGGATAGTACAATAAATCCCCATGTAACATCACTCAGTTTCAAAAAGTATTTTAATATTTAACTTCTTAAATTTTTTATTCCAATTGGTTAATCTGAGATTGATCATATTTTTAAACCCCTTATAGATGACTTGATCTTTTAATCTGGCTAACCAAAAAATTATTTTATTAGTATATATTGGCATAGGCTATAAGATATGCTAGTATCTGGAAAGATTCAAAAACGCTGTAGAAAGCACAAGTAATTGCAGTTTTATTTAACATTTAGATAACTGTGAGAAATATTCTTTAATGAGTATCTATAAAAAGAAAAGAAAGGAGGTAACTTCACAAGAAAATAAGGAAAAATAGACTCTAAATTGTAACAATGTCAGCAAACGAGACCCAGAGAACTCTGGTTAAACATTCTTGGGATGTTTTTGGTTTGTACCTGAGGATAGCCTCAGTACACAATAAAATCCGTCAAAGCCCAGTCTTTTTTTGGTAGAAAGAAAGAAAGAGAGAGAGAGAGAGAGAGAGAGAGAGAGAGAGAGAGAGAGAGAGAAAGAAAGAAAGAAAGAAAGAAAGAAAGAAAGAAAGAAAGAAAGAAAGAAAGAAAGAAAGAAAGAAAGAAAGAAAGAAGAAATCTGTTTGAGCTGTGGAGAGGACACAGAAGGATCTAGAAAGCTAAAAATCCTAATAAATATGTGAGTCTATGCCTTCTGTACTAATTCATTACTCATACATACTCTGAATTTTCTTAGTTATAAATTTTGCACTAGGTATACTATTAAATTACAAATATTAACTAGTTATAAATAATATGACACATATTAATAAAAACAAACACACAAACACACATCTCTAAAAATTTTATTTTTAAACTGATGTTAAATATTATTTATTAAACAAACTAACAATAATATCACAATATATTGAATGAGATAACACTTCAGCTGTTTTTGTTCATGTGATAAAATACTTCTGGACATAATAAAGAGATGAAAATTAAATTTGCAGGTTTTTATAAGAAGGCATTATTATAAGAAAATTATAAGAAAATGACTGGTGTCATTCTATTAAATGAGATTTGGGCTTTATTTAATGATTCTCTGTGCTTTTTTTCTGAAGAAACATCAGGTTATACAGCCCAAAAAGCATACATAATGTTTGTTATGACAAAAGTCATTAAAAAGGCAGTACTCTGAGACGATCTTCACTAGAAGAAAGAAATTGATTTGCATCTTAACTGACAGGATCAGACCATACTTAAATATCAAGTTATGTAGAATTGGATTATTTTAATGAACATTTTAGTGATAAACTTTGAGCAACTGAATGAAGCAGGTTGAAGATTATCACTGGGACACAGAAATACTCTGGGGTCAATTTGTAAAATCGGAAAAGATGAAGACAAAAAGAAATCATGTATGCAGATGATTAATAACTGACATTAGTGAATTTCTTGGTCAACTGAGATATAGAATCTTACTTTCCTTCTGAGTCCTGATCTTTTTCCATATATCTCTACTTCCTTATTTTAGGAATACAGATTAGTTTGGGGAAGGTATTTTGCCTATATTTAAATGGGAATGGAAATACACTACAGCATATGAACAGAGTTACCTAAAGGCCTATGTGTACTGGAATGCCAGCCCGGTCTATCTTTCCTTGCTAGAAATGAAATGCAAATGATCTCATATTATGTGTCCCCATCGAATATTTTCTTTAGGTTAGTTGCCCTTTAGATTTCATTTTAGCACTGAGAGGTTAAAGAAAAATCCTAGTTGACAAAGTTTAGATTTCTTTTCATTGTAGGGACAATTTATTTTAGAAATGTGCAGTTCATTGATTATTTTTGTTTCTACTAGAACACATAAAATGTTAGGAAGTAAGTCATTTCTCATATCTCTTGTTGTTGGTAGTGATTAAACATAAACCTACCTACTGAGATGTTTCTCCAAATTCATTTTATTTTTCTTGTTGAAATATTGTTTACCAACAATATTTATGTGTTGTGTGTTGGTAAAAATCTTCTGTCTTTTACTGACATTTTCTCTTTCACTGTGCTACTAATTATTTCTGGTTGAGTCAGGCAATAATTATACATTTATAAATCAAGAACAGAATGCGGCCCTAATGGTCTTATTTTCAAACAACTCATTTTAAATAGTCTCTGACTTTCTATTAAATCATCAGCAAGCATCTTATATTCTCATCCATTTTTCTAACAGTTTGTTTTCCCTTTTTGTTTGAACTTGAGGTCTTAAAATGTTTTGTACAGTGGAATCTTTGACAGTCTGGTGAAAGCAATGATTTCCTCAGAATAATGTTTTTAAATGAATAAAATAAAAATACATAAAATTTGAAAGAAATCCAGGTAAATTAAAATATATATACACATATAATATATTCCATATCCATAGAAGATAAGAAAGGAGAAAAAACTTGAAGAAATAAAAAATAAAGACATGAGAAAATAGAAAATTGATATAACTGCAATTTCAACAGTATATAAATGTTTACTCAGTGATGATAATTTTGAGATTGAAAAATTGAATAAAATAGCAAAAATCAGAGATTTTTTTCTACAGGATATAATAAAAGAAAAATATTGAAATGTTGAAATACACAGATGGAAAACACATAATAATCAAATATGAAGCAAAGTAACAAAATTAGTGATTTTTAACATGGACAAAATAAAATTAAAGCAAAACCTGAGTGAGCAACAGAGGGTTTTTGTATCAGTACAGAAAATAATAATAATAAAAGTAATGAACATTAAATCACATAAACTTATTAATATTGATTCAAATTAAATGCAGCTATAATGAAAAAATTACACAGAGACAAATAATTTTGAATGTATGTTTATTAACTATCTGCTTTAAGTTGTCATAGTAGAAACATGGATAGAGACAAGTAATATCATTAACATGGTTCGTTTAATACATATAAATTCATCTTCAGGATCATTAAACCCCTTTCAAGAAAACATGGGCCACTCACAAGATGAGATAATATATTATGCCAAATAAATCTTATCCTAGGCTAAATATACTGTCTAATCTGACTTCAGTAAAATGAAATTTCAACGCAAAAATAATCATTACATATCTCATGTAACTAGAAAATTACTGTTTAATAACTCTTCAATTAGAAGAAATTTATAAAGGATATTTTGAAATTCTTCTAACTGAATGACAATTTAAGAGCTATGTGTCAGCACTGTGGAAGGTAACAAAATCAATATTTAGGCAGAAAATATACAGGTGTTTATACTATGCTAAATGTCCTATGCCAAAAACATATACTAAAAACATCCAGAAGATTGAAAAGAGGCTAGAAAAAGAATAATCAACTCTTGCTTTTGAGAATATACAAACCAAAAGTCTGGGAAAATACCTCCAGCTCAAAATACATAAAAATATGGAAAAACAAGTCATTAGAATTATTTTAAGTGCATGGCCCAGCTGTCAGATGCCAAAATTGTGAGAAAGCACAAATTTTGAGAGAGAAAAAGTGCTAAAAATAGAACCTGTGGGCATTTCCAATCTCCTTTTAAACTAGAGCTTAAGTTTTAAAGGACCATATGCTTCTATAATAAAGTAACTAGCCTGAGACTCTCCAAGACTGGAAATGAGATAAATACTGTCAATAAACCAGGACCTCTGAAAGGCAAATCTTTAAAGGGCAATGAGAAAATAATATATGTCCATCAAGTTAAAATTAAGTGTACTTATCTCTCAACCATGACACTGAATTGAAGGGAGAATATGAAGATTTGTTGTTCTGAGAATATCTAATAATATCCTTGCACACATGCATATTTGGGACCAGAATTAGTACTACCTTTGTAGCTTTTACTACCTTTTTGGGTAAAATTACAAACTGAAAATTTAATTTAAAGAGGTCCAAGACTGATGGGGTCCTCTGTCAGCCTCACAAACAAAGTTAAATTCTTTTTAGTAAAGTACACTATAAACTTGACCTCAAAGAACTTCCACAGATAAAGTTTTAATGAAACTGAGTTCAAAAGAGAATATAAATAAATATGATGACCAGCCGTCGTAATCCAGAGTCAGCACGAATGATAAACTAAATAAGCAGATGTTAGACGTTAGACTAGCAGACATCAGAGTTAGTTATTACATAGTTCATAAACATGCGAGGAATGCTCATTAGCTCTTTTCTCAAAGAAAGTTAACCAAACAGATTTTATTTATGCATCTTGTCTTTTGTTTAATTATATTTCCCTGATTTCTTAATTATTGCATTAATTGTAATATAGAAATTAACTGAAAACTAAATGAAGAAAATAAAAATCATCTATAATCTTATCAACCTACCTATGTATCTACATTTATCTTTAAAATTTATCTTGAAATCAATGTGGGAACATGTTAACAGTAGTTAGTTGAGTATTACAAATATGCATAATTTTAACTTCTTCAGACTTTCTGTGTTTTTTACTTTAGGTGCAATAAAACTGTATTATTTTATCAGAAAAAGGGACATGTAACAATAAAACTAAACCAAAACTTGCAAAAATAGCAGTAGAAGAAACCACAAAGGGAAACATATAGATTTGAGTTCATATAAATTATCAATTTATTTCACCAAACACAAGCTGTTATTTACAGCAAATTAATAAAAAGCTTATAATATGTATATGGTATAATGTTAATATATAAAGTGTTACAAAATTGGTAAGAAAAACCATAGGCATGAAAGAATAAGAGGTAAACAATTTAATAATTTTCAAAATTTATATGCCATTTTTTAATAATTTATGTTAAAATTTATATCTTTAGTTAATAATTCTATAAAAATTCTTAATGTCACTAATAATCAAATATAGGAAGATTAAAAAGATGTTTTTGTGATCAAAGTAATGACATTAAGCATAACCTTGGTTTCAAGATTGAAATAGGATGGCTGTTTTTTCACTACTGAAATATTAGTTTAATATTTCTGCAGGGCAATTTATCAATTCTAAAAGGAATTTATAAAATCATCCTTTATTGAAACTCCCCTTATCTTAATTTAAAATACTACATTCTCTATATAGTAGTCATACTAGACTTTTCATTTCCTGGAATGCTCTATATTCTTGCCTGAAGACCTATTCAAAAGCTGCTTTCCTACCCCAAATCTCTCCTGCTCTGCCCATCATACTGTTACGTAATTTTCAGATCTCAAATTAAACTATCTCAACCTCAGTGACATTTCTATTCCCAGGTCCAAGTCAGGTTATTTGCTTAGCATCCTTTAGCTTTTTTCTCTCAAAAGCATAAATATAATTAAATTAATGTTATCTATTTGTTTTTCTATTAGAATATCTTATTCTTTATACTGGGCTCTTGTTTAGTACATTATCCTCAACCACCTAACAGAGTCAATGTTCAAAATATATTTATTGAATGAATTAAGCTTTTATATTTAGAAATCTTTCAGGCATCAAGTTGCAAAAATAAGTCACTCACTTTGCATCTTGGGTTGGATGTAAAGAATTTGAAATATGTCTGTGAGTGCAAGTGTGTGTATGTAGAAATAGATATGTGTGTAAAAAATCCTAGAGTAGAATATTTTATACTTCATGCCAATTCTATCCTGGGTCAGTTTACATCCTTGGCAAAACTCAGTAACCATGCTGAGTCTTTTGGATCTGTACTTCTAGCAGAATCTTTACTTAACCCTAATTGGTTCATGATTTTGCTTCATTTCAAATTAGTGGATTGGAAGAATATAAAAACTCATTTTATCAGTGCTCTGATGTCCTCGCCCCCATATGCAGTCTACTTTTTGAGCTATTTTTCACAGAGCTACACCTGCTACTGTGACTACTGCTACAACATCAAACACAAACCAGTAAAAAAAAAAAAAAAAAGAAAAGAAAGAAAAAAGAAAAAAATAGGACTTTAAGATTTAAACTGAAAATAAACATAACTTTTTAAAAATTTAAATTGCAAACTCAAAAGAATCACCTCTGTCCCTGTCTCCAACTTCCGTGTTCTAAATGTCAAGATAGATCCTAGCTTTCTTTGTTTTGGTTTCTTTGCTTTGGATCTTCTTGGTGAAAGTGTGCCAGTGCTTCAGGGAAGTCAGGTAAAACACAATGAAAAGTCTGGTTTTAGATGCTTATTCCCACCATCATTATCTTTACAGTGTATAGTCTCTGAGTTGTTTATTCCTGGGAGATGTGTAAGAAGAAGTTGCAGGGTAGGAAAACTGACTGAGCCACTGAATTTACATGTGGGATTAAAATCTCATTAAAGGGTGATATTTCCTGAGGTGTCATCAAAATAATTATGCAAGATTTTAGTGATTTTCAATAACATAGTTAAAACCAATGCAAAAATGTTGTGTAAAGGAAACATCTTCAGGCCTTTCCTCACCAGTTTATTCTCATAGAGCATTCATGTCTCCTCATACCTGTCTATGCAATTCTGAGGGGTTTCTCTTTTGTCCAGCACTTTAAATGCTGTATTACCTTCAAAGAGGCTTGCTTTAGCTTGCTGTTTCCTAGAATTAAGATAAAGGAGTGACCTCATGGATAGAGGAATGTGGTTATCATATTAAAACAGCAGTTTGTTTTCTGGCACAGTAAAACACAATAATTCTATGGCAAGGCCTATAAAATGCAAGACAAAGAGGATGATAAAAGATATCAAAACTTTCATTGCTTTCACATGTGCTTCTGTGTTGTGGTTATCAGAGGGGAAGGGGTAGGGGGAGGATAAAGGGGGTCAAATATATGGTGACAAAAGGAGACTAGACTTTGGCTAGTGAGCACACAACGGAATATCCAGATGTTGTATTATAAAGTTCTACACCTGAAACTTACATAAAGTTATTAACCAATTTACCCCAATAAATTTAATTAAAATTTTAAAAATATTTTTTAAGCATAAAAATTTCTATAGGACACAAAATGAAAGCAGTGGTAGAACCAAAGGGACCGTCAAAGAGTCGTTTTCCCACAAAATGTCAATAGTTCTCAGTTCCTGCAAGCTGCGAAGGATCATGTTCCCTTGATGCAGGACTCATTTGCCTTAGCAAATTCACAGCAGTCTGTCTCAGTTTTCTGTTCCCCAGGATCATATGGATAGGGTGAATTGAAGGATACAGCAATACTACAGTCTCACAGATAATCATACTTAGTGAGTTTTCTATTGTGGAGTAGGACCAAAGTGTCAGAATAGTAAAAAAATAGTGCATAACCAAGAGAATGATGAAAGAAATCATAGTATTTCTGGCTCTCACATAAATCTCTGTGTTAAAGTCTCCAGATCCTTCGGCATGACGTGTCATATGCTGAATATGTCTCCATAAGGAAAAGATTAACAGGAAAAGTGAGATTAGCGACACAACCATGGGAACAAGAGATCCCAGGCTGAAGAGAATTTTATTGTTAAAGTATTGGGTTTTACGCATATATCCTTTCCAAGTCCAGTTTCTTTCTGTTTTCAAATATTCGCTGATCCTAGAAACATCAAATTTTGTGTTCAGAAGACTAACAAACAAAGAGAGAAAGAAACCCAACAGAATGGTGACAACAACTTTATCTCTTCTCCACTTCAGCCAGAGAAAGAAGGGGTGGGAAAAATTGGACAGCTTGAGGAAATAGAAGACACTGAGGGAGGTGGTACACCAGGTACTGAAGGAGTTGTTCAGATCCCAGAAGAAATCAGTAACTACTATTAACATTAGGTGATTTTCACACATTTCTGAGTAGAACACTGTTTTAAGGCTATCTTCAAAAAGCATACATATCATGCTGATCCTGGAGATGGCCAAGCATACAAAGATAAAACCTAACAGGGAGATTTTCTTGGTTTTGACCCAGTTGGCACAGATTACAAGTATGATAAATCCATTTCCCCAAATACCTGTTATAAATTCCAAAAGTTCAAAGATTATAAAAACATTTTCAATTGCACTTGACATACCTGGAAAAGTAAAATTCCAGTTACTTCTCTCACTGCTGATATTGTTTTTCCAATGATTTTTTGAAAATGATAGTACTGTTGAGAATACTTTCCTTTAAGGTTTTACTTTGGAGTCTGCTTCAGGCCAGAAAAATATCCAATCCCGATTGATGTGAGAAAACACTATTGGTAGCCTTATAAAAAAGCAGTTTCAAACATGGAAATCTTCCAAACAGCAGCTGTTCTAAGTACCAATTCAATTACTAAAGGCACCTTTCTGCCATTGTCATGACCTGAAATTTTCATTTATGAGGTTCACGGAAAGCTGAACTTATATTTGCGAATAGGCAAATAAGGAGATGATCCATGACACTGTTTTATGTTCTCTTCCTCTTCAAGCAGAAAATTTTAAATTGATCCATGTAGGAATTCAAAGTAACAAATTACAACTCAAATTTTATGGGTTTCTTTTTAAATTCTGATTCCTAGAAATAAATATGACCAAGATCCTAAATTCCTAGTTGCCTGCAGCTTTAACTTCAAGATCCTTAAGGGATATAAACACCATGTCATCATTTACAAATTTTTTATTAGCATCTCAGGCCCTCTAGCTTTTCTCTCCACTGAAAATTGTAAATAAGAAAAAGTAGAAAGATTAGTCCATGGTTAATGTTATAAAATACTATGTTAGTCAAATGAAAAAACAAAACCAAAAAGAAAGAAATGAACAATGAAACCACATTCATTCACTAAACCTTGCCCACTGATTTTTAATGGCACATTGTAGGTATACTTAAAAAATGAATGTTGAGGAAAATCAAAATAAAGAAAGAGAAATACTAGAAAGAACAAACAAAAATTCTAACTTTCAAAAAAAATGCAGTTATTTCAGGGGACATGGAATAGTAAATAAATATTAAATTGAGCACGATTGGTGGATCAGAGGAATTTGACAGGCTTTTATAACTATAGAAGAAAAAGGATGTAAAGGCTTTATAAATGAAGCAGTGGTTCTATCTCTGACCATCCCTCTCTCAGGCTGCCATCTTCTTTCATTTTTCTATCCTCCCCTTAGCCAAGGGGTCATGATATTTCAATGTCTTTGGGCACAATAAACAAATTCTAATAGTTCGGGAGGTACTTGAGATTTTGATAAGAAAGACCTTAAAAGCTTACCTGCAAAAGCATATTTCTAAACTATCTGATTCTTATGTCTACAAATAATAGCTATTATTTATTGAGATCTACTCTATTTCAGCACTGCTATAAGTGTGGTGTGTGATTGCAGGTAGTGTCAGACAAACCTAAAAATTGTATTTTAGTGGAGGCCAAATGGCCTATTAATAAAGAGTTGGTTTTCCGGCTTTAAATTCTTACTCTGGAATAATTTTCTCTTTTACAGAACATACCACCCTTGCAAAATGGTTCTCTGCCTCAGTCATTGCTGAGTTTCAACTGCAGCATGTCATGGATGGTTAATAAGTCACCTGTGTCTTCCTTCCTCTTACAACCCAAAGGTGTCAGAAAAAGTCTTCTGTTTGACTACAGGAGCAAGAAGCATCCTCATGGCAGAGTCATTTAGTCATTTCTGCTAGTATACTGGACCCCTAGCTGTTTCCTAACCAGCCTATCAGGAGATGCTTTCTGACGGTGGTAATTACCAATAAACTCAGAAGCTTTGGTTTTTAATAAAAAGAGAAAAATCTATGACTCTTTTAACCCTTTAAATTAAGAAAATTACTCCCTTAATTTTAGCAAGTGTCAGAAGAGCCCAAAGATCTTTGACTTCTTGGTTTTTGAGGGTTTTTTTTTTTTTTTTCAAGCCTTTTCAGGACAGATTTAAGAAGTGAACTCCAGGAGTATCTCTGCCCACATTCACACACTTCTTATCCAGGCACGATGTACACTTCGCTGAATCCACTTTGTGGGGAAGGTGTAGCTCTTGCACATGAAGACATGACCCATTCATGTGTTATTCTCAGGGGCTCCCAAATGTGAGTGAAGACCAGCCCTCTAATAACTTTCTTCTCATGAAGCACGTTTTCCATTCCACTTTCACCTGCAGGATTTCAGGAGTGGCAGAGTGCCTCTCTCTTTAAGAGATGGACTGTTTTTGTGCCACAGACTTGGTCGAGTCCTACGTTTGCTAGAGCTACTTAAAGCTGTTAGCTAAATACTAACACTCTGTGAGTGATCCTTACTGAAAATGAATAAAAACCATTTCTTTACTTAACAGCAGACAAGCTCAGCACCTCCATGGAAGCCACGAGTCCATCTTAGCACTTGTTTGTAAGTTTCTTCTCTCTCACCCTTAATATCTTATTAGGGATTTGATACCATGTTTAATGCTAGTTTCAATCACTGGGAAAGGATTCCAAACTTAACAGCCTTCCTGGATGCTGGGATGAGCTATAAAATCTAATATGAAGGTTAAAGACAGCCTGTTTTTTCACTGAGATTTATCTTCCAAGTCTAATTATCTGGATATTCAATAATCAAATAGGAATAGAATTTTTAAAAAGGTCTTTATCCTGTGTTTTTCATAATTCCTTTCTTCTTATCTCTCTAGAATGTGGATTTCAGTTCAATTCATGAAATCTTTTTTTTAAGTGAGGGCCTGAAGAAATGGCATAAAACTTATAATTCAGTTAATAACTATAAAGCCTAGGAGCTCTGAATCAGAAAGTGTCAGTTTTAATACCTGGCCTCACTCCTGGTTTTTGTCCTAAGTGATTTCTTCATAAAGTACAAGTGGATTCCCAGATAGTGTGTAAATATCTCATTAAACCACAAAGAGAGAGAGAGAGAGAGAGAGAGAGAATGAGGAACTTATACCTCTAAGAAATTGTCACATATCTCCTCAGACAAGGGAAACAAAAGAAAAAATAAACAAATGGGACTTCATCAAACTAAAAAGTTTTGCACAGCAAAGGAAAACCATCAACAAAACAAAAAGACAGCCAACTGAGTGTAGAAGATATTCGCTTACGATACATCTGATAAGGAGTTAATATCCAAAATACATAAAGAACTCGTACAACTCAACAGCACAAAAACAAATAATCCAATTAAAAAAATGGCAGAAGACCTGGATATATATTTTTCCAAAGAGGAAATACAGATGGTCAATAGACAGATGAAAAGGTCACTAATTATCAGAGAAATATGAATTAAAACCACAATGCAATATCACATTATTAGGATGGCTATTATTAATAAATCAAAGAACAAGTGTTGTGAGGATATGGAGAAAAGGGAACATTTATATGTTGTTGGTGGGATTGCAAATTGGTATGGCCATTATGTAAAACAATCTGGAGTTTCCTCAAAAATTAAAAATGGATATACCTTATGACTCGACAATTTAATTTTGGTTATTTATCCAAAGAAATCCAAAACAATAATTCATAAAGATCCATGCATTTCTATGTTCATGGCAGCACATAGCCAAGATATGGAAGCAACCAATTGGATAAAGAAGTTATGGTTCATATATACAATGGAATATTACCCAGCCATAAAAAAGTGAAATCCTACCATTTGCAAAACATGGATGGACCTACAGGGTATTAGGCTGAGTGAAATAAGTCAGAGAAAGATAAATACCATATGATTTCACTTATGCGTGGAATCTAAGAAAGAAAAAGGACCAACTAATCGAAAACAGACTCACAAATATAGATGACAATCTGGTGATGGCCAGAAGGGAGGGGTATTGGGGGCCTGAGAGAAAGGGGTGAAGGGTCAAAGAAGTACAAATTAGTAGTTGATAGATGGTCATGGGGGGTGGGGAGCATGGCATAGAGAATGCAGTAAGAAGTAAGGTAATGGCTATGTGTAGAGCCAGAGGGAAGAAAGAGTAATAGGGGGATCGTTTCATAAACTATACTAATGTCTAACTAATGTACTATATTCTTTAATAATAAAATAAAATAAAATAAAGAACAAATGGAAAAGATTACCTCTTTAAAAAAAGCAGGGAGGAAGAAACTGTCAAATGCTTAAGGTCATGGTGATAAATATGAAAAATGGGGCTGATCTTTTGAGCACTAGGTAATTCTAATTTTATTTTTCTTTCCCTCCCTCCCTCCCTCCCTCCTTCTTTCCTTCCTTCCTTCCTTCCTTCCTTCCTTCCTTCCTTCCTTCCTTCCTTCCTTTCTTCCTTCCTTCCTTCCTTTTTTTTTCTTTTTTAGAAAAGGAAGGAAATATTCTGCTAGCTATGTCCACCACAGTGCTACCCACTTGCTTTCTGAGAAAATTGTGAGCTTCAGAACAAGCTTACTGCTGCACAACGGGGCACTGACTACATAATTGTAGAAAACTAGTGAAACTTGAGATGGCTTTCTCAGCCTGAGATACAGCAAGGCATTGATCCTGGGCAGAGCAGAGAGAATTTGACACAGTTTAGGGGAGGGGCATTTCTGAACTATTTCTTATTTAGCATGAGTTCAATAAATGTTGATTTGAATTGAATTTCGAGAGTGGTTTTTATTTCACAATGAAACAAATTGCTTGGATTTTTGGATTAGTACCAATAATAATTTTATTTCCCTCTAGTAGACGTTTTATAACCAGGCTTCAAATCTTGACAAGGGTCATGGGAAAGCATCATATGAATCTGTAAACAGTATATTTATTTATTACTGCTGTAGCCAATCAACACAAATATTTGCAGGGTAAATATGTAACCTTGCAGTTCAGAAGCTGAAAACAGGTCTCACATTGAAGTGTCAGCAGGACTGTATTTCTTTCTTGATGCTCTAAGAAAAATTTCTGGGATTTTTTGTTTGTTCGTCTATTTGTTCGTTTGTTTGTTCTACTTTTCCAGTTCTAGATTTTGCCTACATTCCTAGGCTCATGGCCCCCTTCCATCTGCAAAGACAGCAGTGACTGGTTAAGTCTCATATCATTTCACTCTCACTGAGTCTTCTGCCTCCTTCTACGTTGAAAGAGCTGGTGATGACAGGGGTCCCACCTGGATAATCCAGAATAATCTCTTTATTTCTAGTTTAACTAATCAACAATCTTAATTCCCCCTTGCCTCATAATTAAACACTTTTATAGGTTCCAGGAATAAGGATGTGGACATCTTTGGGGGACTGTTTTCTTCCTAGCACAGAGAGATTAGAAAATCTTACTCCTGTCAGCTTTGGGATAGAGACAGTTACTCAGGCTTTGGTAATGCTGAAACCAGATTTTTGCCAAAGGATATGAATGAGTTTATATAAAATAAGTTGCTATTGCATGTATTTGTACCTTGCAGTATGTATATGCAATAGTGTAAATGACACGCTGAAATGGTAGAAATTTACTTTGAAGCTGCTCTGCATTCATACATTGAAGTCATAAGTCCCTTGCAGAGGTGTGCAGACCAGGAATGGGAACATGTGCATTTCTAGTTCTAGTGCTGATATTTACTGTGAGCGAATCACTTGCAAACCTCAGCTTCTTCTTGTACAATGAGACAGCTATATCAAGGCAATTTGTACATTGCTTTTTGCTTCTTCATATATTTCAACAAATAATACAACCATGTTGGGAATCACTGACTTATAGAACAAGCTTGACTAGTTTATCTCAGATTATCTAGCTTATCTCAGAAATATTTCATGTTCCGGGCGGTTTTAATACAACATGCACTAAGAACCCTCACTCTTATGATGAGTTTATACCAAAGAACATCAGATTTTAGGATTCTTTATCCTGGCTCCATCAAGTACATTGTTTCAGGGCTTTTCTCCTAAATAGAAAATTAGTTCAAAGACTTCCACATGATCTCTTTTAAAACTATAAAACTAGCTTTGCCAGTCACTATTTTTTCAATTTCTATCCCCATTTTCCTCATAATTTCTAGCAGATTTTAGTGTGGAATTTTATGATGGACCATTAGGTTGATTAAAAAAGGTAAGCCAAGAAAAAGCATTCATGAACTTAAAACAGGCCCTCAGTATCTATTTAGGTTGAAAAAAAGTTTTATTTCAAGTTCCAGTGAATTAAATAAGGGTAGAAGCCTAAAGAACAATGAGATTGGTGCCAAACCTGGGGATTGGTTGAAGGCAGAGTTATAGCATGTATGCTAAGTATTTTCTGAGTTTGGTATAACTTGCAGTTGAAGTTATGGGTTTAGATGAGGTCACTTCAGAACATATTTGAAGAAATAAGGCACATATGACAGCCCTGTAGAAACTTAACATGTGAAACATGCAAATGATAAGGTGCCCCACCAGGTGACTGAACTCGTAAAAATAGCAGCTACCACTGAAGGCTTACTCATACCAAATGTGAACGTAGATGAGAGTTTTACATTGATTATTCCAAAGTTTTAAAAATATTAAGTAACTTTTAATAATGATGTAAACTAATCTGTTTTGTAATCCAGAAATCTCCCAATTTTCAAACATTTGCTATACTTTAAATCATTTGCATTTAATGTAATTATGGTAGAGCTTAAGTCTGCGATTTTGTTTTGTGTTTATACTGTTTTTTTCCTCTGTTTTATATTTTCTGACTTCCTATGGGTTGCCATGTTTTTGAACGTATCTCTTTCTACAGGCTTTTCCAGTGATTGCTCTAGGCATTATGCTATCTATTTCTAACTTATCAGAGTTTTAATGATGTTGACATTTTGGCATTCCTCCCCAGAAATTAAGAAATTCTGATCTTATAAACTCATCTCTGTAGGTGACATGCCCATCTTACCTTCTAGGGAGCAAAAGAGACCTTATCTTGGCACTGGAATGTAAAACAAATGTCTCTGGAAGTGGAGAAAGCACTATCTTTAAAAAAATTTGTCCTCTGACCAAGAAGAATACACTATTTCAGATTCCAAGCCTCTGTGCTTTTTCTTTGTCATGCTATTTTTTTATTTGCTTCCTAATTGTATATATTTTTGAGTATTTCTTATTAAATTTAATTTTGTTATCTAAGTCATTGTCTCCTATTTGTTTTTCTTTTGAAATATTTATTTTTGTTTGTTTGTTTGTTTGTTTGTTTGTTTTTGCTTTGGGATTGTCGTTGAATAAGATTCCTTGTTCTCCTATTACCATTTACAGAAATTCTGTTCATTTTCTAATGTTCATTCTTGCCTTCCTTATACAGTTAACCAACTGAATAAAGTTCAAGTTTTGTTCCAAAGATTCAGAGTCCAGAGTTTGATGTGGTGATTGTAATACTCTCTGATTCTCAAGGTCACTTGTTATTTTTTACTGAAAACATTTATAGAACAAGGCATATATTTGAAAATAACAATAACATGCGACTTTTGATAGACTTTATTTTTATATTCTCAAATAAAATTTTGTTAAATTCTAAATCTTATTAGCTATTTGTATTTGAGTTTTTCTTCCTAGTTTTAAATGATCAATTGATCATTACTTTTAAGAAATAAATCTTATGTTTTTACGTGTAAATCTGTTTACATATACATATTTATACATACATAAATACATATTGCAAACCTTAGTATTTCTATTCTCATATATTTATCTAACTTATAAAATTTTTAAGTGGAATAATGTAAGTTATATTTTGTAGTGCCTAATATAAAATACATATGAATATATTATAATTTTGTTATTAAATACATAATCTCCATATCCAAAACAACACAAGGTGGCACTTCTTTTTCCTTTAACTTAAACCAGGCAGGTATTTTTTAATAATGCTTAATAATATATCAGAGAACGCAATGAGAGAAGAAGAGGTAGGTTTAAAGGACATATGTGAAGTTATTTTTCTTCTTTTTCTGTTCAGAACACCAGCACTCATAACAGATATATTTACAAGAATGAGAAATGATCTTCTCTCAGGCACACTTTGGCTTCCTCTGGACACAGAGAGAGACCTGTTTCGGTTTCCTGTTTCATAAAGTTGGTACAAGTGATTGGCCAGAAGCATTTTTAAAATGCTAACACACTGGCAAACATCTTTACCATCTCATTGTCTATAATAAAATGAGTCAACATTATCATGGTATTGCTCAAAATAATGCATAGTAAAGAGGAGTAGGAATGGAACCATAGCTTTTATAGCTCTTGTATGGGCTTCCAAGCTAAAATCCTGCATCCAACGAGTATGGCTCCATGAGGAGGGGATTAAAAGAAAAAAGGAGATAATGACACTACAAAGATGATGGTGAACACCATGTTCAGGAGAATCTGATATGTTAAAAAAATCACATATATTCTCTATAAAATTGAATGTCAAGTTTCTTGCCATTTTTGCCCAATCTCAATCAGTCTGTTAGTTAATATTTTCTTCAAAAGGAGATACATGCAGAATAAGAGCATCACTCCCAGTATAATAATGAGAAGCACCCTGTGAATTTTCTTCTTTATCCAGAGGAAAATGAGGTCAGAGAAGCTATGTTAAAGAAATAGAAGACACAAAGGCAAATGATATATGTCATGTAGAAATAGTCGATCCAGAGGATGTCAAAACTTAGCATTAGATTCTTAGAGTGAAATATTTTCTCATAGATCATAGAGAAAGAGACACCTATAATCAACAGACACAGAAAACATCCTGGAGATGGTCAAGCAGGTGAGAAAAAAATTAATCAAGAAGACTATCGAGTTCCTGACTTAGTCAATATTGTTTACCAGGAAAATGAATCCATTCCCCAAATTTCCTGTTATGAATTTTACTATAAAAATGATTATAAACAAGTTCTCTAGTATATTTATTCATTATGATGGGGCTAGAACCTTAAGCTCCAATCTGGAAAATGCAGCTATATCTAAAGTTTAGGATCAGCACATGTCTTCATTACCAACCTCACCAGTGCAGGTTATTGCTAAACATTCGAAATATAAGAAAATACAGAAAACCCACCCTCTGATATTATACTAAAATCGTATTAGATTCCTTGATTGTTTTAAAGTATGCCACAAATTTTTTTGCATTACAATACTTCACTTTTACAAAATACCTGCATTTGTAACTATTCCTGCTAATCAAAAGAAATCCAAAGAGAATTTTCACTTTCACAAAAAAAAAAAAGGTGAAAATAATGTTTAGCATTTGTTTTACAGTGCGCTGTTATATAGGCAGTGTACACCCTGAGCAGTATGAGTGGCACTGTTTTTTTGTTTGTTTGTTTGTTTTACTTTATGTTACCATTGTTTAGGTTTTTTATACCATTTGGTATAATTTAGTAGGTTATTTATTGGTTCTGGGAATGCCTCCCAATTTTCCTATACAAATTAAAGGTAATTGCTTCTTTACTTTATTTCATTTCAGAAACGCTTACGAAAGGAATCATGGGTATACTCTACTTTCAAATAGCAAGGAAAACCTGTACATGTCACCCACTTCCTGAATCTGGTTTCTGACTACTTCAACTAATAAAAAATGCCAGAAATGACACTACAAGAATTTAGAAGCTAAACCATAAAAAACCATTCAGCTTTGTTCTAAATTTCTTTACACTTTTGGAGGGTTTATCCCGTTGTTCATTTTTTTAGCTCTTGAGTTGAATCTGTGATTCGTTCAACGAGGAAACTTTCTTTTATTACATGAAATAATGCATGTGAATTTTTAGCTTTAGCTGATTTTCTCAATTTTGATTATATAGATTTTTTGTTTTTGAGTTTTAAATATTATCTGTTACTTGAAAACTTAATAGAGAGTAGTTTAATTTCCAAACTTAATTTTTAATTGAGTTAGCATTTTATTGCATTATATTTTATTTAATATCTGCTCTGTGGAATCTGTTGAGACACTCTTTGTTAGAGCATACATGGTTAAGGTGTGGAAGTGTTTCCTATATATTTGAAATGACTATATACAGGTTTTTTTGTTTCATATAAAAGTATTTAACTAATTTTGCTAATTATGTTCTTTATATTACGAATTCAGCTTGATATATCACTACAAAATGTGTGTTAAATTCTCACTATTGTGAATTCATCAGTTTTTCTTTTTGATGCTTTTAGTTTTGCTTTATCTATTTAGGTAATGCATTGTTAGATGGGTACGAATTCATAATTATTTCATCTTTTCCATAGATGTTTCCTATTATTGCTACTCTTAAATAATCATTGGTGCTGTGTACTTTAAATGTTAGTTTGTCTGATACTTTTGTTTGGGTAGTATATGAGTTATAATTCAGCTAGACGTGACAAACATAAATAAATAATTGAATGCTAGAAACGTAATCATATGGAAGAGAATCCATCTCTCCCATAACTAAAAAGTACAAAGATAAGCATTTGTGGCACAAATATGTCTAAGGAAATAGTGAGATTCTATCACTAACAAGGATAAGATAATAAATATTGAGAGATAAGCAGCAGCCTCTGTGATCATTAGTATATGGTACATTTTTATTCATTTCTTTATTTTATTCTTTTTTTATTATAGTGACATTGGTTAATGCAATTCAGTAAGTTTCAAGTGTACAATTCAACAGTAAGTCATGTATATTTTACATTGTATGTTCACTGTCCATAGTTATATTTCTTTCTGTCACCACATATTTGACCCTTTTTACACCATTTACCTCTCCCCCTCCCTTTCTCCATTGACTGGTACCCACTAGTCTATTGTCTCATTTCCATTACCTTAAAATACTACAATTTAATTCAATCCTCAGAACAAATTTTTGGCTAAGAACTCAAGATTATAATTATATTCTTTAGTAATTTGAAAGTATAAATCAACTGTCTTCTGGCATATGATTTTTTTATAAAATCTTAAATTGATTTTTTTCTCCTTTGGCAGATTACCTCTCATTACTTTGCAGTTGCTTTCTGAAATTCAAATTTTCTTTGATGGTTGCCATTTTATTACATTATATACAAATGTAAATATGTATATATTTTAATGAATTTAGAACGCATAAACTAAAAGATACACCATTGTTTTATGTACCATTATCAACATGTATCATTATTTTAAATATTACCACACACAGAAAAGCAGGAAGAGAAAGACTCTCTGAAATGATTTTTAAAAGTATTTACCCCAAAGTTAAAGTCAAATTTATGCTTATCGGTGAAACACTAGAAGACTCCATTTACAAAGATGCCTGTTATTACTACAATTATTTAATATTTTGAAGGTTTGAGCCATTTTATAATACAAACCAACACACAAAAAATTCTTAAATAATTAAAAGGGAAAAGTAAAATAATTATTGTATGAGTATGATATCATTTTCTATCTGCAAGAGACAAGTGAATGAGCTTTTAAAAAAGCACATGTGGACAGCTTAGTGAGGCAGCTGGCTTCTAACTCAACAAACAAGCAAACAAAAATAATCACCTTTTTGTAGACACATTAATTAAGTACCAAATATCATAGAAAAAATTATGAACATTTAATGTAAGCACCAAAATCACAAAAGTTTTACATGCTTTTTCCACCAGATTCCAGACGTGGCTGTAGGCAACCTCTTCCTGCTGATGGTTCCCTGAGTATGGGCAAGAGCCCTTCTCTACCAGGACTTTTACTCCAGTTCTGTGCTTGGTCTTTATGCACTGCTGAGTGAGTCATTTAACCTCTTCGGACTTTATTTTCTTCACAAAAAAATGGTATTATTCACATGTGAATATTAACAAGTTATGAAGCATACAGGTAACGTGGCACATAAATATTATAATTTCCTCTTTTTGGTGGCCACCTTTTATATAATCCACTTTTTATTTTATTTTATAGCTTATGTTTAATATTAAAATGTCTACAAAAGCACCTAGAAAAAACATTCAATATATATTAGTTCAATGAATAAATGAATAACATTGAACATAGGACACATAACCATGATTCCCTTTTCTTTACTCCACCTCTTGAACTTAATTTACTCTAAATTTTTTACCTATTTATTTAGTTTTCATTTATGTCACACTACCAATATTAATAACATACACTTATTCAAAGTTCATGCAAATTATATGTTGGTCACTCATGAATTATTCTAAATTTCTGTTCTTATGACAACCTGGTTGTTTGCAACTTACCAGTAAAATAGAAGTACACAATAAAATAAAATATAACAAAAACACCAATCTCCCAGACAGCTATGTACAATTAAAAGACTATCATCAGCCAAATTTGGTAGTCTTATGCATTAAAATTAAAATAAATTATGATATGTATTTAAAAACTACATTGGTAAATATAATTTATTTCCAAATGTAAATTAGATATTTCAAATAATGATAAAAATAATTTATGAATTGATTTAAACTAATAACATAGAAAGAGTAACTGGAATAAATTAGCTTCAGTATTCTGAGGAATTTCTAAAAAGCATTTGTAAATTAGGTCCTTCATTTAAGATAATAAATTTAGTGTATTTGATTTTCAGTAGTTTATATTTTTTTTGTTTTTCATCTTTAATCTTTTCACCATCCTATTCTTTTGGTCAGCACCCTGCTGGAGCCAGGTCATCTTTCTATTTTGAACTTGAATGCAAACCATACTGTGAGACATGAGATCTGACTTTCTAAATGGCCACCAAAGAGCTTTATGAACAGAGATGTTAGTTCTGCTTTAGATAAACCCTGGCCAATGAGACACAGAAGACAAGAGAGAGCTAAAAAGGTATATGCTTTCTCCTCTCCCTCCTCCAAGGACTAATGCTGCATGTGTTTTCTCCTTGTAATTCTCTTGAAAAAGTTCTGTGTGCCAAGTGCTGACCACTCAACACATCGTAAGTTGGCAGCCGAGAGACTAATATATCATAGCATATCAGTCCACATCTTCTCTTGCTTCTTTTCTGTATGTCCTCTCTATTGTTACCTGAAACCTGCCTTCCCAAATAAATGTCATCAATTTAATCCCTGACTTTGGTTCTGGTTTTAGAGGTCCTGGCTAAGATAGTTATTAAATTGTACAATTGTTATTTGTTCATTTTATGTGACTTTATAATATAACCATTAAAAAGTTTATATTTATTTTTAAATTTACATAATGTGGCATATTAAATGTATTTCAATAAAAAATAAAATAAAAGTCTATTTAGAAAGGAAACAAAAAAATATTGTACCTAAAATAACATCTTAGTAAGGCAGCTGAGTTAAAGCAATTGCTAACTCAATTTTAAAAAATCAAATACCAGTTTTGTGTATACAGTACTCAGCTAGAAAATGTCATTAGAAATGATATAGAAAATATAAGTATAAATTTACAAAAATCTTTTATATGCTTTTTAAGAAACTATTGTGATACATGCTATCCAATTTTGATGTTCCACCTTGTCTCCACTCCACTCATATAATATGACTGTGTCAAGGCTACATGCTAGTGACATTTCTTTCCCCTAGAATTATGAAATAGTCAAACCTCTATACTTGTCACCATAATGTGGAAACAGAACCAAGAAATTCATGCAATCTTCAGGTTTTGTAATGTTTTATTTAATTGTTTCTCTGCCTTATTATAGTTCATTCATTAATTCATTCATTTACTTAGTCATTAACAAATCATTTTTGGCCAACTATTCTATAGGCTGACTTGCAGGTCCTGGGAGTGAGCAGTAAACAAGACAGACATGTTCTTTGCTTTTCTGATGCTTACATTGTACTGAGGGAGATAGGAAAATGTTAAAATTGTATAACCCAAGAATTAATAGTAGTGTAGAATTCCAGTTGTTGAGCAAGATTATACATTTCTTAGGGTAGAACTTGCTATTAATTAATATTCCAATATTATTTCTCCAATTTTATTTTTTCCAAAGATTATAATAAAATAGATATTTAAGAAATCCTCAATAATCGTTATACAGACTTAATAGATGTCAGTTTAGTGTATACATAAATGTTCATTAAATTAGATACCATAATTTATTTATTATTGGTACAGTGAATATTTATTTTTTAGATGGAGAAGATTTGAGTCTTCTTATCTGAAGTTTGAAAGAAATTTTGAGGGTGGAAAATGTAGGAGATGTTCAGCAATTTAATGTTCAGGGGTGGTGTGGGAGAAAATTGAAATACATGATATTAGATCTCAATTTCAAAAACAGTGCTTCTGAATTAAAAAACTAGAAAAAATTTCCAAACAGCATGAAATAATATAACAGCATTTTAAAGGGCCATAATCTTATTAATTTTTATCTTTATTGTAGAATTTAATTTTTCCTAAGCTTTTCATCTACTTATATCAAATCAAATATTCCTCAGTACTATTTATTGTACACATATACAGAATTTACTTTAAATATGTTTGTCACTCTTGAATTGGATTGTGTAAGGCTTTTTTAACAAAAGTTCTGATTGTCCTCTATTAACTACCAAGTAAAAATTCATATGGGATAAAATCTCTCAAGCATCCATCCTCAATGTGTGTTTTAGAATTGAATATCTTTACCATGCAAAAAAGTGAAGTTTCCTGTAATCTAAACACACTCTAGTGTGATTTATAATGAAAAATAAAAATGATTTCCTGAGATAAGTTGTCAGCTCTTCAAAATGCATTAATATAGAACATAAATTCCTCAACTGAAACATGATAACACAGAATATGTATGTGAAATACAAACAGTTTCACAATTCTGAGAAATTTCTCACAGTATTTTGCATAATTAGACTGTTTATCTGAAAAAAAAATGGTTAAGAGTATGTTATTTCTAATTTCTCTTTTATGTTTTATACATACACATGTATATGTACTTTTATGTGATAAGCTTAGGAAAGACTTTTCTTATCAAACATTTGAAAATTATCTGGTTACATACACTATAGAAAAACCATGAGGGAGTATAAAATGTTAAAGGCTCCATCACTTCATTTTCTACTAGAACACAAATGATGCACCTCTTATTGACCTATGGTGTTGAGGTTTCCATTTGTTCAGCCAGCACTTCACCTGCCTTAAAACTGAGAGAAAGTCCTGCTTTAGCTTCTTGTTTCCCCAAATCAGAATTAGTGAGTGGCCTGAAGGATAAGCATACGCAAGGATCTGACCACTCAAGAAGACTGAGTCATTCCGCAGACTATTAAAATACCAAACTGAGAAGATTAGAGTTAGGAAGTAAATGACAAATAGCAAGAGAAAGGAGATCACAGTTTGAATGGCTCTTATGTGGACCTCAGTCCTGAGATCTTGGGATCCTTTGCCACTGAGCCGCATCTTCTTGAGATGTTTCCACAGGGAAAAGATTAGCAGCAGAGAAGACATCAGGGACATAGAGAAGGGTACGAAGTTCGCAAGTGTAAATATAGTCATATACGAAAGGTGCACGATGTCCCTCATTGTGGTATTCCAGGTGGTGTTTCCTTTACATTGATTAATCCGCATTTGTCTATCTATACTTACCAACACAAGATGCAAAACCAAGAAGACCAAGGTCCCCAACAGTATTGTGAGAATCACTCTTTTCACTCTCCACTTTAGGTGAAGAAATATAAGGCTGGAGAAATTGGCTATCTTGAGCAAATAAAGTATGCTGAGGCTAGTCGTAAGCCAGACACTAAAATGGTTGCTTACTGTCCAAGTCACATTAAAAATAATTCTTACTTCTGAATTACAAAAAGCTGGATAAAACACAGTTGCATACAGGCCTATTATTGATGCCCAGAGTAAACCCATTCTGGAGACTGCCAGAGCAGTGAGAATTCCATCAGCTAAGAAGATCTTTTGTCCCTTGACCCAGTCGATACAGTTCACTAGTGCTATGAAACCATTGGCAAAATTTCCTAGAACAAATTCTGCTATTACAAAGATGGAAAGAATGCTCTGAAGTAAATTTATCATGTCTAAAAAAAGATAAAAGACCAAGTCTAATATCTTTTAATATTCAGAACTTAAGCCCTATGTACAACTAATCTTGAATGCACATAAAATTCTTGTTTCTTTTAAATTCTGTGACCCGTGGCAAGCAGGAAAGTGCCAGAGTATGTTAATGAAAGAGCTCAATGCTGTCTTTGTAAAAAACATTGTTATTCCCCCAACAGCTCAAATTCAGTTCTATTCATACTTTATGTTCTACTGCAGGCTAGAGTATTTCATAACTAAGGTTGACATGAAAGCTGAATTCTCATTTGCTAGCATGCAAATAAAGGCATATTCTATTACACTGTTTTGCAATTTTCTTTATTTAAACTCTCCATAATTTGTGTTCATCAACTTTGTCAAAAGTAAAATTTAAAAACTCAATACATTGAATATACAGCAAATGCTAAATTATCATATGGAGTTGCTATAGGTTTTTGTTTTTACTGTCTGATTTATGCAGATAGAATCCAAGGCTTTTCCTATTAAAACATCATAGGTTTCTTGGGAACCCCAGGAAAGCTAATACACAGGGCTGGTTGCTGAAAACTAACATTTAAGTATAATTTTATTTTTTATAAACTCATAAGCACACAAGCACACATACACCCGTGTATACACACATGCACACATCTCATGGATGGAAAATCATTATCCCATAAATTCAAAAGTGGAAAATAAATCTCAGGGAGGTCATCTAGGTTTAAACTCTTTTTTTCTTTCAGCTTTTTCAGCCCATTATTAATAGTTATCAAACATATCTCTATGTCAGGGCTTTGATAAAGTTTGTCTTTTGAGTCTATTTAACATTTAAAATTAATTATTTAATTAAAATATTCATGAATTTTATAAATATTCCTCAGAAACTTCAAAAGAACACGTGGTTTTCATTGTAGAGTCTAGAATGTCTAGACTCCTCTATATATGAATATTCACTTTTATGTTTCTCTGTTTAATTCATTTCTGACTACTTAACATTTTTAAGATTAGTAAATGTTAAAATCTGCCTCTAACTGTAGACTCTAAACAGTTTCAGTTTTTATATTATAATGGATTTTAGAGGAGGAACTTAGAGCTGGGCTACCTGAAAGGAAAATCCAGATTCTCTGCTTCATATATCTCAGATCTTGTATTCTTAAAACTATTCTCTGCATTGGCATAGTCATCAGTAAACTGCAGGTGATAATATTATCTATTTGGGTGGTCTTTGTGAGGAGTAAATATACTGTTCACATAGAATGCTTTCAATGTGCCTGTTTAGTACAGACAGAACAGGCACTGAGAATTGTTATTCATTTGACCCTATTTTAGTTGGTACTTCAAAATTAACCTGGGCGATCTCTACTTGTGAATACAATGCAGCAGTTGAAAAAAGAAAGATTTCCTCCTGCAACAACTAGGATAAGGGGAATAAATTGTCAGAATTGTGTTTTAAATGCATCACAGAGCTCTGTTAGGAGGGAGGGCCAATGAACTAAAATTCAGCTAAAAGGGGTGACTTCTGAGATGAAGAGATGATCTATATGTTCAGTGCAATCCTTAGCAAGTCCCAGAGGGCTAATATGCAGAAAGTGAAAATTATTCCTAAAATGTATATGAAAAAGTTAAGCACTCAGAATTACCAAAATAATATTTAAAAAATAACAAAGTTGGAGTGTTACTGTTCCTGATTTCAAAGTTTCCTGCAAAGCTGCATTAATCAAGATAGTGTGGTACTAAAAGAATAATAGACGTATGTGACAATGAACCACAACTGAGGTTCAGAAGTTAACACTCACCATCATGGTAAAATGATTTTTAAAAATATAGCCTGTCAATTAATAAGGAAACAATTTTTTTAACAAATGATCTTTAGAGAATTGGATATACACCTGCATACAGTTGAATTTAGACCCTTGTTTCATACCGTATGCAAAAAATTAACAAAATTGATCGTAGACCTAAATGGAAGAGCTAAATCAATAAAACTTTTAGAATAAAACATAGAAGAAAAGTTTTGTAAACTTGAGTTAGGTTGTCCTCTTAGATACAATACCAAAAGCATAATGCATAGAATTTAAAAATTAATAAATTGGACTACATCAAAATTTAAAACTTTTTCCCTGTGAAACACAAATCTGATTTCAGGAATGTGGAGCTACAGTAATTAGATCAATGTGGTACTGTTGTTTGCTTATAGAAATAAATCAATAGATTTATTTATTATAGAAATAAATCAATAGAATAGAGTGTCTACTAATAAATTCACACAGGTAGGGTCAGTTCATTTTCAACAAAAGAACTGAAATAATTTAATGGGAAATAAAATTCTCTTCAATAATAATACTGGGAAACTGAATAACAGTATGGAAAAATGAACTTCAACTCTTATTTCATACCACACAAAAATTAATTTGAGGTGATCACAGACCTAAATATAAAAGATAAAATAATAGTTTCTAGAAAAAATAGATAATATGTTTGTGATCTTGAGATAGGCAAAGATTTCTTACCTAGGACACAAACACACATACACATCCATACAAATACAACTAAACAAAAAAGAAAAAAGAAATAAGTTAAACTTTATGAAAAGACATTATTGAGAAAATAAAAATTTTTGTCATGAATGGTAGATGTGTATTTAAAATATAGTATCACAATATGAAACGGTTTAAATTCTCTCAAAAGATGTCCCTGACCTCAATGCTCTGAAAATGTCAGGCCACTGGCGAGACTCACAAAAGGCAGTTTGACTAGTAGAGAAGAGGCTTTTCATGAACATTTACAACCTGCTATGTTTAATACCTTTTTTAAGTGCAAAATCACACCACATTACACTAATGCAGCTACAGTGCATTCATATTGCTTTTATCTATATACATATATATACTGCTTATATAAACAAATGACTATCTTTTTATAAAACATATACACTAAACACTCCTTCAACTCTACACCAAGAAAACAAATATCTCAATTTAAGTAAGGAAACTATTTCAACAAACTTTTAACAAAAGAAGATATAATAAATCAATAAAGAGGTACTCAACATCATCTCACATAAAGAAAATGCAGATTAAAATTACAATGAAAGACCACCTCAAGTGCACCAGAATGCTAAGATTAAAAAACTGACCATGCCAGATTTTGGCAATGATGTGAAGCAACTGGAACTCTCAAATATTTCTGCTATCAGTGCAAAGTAATACAGCCACTTTGAAGAACCATTTGACAGTTTCTTAAAAACCCAAACATACACATTCCCCACTATTTTGCTTTGTGTTTAATTACCCAAGATGAATAAAAAGCATGTCTATGAAAAGTTTTACACAAGAACATTAATATCAGCTTTATTCATTGAGTCCAAAGAACCTAAATATACATCAACAGGGGGATTAAGTAATAAAATATGGAATATTCATAGAATCAAATACCATTCAGCAGTAAAAGGAAAAAACTACTTATATACACAACAATTAAAATTATCCCCCCCAAAATTATGATTGAAAAAAATAGACAAAAAAAGAATATATATTCTTTTTGAAAAAGTATGATTTCATTTATATTAAATTCTAGAACAGACAAAGTAAGATAGTAGAAAGTGGTTATCTGAAAACTTTCTTCAAAAGAGCATACAATACCTTTTATGATGATTAGATTGCTCTATATTTTGATTATAGTTAATGTTTTAAGGGAGTATACACTGTTCAATCTCATCAAATTGTATATTAAAGTGAGAGCATTTACTACATGTAAATTATACTTCATTAATGTTAATTTCAAAGGAAAATACAATAAATAAAAAATTCTGAAATGAGGGTATTTTTGACATTTTCACATGAACAAAATCTTAACAAGACCTCCCTCGTGGAAACTTTAAATGAAATCCGCCAAACATGTGAGTAAGTTGGGAAGTGGATTCTTCCCCAGTCAAGGCTGCGTAGGAGAATGCAGTCAAATGCAGACTTTGACTGTAGCTTGGTGAGACCTCAAAGCAGAGAATACAGACAGCTAAGCCTTGCCTAGACTCCTGAGCAGGCTAAAACTGTGAGATGAGAAATGTGCTTCTTTGTTTAAGCCACTAAATGTGTGGTAATCTTTTACACAGCATTGGCAAATGAATACAACAGCATCAACTGGGAATCTGGTTTTGGGTCTGTTGGGTGGAGAACAGCTATTGACTGTCTGAGGAGCAATGCACCAGAATTTGGTCTGCTACTCTGTCTATTTTTCTGTGTAAGAATATACTTTCTCTGGAGAGGATCATGGTGCTCTTACATCTGTACTAGTGAATGGTTATGATCTATATGCATTGTCTGCTGAGGCTGAAGTTCTACATTCAAAGCAGCAAGCTCTCTGTATGTCTGTTTGCAATTGACAAAGCTTTCAACTATAATTATGTGAGTCTTAAATCTTTGTTTACCTCTGGAAATATTAATAAAATGGATTATATAGTCTCTCATATGAAGCATCCGTGGCAGATAGGGATGCTATTTGTAGCTTTTAGCAGGTCTATTTAGGTGAATCACAGTGCAGGTCCTTAGGATTTTGGAGCAAATTCTTGCCATCTTCTGTAGCTAGAGAAACAGTTTTTGACTTGCTACTGGGCCTTCATAGAGACCAAACTCTTCACCATGGACCACCAAGTTTCCATGTGACCTGAGCTTCCCACCATGAACTAAGTGTTATCTGACCCACCAAGCCATAAAATTGGGCATGCACAATGAAATGGAAGCGGTATAGACATGATGATCAGATCCAAGCAGGTCCTGTTGGCACCAGTAAGTTACATAAAGAAGTAGCCCAAATGCCGTGGTCCCCACTCCTGCTACACTGCCTGGTCTCTTCCAGCGTGCACCTATGACCTCATGGGGAGTTCCCTATGATCAGTTGACAGAGGAAGAGAAGGCACGGGCCTGGTTTACAGATGGTTCTGCACGAGAGCAGATACCATCCAAAAGTGGACATCTGCAACACTTTAGCTAATGTCTCTTTCTGGGACATACTCAAAGGGCAGTGGTATGTCCCAGTGGGCAGAATTCTGACCATTGTACCTAGATGTTAACATTACTTGGAAGGAGAGATGGATTGGGGTACAGTTATATACCGAGCTGTGGACTGTGGCCAATGGTCTGGCTGGATGATCAGGGATATGGAAGGAACATGAATGGAATGTTATGTTCAAGGGAATCTGAGAAAGAGGTATGTGGACAGACCTCTCTGAATGTTCACCAAAGGGTAACTTTGACAGAGAAGAATTTTAATAAACAAGTGGATAAGATGACCTGTTCTGTAGATAATAGCCAGCCTCTTCCCCCAGCCAGCCCTGTCATCACCAAGTGGGTTCATGAACAACATGCCAGAGTGGCAGGAACAAAGGTTATGTGTGAGTTCAGCAACATGAACTTCTACTCATAAAGGCCAACCTGCTGAATGCCCAATCTGCCAGCAGGAGAGACGAACACTGAGTCCCAGCCGGTTACCTGGTGGTGGGTTGATGGCACTGGACTACTTTCACCATGGACAAGGCAACAGTTTGTTCTTATAAGAATAGATGATTAGTGTGGTTATGGACTTGCTTTCTCTGCATATAATATTTCTTCCAAAAACTAGCATCCATGCACCTACTGAATACCTTATCCACCATCAAGTTATTGCACACAACATTGCTTCTGATCAAAGAACTTCACAGCAAAACGGTGTGGCATAGGGCCCATCCTCTTTGAATTCACTCATCTTACCATGTTCCCCAGCATCCTAAAGTAGCTGGCTTGACAGAATGGAGGAATGGCCTTTTGAAGACTCAGTTACAGTGCCAGTTAGTTGGCAATATCTTGCAGAGCTAGAGCAAGATTCTCCAGAGGTTGCACATACCAAGAATCAGCATCCAATATATGGTGGTGTTTCTCCAGTAGCCAAGATTTACATGTATAGGAATCAAGGGGTAGAAGTGAAAGTGTCACCACTCACTATTACACCTAGTAACCCAACAGCAAATTTTCTATTTTTATGATCTTATGTTCTGCTGGCCTGGAGGTTATTGGACAAATGGAGGTACACTTCTACCAGGAGACACATCAATGATTCCATTGAACTGGAAGTTAAGACTGCCACCTGGCCACTTTGGATGCCTTATGTCCTCTAAATCAACTGCAAAAAAGGAAGATACTGTGCTGGCTGGGGTAATTGATCCTGACTACCAAGGGGAAATTGGACATAATGATGGAGGTTAGAAATAAAACTTCTATTCTTTAGGTAGTCTCCGTATTATTATGCCCTATGATTTATATTAGTAACATTCTTTTACTTTTCTTCTATAAACCATCTTCTATGGGAAAACTGAATAGTCATAATACCATGCTCTTAAAGAGCATTTTTATTAGTGCTATCACTAAAGTGGTAACAATTTCCTTCTTTCCCCTAACTTTGGTCATGGACTAAAATCAAGGTTCAACTCCACAAAGTTGAAAAAAATTGCTAATTGATATAATATAACCAGTTTTCCTTCAATGGCAGCCTGCCTATTGCTGGGACATTACCACAGGCTCTCATGGGGAGAGTTAAGGAACAGAACTTGATCTCGAAATATCATTCAAATAATCAAAATATAATACATTGATCATAGGGACATCATCTTATTCCATGATTTATTTTTTCAATAGTACTTTTACATTTATTCTACTTCTAATGTTATAAATAGGGATCCGTGCTTTAATTGTGATTTTTAAGAACATCCATAAATTATTTGATCAAGTAATACATTTAAAGCTAAAGAACACTTCGTTTCTAAATGTATTCAGATTGACTTGAACTTTGCTATTTACTAAGGTAAGTTACCCACAATGATCTTAAAGAAATTACTTAGACATTATCCAATTTATGTATGTTAATATTTGAAATGTAAATCATTAAATGGCATACATGGTGGTGGTGGTGATGATGATGATGATGATGATGATGATGATGATGGCAGCTAAATAGGAGATCTCTAACTGATAGTTATGGCTTCATCAAGTTTTTTAAGTGATGGAATTCACTGTAATAGGAGTGAACTATCAATATTATTTTCTCCAGGGCTCACGATACTTACATTATTCTCAGCATCAGGCCTAGCTTAAAAGCACAGCTTCACCTAAAACTTCATCAAGAGTAACTTAAAATATTTCTGCCATTCTAATAATTATGGCCAAAGTGATCTCAAATAGTACTTTGCATTTGCACATGGGCATGTACATATCCACTATATTAAAATACAGTATATAAACTTTCTTTCCATTTTAATAGCATCATTAACAAGCAAAATTCTCCCACCTGCTTATTTGCATTCCCAGCTACTGTGATTAAATCTGGGTTATTTTATTACAACAGTCAAAATACCACTACAGATATACAAACATATCCAAACATTACACTGAATATATACTATGCTTTAACAAATTTCTTTCTATGTGTCTGTTTTTTTTTCTCTAAGAAACTAAGAACATTATAGATCTAATTTGTTCATTTTAATTTTTGCATAGCATTCTATTGTGCCAATATGCCATAATTTATTTGTGCATTTTATAACTGATGGGACTTTGTATGATTTCTTAAATTCAGCTATTAAGGACAATAGTAGCATTCACATTTTTGTATATACATTCTGGTGCATAATGTACCAGATTTTCTAATGTGAAAAATAGGAATAAGTTAGTGGGTCTTAGGATATGCATCTTCACTTTAATCACATAATATCATACTGTTGCACAAAGTTGTTTTATCAATTCATAATCCTATGAATAGTGTATAAAAATTCCTATTACTTCAGATCTTGTCAAAAATTAGAAACATCAGACTAATATTTATACTTTTACATTTATATAAAGTATTATTACACTTACATTACACTTAACATTTTACAATAATTTTTCTAATTTCAAATTTATCTTTAATTGGAAAAATTTGCATTATTTTTCCCTTTCTATGACTGTAATTTCATATACATTTATTCATATTGTATTGTATATTTTATGCATTGATCAATATTTAACTACATATTTTATAACCTTTTTTCTTCATGTTTCAAATACTCTTGTTACCAGCAATAGTTATTACAGCAAAGATGTTTCTTTTAATTGAATATTATCTCAGATCACTTTGTGATAGTATAATTCCTTAAAGGTATGTTAGTCCTGTTTAACAAAACCTAAAAGTATCGATGAAAGAAATGCTGAAATTGAAAATGAGCCTATATGGTTTTCTATTAAGATCTGTCCCATAGAATACAGAAAGTTCTTTCAAATTTTGTACATGAAGTTAAAGGTTTTGCTTTTATCAGAGAATTTAAGATGCCACAGTAGTCTCTAGGCAATTTGTTTTAGCTTGCTGTTTCCCAAAAATTATAATAAATGAGTGACTAAAGGGAAAGATAGTTGAGATCAGCTTGACAAGTATCATGGCCTAATAGCTCTGTACCTTAGTGAAGATCCAACTTGTTATTGAGTGGAAATAAAGTAAATGATAAAGGAGAGGAGGAAAATGGTCACAATTTTCATGGCCCTACTGTGGGCCTCTGTGCTAGAGTCCCTTGATTCCATCAGGTTGAACCACAAATTCTTGGTGTCTCAACAAGGAGAGAAATAAAAGGAGTGAAGACTACATGGACAGGAGAAAGGGTATAATATAGGTCAAGCTAAAAAGAAGACTTTTACAGTAGAATATTTCATTTTTATCTAAATGCAAAGTCATGTTCCTTTCATGTACTCTATAAGTATTCAACTACAACTCACTAAGAGCATCCTGCATTAAGAGATTAACAGACAACAAGAAGACCCCAAGAAAAGCATAAGAACCACTCTGTTTACTCTCCACTTCAGCCAGATGAAAAAGAAGTGAGAAAAATTGGCTTTCTTAAGGAAGTAGAAAATGCTTAGGCAGGTGGCAAACCAGGTTGTTAAGCAATGAGTTAGTGCCCAAAGAATAGTAACCACTTTCACTAGTTTACCAGTAGCATATAGATGTGGAGATAGCTCCATTAGGAATGAATCCAATAGTGTTATGCACAGTTGAATGATCCTGGCCAGAGCCAAGCTGGTGAGGATGAAATCTGCCAAGGAGACCTTCCTATTCTTGACCCATTTTATATAGTTTACCAGTTTTCCCAGCATCCCCAAGATGAGTTCTCCTGTTGCCAATACCAGAAAGGAGACCTTCATTCTGACTGACATTTTTATAAAAACATTTCTACTATTGTGCCTGACAGCTTTGTAGTTAAACAGGTGCAGATAGACACCCACTTATGGTGTCTTTCTATAAATATTTCCCTCATATTTCCAAAAAGTACAACCAAAATTTTGCTATGTGATGTAGTTCCAGAGTTCTTCACAAAACAAGTTCACTCTACTTATATTGTACTTCTAGTGTTAAACCAAACAGTTCTATTAAGAGACACAAAGCTCCATGAATACCTATCATCATACACAGTCAGCTACTATGTAATTTTCAAAGTAAACACAAATGATGTCCATTTATCTTAGCATCAGCTGCAAATTTCCATTTGTGCCACTGACTAAAAGGATTAAATCAAGTATGTAAACATGCAAATATGACAGAGATTATTTTCCACTAATTTATGCTTTCATCTCTCTGAGCCATACATTTGAATGCAAATATTTAAAATTTTGAATACAAATTTCCAGGAAAAAGAAACTTATACAATTTTGTCATATTTGTTACTTATTAGTGAGATCTACCTACCAAAAAATATTTTTGTTGATACAATTTTATTTATAAAAAATAATTTATTGCAATTATTTCTACTTCAAAGAGCACACCCAAGTCCTAGAACTAATAACCAAAAATAATTAGTACATAATATTGTAGAAGCTAAATCAGAAGTTATAAGCAAAGTATATTGGGGATGTACATAAGAAAGCCACAAATGTTACAATGCAGAATCAATTCTGGATTCATGAAGACAGGAATATTTAGTAGAAACTTGTATTAGTTAGAATTTATGAAGAAATAGAGAAATGAATTCAAGGCTTTTGTAAAGGCATATCAAATTATCAAAGTGCCATGAACAAGCTATGGAACACTTCTAAACAGAACTTCTTTTGTTTTACAATAACTTATTAGCTATTCCAGCATAAATATTACTAAGTGCCCTCCAACATCCATATTCTAAATTAAATGTTTCCATCTTCTTTCTAGGCTACAGTGACTATATTTTTCAGCTTCCCTTACACATGGTTATGGCAATGTGCCTGAATCTGAAATGTCTTTTAAGTGAAAATTATGTGTATCATTTATAGACCCATCCTCCCAAAAATCTTCCCATGCATGCTCTATACACCTTTCTTCTCCCTGGCTGTCTGGAATGGAGGCGACTCCAACATAATCTCGGCAGCCCCATACTCAAGACGGAATACTTATGACCAACCCGATTGTCTAGATGACTGCATAGAGACAGCTCCTCAGGCACATCAGTACTGTTAAAAGAGCAATACTAAATTTAGATCGCATAGGAGGCACTTTATATTTTGGAGCCTATTTTTGACAGTAGTTCATTTACCCAGTCTAAGGCAGTAATTGGAAAAGAGCGTGAGCAGATTTTTTAGAGGCATTTGAATGGTGAAAAAGCAGAACCAGGAAATTTATGCCAGCTGCAGATTTTGTGATAGGTTTTTGTTGGTCTTCCAGAACTAATGTAGTTTATTCATCCATTTATTTAGTCATTAAAACGTCATTTTGTTCAGCTATTGTATGGGCTGGCTTTAATGTCTTGGGGAGTCAGCAGAAAAAAGGATAGATATGATCCCCACATAACAGTGCTTATATCCTGCTGGGGCAGCAGATGGTTAAAAACAAATGAATAAACTATCTGTGGAAAATTTTATCTTAAAATTTAGATGATGTTAAAATTTCATAATACTAAGAGTTAATATAGATGTGTAAATTCAGTTGTCAACAAAATTATACATTTTTCTTGTAATAGAACTTGCTACCAAATTTATGTCAACACTTTCTATTTCACCACTTTCCACAAGATTATAATAAAGTAGATCTTGAAGACCTTTCGATAATCATTACATAGACATCATAGGTACCATTTTCATATATGCAGAAAGGTCACCGACTTATATACTGTAATTTTTTACTATTCTTATACTGAACATATTTTTAAGATAGTGAAGATCTGGGTCTTCGTGTCTGAAGTTTAAAATAAAATTTTAGCTAGCAAGACAGAGGAAATAACTGGCAATTTAGAGGCCCAAAGGTGGTTAAGAAAACTGGATAATTTGACATCAGTTTTCAACTTCAAAGAAGGACTTAATTTCAAAACTGTAAGAAATGACTTTCCTAACTGCATAAGGAAACATAGCAACATTAAAAATATCATGATCATTTTTCTTTCTTCCTCATCTCTATTGTAGAACTAGATATATTTCTAAGCTTTCACCTACTTACACTAAATCTAATAATTATTTTTAGTACTGTTTATTGTATGCAAATATAAAAATTATTCTAAATATATTTATCACTCTACTTTTACTGTATATATCTTTTCCTAACACCAGTTCTGATTGTTCTCAATTAACCATGAAGAATTCACAATGGAATAATACCTATCAACCATCCATCCTCAATGCATGACTTATATTTTTTTATTTTTAATTTTTTAGGTGAGGCAACTCTTGATTGACCTCACAGACTGCAAGGACCTTGTCAGCTCACAATCCCTTATCTTTTATGCCTACAGCACCTGGTCTTCTTAGGTGGTCTCCCATCCAAGTACTAACCAGGCCCAATCCTGCTTAGCTTTCGAGATCACATGGGGTCACATGGCCATAGACTCTCAATAGGTGATTTAGAATTGAATAGCCTTAGCACCCAGAAGACTGGATGTTCAAATAATAAAATCTAAACACACTGTGGTACACATGTGTGGTACTAATTACAATAGAAAACAGCAATAATTTTTGAGATGAATTGTCAGTCCTTAAAAGTACATAGATATAGATTATAAATTTTTCATTTCCAAGATGATAACATAGACTATGTATGTGAAATAGTCATGGCTTCCTAATTCTGAGGAATTTCTTATATCTTGTAAAAGTAGATTGCTTACCTGAAAAAAATATATGGTAATCATATAATCTTTCTTGTATTTTTCATAAACATATACACATGTATATTTTTGATAGACTTAAGTAAAAGATTTTCTAAGTAAACCTAACCCAATTATATACACATTAGGAAAAGTAGCAATACAAAACATTACAGACTCCATCAGTTTGTTTCTGCCAGAAGACACATGGTACCCCACTTATTTTTCTTTTAGCCAGCACCTCAGCTGCTGCAGAAATGACAGAAAGGACAGTCTTAGCTTCTTGTTTCCCCAAATCAGGATAAATGAGTGACCTGAAGGATACAGGATTCCAAGAACTTTGAAAAGCAGATAATCTGGTCTGTACCTCATCATATGAGAATTCCAAACTGAGAAGATCAGAGTCAGGAAGTAAATAGCAAGAAGCAAGAGAAAGGAGATCATAGTTTGCATGGCTCTTATGTGGACCTCAGTCCTGAGATCTTGGGATCCTTTGCCACTGAGCCGCATCTTCTTGAGATGTTTCCACAGGGAAAAGATTAGCAGCAGCAAAGACATCAGGGACATAGAAAAGGGTATGAAGTTCACAAGTGTAAATATAGTCATATTTGAAATGTGCACCATGTCCCTCAATGTGGTATTCCAGGTGATGTTTCCTTCACATTGATTCATCCACATTTCTCTGTCTATACTTACCAATACAAGATGCAAAACCAAGAAGACCAAGGTCCCCAACAGTATCGTGAGAATCACTCTTTTCACTCTCCACTTTAGGTGAAGAAATATAAGGCTGGAGAAATTGGCTATCTTGAGCAAATAAAGTATGCTGAGGCTAGTCGTAAGCCAGACACTAAAATGGTTGTTTACTATCCAAATCATATAAACAATAATTCTTATTTCTGAGCTACATAAAGCTGGATTAAACACAGTTGCATACCAGCTTATTACTAATGCCCAGAGCAAACCCATTCTGGAGACTGCCAGAGCAATGAGGATTCCATCAGCTAAAGAGATCTTTTGTCCCTTGACCCAGGCGATGAAGTTCACTAGTGCTATGAAGCCATTGGCAAAATTTCCTAGAACAAATTCTGCTATTACAAAGATAGAAAGAATGATTGGTAGTAAACTTATCATGTCTAAAAAGAAAAAAAAAATGAGTGAGTCTAATATCACAGGTCGTGATTCCTTTAATATTCTGACCTTAAGTTTTATATGCAGCTCATTTCTGAGTTTTTCAGTAAAGTTCTTGTTTCTTTTCAATTCTGTGACTAATGTCTAGCAGGAAAGCATTAGGGTATGCTAACTGATGAGTTTAATGCTATCTTTATGAAAAACATTGTTACTGCCTAAAAGCACAGAGTGACTCCTATTCGTGTAGCGTGTCCCTGCTATGGGCTGAAATATTTCATAACTGATGTTGATGTGAAAGCCGAATTCTCATTTGTTAGCATGCAAATCAAAACATCTTGTTTTGCATTTTTTTCCTTGTTTAACTCCATAATTTGTGTTCATCAACATTAGTTGTTTGTTAGTAAAATTAAAATATTCCATACTTTTGAACATACAGTGAATGTCTAAACTTTTTGCTGGAGCTTGAACATAAGTAAGATCATCATCACTATGGATTTTTTTTTTTTAGTGCCAGAATTCAACCTTTTCCTATCAAAAGCATCCAAGATTTTCTTGGGAATCCTGGGAAGACCAGTACATTCTAAAAGCTAGTTGTTGATAACTCATACTTATGTATAACATTACTGTCTACAAGCTCATAAGCACACACACATACAAACACACACACACAAATACACGTACATCTCAGAGACGAAATTATTTTCCTATACTTTCCAACATGTAAAATCAGTATGCTGCTTTTCTCTTATGCAGACTTTTCAACACATTATTAACAGCTATCAAACAAAGCTCGTGCTTGGGTCTTTGATAAAGTGTCTCTTTTGTGTTTAATATTTAAATATTAATATTTAATTAAAAGTCAGTAATTTTGTAAGTATTTTGGAGCACATCAAAAGACACTCTTACTTTTCATTGCATATTCCAGACTTTCATATATGAATATTTGGTTTTATCTTTGTTTAATTCATTTTTGACTACTTAACTTTTGATTACTATATGTTAAAATCAGCCTCTACCCTTGGGTTTTATTCAGTTAATAGTACAATTATTTTTAGAGGAGGACCTTAGAGCTAGACTGCCAAAGTGGAAAACTCAATGTTCTCTGCTTCGAACATTGGTGAACTTAAAAGAGGCTCTTTTATAAAACTACCCTCTGTCTTACCAGTAAAATATGACACAACAATGATATCCTGTTTGGGTGGACTTTGTGAGGAGTAAGTATGTTATCTGTGTAGAGTGCTTTCAATTGTGCCTGTCTGTCACAGACCACGCAGGCATGGAGGATGGTTATTTGTTAGATCCTGTGTTATTTGATACTTTAAAGTTAACCTAAGAGATCTTCCACTTGTGAGTACAATGTAGCAGTTGAAAAAAAAAAAAGCCAGATTTCCTCCTACAACAAAGAAAAAGGGAATAAATTGCCAAAAAAATATATTCTAAACCAAAGAACTGTGCAAGGAGAACCAACTGAACTGAGATCTGGAACAAGCAGTCTTTTCAGTAAAGAGATGATCTATATACTCAGTGCGGTTCCTTTTCAATCCCAGCAGGCTCTACTGGCAGTGAATGAAAAACCATTCTTAAGATGTATATGAAAATGCAAAGCACCCAGAATAGCCAAAATAATTTTTTTAAAGAACAAAGTTGGAGGATTACAGTTCATGATATCAAAGTTGACTCCTAGATTGCATTAATAAAGTTAGTGTGGTCATCTTGTGAAGACTGATGTAGATATAAATGAAATGCAGTTGAAAGTCCAGATTAACACATTCACAAATGATTTCAAAAAAGGTATCAAAGCAGTCAACTGGGAGATTATCTTTTTTTTTTTTCCCAACAAAGTTGAGATAATTAGATATCCGCATTCATAAGGAGGAATTTAGACCCTTACTTCATATCATACACAAAATTAACTCAAAATTAATCACAGACCTAAATGTAAGAGGAAAACAGAGAAAAGTTTTCTAAACTTGAGTTAGGCAGACCTCTTAGACACAACACTTTAAAACAGAGAAAAGTTTTCTAAACTTGAGTTAGGCAGACCTCTTAGACACAATACCTAAAGCATCATTTATAAAATTAATATCTAATAAACTGAAAAGTATTAAAACTGAAAATTTTGCTCCCCATAATGACTTCTCCTTGATGTTCACATCATGTACAATTCCCTCTCCTTCAGTGTGGGCAGGGCCCGTGACTACCTCTAGCCTGCTGAATATGGCAAGCATGAAGAATTTTGCAGATAATTCATATCCCAAATCAATTCGTTTTGAGTTCATTGAAAGAATTGCTTTGAGACTTATTTGGAATAATGCTTATCCTTAAATAAATGCCTTACACATAGTATAAGCTCAAAATATGTCACCAGTTACTATGATTAAAATCATTAATTATTATTACCTAAGGAGGAGTAAGGATGTTGTTTCTTCTAATGCTGCCTGTTCATGATTGAGGGGGGAAAATAACTACTATTTGCTATATGATGACCTAAAAATAAAAAAAAAAAAGTCAGTTTCTATAACTAAACAAACTATAATCTCACTTGGTTCCATTTTTAAAAATCTGATGTTTCTGATTTTGTCAAGATGCATAAAAAATTCAGTACTGCATGAAAAGATGTGTGTATTGACAAAGCATGAGCTATCAAAAGCTTACTTACGTAAATACATAAGAATATGCTATTTTGCTCTTGCCATATACCCAGGGTAATTCACTAGACATAGACTACGGCAAACAAGTTTTCTGAGAGGATGAGTTAAACCCATGGAAGAATACTATCTTTAAAATATTTCCTGATAGAATGGCCTTGATTTGAATCTTTAGATTACATCTTCCATTTTTATTTTTCTCTGTAATATTACTGTATCTATCCACATACCTTCAAAAACACTCTCTAGGTCAAAGTAAGGGAATGTTTATCATTTCGAAGGCTAACGTTAACAAAAATACGGCATTAATGCTCTTCAGGGGAAATATGACATACAAACAGAATAGAGCATTAGAACACAATTTATACCTTATAGGTTTCAGATCTTACTATGGGAAGTTCACCTCTGGTGGAAGGAAAAAAGGAAGAAAGGAAGGAAAGAAGGAAGGAAGGAAGGAAGGAAGGAAGGAAGGAAGGAAGGAAGGAAGGAAGATTGTTTGGTTCTAAAAAAAAAAGACAAACAAAAATATCTTGCAGCTAGGAAATTTTGCCTTTTGGTCCTCAGTCTGTTCTCCCACCCCCCAGAATTACCCTACTTTTTAAGTTTTTCTCACTTAAAAGCAAAGTTCGGTAAATAACAGTGATAAGCAGTACTGTCCATTACAGTTTGCCTACATCCTCAGGTGGCATTCAGCACATTAAAAAAAAATGCACCCGATTTATTATAAAATTGTGAAATTCTACAACTGCAAATTATATACTTATAAATGCCTATATTTATTTCTAGACATCCAGAAAATATTCTAGCTCGGATACAGATTTTAGACTGCACGAGCCAAGGCCAACGAAAGAACACAGGAAGAGATTTTTTTATACGACTCGTTCTTAACATTTTCTGTATTTTCCCCTCCAGCTTTTCTTCATTTTTAGAGAGACAATTACAACATCGGTATAACCGTCGACGTACGTTATGTGAAATAACGTGCACGACACCTATAAATAACCCGTCCTGCATCCACCACGGGTTTAAACTCCAAACGCTACCGTTGAGAGCAGCAGCGGACAGGAAGGGGCGGAGCGCCGCTCGGGAGGAAGGGGCCGCAGAAAGGGCCGCAGCAGAGGCACGTCCCCGAGCGCTGCGGTCGCTTCGGGCCCGCGCCCCGCCCCGTCGCGGCCGCCCGTGAGGGTCTGCGGGGTCTGGGGGCCTGCGGCGACTGTCGACACCACGCACTGCGCGAGCGGCGACACCGAGGCCAGGGCCATGGCGGCGGCTCCCTCCTCCTGGGCCCTCGGGGTTCCGAGCCCGGCCGCGGCCCCCAGCTCCTACGGCGTGTTCTGCAAGGGGCTCTCCCGCACCCTGCTCGCCTTCTTCGAGCTGGCCTGGCAGCTGCGCATGAATTTCCCGTACTTCTACGTCGCGGGCTCCGTGATCCTCAACATCCGCCTGCAGGTACACATTTAGCGCCCGCGTCTCGCTGACGGCTTCCGGGGCCAGCACCATGGCGGGCTTCGCGGCGGCCGAGCGGCGCCGCGAACGAGAACCTGCGCGGTCTCGCGAGAGTGCGCGGGCCCCGCGCGTAGCCGCGTTTTCCGCCCCTAGCGGCGCCTTCCGCCCCTAGCCGCGCTCCTGGGAGGATGGCGGGGAGCCCACGGGGACGGAGGAGAGAGAGGACACGCCGCTGTCTGGGAGCAGCGGAGACCGTCATTCCGGCCCACGATAATATTTGAGAAGCTGTGAACCCTTACCACAGAAACAGGACGAACAGGACGCATTGTAGAACAGGAAAGCTGCCAAAACGTTCAGGAGGAAAAAGAAATGCACGTAAGACAAGCCCATGGTCCAAATTAAAATAAGAACGTAAATTTCGGGAATATGGCGTCGGATTGTAAACAAGCCGTTGAGTACGAAACTGAAGATCTTGCGGATACGGCGTGGAAGGCACATTCCACCAGAGAAAACAGTGACCATCGGGAATTTTCATTTGTGGGGCGGGGGGAAGAGGGGGACGCTACGGGAGAAGCATCCTAACAAAACAACGCCCAATGCTGCAGGGTTTTGAACAGTTGGAGCGTGAGAAAATGGGCTCTGTGTTAGTGTTCCTGTGAGTAGCGTGTGGTTCAAGACCGTAAAGCCAAAGAGAAATCCAGTCATAGCAGAAAGCTTGGCTTTTTAATGAATAACATTTAAAAGATAATTATTGTAAATGTTGTGTATGGCCTCTTTCTTTTAAGAGAACGCAGTTATGGTTCCAAAGTAGAATGCAGGTATTATCACTCTTCATAGAAATGTCGCAGTTCAGATTTCAGGTGGGGACATTGCCGGGGAGGGGAAGGTAAATGGAATGATAGCTAGCGGGTGTCCTTACGAAGTTGAAAGGTAGTTTCATGTTGAAGCACCGAGTCATTTAAAGAGTCGCCATAAATTGTTACAGTAACTATAACTACATTAAAGAGGGAAGAAAGTAGAGGAGAACAAGAAGTCAACAAAAAATGCCTAAAGCCAGAGAGTGAGGTGAAATATGTTAAAAAACAGACTGTACCTGGCGTGTTCAGATATATAGTCAAATTTTTTTAGTTTTCCAGAGTCTGTAGGTGAATTAGTAGTCTGTAGATTTTTTAGAAATTAAACAAAGGAAGTTGCAGTTAACCCCAGGAAATACAAAGTTTCAAGAACTATACTGAATACCTCAACTGTGAATAATACTAGTATAAAGTCAGTCATAATTATGTAAACATGAAATATGGATTTAACAAGAAATTATGTAACATTGGGGGGCTTGAGAGGAGAGAGATGTGTGTAATGGTGAATCAGTCATGATCTAGTTTAGAAGAGTCAAAAAAGCACTATTGAATATGTAATTCAGAAAAACTGCAATAAGAAAGCTAAAGTTTTTAAGTGGTTATCTGGAGAAAAATTCACAGATGGGTAGAGAAAAGGTAGAGGATTGCTGTTTTCCACTACCTGTAGTATAACAATATTGTTTTGATTTTTCTTAACTACATATATTTATTTCTTTGATTAAAAATGAAATAAATTTTATTTTTAAAATTGCTCAGGTAGTTGAAATGTACACCACTGGTTAAGCCACCACAGTAAAAGAATTGACTTCTTAAATCTGGCAGATCTCTGCTAAAATACAAACTAATTTTGTGATCTTAGGTGAGTCCATTAATCTGTCAAAATCTTTGTTTCTTCAGCTATTAAAAGAGTAAAACACCCACCTTAATTGGTCAATCTGAGAATTAAAAAAAGCCTGCTTTAGTGCTTGATATATGCATAAAACACTATTTGTTATAACAATATCTCATTAACATATAAATAAAACTTAAACTCACTCTCGGACTTCCTGCTTTTCCAGTGGAGTTTTTCAGGCCTAAAGGAGATATATAGGGTACTGACCCTAGGGGTGTGGGGAAGAGACTCCCAAAAAGATTTTCAGTGAGACATTTGAGCCAAAATGGGTCATTTGTCAAGATAAAGATTTAAATTATTTGCAGTGTTTTGTATTTCCACTAATTGTATCCAACAAACGTATATTCTAGGGTTGTAAAATAAGCGTCCCCTCCAGCACCAAATCTGGCTTTTGAATAATTGTTCTTCCTGCCTTTTATTCCTCATCTCCAGCCAAACTGTTGAGCGCTTCCTCTTCTGCCTCCCTCTACTTAAAACTTCTGCCTTCCATACCCTACTTCCTCCCCACCCCCATGGTACTCTGTATTTTAAGGCTATGCTTAGATGTCATTTTTTCCATTAAGTTTTTCCCAGATTCCTCTGACCAGATTAAAGTTCATTTCTTTTATTTCATCTAAGGGCTGTGTTAAGATCAACCTATGCCTTTTTCATAGGCTGTCTTATTTTTGCTTAATTATGCATTAATTATCAGGGTTTATTTTAATATTCAAGAAGACAGGTTTCTATAATATCTTTAATAATTATATATTGCTGTGATAGAGGCAGAAACTAAAACATTGTAGTCTATCAGAAATGTAATTCGATCAATGAGATAATTCAGTAAATGTCAAGAGACTTAAAAATGGTGGGCATCACTATTCTCTAGAGGCACTAATGTCCCAATTAGTAGGATAAAAGAATGTGAATGGTGATATATAGGGATGCTTCATTTGGGTGGCTGTGTGAACATGTACCTTCAACCTTTTCTCCATGCCAGTCTTTTGTTACACTGAAGAAACTAAGGCACTTTAGCAGATTTATTAATCATTTCCTGCAACTAAATTGAAAGCTCTGTGAGGGAAGATATTGTATTCTATTTAATATCAGCAAATATAGTATCGTGTAATATCAGCAAATACATACTAGGAACTGCATGAAAGCTCCATGATTTAACATTTTTAATAATTTTCACAATCACTTGTAAACCTAGATGTGTATATTTTTTATCTCATATGATACAACTCAAAGTTTCCCAGGAGAAAACAATATTTTTGCCCTGACTAAACCACTTATTCTAATTTATAAGTAATTTTATTTATCATGGCATCCTTTCAGGTAACATCCATGAAAGCAAAGATTTTGTTCACTCGTTGCTCTGTTCCCAGCCTAGAACAGTGCCTAATGCAAAGTAAATAAGTATTGTTGAATGAATGCCAAATTAGTTTTTTTTTTTTTACAAATAGTCATTAATCAATAAAGGAAATAAAGATATGTTTGCCCCTGATATTAAGGTGATTCACTTTATTGCCCATAAAGTAAGCTATTTCATGAATATTGATTAGTCCAGAATGTCCCTCAAATGTGAAGCAGAAAGGTGGCATAATGCTGATTAATGATGAAAAAACGTAGGATATGAGCTGTAACATAAAAATGGTGGGAAGGGTGAATGTTTTATAGTTTAACTGTAAAAGGGAAACGATGATCATAGCAACATTTAACAAAGTTTGGGGAACAAGAAATTTTTTTTTAATCAAGGGTAAGAGCATCTGTGATTATTTGACTAAAAGTATATACCATCACTATCAGCATAATTTTTAATTTTTATTGTGTTTTTAATACCAGGAACAATGAAAATTATTTACATGCATAATCTCCATAAATCTTATGTGTACCCTATGAGGAAGACATTTTCATCACTTTTCAGATAAGGAAACAGATTTAATGAGGTTAAATAACTTTCCCAAGGTCATAGTAACTGGCCAAACTACAATTGAATGTCGAGTTTATCCCTAAAGATACATTTGATGGGGAATTGAATTTTTAAAAATATTTATGTAATTCTATATAATCCTGTTTCTTTTCTCAAATTCTTAAACAGAAGCATTACCTGGGTAATAATTGGCAATATCTTTTTTAATTTTTATTTTTTCAATTATAATACATTACATTAGTTTCAGGAGTACAACAGTGATTAGACATTTATATAACTTATAAAGTAATCAGTGATCACCCCAATAAATTCAGTACCCATCTGACACCAGGCATAATTATTACAATACTAGTGATATATTCCCCATGCTATACTCTACATCCCCATGGTATTTTGTAACTACCAATTTGTACCTCTTCATGTACTCTTCTCTTCACCCATCTCCACCTTCCAAGCTGACAACTACCAAAATGTTCTCTGTATCTATGAGCTTTTTTCTGTTGTTTATTCTGTTCTCTAGATTCCATATATGACATTTGTCTTTGACTTACTCCAGCACAGTACTCTCTAGGTCCATCCATGTTGTTGCAGATGTCAAGATTTCATGCTTTTTTATGTCTGAGTAATATTCCATTGTATAAATATCCCACCTCTTCTTTATCCATGCTTCCATTGATGGGCACCCAGGATGCCTCCATGTTTAGCTACTGTAAATAATGTTACAATGAACATAGGGATTCATGTGTCCCTTTAAAGTAGGATTCTGGATTTCTTCAGATATATACCCAGAAGTAGGAATAGTGGGTCCTTTCTTTGTCTCACTTAAAAAAAATATTTTATAGAGGGCTTTATGTATTAGACTATAAATATTCAATAAGATTTGATAAGTAAATTCAACTATTTTATGCTCACTGCTACCTAGTCATTTGGCTTGGTGGTGAAGAGGAAGGAAGGAGATAAGGGGAGATGAGGAAAGGACATTTCCCCAAGGATGGAAAGGAGAACAGATAAGGTAATCATGAATTTTGAAGCTATGCCCATCACTCCCCCAAGGAAGCCTAATTAAATTTAATGTCATAAAATCTTGCAGTCTTATTTTAATGAAGTCTTTTCCTGGTGGAGCATCATTAGCATTTGATAGGGTCAGGAAGAAAATAGAACTCATGTGTGGAGACATAAAGGGCAGGGAATGGAATATTTAAGAATATAGGGACAAAAGGAAAGGGAGAAAAAAATTCTAATGCCAGAAACTTTGAACCTGGAAAGTAGTCTGCAGTAGACTTAAAAGTTTCCAGGCAAATGGATCAAGAAAAGAACCCCTGCAATAACTATCAGAATTCCCAACAATTGTATTGGATTCAGTCACATTTTACAATGAGTGTCAGAACTTTCTTGTAATTTTAACAACACTTGATAGCCTATTGCAAAGTGGGATTACCACCAGGCCACATCATGAATCTTTACAGCTGAAGTCAATGCCTCACCTCCGATCCCCACAAATACAAATCTCATCAATGCTCTTGAGACAATTACAATTACAAAGCCAAAGGACATTCCTGAGTGCCTATAGCATGAAAAAAAAAAAAAAAACTATGGAATTCTTTGCAATTTAATTGCAGTACATCTGAGGGAACCCTTTCCATTTTCTGTCCTAACTAGGGATCTTCAGCAAACATTAGAAATTCTTGACCATACCTGTGGCTTTCAAGCACCAAGCATGTTGATTTATCCACAGTATGGTAGTGGAGTGCCTCAATGAACAATAAAAACAAATGGAAGTCATTCATATACTGAATGAAGTGGACTATGTATACCTTTTCATATGAACCAAAATGAAAATAAATCATCGTGTAACCAAAAGGCAAAAATCTCTAATGAAATACTGTACCTAGAATGTCTTGACTCTGAAATCATTGGCACAGTAATAGAGGTTGTGTCCAACAGATAAATAAAAAGATGTTTAATGCGTAAATAAAGATGCTTTTCAAGAGGCTATTTTATCTTTTTAATTGATTAAAATAAAACTTTGAAAGCATCTCAAACTAAAAATAGGAATATAATTAATAGAAACCTTATAATTCAGAAGTTAGATCTATGAAAGGGAAAAGAAGTTATTTTTAAAACTAACTCATTTAAACATAGGAATAGAAGTACCAGTTTACAACATAAGATAGTGCTTTTGTCTTCTAAAGCTCTGTCTACTTTGTTGTCCCCCAAATTGCTAAAATTGAAAATAGCGTGTTTACTTATGATTTGTTTTCAACAAATAATACCCCCTCCAAAAAAATATTGTTTAACTTTTTTTCTCAATTTATCAAATCAACCATCTGATAAGTTTTTTAAATGAAGGTTTATTCTGTGCGTGCAATCCACAAGGCATAGACTTCTATAGTCAGCATTAACCAATTTCACAGGTCAACAGACAGTAGGAGTATGGGTTTTGCAGACGTTCCCCTGGTTTCTGTACTTCAATAAAGGAAGTCCTTGGCTCAGAGGACATGAAGTTTAATCACTAGCAGCAGACAAAATGCCTGAAGTATCCAAGAGTCAATACTGTCATGTTCTTTGATGTCCATATTGGTTCATGCATATATCCTCTGGGAACTTTTCTTTCAGTAATGTTCAAGACAACATAGTTAGAACACTAAAATATCTTCTCAGCTTAAGTTCCAGGGGTAAGGCAGCGAGGCATAATAAGCTTCTTTTGGCATTAGAAATAAGTTATTTGAAACTCTCCTGGTCTCAGGTGAGTTTCAAATAACTTATTTATAATGTAACTGAAGAAAATAAAACTCATTACAGCAAAACTGTGAAAAGTTAATTTGGAGGAAAGTAGTTGGCAAAAAAGCAATGACAATCATTTTATTTTACCGGTGTTTTGGTCTCAGAATAAGACCATTCTCTCCAAATTGCATAGTACTAGCTATGGATGTGATAGTAGTAGCTTTCTTGGATCATGGCTGGGGTTTCTAACACAGGGTCTTGTTATAGAAGGTGAGGCATAGAGCAAAATGCCATTTTAATAAGAAGAATGAAGTACATCAGTAACCACTGACCAACATAGAATTCAGGCTTTACATTTTAATGGTCATTTTCTGTGCTTCTATTATCAGGAATAGGTCTCTGCTTCTTAGGGTTTCATCTCCCCAAAATGAGTACATGACAAATGAGGACTTACTCCAAATGAGACATTTACTGCTAGATCCCACTCATAAGAAACAAGGGCTGTGCATAGTTGTTTAAATTTTTTTTATCTTGGTCATTGAAACAAGTTTAGTAACACTAAAATGTAAATCTAAAAGCTAAATCTAAATATCCTTACTTCTGGTAAGTATAAAGTAATCTTTAACCCTTTTTTCTAATCTAAAGTATCCTCAGTATTTGAACCTAAGTATAGGCAATATCATTAGAATTTCACCTTTCCCAAAGCAAAATAATCCCAGGTACAATCATTAGGAAATTTTGTTTTATTATTTTCTTTTAGTTTTATAAGATGTAGCTGACATACAGCACTGCATAAGCTTATGGTGTACAGCACAATGACAACTTACATATATTGTGAAATGATCACTGCATTATAGGAAACACCCATCACCTCATATAGATACAAAAAATAAATGTCTTTTCTTGTGATAAGAACTTTTAGTGTCTACTCTCTTCACAACTTTAAAATATACAGCAGTGTTATTTTTACTAATCATGTTGTACATTACATCTCCAGTACTTATTTATTGGATGACTGCAAGTTTATACATTTTGACCATTTTCATTCAATTCCTCCGCCTCCACCCAAGAAATTTCTTATGTGGTGTCCAACATAATGAATGCAGTTTAAAAATCTAAACCTTTACATAAGTCTGGATATATACATATCATCATCGTCATCATCATCATGGATATGTCAGAGCACCCCATAGTACAGTTCTCTGCAGTAACAGTACACTTTACAAAGCCCTTGTGGTTTTTATATTCTTTCCAGCAACAGATTTGGCTTCCTGCTCCATCAAAATTAACTTATAACCCACAAATAACCACAATTTATTTTCTAGTTTGTTTTTGTTTGCTTCTACCACTGAAAAATTATGGCAATTGTAAACCCTAGCAAAAGTTTCTTCATTATTGGTAGTTTTTTAATATATTAAAAATTATAATTTCTAAAACTACCATATTGTAAACTATTATTGAAATGTCATTAGCAAGCACAATTTAACTACCTACTGGCTTTAAGATCATATACGTTTCCAGTTACTTTGATTGCAATTATTTTATTATTAAAGTGAAATCAGCACTATATATAAACACAAACATTTCTAAAACTTATATAAACATGTGATATTCCAAACTTTCTGTTTTTATCCCTGGTGAGTTAGTCATGTTTGTCTTTGACAAAGGACATTAATGCTTATATAATCCCTACATGCGCACACACCACACACACAAATCTGGTGCCTAGGTTTGATTTTGATCCTTGTAGACATGTATTATTATACACATAGGGATAATTATTCAATTTATTTTTATAAATATAGTTGATTTTTCTCATTTCATAAACGCAGTGGCTGTTCTAGTGTGGATTTCTAATGGTAGTCTACTCCTTTATTTTAAAACTTATGTCTGTTGTTATGGGATTATGTGTTTTCAGCATTTTTATTAATGTATTTTTAAATTAATATTGTACAAATATTTCACTTACTCCAGCTTGGAAAGAATTTTTGTTTCTAAATAATCATGCTTTTTTCTCACACATAAATGTAGTAAATATTTGCCAAGATACATAGAATTAATACACATTGCATTATATGTTTTATATTCATATTGTCTTGAGAATTCCTGCTACTAGAAAATGTTATGTTGATGATGCTTTAAAAAAAAATTTTGTATTGTTAGTTTATAGGCCATTCTAGGTAAAGTTTGTAATGCTCAATAATGTTTAAAAAAAACCCAGTGAGAAAAACAGAAGTTAAAATGGCTCTTTGATGTCTCCTCATCGATTTAATTCTCTTGGAATATAGAAATTCTGGAAGAGTCTATGAAGCTAAAGGTTTCACTCTTTTCAGGTGACAGTAAAGATGCCTCAGTAGTCCTAAGACAGTTTATCTCAGCTTGCTGTTTTCCAAAATTAGGATAAATGAGTGACCTGAAGGAAAAATAGTCAATGTGAACATGACGAAAGTGTTGGCCTGATCTCTCCGCAATATAAGGAAAAACCAAGTGTGAAGAGAAGGAGGAAAGACATCACCATTTTCATGGCCCTCTTATGGGCCTCTGTGCTAAAGTCACCAGGCTGGAGTTCAGCTGCAGGTTCCTGATGTGTCTCTTCAAGGAGAGAAATAAAAGGATCAGTGAAGTCAGGGACAGAAGAAAGGGAACTAAGTAGATAAAATCGTAAACAATCAAGGTGTTAAAATACAAGTGTTTACTTACATTTAAAGACCACGTTGATTTTCTTTCATATATTTTATAGGCATTAACCCAGAAATCATTTAATGTGTCTGAATGCAATGTTGAAAACAGTAAGAACAAAGACCAGAGTGGAAGAACAAGTGGCACCCTGCTAATTCTCCACCTCAGCCAGGCAAAACAGGGGTGAGCGAAAATGGCTATTTTCAAGAGGTAGAAAACACTTAGACAAGTGGCAAACCAGGGAGCTAGGTGATTGGACAGTACCCAAGAAATACTAATAAATTTTGCTTATTCACCAATGGCTTAGAGATGTAGCCATACGCTGTTAGAAGTACTATCCAAAGAAGAGTTATTCTGGAAATAACCAAGCTGGTGAGGATGCCGTCAGCTAAGGAGAGTTTTTGACTTTCCACCCAGTTGATGCTGTTAACTAGTGCAATGAAGACATTCCCCCAACATGCCAGGTATGAATTCTTCTATTTCCACTATCAGAAAAATATTTTCTATTTCAGATGACATTCTGTAGAAAGAGTCCAGAGAGCTAATACTATGATTCACTTAGTTCTTGCTGTCAACATGTTGTAGGGTAATATCCAGTTTGATATTCTTCACTTCTATATTAAAAATGCTCAGAAGAACTCAGATCCCATCTCACTTATCTTCATGAAAGACTTCCCTCTTTTGTTTCAACCTTGGGTCTGAAGTATGTACAAGGAGATTTTGTCTCACAGACCTTAATGAGGAACTATAACATTACTTTCAATTGGCTACTGATTTCCAAATTAAACAGTAACTGTGCCCACACATCATTGGCACTGGCAGCAATTTTCCACTTGTGAAGGCATCTGGAAGAATATATTCAGGTATGCAAACATGCAAATATGAGACAGATTTCTTTACAGCAATTTTTGTACTTTCCTTTTCAGTTGAAACTCAATAATATTTAAATTCAAGTTTCTTAATTTTAATCTCTAGAATACAGGCATTATTCATTAACTCCATTTAATAAAATCCATACTATTTTAGACACTATTATAGGCAAAATAAGTGTAATAATGAGAAGTAACACGAAGGAGCTCACAGAGTAGTAGAAAAAGCATTATTACATAAACTATTAAAACTGAATATGACAAAAATTTGACCAAACTGCATATGAATAATACTATAATCTGAACAGCCATGTTTTAAGAGTTTATTTACAATGGGTAGCTATATTATCTAAATTTAGATTATTATAGTAAAAACAGCACTGCAAATAACTTGTGCACATCCAAAATTTACACTAAACATGAAAGTTTTGCTTTCAGTATAATTATGATCTTTTTTATAGCAAAAATATAAGTGTGGTTTTGAATTAAGAAATAATTCTATATATTTTTTAATTCTGTTACATAATATGATAGAAATATCTATTTCTGCCTCTCTGAAAATGCAAATTGCCTATCCTGGAATTTAACAAAATTAATAAATACCTGGATACATCAAAATGTTTATGATTGGGATTTCAAATTGAAATTAACATTATAATTTGTTTTATTAACAAAACCTCTAAGAATAACAATGCAATGCTTTTTCATTTAAAAAAATAATGAAGGCCTTTATGTGATGAGGGCATGTTTTTCCCATCAGTTAACTTTCTATCAACATTTTATAGGTTTTCTACCTACTCAGATTTCTAATTCATCTTGATTTCTAAAGAACTACATGCCTCTCCCCCTACATAGGTTGCAATTATAAATACCATTTGCATATAAAATTAAATAATTTAGATTATCTTTGAAAGAACATTGGTAACCAATGTTTCAAACAAAAATAACTACTTTTAAAATTATATTGGCTTACCATGTGTGAATTACCATCAAAAGCAATCTGTTCTAGGGAAAAGTTTAATTATGCACAACAATACTTGAAGGAACTTGGTAAGGAAAAAAAAAACTGTTGAAGTGAAAGTCTGTTCTCAAAATTTCCTCGTAAATTATGATCTTTGAAAACACTCTGAAAAGCCTATCTATAAATTTGTAACAGATTTTCTCTTTTTGAGAAGCTTTTAAGATGCCACAGTACCTTCAAGATTGTCTGTCTTAGTTTGCTATTTCCCACAATCAAAATAAATGGATGTCCTGAGGGAAAGATATAAATTGCTAATATGACAAACTTTGCAAATTTGTTGTTCCACGACATAAGCAATACCCAATTTGCTGCTTGTACGGAAACATGATGAACTATGAGGAGGAAAAAGAAAGACATCACTGTTCTTATGGCCCTTTTATGGGCCTCTGTGCTAGAGTCCCTTAAGCTCATGGAGCTGAGCTGCAAATTTCTGATGTGTCTTACCAAGGACAGAAATAAAAGGAGCAATGAGGTCACGGCCAAAAGAATGGGAAATAAACTGGTCAAGCTAAGAAGAATCAGGGTTTCAACAAAGAGACTTTTACTTTCATCTATATATAAAGTTAGATTACTTTTATCGAGTACATAGATATTTAAGAAAAAATCATTAAATGTTTCTAGCAATAGAAAGTCAAAAATCAGAAAGAACAAAGAAAATAAAAAAGTCACAGGAATCACTCTATTCAATCTCAATTTCAGCCATAGGAATAGTGGGTGGGAGAAATAAGCTATCTTAAGGAGGTAGAAAATGCTTAGGCAGGTAGCAAGCCAAATGGTCAAGTGATTAGTTATTCTCCAAAGCAAAGTCATAAGCTTTGCTAGTGTATAAGTTAAATGGAAATGTAGAGAGAGTCCCAATATAACGGATTGATACAATGATACCAACAATTGACTGATTCTGGAGATGGCCAAGCAGGTGAGGATGAAGTCTGCTAAAGAGATCTTTTGGTTCTTGACCCATTCAGAGCAGTTTACCAGTCCAATGAACACATTTCCCAAAATTCCAATTATGAATTCTGATATTGACAGTATCATAAAGATTATATCCAATCCTGTGAGCATTTTCTCAGAAAAAGAAACAAATTTCTAATACTACATCTCAATGATAAATTTATGATCGAACTGTTGCACAATAGCATCCATTTCCGATACTTATCTTCTTTGCTTTTGTTCCAGTTTCACTCTTACGCAGAACCTCTTGCTGTTGGATATAGTCTTATATATGCTTAAGAAAATCTTTCTGCTTTTATTGTAATTCTGGTCTTACTCCAGAAAGATCTGCTAAGGTATACAGTCTCACATCTTTCAAGAAAATGTTTTTTATGACTTTGAAAGAGCTACTAATTTCCAAACCAAACAGTTTGTGTTTCCATTTATCATTGGCACGGACTGAAAATTTCCATCGTCGTAACAAACAAAAGGTTAAAGTCAAATACGTTAGCATGCAAATATAGATCAGATTCTTTTTCATTGGTTTGTACTTTACTTCTCATCTGCACCATTTGGATCCAGATATTTTAGCTGTTTTTCAAAGAAAGTTGTAATCTAAATAACTTAGTTATTGTTCAATGGACATACTTTGTGAGTGAGTGCCTGCTATGCATCACAACTTTTTCTAAATGTAGTACAGGTTACTACAAAAAAAGCATTAGGAAATCTATAAAATAGTGAAAACAAAGAAAGAAACAATGAAATATGTAATGTGAATATAGAAAAGGTAACTACAAACATTACCATCAGGAGGATAAAGGGGGATGATATTTGCCTTGGATTTTGAAGGTACTTAGAATTTCATGTGAAAACTGGCAAGTCATATTCTAGACTGATCAAACAATATAAAAAAAAAACACATCAAAACCCAAACTACTTTTCTTAAGTTAAAATATTTTAACTGATAATTCCAATCTAAATGTTCCTCGCATGTCAGAGTAACATATTCACAATTAAACGTATTCCCCAGTTTTGCTCTTTGTCTTTACATTTGTTCTATTTGTTTCAGCCAGAGACATAATGTTGTCAAGTTAGTGTTAATAGACAGAAAATGGGTAGAAAATCGTTTTAGGTAAATTAAGGAAATAGTAAACAGAAATATCTGTTCTGCATTTTAGGTGATGATTTTGACAAAAGCCAGTAACGCATCAGAAACAAATTCAGACTTTGTGTCTTCTTTTGTTGGCAAAATTCTATTGTTAGCATTAAATGTTCAAGTGTAGCAAACTACATCAAAAAAATGAAATCGTCAAAAAACTGTAGAGAGAGAAATAGAGGAAGGAAACCAAAAGACTAGGGTTTTAAAGTAACCAAGAACAAAGAGTAGTCCAAGAGGAGAGTAATCAATACTTCCTGATATTAATGAAAGTTTACCCACAAGAAGGTACCGGAAGCACTTAGTTAACATAGCGAGAACATTTTAACTGAATCAAAGCCAAACTACCACAGATTACATAGTCAATGAGATCTCAGTCATGAGGCATTAGAAAACCAATTAATGTAATAACACATTAACAGATTAAAGAAAAAACACAGGGGGTGGTGGTGTTTGATATGATGCTACAAATATTTGTAATAAATGTTCTTACCAAACTGGGAATAGAATAAAACATTCTTTTCCATGATAAAATGTTGTCTGCAATAACCTAAAGGAAACATTATATCTATCTATGATATATTGAAATTATTCTCCTAGAGTTTGGGAAAAATCAGCCATAAACATCTTTTTATGTCTATTTTTTGGATGTTTTTACCAATTCAATAAGGCAATAAAGTGACTTCAAAGATAGAAGATTGTCAAACATGAAACAGAACTATCATTCACAGATTATGGTTGAGATTGCATAGAAAATCCAAAAGTATTCTTAAATACATTGTTGAAATATCATTTAGCAAGGTTTCTGGACACAAAATAAATGTATGAAAGTCTGTTCCATTTCTTCATATCATCAACAGTTAAAATGACTAATTCTTTTAAAAAATGAAATTACCACAATCAATAAATATTAAGCATCTAAGAATGAATCACACAAAAATTATGTCAAATCTTTATGGAGAATATTAAAATATCTGTAATGGCCTTAGCTTTTTTTAGTCATATAATTAGCTTATAATTAATACATATTTGATATAATCAAACCCTCTAGATTTTGTAGAACTACAAACCATTGTCAGTTTCTCATTCTATGTATGCTGTTCAAGGACATTAAATTCTCGGACTGTGTTCTTGAGTATATTGCATTTTCCTACTTGGTATCTAGATCATGGATTTGTGTCAAGTCTATAAATAACCACTTCTAATATAATATTGGCCATTCCTATGTCCATGAATACCAGTCCTGTTCCTTTCACCACATCCAGTAACTTGATTATTTTTTTCTCCTCGCCATATCTATAGGCTCCAAATTTCCATGTGAGGCTATAGATGACAAGTAATCTCTTGTTTGCTAATATGCAAATACAGACAAATATTCTATCACTCTTTTTGCATTTTCTTTGCCCAACAAATTTATATCTGTATCTTAAGCTGTGGAAGATAATCAAAGCAAGAATTTTAGAAGACAATCTAAATATTCCTTCATCTAAGCATGTGAGAAAGATATTGATCAGAAGGTGATCCAGAAAAGGAATAGGGTGTGTGGCATGCCCTAGAGTCTTCCAGTAAGAAATGTATCGATATACCTATTAGCACTATACTACAGTTCTTACTCTCTGTTTTGTCCACAGTCTCAGGGGAATCTATATCTGAAGGATTACTGGAGTCAAGTTGTAAAACATAAAAACTATTCTCATCCATAAGTCTAAGAACTGAACCCCAAAGGAAACGTAGTTTGCCAGAACTTGCCACTCTTTATGTTAGCATAAAGAATGTTTATATCAATTAGAGTGGTTCTTGTCAAGATTTAGAATTGTAACTGATATGTTATGTATGCCCACTAATTAAGGTATATCTTTTTTAAAATATCAGAATGATTTTAGAAGTAAGCCAAGAAATTAATCGAGAACTCAAACAATATCTGGTAAGGAAATTGCAAACAGTTTTAGTCAGTTATTTTACTAGTTGTAAAAATAATCATAGCAGCAGTAATACAGGTAGCATTTATAGAACTTTTACTATATGTCTGGGTAAAATGATTTATTTGCATTTGTGCACACATTCACCTAAGGACATAAGCAAGAATATTCATAGTGTTCATACTGTAAAACAATGTAAATTAAAAAACAAAATCCTTCAATTAAGTGAAATGGGGATGAATCTCACAAACACAAACACAAAAGTTTACATATTTGTTTTTATAAAGAGGAAAAACTAACTACGGTGTTAAAAATCAGGATAGCAATTACTTTTAAGATGGGTGGCAACAGTAATTAGGAAGGGACATGAAGAGAGCATTAGGGGTGCTGGCATCATTTTGTTTTTCTTCTGTAAAACAGCCATAACACTATTTTGAAGGCTTGTTCTGATGATTAAATGAATGTGTAGAAAGTGTCTAGCATTGTGCCTTGCCCATACTGAGTGCTCAATAACTGGTTTCAATCTTGTTCAGAATGAATTTTCCAAATAACTACAGATAAAGGGTTTTTATTTTTTAATTTCTCATACCCAGAGTAGAATTTTATACTATTTTTCTCACTCGGCTAGGGTGACACAAAGTAAAGCAGATGTTAGCTAATACAACTGGGAGTTTCTGTGCAGTATCTTGGTTTTCGTTGAAAATAATTGGATTTAAATAAGGATATAAGTTGGCTCAATTTTTTAAGTTAATTAAAGTTAACTGTGTGCAGATTGTATGTCTCAACCAGAAAAATAAATATTTAACTTATTAAATATTTGGTTGCTTTAGCCAATAGTACTTAGACCTCCTTTTTTATACCACAGAAAAAAGAACTAGAGAAAAAGTTGTTTTGGTTTCTGTGAACAGAAGCATATAGAGGTGGGAAGAGCCATATTCATTGAATGCAACACAGTGGTGTTAAAACAATTATTTCATTAGAATGAAACTCTGATATCAATCCCTACTTTTGTGGTTCTGCCAGAGATTAAAAGATTATGGATCCAACATACATGAATCTCCTGGAGACATTTAAAATGTTGTCACCTTTAAACTATGTCTATGTCAAGGGTGACCTTCAGATCTGGGATTCAGGCCAGAGATGGGATACTGGATGATTGTGCCATTTGCTCCATTTTTGTTTTATCTACTTGAGTCCAAAGATTATTTTTTAACATGATTTTTTTTTTCTAGTGCTTCTAAAATTTATTATTGCTGGATTCACGAGGTAGTTCTGTTTTTAATTTTTTGAGAAATCTCAATATTATGTTTCGTATCAGTTTGTTAAAAGTGATCCTTAGTATGTTAGCATCTAATAGAAATGCATGCTGTATTTTATAAATACATTTTCATTATACCTAAAGAGAATCAATGTGAATTTTATGTTTACAAATATGAGAATTATACTAATATAATTCTTATATCAGCAGTCCTCAACCTTTTTGGCACCAGGGACTCATGCTCCTATGAGAATCTGATGCCTGATGATCTGAGGTGGAGCTGAGGCAGTGATGCTAGCGCTGGGAAGTGACTGACTACAAATACAGATGAAGCTTTGCTTGCTGTCCCACTGCTCATCTGTTGCTGTGTGGCCTTGTTCCTAATAGGCCATGACCTGTACCAGTCTGAGGCTCAGGCGTTGGAGATCCTGTCTTATTTTGAAGCATCATAACTATCCTTTAAGACTTTTGCAACAACACAGTGAAACTTATTATTTGAGGATTTAAAAAATTTTTGCATATTCAAAAGTGAAGTTGTTTTTTATTGTTTTCTTTTAGAGGAAATACCTTTTTGTTCTTGTTTGTCTGTTTTATGTTATATTTGTTGTGTTGTGTTGGGAATTTTAAAAAGGTTCAGAGCTCAGCATGCCTCCCAGTGATCACTGTCACTCCCTCTGCCTCTGCACATCTATAAACAGAAATAAAAAGGGACCCTCCAAATGCTCCTGAGAAAACACCCAGTTTTGTGTCAACACTGTTTACCACCACAGTTGGAGACATCGGGACTTGCCACATCTTGACCTGTACCCCTGTTTATATCACTTCTTATATAAACCCCAAGACTCCAGCATTGTTATTTCCTGCGGCTCTGCAAACTCTTTTAATCCTCATTTCTAGCATAATTCTCAGAGGCAGTGCAGTCTAATCATTATTCTCAAATTGGAAGGCATTTGAGTATCATGGAATTGATAAAAAATTAATGACGTAAAGAATGATACAATAGATGAGATGAAATACAGGATGTATGATCTATTCAGAAGCATTTAAAAATTTTTTTTAAATTACAAAGTCATTGTGCTGGGGGAAAGGGGACCAAATTCAGGATAGGAGTATCAATTTCAGTAAATCTATCATAAGAAGAAAAAACAATTTACATATACTCTTTAATCAACACAACACCACCATCCCCATTGCAATCAAAATTTACAGTATTATGTCAAATAATGTTAATTACTCTTTATCTTTCTACTCTCAGATTGTTCCAGTGAACATAGAAACAAATACAGATTTTCAAAACTAACACTAATCCACTTATTTTTATTTACCATTATCTAGCCCCATAAAAACCAATGGAGTCAAAAATCTATTCATTAAATCAGTAAATATTTATTGAATGCCTGCCATGTGCTAAACATCATGCTAGGTCTAAGGATACTGTGGTGGGCCCTGGAGACAGGGGTTTGCTTTCTGGAAGCCCAAAATGTAGTGAGGAAATACAGACATTATATAAAATTATAAATTGAGCAATTCAAAGAACAGAAACTCTGTATATTCCTTCCTTGAAGAAGTAACACTTTAACTGAGATCTGTGAAGAGCTAGCAGTTGAATAGGTAAAGATGAGGAGAAAGGCTATATATGTAGAAAGATTGGTCCAAAAGTTCAATGGCAGGAGGAGCAAGACGGATTTTTTTGTTGGACTGAGAGGGGGCCATTGTAGCTACAGTACAGACTAAGGAATTGAGTACTCTGTAAGATGAGAATGATACTTCTTTTCAGTGGCCAGATCATGCAAAGCTATATAAATAAATTTCTAATCTACTAGGATTTTTCATGAAATGTTTATAAATAAAATTAAATTCATAATTCTCTATGAACATAAAAAAAATTTAACAGGATCTATTCTAATACGCCTACACCAAAAAGATGAGCTCTCTTATTGCAATTTATTTTCTCTCAGAGCCCTTCCTCACTCTCAATTTCTGTCAAAAACATCTGAAATTAGTTCCAGATGACTACTAACTGTTCTTTACAATATGACTCATTTATTGTATTTACTTATGCATTTAAATAAAATCCAAAATAGCATAAACCTCCAAATGACATAAAACCCCAAGATCTGCATAACTGGAATCAGAAACATGATTGTAGAATACAAAACTTGGAAGGTTGCCTTAGCAAATTGCTTTGACTGAGTCTGAAGAAGGAGAAACTGTTGTTAAACTCTGAGAACTACAGGGAACAGAAATCAATATGCAAGGCAGAGAAAGACAGATACTACAAGGTTGTCACTTATAAGTGGAATCTTTAAAATAAAAAAGTTGAACTTACTGAAAGGAGGTAGAAAAGTGGTTGTCAGGGGTGTGGGGATAGGAGAAATAGGGAGATATTAATAAAAAATAGTCAGGATCTAATGTAAAACTTTAGCAACTATAGTTGATAATACTGTATAATTGAAATTGGCTAACAAAGTAGACTAAAGTGCTGTCAAGCAAAAAAATAAAGATAACTATATGATGTGACAGTTGTATTAATTAACTAGATGGGTTGGATCCTTTCAGAATGTATATCAAATAACCACAATGTACATTTTAAATACCTTGTGATTTTATCTCAATTATAACAAAGCTGAAATTTAAGAATATGTGTATGCAATAGTTTCTTTTTGCAATTCAGACTAATGGATTGTGGGACAGGAGTGCCACCTATTGACAAAACTTTTAAAGTGCAGGATTAGCTTTTAGAAAAGGGAATTAAGAGTCTATAAAACTAAATGGTGAGATAATCTAACTCAAGTATTAAGAAGTCATAATTACATTTCTGGTTTAAAATTATAGCTTCCAATAAACTCCTGATATAGTTTTTCCTAGCTTTCAGCAAATTTTCTCATAAATTCGAAAGGAAATCACAAATTACAAACACATTGAACATCAACAAAAGCTTCGACTAATCGCAAAAATCTGGGAGTAAATTTTATTGGTTACAGGAATAATTCATTGGTTTAATAATACAGCATGCTTTATACTCATATCTCAGCTCATTAAATAGAAGATATTTGTAAAGAGGTAAAATACGGGTTTCATTAAGGTCTTTATTAAGGTCTGCATTTACTGAACACCTGTTAAGTTCAGGAACATTTCCAGGTGCTAAAGGTATCGCAGAGCACAAGATGAGGTCCCAGCTCCTGTAGAGCTCCTGTCTTATGTGGTGCATACATAAAATAAATTTAAAAATATAAGTAACTGAGAGAGAGAGAGAGAGAGAGAGAGAGAGAGAGAGAGAGAGAGAGAGAGAGAGAGGGAAGGACTGTGAAGAAAACAAAGCAGAACAACTGGACACCTGATTCTAAGAGTCAGAGGGCTTGAATTTAGAGAAGTCAGACAAGGTCTCTTTGACTGGAAGAGATATCATTTAACAATAACACATAAAAAACCACACAAATGACAAACAGGTACTATTTTTCATGATTCTTTGAACTGGCTGGGTAATTCTCCTCATCCCGGCCAGCTCAGCTATGCTGAATGATTTAGGATAACCCCTCCCACAGCGCGGAGGTCTGAGCCAAGATAGCACGAGAGCAGAAGGGTTCTCAGCAGCAAGAGAGGAAGATGAGCTTAGGGTAAAGGGAGATGAATAGAAATTCATAAACATTAATAATACATTGAATATGGATTTACTTATTTGGCTAGAGTATTAGCCTCTTGCACTGCTGAAACAAATTACAATAAATTTAGTGTCTTAAAACAACATAAATTTAATGGAAAGTCATTTCATGTTCATGAGTTGGAAGATTTAGTATTGTTAAGATGTCAATACTGCCCAAAGTAGATAACAGAGTTAATGTAATGCTGGCCAAAATATCAACACTTTTTCACAGAAAAAGAAAAATCTATCCTAACATTCATGTGGAATCTCAAGGGACACAACATTGCCAAAATAATCTTTTTAAAAAAGCAAAGAACAAAATTGGAGGTCTCAGACTTGCTGATTTCAAAACTTACTATAAAAGTGTGGTAGTAACATAAAAGGCAGATATATAGACCAATGAGATAGAATAAAGAGTCCAGAAATAAACTGTGTATATGGTCAAATAAATGGGAAAAGACAATCTTTTCAAAAAATGGTGTTGAGAAAGCTGTATAGCCACATTAAAAAAAAAGAATGAAAAGAAAGAAAAGAAAAAAAAAGAAAAAAGAAATGAAGCTGAACCATTTCTCTTGTACCATTTATGAAAATTAACTCAAAATGTATCAAAAACTAAACATAAGACCTAAAATTAGAGAAAGCTTCATGGTTTTGGGTTTGGCAATGGTTTCTTGGATAAGACGCCAGAAGTGTAGGCAAACAATAAAAGCAAAAGAAAGATTAATTAGATTTTATAAAAATTTTAATAGTTTTCTGCATCAAAGGATAATATCAACAAAATAAAAAGGCAACTCAAAAATGGAAGAAAATATTTGCAAATCATAAATCTGAAAAGGGACTAATACTGAGTATATATAAAGAACTCCTATAACTCAAAAAATAAAAAAAATACTCAATTAAAAAATGGCCAAAGGACTTCAATAGACAAGTCTCTGAAGGAGACATGCAAATGTCCAATAAATACATGAGAAGGTGCTCAACAAAACTAAGCATTAGGAAAATGAAAGTCAAAACCACAGTAAGATATCACTTGAGGTCCTTTATTATGGCTATTATCAAAAAAACAAACAAAAAACAAATTAAGTGTTGGCAAGGATGTAAAAAAAAATAAAATTTGTGTACATTGTTGGTGGGAATATAAAATGGTACAGCTGTGGAAAACAGTAAAGACAATTCTTCAAAAAATTAAACATAGAATTACCAAATATCTAGCAAAACTACTTCTGGGTTTATGCAAAAGAATTGAAAGCAAGAACTCAAATAGCTATTTGTAAATCTCTGTTCAAAGCAGCTTTATTCACAACAGCCAAAAGGTGGAAGCAACCTAAATGTTCCTGAATGAATGATGAGATAAACACAATGTGGCAAACAATGAAATATTATTCAGCCTTAAAAATGAAAAAATTCTGACACATGAAAACTGTGCTTTCATTCACTATACCATACTACCTCTCACTGTTATTTCTGCTATTTAGTTTATATAAATTATTTTGACTCATTCCTGCAACTGCAAGAAAGCAGGAAGAAGTTCTAAACTGACTCAATCTTGGTTGTGCAGAGTTTTTTGATCTGAATGAGAAATCCTAGGTTGAAACACAATAGATAATAGAGAACTTTCAGTGGCTTCATTTTCTACATCTCAGGGGCTGAAGCTGTCAAAGGTCTAACATAGGTGAGTCTGGGGCAGACTGGCTAAGTGTGTCTGGATGTTGAAGGCTAATGGTTTATGTGGTGAAGGATACATGTGTTGAAGAGTCATCTTTCCCAACTGCAAAAAAAATAAAATAAATGAAAACCATTATGTCATACAAAATTTTAGATTATACAAACTTGTCTTTTTGGGAGTAATTAGATAGAATCATTACTTCAATTTACCATTGGCTGAAGAATATATCCTCAAGGCACATACCAGAACAGTGATTCCCAAACACCCAAACACAAGTCCTGGCAGAATCATTACTTTGTTAAAATGTGTATCATATATCATAGTCCAACCTAAGATCTAGTAAACCAGAATTCCTTGAGGCAAGCCTGAGAATATTATTTTGCTTAAGATATTCAAATGATCTCAGTGTTGACATAACACATTGGGCAATCCAATAAAAAATAACAGCAAAAACATCATACGTTAAGTTGGAAAGTATAGCAAAATTTCCAATTTTAATATGCTGGTTTCTCTAAAAAAAATGATTTCAGGATTGTTGCTAAATTATCATGCTTTCGTTTCCAACAGGGAACCTCCACAAATAACCCAGCCCCTTGAGTAGACTAGGAGTCAATTGGAAAATAGGAAGAAAAGTAGGATGTAAAAACCAAAACTATAAATCGGTGCTTAGGGTCTTCCTGTGTGGAGTAAAAAGATGTTACTCTCCTGGATTATTATGAGCAGCCTATGCAGCCCTCAGTCATGTGAAAAGATATTTAAATTCACTCGAAAGAGAAATGCAAATTAAACTATGTCTCATTTATCAGATTGGCAAAATTTTTAAAAAACTTATCAGCATTTGTTGGTGAGGCTGTGTGGAATTGTAGGTATCTGTATGAATTCACAGTTATTGAGAAAGAGAGAGAGAGAGAGAGAGAGAGAAATATGTGTGTGTGCGAGTGTGTGTGTGTGTGTGTTTCTTAGCTCTGTCTGCTGAGAAGGCCTAAAAGGAATTAGTAATGAGTACAACTACATCTCAGATACTTTCTAATTACTGCACTGCACTAAAAGAAACCAGAGATCTTTGGAATAATAGCTGACTCCCAACTCAAGGCAATGAAAGCACAAGATAATCCTAAAATATTGTAGTAAGCTATAAAATAAGGATACACTAAAAAACAAACAAACAAACAAACAAACAAAAACAAAAAAGAAACGAGGGCAACATATCAAAATGACACAGGAGCCAGCTTAAATTTCTCTCATAGGACAAATTCAGGATAATTTGAGCATTAATATAAATATAGCAATGAATTACAGTCACCAAATGAAATATGAATGTCAGTCTATAGTGATAATAAATAAATAAATAACCATTTTTACCTTATAAAGCCAACTATTGAATGTAGAAGAAGTGATAGAGTTAGAAAATGACTATTTGTAACTACTGTAGTAATTAACAATCTGTTCAAACAAGAACCATTCATGGATGCTAAAAAGAGTAAGTGAAATTTCGATGAACAGAGTATTTACATAGTCTCAGTTTTCCCCAGAAATTACTTAATAATTATGGAAGAAGCAAGAATTTTAAAGGTGAGAAAGCTGGCAGACACCATCTTAAGCAATTGACCAAAGCTAGCATCACCAACAAGACACAACCTAACATTATTAGGTTCACTGAAAAGACACAACATCACTTTTGTGGTATTTCTCCCAAAAATACATAATGTGAAACTAAGTATTAGGAAACATCCAACATACCCAAATTGAGAGGCATTCTATAAAATATCTGGCCTGTGTTCTTCAAAAATGCCAAAGTTATGAAAATTATGAAGGGTTAACAACTAAATGATTCTGGGTTGGATCAGGACCAGAGAAAAAGTTATTTATAAAGGGCATTATTGGGACAATTAACTAATATTACACATGATGAGGCTTAGATAACTGGAGTTTTCTGTTAAATTTCCTACTTTTAATCATCGTCCTGTGGTAATATAAGAGAAATGTCTTTGTTCCTAAAAAATATACTTGGAAGTGCATAGGAGTAAAGAAGCATCATATTGCAATTTATTCGCAAATGCTTCAGAAAACATTTGTGTGTGTGTGTGTGTGTGTGTGCGCGTGCGCGCGCATGCATGCACGAGCATGATAGAGATGGAGAGGGAGATAGAGCAAAAATGAGAAAGAAAGCAAATGGGGCAAAATGTTAACAATTAATAAACTTGGGTAAAGGATACACAGGAGTTATTCTTACTATTCTTGCAACTTTTCTGTTAATATGAAACTACATCAAAATTAAAAGTTACCCAAAAAGTTGTTTATAGGTAATTGGACTAAATGATTGCTATAATTCTTCTCCACTCAAAAATCTCTGTGGCGAAGATTCTGATTTTTACCTGCTTTTTCCTGAAAGGAATAGTCAAATGACAAAACTAAAATCATTTAGTAATGAGTTTGATTTCTTATTCAAGGGGAAACTATCCATGGATTGAAGGAGCACAGTGCCTCACAAGCAGTAAAGCACTCTTCTCAAAGGACTTTGAGCAAGAGCGAATTTTATGGAGTGTTACAAGAAACAACTTTGAAAAGGGGCAGGCTAGATCAGGGATATTCTAAAAGTTCTAGTAGGTCCTATTTTCTAGGGTAAGATAACCCAGCTAAAGCTGACATGGAAGATTATGATTGCTGCATGTTAGATTTCCTTACAGGTATTTCCTATAAGTGCAGGCTGATTTAGGTTTAGATTTGTGACATAGGCTGGGTCACTGGAACAGACTTTCTTTTGTGGGTCCCAATATATGAATTAACTTTATCAGAGTCAATGCAGAGTGTAACCAGACGATACATGTTTAATTCAGACAAAACACACTCTTAAGAATAACAGAAACTCTCTGTACCTAATTTTTATTTCATGATTCCATGTGTTATGAATTTTGTAATTGATGCATTTACTTCTCCCACTTTATTATCCTAGGTAACAATGGAAGCTATAATGTCTAAATGCAGTTCCTGACTCTGCTTTAATCGGTTACAGAAGAGGAACCATTGGCATAAAGGATCATTTTTTAAAATCTGACTTCAATTTCAGCAGCTATAGTTTTTCACCCTTTATATGTTATATTTTACCTGGCCCTGCTCTGTAGTTTCCTAAGGTGGTATTAAACAAATTATCTCTGAGTTCTCTCTTCATTCCAAAACAAACAGTTTAATACCAATGAAATACACAGTGTGTGTGTAGAAATGAGATATAAATTTTGTATTGAAATAACAGATGTTTTAATTTACATTAGTTGACCTATAGAAGACTCTCAGAGTCTAGGTAAATTTTATTTGATTTTCTTTTTAAATCTCAAGTCAATTGTTTCCATTTAGCACAATCTTTCTCCCAACCCCATGGTAGAATAATAATAATAACAATAACAAATAACACATAGCAGGCACTGTTCTCAGTGCTTCACATATGTACATTAATTTGAATTATTAAATTAATGTATTAATATGTAATTAATTAATTATTATTATATTACTGGGTTTTTTTAGAAAAGACAAAACAAGGCACAAAGAAGTTAAATAATCTGCACAAGATCACTGTGATAAAGTGATCTATAATAAGAAATATGTATTTAGTCTTTTGGCATAAAGTTCTTAAACACCCAAGGAATTCCCTAAGTGGTGAAAGTTATGAAGGTGTCTTCTATTACATTAATGAGGTGACTTTGAAACCACGCCTTATGAGAGGGCCTGGCTGGCTGCTAGAAGAACCAACTACATGATTAGAGGGTTGGAATTTTTAGTTCCACCCCTCTGCAACCAGGCTGAGTTGATCACCAAAGGCCATTGAGCTAACCAATCATGCCAATGTAATGATCCTTCTACAAAAATAAGAAAATCAAACCCCTTCGACAGGCCACCATGCAGAGCCCCAAACTCCACAAGGACAGAAGCTCCTTTGGGACCTCATCCTATGTATCTCATCATCTGGCCATTGATTTGTATCCTTTAATATCCTTCATAATTAACAATAATCTAGCAAGTAAACTGGTTTTCTGAGTTCTGTGAGCTGTTCTAATAAATTAATTGAACCCAAGGAAGGGGTCATGAGAACCTGTGATTTGTAGCCAAGTCTGTCAGAACTGTAAGTAACAACCTAGACCTGTAATTGCCATCTGAAGTCTGGGCAATCTTGTGGATTTGAGCCCTTAACCTGTGGAATCTGATGCTCTCTCTCGGTAGAAAGTGTCAGAACTGAGTTGAACTGTAGGACACCCAACTTGTATTGGAAAATTGCTTGGTGGTATGGGAAAAAATCCTGCCAGAATTGGTGATCAGAAAAATTAGTCACAAAGCCAGCAGTTACGGGCTGGATTTCAAACCAGAACCTCTGGCTCCAGAATCTGGGCTCTTAATACCTATGTTATGCCACTTTTTATGGTTTAGCAACACTCTTTGTATATTTTCTTTCACAGGGACCCAAAAGCTTGACTTAGGGCAGATATTTGAAGTTGAATGTATTAATTTATTTCCTCTTAGCTAGGAACAGTCACTCTCTGTGTCCTAAATGCCACTCTCCTATTGTGTTTTGTGTTCCCTATTGTAGACCATCTCAGCACCTTCAAGTGAGTCAAAACCAGTGAACTGCATCTCCCTTGGTGGCACCTGCTCTTGATCTTTGCTAGCATTTTGATTTATTCACTCTTCCTTTGGGGACTGTTGTCATTTTCCCATTCAAAGGCATAAGCGTAAAAGGGCAAGGCAGAAAGTATAGCATCATGGAAAGCACTAGGTAGTACCTGGCATTGGGACCAGTTTCCTCACTGACTGATTCATTTCTCTGAGTCTTAGTTTCTTATGGAAAGAAAAGTAAAGTGAATTTAGTATTTAGCTTGCTAGTGGGTTTGTAGACATTCTCTCTTAAAGTGGAGCAAACAGTTCCTAAGTCGTAAAATTAAAGATAACAAAGGAAGTAAAAATACTCATAACTTAAACTATATGCAAGTACTACTTACCATTAATAGTCATTACTACCTGGGTCCAGGACCAGGAACTATGTAATATTTATTTCTATCTATTATGAGATAATTAAAGCAGAATTTGATACAAATTGGTACTCTGAGCTCAAAGATTGAAAACTAATCAGATAAAAACATTCTATGAGATTCTTTTCCTTCCTATAGTCATAAACCAAAAACTATTACAGGGAGACTAGTAATCTCTGTTTGGCCTAATAAGTAAGGCATAAAGAGCAACATGAGATAATCCAGTGATTTTCACTGTATTCAAGTGATGAGAGCAAATTCCTAAGCAAACTCTATAATTTTATCTGCTGAAATTTGAAGAATCTGCTTGGGAGTCATATGAAACTTCCTGGGTTTCTAAGCCCAGAAGCAAGTAGAACCCAAGAAACTGAGAAAGACATTTGGGACCTGGTAAGAAATCTGTGGCTTTAGTGAGAGACATCCATGGCTTTAAGATAAAGCTTCTGTGACTTCATTGTGAGAACCTCTACGGCCTTAATGGGAAAGGCTTCTAGGACTCTGATATGACATCCTCTGTGACACTAGTGTGAGACCAATGGGACTGGCATTAAAACAACTCACTGAGGCTTGGCTTTTTGAACTTTATAGGCTTTGGGAAAGAAATTTTTTTCTAATTTCATCCCCCCACCCCAACTTCCACCCTTGACCTATGGATGTTGCTATTTCCCCTTAAGAACTGGATCTCTGAAGGTGGAGCGTCTCCTCCCACATGCTCATGGGGCACACCTGGGCCTGGCACACTCAGGGGGCCTAGCACACCCGGGGCCTGGCATACCCAGAGCCTGTTGTATCTGGTGTATGGGCTGTGACTTTGTTGGGGCTGGAACCCAGGACCTTCTGCATGTAAAGCAGACATGTAAACCACTACTCTATGGAACCACCCTGGGAAAGGGATTTAATGTTAGAAAAATAATATTTCAGTTCCAATGAAGCCCATAACAAGAAGAGTCCACTTTCAATGTCGATGTTTATGAGCACTGGATGGACAGAATGATTTTCACTTCCTATGATGTTTCTTAGGATGACTGCTGACGAGAGTAGGGGGAAATGGATGCTGACCTACATAACTATGAAATGAATGAAATTTGTAAAACTAAAGACAAAAGAAACTATACATAAGTACTACACTCTTATAAAGTTGATAAAGTTGTCTCCCATAGGTACTGGTCAAGAATGCCAATGCTTTTATACATGTACTCTGGAATTGAGCAAGTGCATAAAAGGATGGCAGATGGTGGGAACCAGGTTTCTCACTGTCGGAGTGGGAATTTGCAGATGAGCAAAGGAAGGAGACTAGAATGATTCAAAATATTTTTTTTTCCTGAAAAAGGTTGAGGAATTTATGATAGGCTAGTAAATAATGTAAGGAAAAGTGAGAATCTGGAGGACAGTCTAGACAGATATAAAGGGGGAAAGGAGATGAACTTGCACTTATTTAAAAAGAAGAAATTGAAACAGAGAAATGTTTTTATTATTTCTAGTTCAAAAAAAGCTAATAGATGAAGGTCAAGGACTGTTATATAAAATGTTCACATATTTGAGAGGAGAAAAAACAGTATTACATGATTTTAGGTTGACACATATGTTTTAGGTAAAGATGCAAGTATTTTCAGTGTGCTATGGAAAATCATCAGGACATTTGAGGAATCAGGTCTCTTAAGCAGAAGTGAAGAAGATGAGATCCATTAAGGGAGGGGCTGCACAGCAGAAATACTGCATGAGGTCAGGGTTTAGGTTAGTTGTTCTGACAGAATAATTCCTAAATGGCATTACCTACAGTGGGGTGAAGATGGACAAAATATATTTGAATAGAAGTTCTTTTATCAGAGCCAGAATTTATTGACTTGCTCTCTCACTGTGAGGAACTCACAAATATAATCAAAAAGAGTATGTTGTCAGGGCGGGTTGGGGGGGACATGAGAACTTGAAAGCAAAGGCATATTAAAGAAATAGAGATATAATATTTTATCAAATAGTGCTAGCCATAAGATGGTAGAAAAAAAAAACCAGACCACATTTAAAAATAGGTCAGCATTGTTATGTATCACCTGGCCATTCTTAAAATGAGTAGAGACTCATAAGAGGTCTTTAAACCCCGAAGCTGTAGACCAGTACCAATCAGGGCCTGTTAAGAACCAGTCTGCACAGCAGGAGATGAACAGCTGGCAAGAGAACCAAGTTTCATCTGCATTTGCAGCCAGTCCCAGCACTAGCATCACTGCCTCAGCTCCACCTCAGATCATCAGGTATTAGATTCTTATAGGAGCACTAGTCCCTGGTGTCAAAAGGTTGTAAACCACTTCTGTTGGAGATGTAGCCAACAGAAAATGTATTTGTGTCCTGTAACACCTAAAAGCAAAGTGAAGATAGGGTCTTGAGGAGCAAATGACAAAGGTCGGGCCTCACCAGGCCCCTTGGGTTAAAAATCAGAACCAGCGACAGTAGGTTTAGTGCTATTTAGTGCTAGGTTTAGAATCAAAGAGCCACGGATTCTCCTGCTGATGGTGATGTCCTACTGGAACAGATGTCCTACCCAGCAGGGCTTTTTAGGTCCAAACAATTTCACAGTAAGAGACAATAACAGCAGGGAAGTAAAAAGCCTGCTCACAGTTAGGAAGACTATGTCAAAGTATAGGGCTCACATCAATTTTGTACCAAGATACCAGAAATTTTTTGAAATGAACATAAGAAGTTTTAGATACTTTGTGAATTAGGGTCCTGGCAGTAATACACATTACTCAAATTGAATAATCAGAGGAAAAATTAGTAAAGTGGGCAGTATATAAGAGAATCATAAGGGACAGGACATTAAGCTGGGAGTTGGAAACAGGATGCCATTACCACCTCTAAGCCTGAAAGAACAAGGACAGAACTCTCTCCGTAAACCCAAGACAGAGAGAGCTGAAGGGAGAGGTTGCCTGATATGAGCTATAACCTTCCACTCAGGAACGTGGCCAGTCTGCTGTGACCCTCACTCTCCTGTGTCTTTCTGATTTCTTGTTGGCCAAATCATAATGAGATATCACCCCACACTTGCTAGAATGATTATTATCAAAAAGATAAAAGATAACTAATGATGGTGAGGATGTGGAGAAAAGGGAACTCTGTGTGCTGTTGGTGGGAGGCGGATTGGTATAGCCACTGTAAAAACCAGTAAGAAGATTTCTCAAGAATTAAAATAGAATTACCTTAGGATCTAGCAATCCCACCAGCTGATGAAATGAAACTACTATCTCAAAGTGATATCTGCACCCCCATGTTCAGTGTAGCCAAGACACAGAAATGACCTAAGATTCTATTGACAGATGACATGGATGAAACTTGAGGGCATTATGCTAAGTGAAAGAAGCCAGACATAGAAAAATTAATACTGTTTGATCTCACTTATATGTGAAATCTAAAAAAGCTAAACTCAAAAATAGAGAGTAAATTGGTGGTTGCCACGGGTTGGCGGGGAGGGAGAGGCGATGTTGATCAAAGGGTAAAAACTTCCAGTTATAGGAAAAGTTCTGAGAATCTAATGTACAGCATGATGATTGTAGTAAACAATACTATATGTATACTTAAAGTTCCTGAGAGACTAGATGTTAAATGTTCTCACAATAATAATAAAAGTATGGTAATTATTCTAGGCGAAGGATATGTAAACTAATCTTATTGTGGTAATCATTTTGCAATATATGTGTATCAAATCATCTCATTGTATACCTTCATTTACACAATGTTGTACCTCAATTGTACCTCAAAAGAGCTGGGGAAAAAACAATTTCTTACTTCATAACAACAAAAAAAAACTTGTCATGAAATTTTGGAAAGATAGTGACAACAGAGGTTTAATTTTTGAATCTTTTCAAATTGCCTCATAAAAATTGCCTCATAAAAGCAGCTAGAAAACAAAGCCCAAAATCCATGGACAACATTTACCATAAATCTAGGTGGCAAAATTCCACAAGAACCAAAAATGTGAGTGAGAACAAACCACCAAGAGCCTCAAGAACTGCCTGGTCCTGGCTGTGTATAGAAAGCAGAAGGAAGGTGGTTCTGATCAGCTTAGGAACAGGACCAACCAGTAATCACCAGAACAAGCAGAGAACGAGAGTAAGAAAAGCAGCTGAAACAGGGATTTCACTGCTCCAGTAGCAGCTGAGTGCAAGGGTCTTAAGTGAGGTATAAGGAGATGAGGGCAGTCTGTGTTTTGTGAACACTCAAAATTGACTCCCCACAGCTTCCTTATAGGTAAAGTTTCACAGTGAGGAAAAACTCCTGAAAGGGTAATCAAAATTGAGCAGAACAGAGATAAAAGAGAGAGAGATTTCAGATAGAAATGAAGGACAGAAGCATAGTCAAGAAATTTTATAAAACAAGCCCTTGCATTTGCTAATACTGTAAGAGAGAGATCAAAGAGGAAGATTTGTGAAGTTAGATAAGTTATCTTGATCCATGCCTCCTCATAAAAGTTTATAAAAGTGATTTCATATATAAAAGTGATTTCATACAAAGAATTTTAAGATGCTAAAGAATATAAGTCAAATCTCTTACAAAATATATGAGATAAAAGGAGACCAGGAAGCAGGTTACCATTACTATAAACAATGAAAGCCCTTCAAATAGACATGTCCACAGAAGAGTTAAAAAACAAATAAACAAACAAACAAAAAAACACACAATCTTGTAATAGAAATGAGATAACAGAACTCAAGAAAAAAATAGAATTTTAAAATTTTTTTCATCTTTTTAAAATTTAGTTTCAAGTATACAATACGTTGGTTAGATTCTATATAGTTCATCAAATAATCCCCCTGATTGTTCCCTTCTTCCCCTGGCCCTACACCTAGCCAAAGTATTAATGCTAACTATATTCCCTAGGCCATGCTCCCTATCCCTGTGACCATCCATCAGCTACTAATCTGTACTTCTTTAGACCTTCACCCCATTCTTCCAGCCCCCCAAACCTCCCTCCCCTCTGTCCGACACCTAATTGTCCATTATCTTTGTGAGTCTGTTTTGATTAGTTTGTCCTTTTTATTCCTTAGATTCTGCATATAAGTGAAATCGTATGGTATTTATCTTTCTCTGTCTGACTTAAATACTTTCTAGGTCCATCAAAGCAATATCTTTTTCCATCCCCTTCATTTTCATATGTAGGGGTCATGTTTTCTTATCCTTTCAGTCACTTTTTTGGTTGGAGCACTTAATTATTTTCCATTTAAGGTACTTATGGATAGGAATGTGGTTATTACCGTTCTTTATTCTTGTTTTTGATACATGTTTTTTTCTTCTTAAAGAAGTCCCTCCAACATTTCCTGTAATACTAGTTTGGTGGTGATAAATTCATTTAGCTTATTTTTGTCTGGGAAGTTTTTATTGGTCCTTCAACTCTAAATTATAGCTTTGCTGGACAAATTATTCTTGGTTATATATCCTGGGTCTTCATCCTGTCAAATATTTTTTGCCAAGCCCTTCTGTTCTGCATAGCTTCTTTTGAGAAATCAGCTTACAGTCTTATGGGTGTTCCCTTATATGTAATTATTTGTTTTCTCTTGCTGCTTTTAATATTCTTTCTTTGTATTCAATCTTTGTCACTTTAATTATGATGTGTCTTGGTGTGGACCTCTTTAGATTCCTGATTTTTGGAATTCTCTAAGTTTCCTGGGGTTTTATGACAATTCCCTTCACCAGGTTAGGGAAGTTTTTCATCATTATATCTTCAAACAGCTGTTGAACATCTTGATTTTCTTCAATTACACCCATCAGATGAATATTTGGAGCCTTAATAGTGTTCCATATCCTCCTTAAATTATTTTTATAGTCCTGGCATCTTTTTTCTTTTGCCATTCTGATTGAGTGTCCTTGGCTTTGAAAGGGCATATGATCCTCTCTTTTATTCACCTTGTTTATTTCTTTGTTTATTTAATATGGAATAAACATCTTAGATAATGTGTTCTTCATTTCAGACTGGTTCCCTTTTATAATATCCATTTCCACTTTTATGTTTTTTATCTCTTTGCTAAATTTATCTACACTTCCCAAAAGTTCATTGAACATCTTATAACCAGTGTTTTGATCTCTGCTGCTGTTAGATTACTTGACTTCATTATATTTGAATCTCTGTTCTGTTCTCTCATTTGGTTTCTTCTTCTTTGTCTTCCCATTTTGGCTGCCTTTCCATGTCTGTTTCTAAGTACTAAGCTCCTAAGTCTCCCAGCCTTATTCGTGTGGATTTGTGAAGTAGGTGTCCAGTGGCACAGTCCTGAGAGGGGTTCAAACTTATCCCAACACTCTGCCTCTCTGGAGCCATCCGTTAAGACTCAGCAAGCAATCCACAGATGCTGTGCTTATAGTTGCCTCAAAAGGCCACATCAGAATCAGAGGCCAGCTGCTTCCAGTGTGCGTCTTAGCAAGGAGCACCTGACTCACTCAGGATATACTTGGATATGTGGCTTGGGTGGGGACCTGAGTTGGGGGAGTGGGATTTCAGGAAATCTGGGCTGAGCAACCTCCTTTATCCAGTTTGATGACATCTGGGCTATGGTGGCACTGTGTCTGTGCACTGGTAAAAAGAAACAATGGATACTGCAGGCATTTCTGTACCTAGCAAATCTCACCTCGGCCCAACAACGTCTCCCTGTAAGTCCTTGGCGCCCCCTACACACAGCCAAATCATCACTGGTGCTCAGAGCCAGCAAGTCCATTACTCTGAAATTCTGCTCACGGAAGAGGTCCCTTTAGGAGGTGTCTGCTGCTGCTGCTGCTGCTGCTGCTGCTGCTGCTGCTGCTGCTGCTGCTGCTGCTGCTGCTGCCATAGCCTCTGTCTCACTCAGCTGCTCCCCATCCTACCTTCTGCCATTGTAGGATGATTTTTTGGATTTCTCTCTAGTTGTATGGCTTGTTCCTCTAGGTCCCAGGCAATTTTTCCTTGCTGCTGCTCCTTGTTTCTGTCACAATTTTGATTTGGTCACCAGAGTGATTAACAGAGCCTCTTTCATCTATACCATTTTTTTTTTCTCTTAAAGAAGAATTTTAATAAACAAAGTCTGAACTACAAGAAACACAAAAATGAATACACATGAAGAATAGTGCATTGGAAGAAATTGAAGATAAAATTTAAAAAATTTTGAACCATAAAAGAATGAATAAAAAAATAAAAAATTATTTTAGAGAAAGTACAAAATATTGAAAAATATCCAAAAAAGAGGCAATCCATAAAAAACAGGAGTCTCTAAAAAAGAAAACAGCAGCAAAGTAATAGAACAAATTCTAAAAACACTATCACAAGAAGTTTTCCTAAAATTTAGAGAAGGTTTGAAAGTGGAAATTGAAAAAAATTTATCTGAGTATACTAACTCAGGTTGACCAATACAAAGCTATATCCCAGTGTGATAACTGGACTTTAAAGAAAAAGAAAAATATGCCTTGAGCATCTCTGAAAAATAGCAAGTGACTTGTAACAGGAATAAAAGTAGATTATCTTAAGAGTTTTCAGTGATAATGGAGCAACCTATTAAGTATGTACAAATAAAGAAAATGTAACTTTCTATCTGTAAAACTGACATTCCAGGAAAGGGTGTAAGTAAACTACTGTTAATTAAGGGAATGTTGTTCTCATGAGCCCCTAGAGAATGAGTGTCAGACACCAAAATACCTAGAAAGAATCAATGAAATATTGGTAGATCATTAAACATATAATTACTTTCAGGACTAAGTGAAGGTTAAAAGAAAGTAATGATTATATGATCTGACAATGTGGACACAGGAAAATCACTTAAAAAATAGGAGGGGAAATGGGGAAAGCATATGCAGAAAATAATAACTAAATTTAACTGCTATTAGAAATTGTATTGTTGGTAGTAGTATTGTTATTCTGAGACCATTTATGTAATGTAATATTCTATCATTCCTTATGTTCCTCTAATTTTTCAATAAGTCAAGAATTCATGTATTCTCAGACATAAAAAAATCTCTCACATGCAAGACATTGAAACTAATATGGTACTACCTAATACTGCATAAAATTTATTTGATTAGAGAACAAGAAGGTGATAGGAGAACCTTGTGAAGGACCTGTAGAACTTTAGATATCCTGAAATTTCCACCTTATTGCTTGTTTTTAAAAAATAATTTTTACTCTCTAGTTTTAAATAGGCTCCAAAGTTGCCACAGTTGTTTCATGGTTTATTTTGAGGACATTAGCAGTCTCAAAGTCCAAGACACAAAAGACATGCCATCAAGTATTTACTTATCTTGGTGTTGGATGTTTACCAGTTCTACAATCTTTCAACCCAGGTCTAAACCCAGGGTCTAATGTCACATTTCCCAACAAGGAAATGTCATGCCTTAGCAAAGCCCTTGTTTCTCACAGTTGACTGTAACCATCACTGGCAGAACAAATTTCCACTGATCTGCTTTCACATTTAAACCTTATCTCAGTTGGCATAACCAAGCTTGAAGAATAAAAGATATTTTTGTTTTCAATTCTTCAGCAACATTGGCTACCATATGCCTTGTTTTATATATGAAGTTCCATATTTTAAGTAAATTTAGAATCTGAGATAGTATTTTTAAAAACTATTATCCATGACCTTCACTTTGTTGATGTTTTCCTATAAATCATAAAAAAAATAAGTCTCTATAGTAAACTCTGTCAAGCCTTCAATTCCCTTCTTGAAACGTCTGAAAACAGTACACTTAGGAGTATTAATAGATTCAGTGAGGAGTCATTTTAGGTTGCTTTCCACCATCCAATGATGAACAATAAAACAGCAATGACTTTTGAGTTTCCACACTTATTTTGTGTACAACAATTATGTATTAGTCCCAAAGCATTTTCCAAAAGACTTGTGATCATTGTCTGCAAAACAGTTGCCTTCATCTGTAGACCTATAATCTTAGGTACCTAAGTGCAAGGCTGGCTCTTAGGAGTTAGGACAGAAAACACGGACTCAGCATTTTAATCTGGTAGTGAGTATACTAAGGTCTTTTGCCAACCATCATGGGAAAAGAAGAGAATTAAAGACACAGATTCTCAAAAATGTAGTTTATTTCAATTAATCATCCTGACATATTCTCCAAGGCCACCACACTCTCCTGATACCCTCTCTCTCTGAGCTGAGAATACTCTGAACCATTGTCATCTTCTTAGCCATCTTCTCTTGTATGTGCTTTCAAAATGATTTTTAGTCTACCTTCTTCTTCTGTTAATCTATAGCCTGTGCTTTCCACCTTTAGGAAGTCTTCATAAATTTCAAATCTCCAGTTAATACTTCATGTTATTTTTCAGAAATGTCTTAAGTTCATTCTTTTAGAAGAATTTTCTATCATTTCAAAGAATTTGGGTCAAAAGGCAATGTAAACACGTGTTCTATTTCATTTCTTGATCAAACTTCATGTATAATGATTTTTAGTGGTTATGTGAAATGACTAAAAACATTTGTTGTAATTTTTTTATTATTTAAAAAACTCAAAGAAATTACTATGTATATGTATATACTCATTTTTATTATATGTCTATAACTTAAATACTTCTGCCTATACAGAATATTTTATTGTCAGAAATGTATGAAAATAAGTGTAAAAATTTCCTTTTTCTTTAAACTATACAATAGTTTAAGTAGCAATCATGATTTATCCCTTGAAGATTTAAAAGGACTAACACTTAAAATTATGTGGAACTGTTGCTTTTACAGGAGTAATTTTTTAACAACTTCCTCAATTTCATCCCTGGGCATTGGGCTATTCATGTCAATCATATATTCTTGACTCAGTTAATTTATTTTTTATTAACAGTCTGTTTTCTTAAGATTTTAAAATCAGTTGGTTTACAGTTGTATTATATATTTTTAATTCACTTCATTTCATCATAGTTTCTTAATTAGGTATGTTTACTGTTGTATTTATTAATTGCAAATAAGTTGGATTTATTTAAAATATTGTCTTTATTTTTATTCTGATTTTAGCTTTATATCTTGCCTGCTTTTATTGGGTTTATTTTGTTCATTTCTATTTCTTTGAACTTAATCTTTATTTCACTTATTTTTAAAATATCCCTTTTAGTAATACAATTATTTAATTTTATAAAGTTTTACAAGTAAAAGTTGGTATAATCCATACATTTTAACATATAAGTTTCTCATTTTTGTAAATACCTGATTAACCTGTGATTTTACATTTGATTTTTTTAGCTTAAGATTTTCTTATGTATATTTTATATCTCAAGTTAGTACAAACAAATCTTCCAAAATATAGGCTTTTAAGTCTTTGCCAACAAGACTCTCCTGTGCTGAAGTTTTAAACCCTTGGTGGATTATTGCCTCTTAGTAACTACAAAAAAAGGCTTGAGTTTAAAATTTTGTACTTATTCTTAATAGAAATCCCTTTAAAAATCAATTATTAAGATCAATTAAACAAAGGGTATCAGCCAAGACATTTCTATTATTTCAGATGAAAAAATGAAAAAAAAAGTCACTAATGTGTAGAATAAGAGATTGAAGCTGGATTGCTTGGGAGTCTTAACAAAGATTAAGCAGTCTGTATTACACTACAAGATATAAGTTGTTCTCTACTTTCCTTTAACTTTAACCTTCATTCTTGGCAGAAAGCTCACATAACTCCTCTTCTGTTGCTCATGTCATTTCATTGGGGATACTGTTTCTGATATTTATTCTGTCATGGTATATCAATAACTATTACCATTACTGAAAAAAAAAGTTAGGAAAAATTAAGACTTTTACAATAAGTATAAGAAAATTAGTATTAAAAAAAGAAAGAAAGAAATCTGTACAATAAGATTGCCAACCTGCAGTGGGAAAAGAAAATTTGGACTTCATCTAGCTCTTCAGTCTTGAGATACTATTTAATGATGAGAATTTATTCAGGTGGAACTCTAGGGGGCACAGGGCCCATTCATGGTCATCTATAGAAAAGACTGGTAAAACTCATGAGATGGAAGAGAGGGGATCTGAGAAACATTCCCTCAGCATCGAATTTATCCACAACTCTAATATTCTAGTCACTATACTTCTATTATTGAATGCTAAATATGATTTCATTTTCTTACATACTAGCTGACACTATTAACTCATACTGAGACAGCAGTTAACTGAAACAAATAGGTTTTGCTTAAACTGCTATGTGAGTAATTAATTTTTAAATCTGATACAGAACTTCACACATAGTTAATTATCGGTTGAATCTGAGGGTGTTTCAGATCCTGATTTTGCTCTTTACACGTTTAATAGAACTCCCAACTATAGGTCCTCAAATTAATAAATATAGTCTCTATTTGTTCTCAAAATAGACATGTACTTTATTTAATTTTTGCAGTCCCAATAAGGCTTTTTGTAAATTATATTCGTTCTACCAAGTTCAAAAGAGAACCTATTCATGGTAATCAACTTTACTTTTTTTTCTTTTCTCGGATATTATATTTTTCAATGCTGGGTGTTTCAAGCTTGTGTTTATGCTACTGTCTCTCCTTGAATTTCTTTGTCCTGTCTCAAAACTCTCTGACTTTAAGATGACATTCACAGGTTTCCTATAACCAAAGATGCAATTCATCTGACTCTGGGAACCTGAATATATTTGAAGATATATCAATTCTCTTGCTTCTTTATCGATCACCTTTGGATTTTAAGTTCTTTGGTAAAATGTTTTTCTACCCATCCCAGTCTCCTCCTGATGGATAATATGTGTGGTGGAATGAATTGTAAAGCCCCATATTCCTTTATTTATTAGAAGACATTAAAAATAATCTATTCTTGTGTTGGCAACATCTATCATAGTTAATAACAACAAGAAAATTACATTCTGTATAGTGACTCTAATAAACCAAACAGAGGAAATAAGTATGTTTTTCTTAACATATGAGATGTTTGAGTCTAACAAGAGTTGCTGTTTGAAAAGGGCAAGATATTAACAGGAAGTGATTAAGTTATTTATCTCTGTTCAACCATTCACCACAAACTTAGCAGCTTAAAAAAGCAAACATCTATTATTTCACAGTTTCTGCAGATTATGTGTTCAAGAGTGTCTTGGCTCAGTGGTTATGGCTCAGAGTCTCTCATGAGGTGGCAATCAAGAAATCAGCCAAGGCTGCAGTCATCTCAAGGCTCAGCAGAAAAAGATCTTCCACACTCACTCATGATTGCTGGCAAGATTACGTTCCTTACCACATTGACCTCTTCATAGACTGAGTGTCCTCATATATGGCAACTAGGTCCCCTTCTCCAAGGATACCTACTGATATAGCAGCTGGCTTCCTCAGAGCAAGGTACAATTCAACCAAACAAGAAAACACAACAGAATGAAAGTCACAGTCTTTTTGTAACCTAATGTCAGAAGTGACTTTCCATCACTTCTGCCCTATTCTATTCATTATAAGTGAGTCCAGCCTACACTCAAGAAAAATAAAATTAAGCTCTACCACTTGTGAGAAGGAGAATCTAGTAATATGTGGACATATCTTTAAAACAACCAAAGGAGGTATTGGCTTTCCTTATGTGAAACTATACTGTTTGTTTCTGCTAAAAATCAATATTTGCCTTAGTGGCATTATCTATCTTTTTGGTTTAAAATAAACTGTAAAGATCTAGCACAGTGAACCTTGCAAGAGATTCCAAACTGCTCTTTTGGTATCCACTTTCAGGGCACTGGAATATAGGCCTCCCCCCTGTGGACTGACAATTGCTATACAGAAGATTCTCCCAAGCACCTAGCTAAAGCTTGAGGTGTTTCAGTTTATAAGTCACAACAAGAGCCTAAGCAGCAGAACTAACTTATGAGAAGAAAGATGAATTTCCCCAAAGGAAAAAGTGCAGAACACATGGCAAAGGGAACCACGACTAAACTGAATGACTTGAAGGAGAAAGATGCAATGTGTTCTTGGAGGCCATCTTTCTTCAAAAGACCTATGGGTTCCAAATGAAAGTTATAATCTCTACATGTCTGATGTATACCAGTGCCCTCCTTTAGAAAGTTCATATGACTTAAATAACTATGTTTCTTTCTAATAGCCCATTTATTAGGTCTTTAAGAAAATGATGGCACAGGAGATATTCATGTAAATATACCAAATTATTCTGCAAAGTCTCTGGTGTGAAAAGGCTGAAAATGGAAATGTTATAGATGGTTGAAAGTGGACATTACATGTGAAAATGAGTGGAGAAGACTTGCAGTCACAATAGAGAATAAGACTAAAATTCCTGAATGCCTCTCATGAAATAGCAAAACATATCTGTCAAGATGGAAAAGAAGTTGATCACCTCAAGTCAGTTATTCAGTTGTAGGAGATAGATTTGGCAACCCCAAGCCCCATCTATCAGAGATAGGTTTGATCAAATGAATAAAAAGAATTTCATCAGATCCAGCACAATGATAAAATCACTGAAGGAAATTTTGTAACTCAATATAGTTAAGGGACAATTTTCTATCAGATTATATTTAAACACTATATTAAGAGAGCTCTACTGCATAGCAATCACACACACACAAAATTTAAATGTATTAAAAAGATAAATGTGATTCTTTAAAAAAGTATTGTTTTTGATATTGAGGTGGGGAAGCAAAACAAAGTAAGAATGTCTATAATGGCGAGCTGGGAAATGATGTCGAGGTGTTTATGGTAGTGAAATAGGAAAAACATTTTGAAATAAGACTCTAAGTTTGCTGACAACTCAAATAGACGCAAGTATCACCTGAAACCATATTTACTCACACACCTAGCAATTCCTACTAGCTGTAGGCTAGAACCTTATTTGAACTCTCATCCAGAACACATACACATGCACTCCTTATCTGGTCTCTGTGTAGAAGCTACTTAGGGCTTCCTCACAGCATGCAGCGAGGTTCATAAGACAACAAATTAGAAGCACGTGGCATTTTTATGACTCAAAAACCACTAAACATCACTTCTGACATACTCGATTGGTCAAGGCAGTTAGAACATTCCACCCAGTTTCAAGGGAGAAGATATACAGATCTTTCCCCTTTGAAGGGCAAGTGGATTACTTGAGTGCTTCAGTCACCTTCAGATGCCTAATCTGCTGCAGTCTCACTCATCGTTCCAACTCCACTCCTCCTAATTGACAGTCCTCTATTTTTACTCTTTTCTTTTCTCTTTTGGTTGTGTCTGGTGTGTTTATAGCTGATATTTGTTCTTCACAACACACGAGTCTCTTTCACTCGTTGTTATATTGAAAAGAACCAGAGCTGAGTGATGTTTTAAAAAATCTCTGCCCACTCTCAGTACTCACCAAGCCAAAGAGAAGCCTGTCTGCCATTGGACACGCCCATCTACAGCCATCTAAACATAAATCTGCTCTACACTACCCTCAATTCCTTCTCTCTTACTTTCCTTTCCTACCTAAAAGTCTACATAAGCCACCTTGTCAAGACTAATATCTCCAGCTTCCTTTTCCAAACAGTGTCTGAAGAAATTTTAGACGGCCATCCCAATAACCAAAGAAGACCTGTTAGACCCCAAACATATGGCCTTCCTCCATCAAAGCTCACCCAGAACCACTGCACTTTCCCATATAATCAGAAAATTTCCAGCTGTTGATATAGCCCCCCCCCTTTCAGAATTCATGCATAATCATTCCACGGGAAAAAATTGCTTGGTCACTTTGCAAAGGCACTTGTGTGTAGCAAGTCTTATTGTGTGAAAAAAATCTTCCTGTACTGCTTCTTCATCAACCACCCGTTAGAAAGAGCTGGACTCAGATAGTCATGTTCATAGCACAGGATTCTCTCATTCACATTGATGAAGGATTTGTCTTTTGGATTTCCAGCCACATGGTATTCTTTGTGATATCCAAACAAACTATCCTCAAATAACCACTGCCCTGCACAAAAACTGAACAATAACATAACACCTCCTCTAGTTTTGAAATAAATGGCGGCCAGTGATACAGACTAATCTAGCTCTTTAATGAAAAGGATGAGCAGACAAGTATTAGATATAAAAGGAAAATTCAGGAGCTAAAAAGAACAACCAATGCAGATAACCCTAAAAAGACTTTTTGGAAACACAATACTTTGTTTCCAATTTTTAAAAATTAAAGCAACATATTAATGAAGAGAAAAATAGCCCTTGATATGTAGGATTCCATAAAGGAATTCTCCCAAAATGCATATGGGGGGTGGGGCAAAGAGCTTGGAATAAGAGGAACAATAAACACAGGGAAGATTGAGTAAAGAAAATATCAACAAATAAGTTTCAGAAGGAGAATGGAGAGAAATAGGAATGTGAATGTTGCAGAGAAAATGCTCAGTGTTAAAGAATAATCTGAAAAAGAAATCAAAACAGATTTCAACATAAAAACAGACTGATAATAGAATACAATTGAGGCTTTGAAGGAGGCCCAAGGCTATTTTATTGGATAATTGTAGTCACTAACTTATCTGTAAGGTGGTTAAAAATATTTTCTAAAAAAAAAAAATAGACCAACCTGTATCTTACAAAAGGTTCTAGAAAAGGAAAATGTGGAAGTAATGTTAGAAACATTGAAGAGCATGACTCATTCAAGGAGCTGTGCATTCATTTTGTTCTGTTCTAGACATCTCATGGTGGATTCTGCAACCATGTTAGCTTTCACTAAATATCGCAGCTCCCAGGGATAGTTATAACAACAAAAAGTTTTAGTTCACCTGTGTTCTACACACAAAGATTTTCCTGATACAGTCAGATCTAGATAATTATAGATAAGCTCTGGGGGCCTGAGCAGCTGAGGGTCAGCACCCTTCCATCCATTTGCCCAAGTGTGTGTTTTCCTAATAATTACAAAGTTAAATAGAAATGATCAATATATCATCAAAAGTTTTAACTAAATAATATATACCTAGGTATACATGCACCACACGTATCTTAGACCAGAAAGTGATTTCACTTTCAGCTATAGGATCACTGCCAGCACACACACACACACAAACAAACAACACAATAGAAGAACAAAAATAGTTTCAACAAACACATTGAAAATCAAATAACAGCAGAACAATTCTCATATCTGTACAGATTGCATAGGCACTGATCTTTTGAAAACTCTACCTAAGTCACACATTGTACCTACCGACCCCATCCTGTTTGGCTAAATCCCAAAAAGAAATGAGGATACAGAAGACCTGATGTGAGTAAACTATAACCTAGCCTATCCAGTGATGAGCCCATCCAGAGAGAAATTCAAAGATGCCATTGTTCGGCTCATCTTTATAAAGGAAACTGCCGAATTCCTCCCAGCACAGATTTGGGAGCAACTTCAGAGCTTCTTCCAAGATGCTGCTGGTCTTTCTTTTAGCGGCATTGCTGGCCCTGGGCTCAGCTCAGAATGCAGGTAATGGTAAAAAAGAATAAGGGGTCGAGGAGCACGCTATGACTCGGCTTGGGGCTTAGCAGACCACACTGCCGGAGAAGGGTGTAGGGAGGGCACGGAAAGGAGAGAAATGATGTGACTGCAGAGTTCTTAAGACAAAGATAGGCCAGTCATGTCTGTTGTGCCCAAAGTTGCAAATCCCAGAAGACCACCAAGGAGCCAACACCGATGCAATCACATGAGGGTTTTTATTCAGACCCAAGTCCGGACTCCCGACCGACACTGATGCAGCAGTGTTGGAACGAGAGCCCCGAACTCTGGGGGAGTGGGTATCTGTACAGAGCAAGTGCGGGAATAACAGACTTGTCCCTACCTGATTGGTTGTATCGAGGGTGATGTGAGGTCAGGTAGGAGTTAATTGGTTTTTTTTTTCCTTTCTGCAAGGGGTCACAGCAGCTGAAGGCATTTTTACCTTTAACTAGGGGTCAACAAGGGGTCACAGCAGCTGAAGGCATTTTTACCTTTCACTAAAGGAGGGTTTAGAGGAAAGCTAAGTCTTGAAAAAAACTAAGTCCCTTTCAATGCCCATATTCCATGCTAAAGCCTTGTAACTTATTTAAAGTACGATTAGAACCCGCAAAAGAATTTTGAAAAGAGGAATGACAAGGTAAGAGTTACCTTTTTAGAAAGGTCTCTCTGACTGTGCTATGATGAATGCCATGGGAGAATGGCAGGAATGATACAGGAAAGTTCACTCATGAAGATGTTCTAGCCATCAGAGAAGACAGTGGATGAAGGCAGCCTTGCCAGGGGGCACACCATTGATGGAGGAGATAAGCCCATATCAGAGCTAGTTCAGGCACAGAGAACAGGATAATATATTCCTCCTCTCTCCTTGGAGATATAGAGATTCCAGGGTTCGATTTTCTCATTTTTCTCCCACCCATGTGTAACATTTCAGTGTGCTGTGACTGATACGTGGATGATTGAATCCAAATGTTTACTTCTGATCACCCCTCTTAAGAAAGCAAGTTAACATAAGTAAGGCATGTAATGAAGAAAGAGAGCAGACACTGAAATACCACAGCACTTAACCTAATTAGCATTAGAGGAAGGACAAAAAGGGTCTATTCTAGTTTGTGATTGATGCTCAGCATAGAAACAACCCTTGCATCTTTTTTCCTTTCTAGTAGAATCACAAACAGTGGCTGACAAGTCACCTGAGGGGATATACAAGTTGCAGTTGGGAGTGTTTTTATCTCTGCAGAACAGGTGTGAGCCCTGAAAGATTCACTTCATCTTGTGCTTCTTTTCCTAGATGTCGTCTCTGAAGGAAATGTCACCGTGGCACCAGGTAAATGCTATGAATCCTCAATCTACTCTCCTTCCTTTTTTTTCCCTCAGAAACTTTTTATTTCTTCAATCCAGTGTTTCTCTTCCTCAATATGTAGTTTTAGAAAAAGTGCAAAAAATAAGGGTCTGGTTCCTCCTTCTCTGTATTTCTCCACCCAATTGTGTCCCTATAGATGAGAAAGTCTTGTCATAGTTATTCAGTAAACCCTGAGTGGGCCATCACTTGTCTTTCTCTTCTCTCTCTCTCTCTCTCTCTCTCTCTCTCTCTCACACACACACACACACACACACACACACACACACACACACACACACAATTTCTCTATCTTAGTCTTGGACACTAAGGAACCAGAACAAGTTTCCATCTGGGGCTCAAGCAGACGCGCTTAGAGTCACAGTTAACAAGTTATGTCATGGCAAAAATATATCTGGCAACACAAGTCACATTAATGATACCTTTCCTTCTCTTCTGTTTTTGAAAACCTCTTGAAATTCTAAGACATCTAAGAACTATTTTTTTTACCCAATTTGTGTGTCTCAAGAACAAAGAAGTAAGACTTTCAATCACTGGTATGCAGGTTAAGAGGAATACAGAATAAGGAAGCAGTGGGCAGGAGGGAAGAGGGGAGCTGAGAGGCAGGTTCTGGGGGGAAAAAAAGAACTATGTAATAATGTGATCAAAGATCAAAATGAGAAGGGAAGTCCTTCATTACTAATTTCATCTATTCTTGTTCCATGCCTATTCTGAAGAAGTGAATGCAAGCCAGAACCCAGTTCAGGACACTCAGGGACCACCTCTTGACAATGCACCATCTGCACCCCCACCATCTGCACCACCTCCACAAGAAGGCGAAAATCAAAGTCCTCCCCCACCTCCTCCCCCTGGAAACCAACAAGGACCACCCCGACCAGGAGGCCCTCACCATCATCCCCCACCTCCTCCTTTAGGAAAGCCACACAGACCACCCAGATTTGGAGGCCCTCTCCATCACCCCCTACCTCCTCTTTTGGGAAACCGACAGAGACCACACAGATCTGGAGGCCCTCCAGGAGGCAGACGACCTAATCATTTCTAAGACCCTCAAGACCAGTCAAATCGCATTTGATGACAGGTATGATTCAAGTTCACTCTCCATCAAAGGTCCTGACTCCTACAGTTCTCAAACTTTAGCATGTCAATGAATCAATGAGAAACATGCTGAAATTACTTACTTCATTCTGGACCTCATTTCTAATGATTTTGATTCAGATATTCTGGAATAAAATACAGAGACCTTGTTCTTTTAACAAGATGTCCAAGGTCGTTTCGATTGTGAGAATTGATGCTCATAAATCGCCTTTTCCACAGTCATTGAGCTTCTTCAAATGAGCGTGTCATGAGCAAGCAGATGTGTTTCCCTTGTTCCTTATCTCATCTGGCTCAATGGCTCCCCATCTCAAGTTTCCACCTGACAACACTTTGCTCATTTCTACCTCACATGAGGTCTCTTAGGTCAAGTGTCCCTATAAAACTGTACTTTAATTTTATGCTACTAAATGTTATTTTGTGTTTTAAATATTCACTTTTAAATTGACATATGCTTAAGTTAAAAAAAATCCAATAGAACAGAAGCAATGAATTTAAATATTAGAGGCATATCTCATCTGATTTCTCCATTTCCTTTCCCAAAAGCCATCATTCTTAAGTCCATTGAACATCCTCTTTTAAAAATGTATGTCTATTTAAACATATAGAATTTCTTTTGCCTGCAAATGATATCATATTTTATGTGCAAATCTATAGTCTGATCACTTTAACATATTTCTTAGAAAACTTCCATATCAATTTATAGAGATATATTGATCTTTGATACTGGTTATGTTTTTTTTTTTCAATTTTCTTTTTTAGTTCTATACTATTTCATTCTGTGACTGTGCCACAATTTCTTTAGCCAACCCCCTGACAATGGACATTTAGGATGGTTTCAGGTTTTCAGTATTACAGAATATGCTACAGTCATCACCCTTGTAAATATATCTCTGAACATTTTCAATAGCTAACAAAAAATAAACAACCTAACAGTAATCTTTTTATTCGTCTTGCAAAAAACAATTCAGAACATTTTATCTGTTAAGTGAATAAAAAGACTAAAGAAAAAGTAATGAGGAAGGAAAGGAGAGGAGAGAAGGTGATCTCTCTCCTATTTTACTTCAGTACCAAAAAGAATTAAAAAATGCCTGCTATGTCATGTCTTTCTCAACTTCCTTTTTTGCTCATTTGTTTCAGAAAATAAATATGAAGAAAGCAGTCCTTATGAGAGCCATGGCATTGGAATAATACAGTCTGACTTCAATATCCCAATAAAATCGTCAGCATCCAATTTCTGATTGTCGTTTCTCATTCTCTGTGACTGTAAATCTGGAAGTTGAGGGCTATAAAGACAACATAGGACTATCCAAGAGCTCTTCTCCTTGAGATTTCCTGCAAGCATCATCCTAGGCATTCTTCTAGGAAGTTTTTTTCCTTTTATTGTAGTGGGCAATGAGGATTCCAAGAAAGGTTGCTGTTCTGGGCACTTTTTAAGGGACACCCACAAATTCACACACACACACACACACACACACACACACACACACACAGTATGGCAAGTAAATAAAATAAGCAGAGATCAATGCAAAGGAACCGAGGCTGGACAGGAGTCCTCCCGGATGAAGGATACAAGATTGAGAAAGTGTAAAAAGAATAAATTCAGGACTTTTACTATGGGTCACCTGAGGGGTAAAAAATTACTTTTGTTTAAACATTTAGTCACCTCACATTAACCAAAAGTACATCTAGGCAGATAAATTCTCTCACCCACCACCCTACTGCCCACCTACTCCTCACCCTCCCACCCGCTAATACCCCAATACCCCGCCTCTGATGTAACTCCTATGCTCAGGAGTGTGGTTTGGGGAGGTGCTTAGAACTTCCTAGAACTCCTAAATCAGAAGCGAGGCATGAGGGAGGAAATCTTGCCTAGCAGGTTCCCACTGGAGCTTGTCTGAGGTTCAGTTCCTGGACAGACCAGCCTCCAACCTGCTCTTCCAGTAGGTGTCCTGCCTTCCACCTCTCGGCTTGCAGGGTTGGGCTTGGTACAGGGCAACAATATAGCTTCTTAAGTTCCAAAGAACTAAAACTTCAAAGAACAGGCTATACTTCTTGGGTGGAAACAGGACTTGAAACTCAGTTACAGCTTAGTTATACCTTGCAAATATTTAGGGAAATATAGTTCACTGGTTTCCTTCTGCATTTCTGCACCAGACACTGCTGATTTTAAGAGTGGGCCTGTGGATAAGCATTGGACACTTTCAGTCTGGAGAATCGCTCTTAAGTTCTGGGAAATGTTTTCTAGGGTTTTATTGATCATTTCTTTTTTACTACATTATCTGTTTCCTTTGAAATTTATTAGCTGAATTCTCTTTTAATTTTTTTTCTTTTTCTCACCTACTTTTTATCCCTTTGTTTTTTGTTCTATGTTATGGGAGAGTTCTTTACTTTTTATTGAACTTATAATGAACTGAATTTACAATAGGTAATATTTCTTTTTATTTTCTGGTTGATCATTTAATAACATCCTTTTCTTATTTCAAGGATGCAGTATCTATTTTGATTTGTAATCATATATTTATTACTGTATTTATTTGAATTATAGCCTCATTTTCTCAGATCTACCCTTTCCAATGCAGCAGTCACAAGACACATGTGGCCGTAAAAATTTAATTAATTAAAATTAAATAAAATTTCAAATTTAGATTCTCAGGTACACTAGCCACATTTCAAGTACTCTATAGTCTCATGTGGCTAGTAGCTACCATATAGCTACCATGTTGAATAGCAAAGACATAAAACATTTATATCATGACACAAAGGTATATTAGGCAGCAAGCTGTTAGACTTAAGCGCCACAGAAAAGAACTGGATTCAGACTTGCTCATTATTCTGCCCTGAGTAGCTAGCACAAGGCTTCTCAAATATTTTTTCAATGAACAAATAAGTGTACATTTGATACAGTACTATCTATTATTTCAAAAACAAAAATCCTGAATAGTAATTTGTGGTTTCTTTCATTCTACATACATCGTTTTATATATTAGTGATTATACCATATGCATGTTACTATTTCTTCCTTTTCCATTTACCATCATTTATTTAGTAAACTTTCACCATGTTTTCACAAAACTTTACAAATGTTTGTAATGATTGCACAAGTCCTTTTTATTTTGTCATTTCCTTGATGTTGGATATTTAGGTCACTTTCTTTAGATCTGCACTGTCTAACACAGAACTCATAAGCCACATGAGGTTATTTAAATTTACATTTTAATTTGATTAATTAAATTTTTTTTCTCACTTGCACTAATTCAAGCTTTCTTAATTGAAAATGTTCTCTCTCCATTGTGAAAAAAAAATTGTCACAAATGTGTAGAATAAGAGGTTTAAGTTGGATTGCTTACGAGTCTTAACAAGGATTAAGCAATTAGTATTATACTCTAAGGTATAAGTGGTCTCTACTTTCCTATGAAGAGGCATTTCCCATTCAATCAGCTCTTTGTTCTGCTTCTGTGGACATGCTTGCCACATACACCGAAGGGCAGGGGGCTGAAGTTTTCCCTACATGTACTGAATGGACAAAAGATGTAGCAAGAGCCTTGTTGAGGGAAATTGTTCCAAGTAAAACAGGTAGCTCTGTTTAAGAAACTATGACTCTCATGGAAACCCAACATAGACTACAGGGTTACTAAACCAAAATTCAGGTTACTGTCAAGAGAGGAAAAATGACTGCTTAAGCGTCTTTCCTTGGGCATCCTGCTCCAAACCCTCCCAGAAGATACCTGTTCTTACCAGCATAAGAAAAGCTCACTCAATGGGTCTTAATAGATACCCAGAGAATTTTTTTACATTGGAAAAATGAAACCTCTGGGCCATTTTAGAATAATTCCTATGGACCCCTCCAAACACTCACAGAGGCAGTTCCAGCAGAGACACTTCCGACAAGGAAATCTGAAAAGAGCAGAAGGCTGAATGATACTACTGAGCTGAGTTTTCAACTTGAAACTTCAGGTATATTTCTTTGTGGCAATTCATATCTCTGTCTCCCAGCTAACTGGACAGGGACTTGTACTCTGAGATAAACATTGCTCCCAGCAACCAGTCTATAACCATTCCTCTAGCACACACAAGAACCAAACAAGAGATACAATTACACATCCAAAAGCATGTCACTTTACAAACCCAGTTATATTACTTAGCAAGAGTAGTCTTACGAAACCATCGAGGACTTGATCTCCTAACAGCCAAAAAAAAAAAAAAAAGGTTATGCTCATTTTGACAAGAAGAAAGTCATTTTTATGAGTCAATCTGGTATATTTAGAGACGCTTAGAGAAAGAGGTCCAAAAAATCTGATATCAATTGAATGAGTCATGGCGGTTCTGCTCTAGAATATGCAGTTGAGGATTCTGGCCTTCCCACTTGCAGGTCCTCTCCTCATGCTCTTCATAGGGCTCTATTTGGTCCTTGGATCCTGAACTCTCTTCTCTAGTTTGTCTCCTCATGCCTAGAATCCATAAATCTACAAATGGTTGTGACATCTGAACCACCCTTATACCAGAGCCCAGGACAAGAAAATCAAGAGGGGGCATCAAAGGGGGGATTGAAGAGAAATTTTCCACTGAAATGGTAACCTCATAATCAGCTCTTTGTTCTGCTTCTGTAGGCAGGTTTACCACATAGGCCAAATGGCAGGGTGACCATAAGTTCAACTGAAGATTCACCCTCCCCTTTGCTTGTTCTGTTAGGTAACAGTTATATCCTATTTGCTTGTTTGTGGATAGGCCCTATAAAAGCAAGATTACCCCTTAACATAGGTCTCAGGTCTTCAGAGCCCTAGCTCTTCTGGGACCAAAGCATAATAAACCAAAGTTCAACTCTCTGAGTGGTGCTTGGTTTCTTGCCAGTATAATTTTTCTGCACCACTTTAACTTTCACTGCACCCAGGCAGGAACCTTATGTACCTCTTCCAATGGTACTCATGTTGTTTCATTGTAGTTTGTCATAGTACATCAGTAATTATTCTCATTACTGTAAGAAAAAAGTTAGGAAAAGTTATGGGTTAAATAATGCATTTACAATAAGTATAACAAAATCAGTGTAAAAAAAAATTTGTACAACGAGATTGCTAATCTGTCATGGAAAAAGAAAATTTGCACTTCATCTTGCTCTTCAGTCTTGAGACACCATTGAACAATGAGAATCTACTCAGGTGGAGCTGTAGGAGAGCACAGGGCCCATTCATGGTCATCTACAAAAGCTGGTAAACCTCATGAGATGGAAAGGACAGATCTGAGAAATTTTCCCTCAGCATTGGATTTATCCACAGCACTAATATCCTACTCATTATAGTTCCATTATTGAAAGCTAAATATGATTTCATTTTCTTACCTACTGGCTCATACTATTAACTCATACTGACATGCCAGATAACTGTAGCAAAGAGATTTTCCTTAAACTGCTACATGAGTAATTAATTTTTAAATCATATACAGAATTTCACACATGGTCAACTATCAGTTGAATCTAAAGATGTTTCATTTCTGTTATTTGTCTCTACTTGGTTGATAGAACTCCCAGCTATAGGTCCTCAAATTGTTTAATATAGTCTCTATTTATTCTCAAAATAGACATGTACTTTATTTAATTTTTGCAGTCCCAGTAAGGCTTTTAGTAAATTCAATTTGTTCTCTCAAGCTCTAAAGAGAGCCTCTTCATGTTTATCTCCTTTCTGATATTTTTCTTTCCTTGGATATTATTTTGTTCAAATACTGTGGGGCAGGGGTTCTACAAGTTTGTCTTTCAGCTTCCATCTCTCCTTAAATTTCCTTGTCCTGCCTCAAAACTCTTTGACTTTAGATGACATTCACAGGTTTCCTGTAACCAAAGATGCAATTCATCTGCCTCTGGAAACTTGACTGTATTTGAAGATATGTGGGTTCTCTAACTTCTTTATTGACCATCTTTGGATTTAATTACTTGGGAAAATGTTTTCTGCCCATCCCAGTCTTCTCCTGATGGATAATATGTGTGGTGGAATGAATTGGAAAGCCTCATATCCCTTCATTTATTACATGACATTAAAAGTAATCTATTCCTGTGTTGGCAACATCTATTATAGATAACAATAACAATAAAATTACATCCTATGTGGTGACTATAAAAAGCCACATGGAGGAAATGGGTATGTTTTTCTTAACACATGAGGTGTTTGAGTCTTGCAAGAGTTCCTGCTTTGAAAAGGGCAAGATATTAATGGGAGGTTATTCGCTTATTAGTCTAGCACAACAAAACATAGCAGGGTAAAAAAACACACATCAATTATTACACCATTTTTGTAGATTATGTGTTCAAGTGTGTCTTGGCTTTGTGGTTATGGCACAGGGTCTCTCATGAGGTGACAATCTAGCTGTCAGCCAAGACTGCAGTCATATCAAGGCTTAGCAGAAGAAGACATTTCACACTCATCCATGATTGCTGGCAAGACTACACTTCTTACCATACTGACCTCTTCACTGTGTCCTCATACGTGGCAACTAGGTCCACTCTTCAGGATCCCTTCTGATATAGCAGCTGGCTTCCCCAGAGCAAGTTACAATTCAACAGAGGAAGAAAACACAACGGAATGAAAGTCACAGTCTTTTGGGAACCTAATGTCAGAAGTGACTGTGCATTGCTTCTGCCATCTTCTATTCACTCTAGGTGAGTCCAGCCCACACTCAAGAAGAAGGAAATTAAGCTCTACCACTTGTGAGGAGGAGTATCTAGTCATATTTTGACATGGCTTTAAAATGATCAAAGGCTATAGGCTTTCCTTATGTGAAACTATATTGTGTGTTCCTTATAAAATCAATACTGCCCTTACTGATTTTATCTACCTTTTATGTTAAAAAATAAAAAAAGTTAACATCAAGCACAAAGAATCTAGAAAAAATTCTAAAATGCTCTTTTGGTATCCACTTCCAGGGCACTGAAATTTAGGTCCCACCCCCTGTGGACTGGCAGTCACTATACAGAAGATTCTCCTAAGCACCTAGCTAAAGCTTGAGGTATTTCAGTTTATAAGTCACAACAAGAGCCTAAGCAAGAGAACTAACTTATGAGAAGAAAGATGGATTTCCCCAAAGGAAAAAGTGCAGAACACATTTGGTAAAGGCAAACACGTCTAAACTGAATGTCTTGAAGGAGAAAGATGCAATGTGTTCTTAGAGGCCATCTTTCTTCGAAAGACCTATGACTTGCAACTGAGAGTTATAATTCCTGTATGTCCGTCCGATGTGTTCCAGTGCCCTTTAGAAAGTCCACGTGGCTTAAATAACTATATGTCCCTCCATAATAACCCATTTATTAGGTCTTTACCAAAATGATGGCACAGGTGATATTCAGGGGAAAAACAGTAAATATTCCGAATTATTCTGCAAAGTCTCTGCTGTGAACAAGTCTGAAAATGAAAAAGTCATGGATGGCTGAAAGTGGACATTATACGTGAAAATAAGTGGAGAAGACAACTAAAGCATAATAGAAAATGAGACTAAAATTCCTGAATGCCTCTCATGGAACAGCAAATCATATCTGTCAAGATGGAAAAGAAGTTGATCACCTCAAGTCACAATTATTTTATTGTAGGAGATAGAATTAGCAACCCCAAGCCAAATCTATCAGAGATAGGTTAGAGCAAAAGAACAAAAAGAATTTAATCAGACCTAGGCAATGATAAAAATGGCAATTGAAATCACTGAAGGAAATTGAGTAGCTCAATATAATTAAGGGACAATATTCTATCAAATTATATATAAAATTCAATTTCAAGAGCCCTGCCACACAGTAAACACAAAAAATTTTAATGGATTAAAAATGTAAATGTGATTTTTTTTTTATAAAAGTGTTAAGTTTATGATGTTGAGAGGGGGAATGTAGAGTTAGAATGTCTATAATGGTGAGCTGGAAAGTAAAGTTGAGGTGTTTCTGGTCGTGAAGTAGAAAAAATATTCTAAATCAAGAGTCTAAATTTGTTGACAGAATAAATGGACACTAGTTTCACTTGAAACCAACTTTACTCACATATTAAGCAATTCCCACTGGTTGAAGGCTAGAACCTCATTGAGCTCTCATCCAGAACACATAAACATGCAATTCTCATCTAGTCTCGATGTAGAAGCTACTTAGGGCTTCCTCACAGCATGCAGCCAGTTTCATAAGACAACAAATTAGAAGCACGTGGTATTTTTATGACTCAAAAGCCACTAAACATCACTTCTGATATACATGATTGGTCAAGGCAATTATAACATTCCACCCAGTTTCAAGGAAAAAGACAAATAAACCTTATCCCTGTGAGGGAGAAGTCTTATTGTAAAAAGAGAACATAGATAGAAAACTGCGTAATGTCCATCTTTGGAAAATATTATCTGCTACATCCCTTTTTCCAAAATAATACTTAAATGTGTGCATCTTCAAATTTACACAATATGGCAGTAATTTAGGGTAGATCAGCATCCATAGACAGCAGAATCGAAATCCTCGTTCAAGTGACTCATTCATAAATCACTTGAACAAAATTCCTTTTTAAAGTAAATCTGCAACCTTGTGTTTTGTATATCTTCAGATAAGCATGAAAGAGCTGTGTTGCTTTATATCCTATATGAAAGAAATTGGTTTGTCCCTCTCTATGAAGAGTAATAATTTTTCAGAACACCCAGAACATTGCTAAAACAGTGGTGGCTGAGCTGCAGGCACCTGATCATACGGATGGCAAACAATGCCTCCTTCTATAGCCCCACCTAGTGAGAAACAACCAACTCTGGGGCCCAGAACCTGGGAGATGCTCTCAGGCAAAAAGACTTAATAACCCTGCAACAGATATATACAAATATATACTTTGATAGACAACTCGTTACTAGACTCTTTCTCTCTCTGACTTCGCTTGCTAAAATTTTAGATTTATTATGATTAAAAGAAAAATTTACTCTACCTAAAAGAGACATCCACAATTTTAGCCTATGATAGGATGTCTTCCCAGTGAAATTCATGAATACATAAAGAAGCACATGTAAGATCTTCATTGCCATGGTATTCGTAATTACAAAGAGAAAATTAATATATATTACATGAAAGAAAGGAGGTAAAAAACTAGGAACTTGTGTAAGTGTGTTAATGATTATAAAAGTTATTTACTCAGGAATAGAATTTTTTCTCATCTTGATTATTAAGACCTCAGAAGAAGTTGTACCTGAACCATCATCAAATGCAAATCACTCTGTTCAGCCCCTGGACCTCATTTCCACTCACTTTATAAATAAACAAATGACAAACAATCTAGCAGTAGAGCACAGTCGGCGAGAACATAGGCTCTGGAGCTCAGCTGCCTTTTGTACCACTCAATCCACTCTAGCAACCTTCACTTGAACCTAGTCATCTCATCTATAACACTGAGATCGTAATATTAGTAATACCAGCTTAATAATATGTTCCTGACGATTAAGTAGTACACAGTAATGCTTAGCAAATATTACGTATTATAATCAGGCTAGTGTAGAGAAGGTTCATACCATGTAGACATACTAAAATAATTGTGGAATACATAGTTACAGAGAGTCAGCGTGAAAGTAAAATATATGGACTATAATCAAAACAGAGTGCTCAGAGTTTTTGAGGGAATTTAAGAAAAGTTTGATTCTTCCCCAAAACAATAGTGTTTCCTTGCTAATTATAGTATCAGAATGCTTAGTCAATTCAATGATGTCATTAGATCTTGCATTTCACCTGTAGACCAGGAGGACCTAGTACAATTTACTTTCTCAGAACAAGTTTACCTGCTCATTCAAAATTCATCCTTCCAGATCAACTCATCCTTGAGAAACCAGTTAAGTGCATGGTACAGCTAGAGGATATTCTGCTTTCCAACATATTCAGAGAGCTTAGCAGTCCTCATGAAAGAAAGAGATGTGGTTGTCAAATGTGCAAAGGGAAAAGAAAACTTGATGGATTTTAAGCACGGAGGTGATATGTAATTTGTATTTTTCAAAGATTGGTCTGGCTATTGTGAGGAGAACTGGTAGAGGGCAAGAATGTTATCAAGGCATGCTGGGAAGCTGTTACAATCATCCAGGAGAAAGATCAAGGTTGTCTAAGCCACGGTCTTACGGTCGACATTAAGGAAGCAGTATTATTTGGGGTAGATTTTAAAGGTAGAGCCAACTGTATGTTCTAATGGGTATCAGGTGAAGACTATAAAAATATATAAATTATTCTTCCCTTTTTTAACTAATAACTGAAACAACTGTCACTGACTGAGAAAAGATTGGGGGAGAGCAGGTTTCGGGATCAGGGAAATCAGGAATTCTACATGGGATGTGTCAAGTGAAACATACATATTAGTGGACAAGTGGATTGCTTGAGAGCTTCAGTCATCCTAAGATCCTTATCTCTTGCTGCAGTCTTGCTCATTGCTCCAACCCGACTCCTCCTAACTGATAGTCCTCTCTTTTCACTCTGTTCTTTCCTATTTTTGTTGTATCTGGTGTGTTTATAGCTGATATTTCTTCTTCAGAACACACTGGTCTCTTTCACTCATTGTTACATTGAAAAGAAGCTGAACGGAGTGACGTTTTGGAGAATCCCTGCCCTCTCTCATTACTCACCAAGCCAAAGAGAAGCCTGTCTTCTGCTGGGCATGCCCTTTCCACAGACATCTGTACAACATAAGTCTACTCGATATTCCCCTCAGTTCTTTCTCTCTTACCTTCTTGTCCTACCTAAACATCTACATAAGCCACCTTGTCAAGACTGCTTGTCTCCAGCTTCCCTTCCCAAACAGTGAGTGAAGAAATGATAAACAGCCATCTCAATAACCTAAGAAGACCCGTTAGGCCCCACACTTACTGCCTTCCTCCCACAATTCTTGGCAGGACCTCTTCACTTTCCCACATCATCAGAGAATTTCCACCTGCTGATATAGCCTCCATTCAGAATTCATCGATAATCATGTCAGAAAAAGAAAAAAAGTTGCCTGGTCACTTTGCAAAGGCGCTTGTGTGTTGCAAACCTTATTGCGTGGAGAAGACTTCCTGTGCTGCTTCTTGATCGACAACCCTTCAGAAAGAGCCAACCCAGATACTCATGTTCATAGCACAGGATTCACTCATGAACATTGGTGAAGAATTTGTCTTTTGGATTTCCAGCTACATGGTTTTCCTTGTGATATCCAAACAATACTATCCTCAATTAGTAACTACCCTGCACTAAAACTGAACAATAATATAACACCTCCTCTAGTTTTCAAATTAATGGTAGCCAATGATTCAGAGGAACCTAGCTTTTTAGTGAAAAGAATGAGCAGTTGAGTTCTACATATAACACAATAGTCAGCAGCTATAAAGGGCAACCAATGCAGGCAATCTTTTTGGAAACACAATAGCTGGTTGCCATTTTTTAAAAATAAAAGCAACAAATTAATATGAGTAAAACATAGCCTTTCATTTGTAGGATTTCTTAAAGGAATTCTCCCAAAATGCATACAAAGAAAAAACAGCCAGATATAAGAGGAACAATAAACACAGGGAAGATTGATCGAAGAAATAAAATATTAACAAATAAGTTTCAGAAGGATAGCAGAGAGAAATAGAAGTTTGGATATAGCAGAATAAAACTCTGTGTTGAAGAACATTCTGAAACAAACAGGTAAAAAAACAAATAAACAAACAAATTCCAACATAGAAACAGACTGAAAAAAATGGAATACAATTGAAGCTTTGAAGGAGGTCTCGAAATGTTGTATTAAATAATTCCAACCACTAATTTATCAGGAGTGTGCTTAAAAGTTTTCTAGAAACTTAAGGCCCAAACTGTATCTTACAAAAGGTTCTAGAAAAGGGAAACGTGGAAATAGTCTGAGAAACATTGAAGATTATGATTCATTCAAGAAACTGTGCATTCGTTTTGTTCTTTTCTAAAAATCTCATGTTGGATTCCGCAGCCGCCTTACTTTCACTCAATATCACAGCTCCAGTGATAGTAATAACAAAAAGAAATTTTATTTCACCTGTGTTCTAAACACCAAGATTTTCCTGCTAACAGCCAGTTCCAGATAATTGTGGATGAGTTCTGGGGATCTGAGCAGTTGAGGGTCAATGCTCTTCCATTCTTTTACCCTATTGTGTATTTTTCTAATAATTTCAAAGTTAAACAGAAATAATCTTTATATCATTAAAAGTTTTAAGGAAACATCATACACCTAGGAACACACACACCCCATGGATCTTGGAATTTTATCCAGATCTGAGTCTTCACTTTCGACTATAGGATTACAGCAAACACACACACACACACACACACACACACACACACACACACACACACACACACAGAGAGAGAGAGAGAGAGAGAGAGAGAGAGAGAGAGAGAGAGAAACTACATAACAAAAGAAAAGGATTTTCAACAAGCACATTGAAAATCAAATAATGAGAGAACATTTTTTATATCTGTACTGATTGCATAGGCACTGCTCTTTTGAAAACTTTACCTAAGTCACATGTTGTACCTACCCACCACATCCTGCTGGACCAAGTCCCAAAAAGAAAAGGGATACAGAAGACCTGATGTGAGTAAACTATAACCTAACCTTTCTGGTAATGACCCAATTCAGACAGAAACTCAAAGATGCCATTGTTCTGCTCATCTTTATAAAGGAAACTGCCGGGTTCCTCCCAGGGCACCTTCAGAGCTTCTTCCAAGATGCTGCTGGTCTTCCTTTTAGCGGCATTGCTGGCCCTCAGCTCAGCTCAAGATGCAGGTAATGGTAAAAAAGAATAAGGGGTCTAAGAGTGTGCTATGACTCTGCTTGGGGCTTAGGAGACCAAACCACAGGAGGAAGGGTGTAGCGAAGGCATGGAAATGAGAGGAAAGATGGGACCGCAGAGTTTTTAAGACAAAGATAGGCCAGTCATGTCCATATTTTATCTGAAGGCCTTGTAACTTATTTAAAGTATAATTAGAACCCTCAAAAGTGTTTTGAAAAGAGGAATGACAAGGTAAGAGTTACCTTTTTAGAAAGGTCTCTCTGACTGTGCTATGATGAATGCCATGGGAGAATGGCAGGAATGATACAGGAAAGTTCACTCATGAAGATGTTCTAGCCATCAGAGAAGACAGTGGATGAAGGCAGCCTTGCCAGGGGGCACACCATTGATGGAGGAGATAAGCCCATATCAGAGCTAGTTCAGGCACAGAGAACAGGATAATATATTCCTCCTCTCTCCTTGGAGATATAGAGATTCCAGGGTTCGATTTTCTCATTTTTCTCCCACCCATGTGTAACATTTCAGTGTGCTGTGACTGATACGTGGATGATTGAATCCAAATGTTTACTTCTGATCACCCTCTTAAGAAAGCAAGTTAACATAAGTAAGGAATGTAGTGAAGAAAGACAGCAGACATTGAAATACCACAGAACTTAACCTGAATTATCATTAGGGTCTGATGAATCCAAGGGAAGACAAAAGGGGCCTATTCTAGTTTGTGATTGATGCTCAGCATAGAAACAACCCTTGTATCTTTTTTCCTTTCTAGTAGAATCACAAACAGTGGCTGACAATTCACTTGAGGGGATATACAAATTGTGGTTGGGATTGTTGCTATCTCTGCAGAACAGGTACAAGCCCTGAAAGATTCACTTCATCTTGTGTTTCTTTTCCTAGATGCCGTCTCTGAAGAAAATATCCTTGGAGCACCAGGTAAATGCCTATGAATCCTCAGGCAAATTTCCGTCCATTTTTTTTTCCTCAGAAAATTTTCATTTCTTCAATCCAATGTTTTCCTCTAACAATATGCAGTTTAAGAAAAAAAATGCAAAAAATAAGGTTCTGTATTTTCTTTTTCTGTATTTCTTTATCCAATTGCATTTCGATAGCTAAAAATAGCTTTTGCCACAGTTAATCAGTAAACCTCGAGTTAGCTAGCCATCACTTTGTCTATCTCTTCTCTCTTTCTACCTTGGTCCTGGAGCTTGAGGAACCAGGTCTAGTTTCCATATGTCTCTGAACGGTGACATTTGACAAGTTATGGAAGTGGCACAAAATATATCTGGTAAACAACAGACATTGATGACACCTTCGCTTCTCTTCTGTTTTTGAAAACTTCCTCTGAAAATGCTAAGACATCCAAAAAATTTTTTTCATTTTATTTTTACCAAATTTGTGTGTCTCAAGAACAAAGAAGTAAGACTTTTAATCGCTGGTATGCAGGTTAAGAGGAATACAGAATAAGAAAGCAGTGGGCAGGAGAAGGGATGGGAACTAAGAGGCAGGTACAGGGAATAAGAAGGAATATGTGATAATGTAATCAGAGATCAAAATGAGAAGGGGTTTCCTTCATTAATAATTTCATCTTTTCTTGTTCCATTCCTATTCTGATTTAGTGAATGCAAGCCAGAACCCAGATCAGGACGCTCAGGGACCACCTCCTGACAATGCACCATCTGCACCCCCACCAGATGAAAGACCACCTCCACAAGAAGGCGAAAATCAAAGTCCTCCCCCTCCTCCTCCCCCTGAAAATGAACAAGAACCACCCAAACCAGAAAGCCCTCCCGAGGGTTCCCCACCTCCTCCTTCAGGAAGGCCACAAGGATCACCTCAACCAGAAGGTCCTCCAGAAGACGCACAAATTAATTCTGCCTAAGGCCCACAAGACTAGACATTTCGATTTGATGACAGGTATGTGTGATTCAAATTCACTCTCCATCAAAGGTCCTGACTCCTACAGTTCTCAAACTTCAGTGTGTCAATGAATCAACGAGAAACATGCTGAAATTACTTACTTTATTCTGGACCTAATGATTTCTATTCAGGTATTTTTAAATAAAATACAGAGACCTTGTATATTCAACAATTTGTCCAAGGTCATTCCGATTATGAGAATAGACACCCATAAATCACCTTTTCCGCAGTCATTGAGCTTCTTCAAATGAGTGTGCCATGAGCAAGTAGAGCAGTGTTGCCCTTGGTCCTTATCTCATCTGGCTCGATGGCTTCCCCTCTCAAGTTTCTACCTGACAACACTTTGCTCATTTCTCCTTCACATGAGGTCTCTTAGGTCAAGTGTCCCTATAAAATAGTACTTTAATTTTATGCGACTAAATGTTATCTAGTGTCTTAAATATTTACTTTTAAATTGATATATGTGCAAGTTAAAAGAAAATCCAACAGAACAGGAGCAATGAAGTTAAATATTAGAGGCATTTCTCATCTGACCTTCCCCATTTCCTTTCCCAAAAGCCATCATTCTTAAGTCCATTGAACATCCTCTTTAAAAATGTATGCCTATTTAAACATACAGAATCTCTTTTTCCACAAATGATATCATACTTTATAAGCAAATATATACATTGATCACTTTAACACATTTCTTAAAAAACTTCCATATCAGTTTATAGAGATATATTGATATGTTGATCTTGGATGTTTTTTGTTTTCAATTTTCCTTCACAGTTCTATACTATTTTATTCTGTGGCTATGGCATGATTTCTTCAGCCAACCCCCTGACAATGGACATTTAGGATGGTTTCAGGTTTTCAGTCTTACAGATTAGGCTACAGTCCCACCCTTGTAAATATCTCTGAACATTTTCAATAGCTACCAAAAGATAAACAACCTAACAATAGTCTTTTTTTCTCTCTTCAAAAAACAATTCAGAACATTTTATCTGTTAAGTGCATAAAACCACCAAAGAAAAAGTAATGAGGAAGGAAAGTAGAGAGGGAGAGAAGATGATCTGTCTCCTATTTCACTTCAGTACCAACAAGAAATTAGAAAATAACTGCCATGTCGTGTCTTTTCTCTCAATTTTCTTTTTTGCTCATTTGTTTCAGAAAATGCATATGAAGACAGCAGTCCTTATGAGAGCCATGCATTGGAATAATACAGTCTGACTGCAGTATCTCAATAAAATTACCAGCATCAATTTCTGATTGCCGTTTCTCATTCTCCGTGACTGTGAATCTGGAAGTCGAGGGATATGGACACAGCATAGGAATATTCAAGAGCTCTTCTCTTTGAGGTTTCCTGCAAGCATCCTCCTGGGCCATTTTCCTAGAAAACATTTTGGCTTCATTCTTCCTTTATGGTCAGGAATAGATCTTTCCTCTTTTGTCCGGCTCTTGCCACTTCCTTCTCCCAACACCTTACTTAATTCACAAGCTGGCTGCCCAGTGATAGAATTTCATTGGTCATCCCTGCTCTGAATTCTATATTACAAATCCAATTTTTAAATTGTTTTTGGAAACTTTCCTGATATTCGAGTAATTTTAGGGGAACAACTACATGTTAGAAATGTGGGGGAGCTGCAGAGGCTGAGGAAATCCTGCATATTTCCAAAATTACAGCTTCTGCTTGCTGGAGAGATGAATGTGTTTCTAGGTCTCTTCTCCCTTGAAACCACAGTTTTTTCTCATTGCTCATTTCCCTTCCTCCATGGGTCCCCCACCATTTTTATCTAACCCTCAGTATATTTCATAAAGGTTGTAGCATGACGTATTTATTTTAAAAGTCAACAACCAGAGGTCCTTGTTCCCTCAAAGGTTCATTGACTGGTCTATTAATTAAATTGACATAAGATGATTAACAGAAGAAGAACTAATTAGATTATGTACTTATGGAAGCCAGTCCTACAAAACAAGAGACTCAAAGGCAGTCTGGCAATTAAGGCTCATATGCCTTCCTAAGATACAGGGAAGTGATTAGGGGTCTGGGCTTCAAAGGCAAAGAAGAAGGTTCACAGAATGAAGGATGAGAAAAGCAAAGATTTAGTAAACAAATATTTGCCTTGCTGACAAGTCTGATATAAAAAGGTATCTCAGAGATAGGTCTGCTTTCTTGCACTAAGCCCTGCAGTCAGATTTCAAGCTCCAGGTGCTGATGAATCTTTGATAGAGAATATTTTTATCATGAGAAAGTGTTTCCGCCTTTTCAGTATACGTGTATCCTCCATTCCTGATGTCAACACTACTCTGTGTCTAAAACCATCTGTTCATTATACTTACATTTCCTTCCTTGAAAAACATTCTGTTTTTCCACAATTAATAATTGCCTTTTTCTGCATTTCTTTGGTTTTCTATAAACATCTAAGGCTTCTCGAACCCTCTAACAGATCAGGGAAGTCCTTCTAAATAAAATTTCCCTCACCCTCTCAGATCATTTCCTTTGCCCTGAAATTTTTCTTTTCTCCCTCTTAAGTAGGATGACATACATCCTGAGTTAATGCCTTCTCTTTCTTGGTGTTCTTTGTTTGAAAACGACATCTTACCCTATTGCTTGCAAATCAATACGAGAGAAGCCAAATATTTTGAAATCTTTCGTGTCTGAGAATGACTTTAGGCTGGCCTCTTGCTTAATTAATATTCTGATTGGATATACAATTGATTGTAATTTGAAAATTATTTTTGCTCAGTAATTTAATGACATTATCCTATAATTTTCTGACTTCCAAGGCTGTTCCACTAACATATAATTATCAATTGTATGTATATGACTATTTTTCTCAATGAAATCTTTAGGATCACCTTTTTATCCCTAATTTGAATTAAGTATACATTGATGTGGATTTTTTTTTTTTTTTGCATTTATTATAGTAGGCACTGAGGATTCCAAGAAAGGCTGCTGTCCTGGGCATTTTAGAAGGGGCACTCAAAAATACACACACACAAACACACGCACATACATACAGACACAGACACACACACAGTCATTGTTTTTTCTTTTACTCTCATTAGAAAATATTTTAAATTTTGGTTAGTAAATAGAATAAGTAGAGATGATGGCTAAGGAGCTCAGGCTGGATAGCGGTCTTCTGGACTGAGGATACAAGATTAAGATTGTACAGAGAGAATAAATTCAGGGTTTTGCCTTGAGGCCACTATCGTTGTGGGGGAATGACTTTAGTTTAAACTTTTAGTCACCTCACATCAACCAAAAGCACATCTAGACAGATAAGTTCTCCCACCCACCAACCCCCTGCCTATCTACTTCTCACTCTCCACCCAGCTAACACCCCAAAACCCACCTCTGATGTAACTTCTATTCTCAGGGTATGGTTTGGGGAGGTGCTTGGAACTTCTTGAAAATCCTAAATTAGAAGTGAGGCATGAGGGAAGAAATCTTGCCTAACAGGTCCCCACCAGATCTTGACTGAGGGTCAACCCCTGGACAGACCAGTTTCCAATCTGTTCTTATAGCAGGTGTCCTGCCTTCTACCTCTCAGCTTGCAGGGTCAGGCTCGGTACAGAACAACAATATAGCTTCTTTTGTTCCTTGTTTTGGCCAAAAAAGCAACCTCCAAAGAACAGACCACACCTGAGTAGCTAGCACAGGGTTTCTCAAATATTTTCTGAATGAACAAATAAGTGTACATTTGATATAGTATTATCTATTATTTCAAAATATAAGAAAAACCTGAATAGTATTTTGTCTTTGCTTTCATTCTACATACTTCATTTACATAATAGTGATATTACCATATGCATGGTATTATTTCTTTCTTTTACATTTACCATTATTTATTTAGTAAACATTCATCATGTTATCACAAAACTTTACAAACATGTTTAATGATTGCACAAATCCTTTTTATTTTGTCATTTCGCTGATGTTGGATATTTAGGTCATTTTCTTTAGATCTGCACTGTCCAACATAGAACTCACAAGCCACAGGCAGTAATTTAAATTTAAATTTAAATTAGTTAAAATTTTCTTTCTCACTTACACACTAATTTAAGTATTCTACATTAACAATGTCCTCCCTCCATAATGAAAAAAATCATTGTCACAAAAGTGTAGAAAAAGACGTTGAAAGTGGATTGCTTGAGAGTCGTAACAAGAATCAAGCAGTTACTATTATACTCTAAGGTATAAGTTGCGTATACTACCCTTTTGAAAAGGAATTTTTCATTCAAATGTCAACTTGTAATCAACTCTTGTTTCTGTTTCTGTAGATATGATTGCCACACGCGCCGAAGGGCAGGGGGGTGACCTCGAAATCAATTGAAGATTCACCTTCCCCTTTGCTTGTTCTGTCTAGATAACAGATATATCATTTTTGCTAGTTTGCACATAAGCCCTATAAAAGTAAGACTACCCCTGAGCTCAGGACTCAGGTCTTCAGAGAGTTTGCTCTCCTGGGACCACCACCACAATAAACCTGAATTCTCCAACTCTCTGAGTGGTAATTGGTTTCTCGCTGTTCTTATTTTACTGCAATCTTTCTGGAGGCCCTGGCAAGATTCCAACCACACTGGCCCTTTGACCTGTACCCAGTGGCTGGGCCAGGCCAGAAGGCCTCCCAGACAAACAAGGGCGTGCGAAACCTGACAATATTTCGGGTTTCTTATCAACAGTGCTTCCTATTCTCCAGACGACCTATCCCAGAATTGGACTCAAAGGAGGGATGGCCAATTCACCAGGAAAGGCCATAGGATAAGATATGGCCCCAGGGCTCAGAAACCTAGTCAGGCCTCTTCTTTAGAAGAGGAGTTTGATCACCTAAGAAAGTTTTCAATCAGAAGACACAGGTCACGGTTTTCTCAGTGGTAGGAAGACATCAGAGTCTTTCCAGAGAAGAAAGACAAAGGTCAAGACCTTTCAAAAAGGGGAGGCAATGTTTTAACCTCTGGTGTGTGAATGCTTCAGTGAATGAGCTGTCTGCCCGGTTTAACTCTGTTGGGTATGAATTTGGGGCTCCATGACTGGGCACCTATAACTTCCACTAAAGGCTATGGAGTCTGAGTGGACTCATCTGAGCGTCCATTTCGTACAGCATACAATTCAGGCCAGCATTGGACTAGTGTCCGATTGTAAGTCACAAAGGCAAGTCCACTATGGATAAGTGTCATCTAAGCTCCTTTGGAACACAGCCAGATGAGCACCTTTGTGGTCTCCTCCTTAGAGGAGGCACCTACTTATTTGTGTACCACTGACACAGGGTGGGATATAAAGAGTGGGGAGACAATTAATTACTGATTGGGCTTCAGAATTACCTATCTCCAAATGGTCCTTTTGATGTAGGGGCCCTCTGTCATATGATTTTCTTGAAGTTTTAAAATCTATTTTCCTCCTTCATTAGGAAGCTCCCTAAGGCAATATGGGTGGATATTCTTCTAAACCAATTGTCTTATATTGTATATTGCAAAATTTTTAGAACGTTTTCCCAGAAGACCAGGAAATCAAACTGATCCCAAGAAAACATTATTCTCTTTGAGAGCTTGAAAGGCCCACCATCAGGGGAAGGATGGCTTTAGGAAGGGACCCTGAAACTTTCCACTGTTAGAAATATATACCAGCTAGTGACAGGGAACCCTTGACATCTAGTCCAGTTTCCATACATAGACTCAAGTGTGCAAATCTTAGGCTTGGGTCTGCACAAATAGGCAAGGACATGGTAAGGTACTTGTGGCCCAAACAACACACAGAAAAAACAAGGAAGAGCCAGCAGGAGTCACCCAACAAGGGAAGGCTGAGGAAGAACCTTTCTTCCCACCACCGTACATCCTTAAATCTCCTCCAGTTCCTGCACAGAAACTCTACCCCCAACTACAGACAGCCATCTGCCATCAGTGCTTCGCTGCCCAAATAGCCTAGGTGGTTGCCACATTCAAATCCATGGCATCTTCACTGGACCCTTCAGTAAGTCCAACATCTGTCAGCCCTCCAGATGCCCCTTTGAGAATCACAAGGCCTTTTAGAGATTAGCGAAGATGGCACACTCCAGCTGGGCTGTCCTATCCTCTCCTGTCAGCCTTTTAGCAACCCGAACTACTCAAATGGAAGCAGCACACCCAGTCTTATCCACACAAATCCCAGGAAATGACTGATCTGCTTGAGTCAATCTTCCAGACTCATCAGCCTACCTGAAATGACTATCGCCAACTGCTCCTAACTTTCTTAAACACTGAAGAAGCGCCGAATTCTGTCAAAAGCACAGAGTGGCTCCAAACACAAGCACCGGATGGTCAATATTCTCCTCAGCATAAGCTTAGGGGCTGCACCTGACGCCAGGCCCAACTGGGACTTCAACCTAATGAACCGAAGAGAAACTCTCGACGGGTACCAGCAGGTCATATTGCAGGTGGTGAAAGCTGAAGCCAAAAAGCTGACAAACCTGTCTAAAATGGCAGATGTTTTTCACAAGCCTGATAAGTTACCCATGGAGTTCTATGAGAGACAGTGCAAAGCGTTCCGGGCGTATACGATTTTTCACTGCAAAGCACGGGAAAACCAAGGTATTCAGCACAGGATTCATGGCTCAATCTTATGCTGACCTCCAATGCAAACTTCAGAAATTAGAGGGCTTTGCTGGGATGAATTCCACCCAGGTCACAAACAAGGTGTTTTTGAACCACGACCAGGAGGCCCAAAGATAGCTGATAAGCAGATGAAACATAGTTGTCCCTGGTGGCAGCGGAGTGAGGGAACCCAGTCCCAGTACAACACATTGCTCCCACGAAAGGAGAGACCAAAAGTAGACCACCACTATGTGGCGACCAGTGTGCCTACTGTAAAGATACCGGCCATTGGAAAACTGAGTGCCCCACCACTGGAAGATGTCTGAAGGGTCAAAGATGTTCAATCAACAACATAAAAAAAATACCGTCTAAGTCAGTTGTCTAAGAGCTTATCAGCCTGGCCGGAGCAGAGTCAGGTCGGGCGACTAGGCTCCCTGATCCGGGGTCACCAGGAGACTACCGGAGCAATAGAATTAGAGGACCAATCACGGAACTAATGGTAGACACTGGAGCTGAACTCTCTGTTGTGACCATGCTCATGACTCCACTCACAGACCTGCCTGCTTGTTCTGCTGAGCCCACTAAGGTCAGTTAGGGGTCCAGCTAGTGACTCATGAGTACCTGTATCTACCAGAGTACTCCATTCCCCTTTTGGGTCGAGACTTAAGAATGAAGCTTGAAGCACAGATCACCTTTGCTCCCAAGAAGCCCACTAGTCTCACCTTGGGGAGCCAACCTGCTCTAATGATGCCTGTGGATGTACCCAGGGAAGATGAATGGTGCCTCTGTTCTCTGTTCTCTGGAAAGAAAACAAACAAATTCAAAAATCCTGCTAGAAGAGTTCCCTACTGTCTGGGCAGAGAAGGTGTCACCAGGTATAGCCAAAAAACATGCACCCATCATGGTAAACCTGAGGCCAAGATCCACTCCTGTCTCACGAAAGCAATATCCAGTGCCACGAGAAGCACACTTGGGAATACAGGACCACATCAAGTGTTTGTGTGATACTGGGACTCTAGCTCTGGGTTAGGCACCTTGAAACACTCGTACTTACCGGTCAAGAAGCCTGAAGGGATCTGTTACCACCTCGTCCTGAATGTTCACAACAACAACAATTCAGTGGTTACCATTCATCTGCTACTTCCAAATTCATGCACCCGCATGAGTCTCTTACCCGCCCAAGCAAGTTGGTTCTCATGCCTCAATCTCAAGATGCCTTCTTCTGCCTCTGGTTATCACTGGCAGGGAAGCCTTTTGTTTGCCTTTGAGTGGGAAGATCCATGTACTGTGAGAAAGACACAACTGACTTGGACTCGACTGACAAAGGGACTTACTCACCCCATTTGGCAAAGTACTGGCCACAGATCTTGCTGCTTTTCACAGAGAGACATTGGACAGAAAGTAGATGACCTTTTACTGGCTAGCCCCACCCAAAGGAACAGCTAGAAAGATACAAGAGCCTTATTGGCCCTACTCTCTACCATGGGATACAAGGTGTCACGGGGGAAGGCTCAAGTCTGTAAACAGGAGGTCAAATACATTGGATTCATCATCTCAGAAGGACATTAGCACTTGGACAAAAAAGGAAACAGGCCACCTGTTCAATACCTCGGCCAAATACTAAGAACGTGGTCCATGAATTCCTAGGACCTGCTGAATTCTGCCGGACCTATATACCAGGTTTCCCTGAAGTTGTCAAGCCAAAGTATGAGGCCACAGCTAGGTCCAGTAAAGACCCACTGGAATGAGGCTCCAGACAGGAAAAGGCCTTCACAGAAATAAAGAGACTTTTGAACAGTGCCACAGCACTAGGACTATTGGAAATGACACATAACTTTAACATTTTTGTACTGCACCATGAATAATCAGAGACTCAAGTGGCTCACCGATGCCGGGATAATGATAACTGATTATCTGGGACTCCTTTGCAAAATCCACATGACCACCTCGAGACTGTGACGATGTTGAACGCTGCTGCTTTTCTGCCCGCTGAGAAGGGACTTCCCGACCATGACTATCACAAATGAAGTCTACTCAAGCAGGCCAGACCTGACTGACGTTCCTCTTCAAAAATCAAAACTGTATTATCCTCCAATAAGAGCAGCTTCATTCCTGAAGGACAGCACAAAGCTGGCTGCGCAATAATAACTACCAATGACGTAATCAGAGCTGAGGCTCTGCAACGGGGCTGGTCAGCACATGGGCCGAGCTATGGGCATTCATCCAGGTGCTGCAGCAGGTTGGAGAAAAACGGGCCAATATCTATACTGACTCAAGGTGCACCTTTGATAATTTCCATGCACATAGAGCCATTTATAAAGAGAGGAGACTACTGATGGTGGGAGGAAAAGAAACCAAGAACAAAGAAGAATCATTCGACTGTTAGAGGCAGTCTGGAAGCCTTCTCAGGTGGCAGTCATTCACTATGAGGGCCACCAGTGAAGAACTGACCCTGTCAGTAGGAGTAACAGACTGCCAGACCAAGCAGGTAAGGTTCCTGCAACCAATCAATTGCGACAACGGGTCCTGAACCATTCTCCAAGGTGCTCCTATCACCACAATTGCCTCTGCTCCTGAAATACACCAAGAAAAAAGAACAATGGGCCTTAAGTGAAGGAGGACCAAGAGAAAGAAGGGCTGGTGGGAGTTTCCAGATAACCAAGTCCAAACCTTGTGCCCTGAATCAATGCCTGATGTGTGACTGTGACTTATGCACAAACAACACTGGCCGGGTGCAAAATTCCAATCCAGGGGTGCCGACAATTGGGACTATGCCCTTGAAGGCCTATAAGTGCACTTCACTTAGTTCAAGCTCTGCCAGTGCTACTGATACTTGCTTGTGTTAGTCTAACCTACTTGGATGGACTGAAGCTTTTCCTACACGTACTGAATGGACACAAGATGTAGCAAGAGCCTTGTTGAGGAAAATTATTTCAAGTAAAACAGGTGGTTCTGTTTAAGAAACTGTATGACTCTCATGGAAACCCAACATAGTCTACAGGGTTACTGTCAGGAGAGGACAAATGACTGCTTAAGCATCTTTCCTTGGGCATCCTGTTCCCAACGCTCCCAGAAGATACCTGTTCTTTCTAGCATATGAAAAGCTACTCAATGGGTCTTTATAGATACCCAGAGAAATTTTTTACATTGGAACAATGAAACCTCTGGGCCATTTTAGAATAATTCCTATGGACCCCTCCAACCATTCACAGTGGCAGTTCCAGCAGATACACTTCCAAGCAGAAAACCTGAAAACAGCAGAAGGGTGAATGATACTACTGAGTTGAGTTTTTGACTTGGAACTCCAGGTATATTCTTTCTTTGTGGCAATTACTATCTCTGACTCATGGCCAACTGGACAAGGACTTCTACCCTGGTTAATTTGGCCCCTGAAATAAACATTGCTCCAGCTACCAGTATATAACCCATCCTCTAGCACACACAAGAACCAAATGAGAGATATAATTACATATCCAAAAGCATGTAACTTTATAAACACAGTTACATTTCTTAGCAAGAACAGTCTTACAAAACCATCGAGGACTTGATCTTCTAACACCCAAGAAAAAGGATTATGCTTATTCTGAGAAGAAGGAAGTCATTTTTATGTTAGTCAATCTGATATATTTAGAGATGCTTAGAGATAGAGCCCCAAATATCTGCCATCAATTGAATGAGTCATGGCAGTTCTGCTTCAGAATATGGAATTCTGGCCTTTCCACTCGCAGGTCCTCTCCTCATGCTCTTCATAGCGCTCTATTTGGTCCTTAGATCCTGATCTGTTTTCTCAAGTTTGTCTCCTCATATCTAGAATCTATAAAGCTACAAATGGTTGTGACATCTGAACCACCCTTATACCAACCCCCACGCTAAGATAATCAAGAGGTTGATGCCCTATAAAAATTTAAAGGGCATCAAAAGGGGGGATTGAAGAGGAATTTTCCACTCAAATGCTAACCTCATAATCACCTCTTTGTTCTGCTTCTGTAGGCAGGCTTACCGCATAGACCAAAGGGCAGGGTGATCTCGAGATCAACTGAAGATTCACCTTTCCATTTGCTGGTTCTGATAGATAACAGATGTATCCCCTTTGCTTGTTGTGAATAAGCCCTATAAAAGCAAGATTATCCTGAACTCAGGGCTCAGGTCTTCAGAACCCTAGCTCTTCTGGGAACAAAGCATAATAAACCAGAGTTCAACTCTCTGAGTGGTGCTTGGTTTCTTGCCAGTATGATTTTTCTGCACCACTTTACCTTTTACTGTACCCTCAGCAGGAACCTTATGTACTTCTTCCAATGGCGCTCATGTTGTTTCATTGTAGTTTGTCATAGTACTTCACTAATTATTCCCATTACTGCAAGAAAAAGTTAGGAAAAGTTATGGATTAAATAATGCTTTTACAATACATATAACAAAATCAGTGTTAAAAAAAAAAAAAAGAAATTTGTACAATGAGATTGCTAACCTGCAGTGGAAAAAGAAAATTTGCACTTCATCTAGCTCTTCATTCTTGAGATCCCATTGAACCATGACAATCTATTCAAGTGGAACTCTAGGAGGGTACATTGCCCATTCATAGTCATCTACAAAAAAAACCTGGTAAACCTAATGAGATCGAAAGGACGGATCTGTGAAACATTCCCTCAGCATCAGATTTATCCACAATTTTAATATTCTTGTCACGATACTTCTGTTATTGAATCCCAAACAGATTTCATTTTCTTACATACTGGTTCACACTATTAACTCACACTGAGATGCCAATTAACCGTGACAAAGAGATTTTCCTTAAACTGCTAAATGAGTAATTAATTTTTAAATCGTATACAGAATTTCACACATGGTTAATGATAGGTTGGATCTGAGGGTGTTTCAGATCCTGTTATTCGACTCTATTTGATTGATAGAACTCCAAGCTATAAGTCCTCAAATTGTTTAATGTATTCTTTATTTATTCTCAAAATAGACATGTACTTTATTTAATTTTTGCAGTCCCAATAAGGCTTTCTGTAAATTCTATTTGTTCCATCAAGCTCTATAGGAGCCTCTTAATATTTATCTCCTCCCTGCTGTTTTTACTTTTCTTCAATGTTATTTTCTTCAAAGCTGTATGGGACAGGGATTCTACAAGCTTGTCTTTCAGCTTCCATCTCTCCTTAAATTTCCTTGTCCTGCCTCAAAACTCTTTGACTTTAGATGACATTCACAGGTTTCCTGTAACCAAAGATGCAATTTATCTGCCTCTGGAAACTTGACTATATTTGAAGATATGTGGGTTCTCTAACTTCTTTATTGACCATCTTTGGATTTAGTTCCTTGGTAAAATGTTTTCTGCCCATCCCAGTCTTCTCCTGACAGATAATATGTGTGGTGGAATGAATTGGAAAGCCACATATCCCTTCATTTATTACATGACATTAAAAATAATCTATTCCTGTGTTGGCAACATCTATTATAGATAACAATAACAATAAAATTACATCCCGTGTGGTGACTATAAAAAGCCACATGGAGGAAATGGGTATGTTTTTCTTAACACATGAGGTGTTTGAGTCTTGCAAGAGTTACTGCTTTGAAAAGGGCAAGATATTAATAGGACGTGATTCTCTTATTTGTCAAGCGCAACAAAGCTTAGCAGGGTAAAAAAACACACATCAATTATTTCGCCATTTTTGTAGATTGTGTGTTCAAGAGTGTCTTGGCTTTGTGATTATGGCTCAGGGTATCTCATGGGATGACAATGTAGCTGTCGGCCAATACTGCAGTCATATCAAGGCTCAGTAGAAGAAGACCTTTCACACTCAGCCAGGATTGCTGGCAGGACTATGTTCCTTACCACACTGACCTCTTCACTGTGTCCTCATATGTGGCAACTAGATCTGCTCTTCACAGGATCCCTTCTGATATGGCAGCTGGCTTCCCCAGAGCAAGTTACGATTCAACAGAGCAAGAAAACACAACAAAACGAAAGTCACAGTCTTTTGGGAACATAATGTCAGAAGTGACTTTTCATCACTTCTACCCTCTTCTATTCACTCTGAGTCCAGCCCACACTCAAGAAGAAGAAAATTAAGCTCTACCACTTGTGAGGAGGAGCATCTAGTCATATTTCGACATGGCTTTAAAATGATCAAAGGCCATATGCTTTCCTTATGTGAAACTATATTGTGTGTTCCTTATAAAAATCAATACTGCCCTTACTGATTTTATCTACCTTTTATGTCAAAAAATAAAGTAAACATCAAGGACAGCGAACCTAGAAGAAATTCTGAAATGCTCTTTTGGTATCTACTTTCAGGGCACTGGAATTTAGGCCTCCCCCGGTGGACTTGCAGTCGCCATACAGAAGATTCTCCTAAGCACCTACCTAAGCTGGAGGTGTTTCAGTTTACAAGTCACAAGAAGTGCCTAAGCAAGGGAACTAACTTATGAGAAGAAAGATGGAATTCCCCATTGGAAAAAGTGCAGAACACATTTGGTAAAGCAAACCATGTCTAAACTGAATGACTTGAAGAAGAAAGAGGCAGTGTTCTTAGAGAACACTTTCCTTTGAATGACCTATGAGTTCCAAGTAAGAATTATAATTTCTGTATGTCCTATGTGTACCAGTGCCCTTTAGAAACTCCATATGACGTAATTAACTATATGTTCCTTTCTAATAACCCAGTTTTATGTCTTTACCAAAATGATGGCACAGGTGATATTCAGAGAAAAACAGTAAATATACCAAATTATTCTGCAAAGTCTCTTCTGTGAACAAGGCTGAAAATGGAAAAGCCATACATGATTGAAAGTGGACATTACTTGTGAAAGTATGTGGAGAAGACAGCTAAGGCACAACAGAGAGTCAAACTAAAATTTCTGAATGCCTCTCATGGAACAGCAAATCATATCTGTCAAGATGAAAAGAAGTTGATCACACTCAAGTCACGATTATTCTATTGAAGGAGATAGAATTAGCAACCCCAAGCCCCATCTATCAGAGAGAGGTTTGAGCAAAAGTACCAAAAGAATTTAATCAGACCCAGGCAATAATAAAAATGGCAATTGAAATCACTGAAGGAAATTTAGTAGCTAAATATAGTTAAGGGACAATATTCTATCCAATTATATATAAAATTCCATTTCATGAGCTCTGCCACACAGTAAACACACAAAAAAATTTAATGGATTAAAAATGTAAAAGTGATATTTTATAAAAGTGTTAAGTTTATAATGTTGAGATGGGGGATGTAGAGTTAGAATTTCTATAATGGTGAGCTGGGAAGTAAAATTGAGGTGTTTATGGCCATGAAGTAGAAAGATCATTCTGAAACAAGACTCTAAATTGGCTGACAGCTCAAATGAACACAAGTATCACCTGAAACCATTGTTATTCACAAACCTAGCAATTTCTTTGGACTTTAGCATATAGAACCTCATTGAGATTTTATCCAGAGCACATACACCTGCACTCCTTATCTGGTCTCTATGTAGAAGCTACTTATGGCTTCCTCACAGCATACAGCTAGGTTCAAAAGACAACAAGTTAGAAGCACGTGGCATTTTTATGACTCAAAAGCCACTAAACATCACTTCTGACATACTCTATTGGTCAAATCAGTTACAACATTCCACCCATTTTAAAGGGAGAAAACAAACAGACACTATTCCTTTGAAAAGAGAAGTCTTATTGTAAGAAGAGAACATATATGAAAAACAGCATTATGCCCATCTTGAAAAAATGTCATCTGCTACATCCCTTTTCCAAAGATGATACTTAAATATGTTCATCTTCAAAATGGCAGTACTTTAGGGGAGATCAGCATCCATAGACAGCAGAATCGAAATCCTCATTCAAGTGACTGTTTCATAAATCACTTGAACAAAATTTCTTTCTAAAGAAAGTTTGCTACTTTGTGTTTTGTGTATCTGCATGTAAATATGAAGGAGCTGTGTTGCTTTATATCCTATGTGAAAGAAATTGGGTTGTTTCTCTCTATGAAGAGCAATGAAATTTCAGAACACCCAGAACATTGCTGAAACAGTGGTGGCTGAGGCTGCAGGTATCTGACTATACGGATGGCAAACAATGCCTCCTTCTATAGCCCCACCTAATGAGAAACAACCAGCTCTGGGGCCCAGAACCTGGGAGATGCTCTCAGGCAAAATGACTAATAATCCTGCAACAGATATACACAAATATATATTTTGATAGATAACTCTTTCTCAGACTCTCTCACTCAATTGGTTTTCTAAATTTTTAGATTTATTATGATTAAAAGAATTAAAATGTACCCCTCCTAAAAGAGGTATCCACTAATTTAGCCAATACTTGTATACCTCCACAGAGAAATTAATGAGTTCATCAAGAAGACATGTAAGATCTTTATTGGCATGGTATCCGTAATTACAAAGAGAAAATAAATCTGCATTTCATGAAAGGAAGGAGACAAGAAACTAGGAACCTGGGTAAGTGTGTTTATGACTATAAGACGAAGTTATTTACTCAGAAAAAGAATTTTTCTCACCTTGATTATTAAGACCTCAGGAAAAGTTTACCTGAATCATCATCAAATGCAAATCCCTTTGTTCAGCCTCTGGACCTCATTCCCATTCACTTTATAAATAAACAAATAACAAACAAGCAAGCAGTGGAGTACACTCAGCGAGAACATAGGCTCTGGAGCCCAGCTGCCTTCTCTACACCTCAATCCACTCTAACAACATTCACTTGAACCTAGTGATCTCATCTATAACACTGACATCATAATAATACTAATGCCAGCTTAATAATGTTTTTCTGAAGATTAAGTAGTATACAGTAAGTTCTTAGCAAATGCTATCTATTATAATCAGGTTAGGGTAGGAATAATTCATAACATATAGACATACTAAAATAATTGTGGAATACATAGTTACAGAGAGTCAGCATGAAAGTAAAATATTTGGACTATAATCAAAACAGAGTGCCCAGATTTTTTAAGAGAATTTAAGAAAAGTTTGATTCTTCCCCAAAACAATAGTGTTTCCTTGCTAATTATACTATCAGAATGCTTAGTCAATTCAATGGAGTCATTAGTTCTTCCAGTTTGCCTCTAGACCAGGAGGACCTGGTACGATTCACTTTCTCAGAACGAGTTTACCCGCTCATTCAAAATTCATTCTTCCAGATCAACTCATCCTTGAGAAACCAGTTAAGTGCATGGTAAAGCTAGAGGATTCTGCTTTCCAACATATTCAGAGAGCTTAGCAGTCCTCAAAAAGAAAGAGATGTGGTTGTCAAACATGCAAAGAGGTGACATGATGTAATTTGTATTTTTCAAAGATTGGTCTGGCTATTGTGAGGAGAACTAGTAGAGGGCAAGAATGTTATCAAGGCATGCTGGGAAGCTGTTTCAATCTTCCAAGAGAGAGATCAGGGTTGTCTAAACCATAGTCTTATGGTAAACATTAAGGAAGCAGTCATATTTGGAGTAGATTTTAAAGGTAGAGCCACCTGGATTTTCTAATGGGTAGCAGGTGGGGACTACAAAAATATATAAATTACTCTTCCCTTTTTTAATGAATAGCTAAAAGAACTCACTGAGTAAAAAAAGATGGGAAAAAGCAGGTTTCAGGATCAGGGAATTTAGGAATTCTACATGGGATGTGTCAAGTGAAACATAGATATTAGCAGACAAGTAGATTGCTTGAAAGCTTCAGTCATCTTAAGATACATATCTCCTGCTGCAGTCTTGCTCATTGCTCCAACCCTACTCCTCCTAACTGACAGTCCTCTCTTTTCACTCTTTTCTTTTCTGTTTTCACTGTATCTGATGTGTTTATCGCTGATATTTCTTCTTCAGAACACACTGGTCTCTTTCACTCATTGTTACATTAAAAAGAAGCTGAATGGAGTGATGTTTTGAAGAATCCCTGTCCTCTTTCAGTACTAAGCAAGCCAAAGAGAAGCTTGTCTTCTGCTGGGCATGCCCTTTCCACAGACATCTGTACAACATAAGCCTGCTTGATATTCCCCTCAGATCTTTCTCTCTTACCTTCTTGTTCTACCTAAATGTCTACATAAGCGACCTTGTCAAGACTGCTCGTCTCCAGCTTCCCTTCCCAAACAGTGAGTGAAGAAATGATAAACAGCCATCTCAATAACCTAAGAAGACCCGTTAGGCCCCACACTTACTGCCTTCCTCTCTCAAATCTTGGCAGGACATCTTCACTTTCCCACATCAGCAGAGAAATTCCACCTGCTGATTTAGCCTCCATTGAGAATTCGTCCATAATCATTTCAGAAAAAAAAGTTGCCTGGTCACTTTGCGAAGGTGCTTGTGTACATCAGCCTTATTGTGTGGAGAAGAGTTCCTGTACTGCTTCTTGATCGACAACCCTTCAGAAAGAGCCAGACCCAGATACTCATGTTCATAGCACAGGATTCACTCATGCACATTGGTGAAGGGTTGTCTTTTGGATTTCCAGCCACATGGTATTCCTTGTGATATCCAAACAATACTATCCTCAAATAATAACTGCCCTGCACAAAAACTGAACAATAACATAACACCTCCTCTATTTTTCAAATAAATGGCAGCCAATGATATGGATGAATCTAGCCCTTCAGTGAAAAGGATGAGCAGTTGAGTTTTACATATAACACAATAGTCAGGAGCTAAAAAGGGCAACCAATGCAGGCAACTTAAAAAGACATTTTTGGAAACACAATACCTGATTGTCAATTTTTAAAAATTAAAGCAACAAATTAATGAAGAGTAAGATACAGTCTTTTATTTGCAGGATTCCACAACAGAATTCTCTCAAAATGCATAGGAAGAAAAAGCAGCCAGATATAACACAGGGAAGATTGATCGAAGAAATAAAATATCAACAAAATTTTTAGAATGATAGCGGAGAGTAATAGGAGTCCTAATATAGCAGAGTAATACTCTGTGTTGTAGAATATTCTGAAATAAACAAGTAAACAAACAAATGAACAGATTTCAACATAGAAACAGACTGAAAAAAATAAAATTTAATTGAGGCTTTGAAGGAGGTCTCCAACTGTTGCATTGAGTAATTCCTGCCACTAATTTATCAAGAGTGTGGTTAAAAGTTTTTCTAGAAACATAAGGCCCAAACTGTATCTTACAGAAGGTTCTAGAAAAGGGAAACGTGGAAATAGTCTGAGAAACATTGAAGATTATGATTCGTTCAAGAAACTGTGCATTCGTTTTGTTCTCTTCTGGAAATCTCATAGTGGATTCCGCAGCTGCCTTGGCTTTAACTCAATATCGCAGCTCCAGTGATAGTAATAACAATAAGAAATTTTATTTCACCTGTGTTCTAAACACCAAGATTTTCCTGATAACAGCCAGATCTAGATAACTGTGGTTGAACTCTGGGGATCTGAGCAGCTGAGAGTAAATGTTCTTCCATTGTTTTCCCTTACCGTGTATTTTCCTAATAATTTCAAAGTTAAACAGAAATGATCTTGATATCATTAAGAATTTTAAAGGAAACATCATACACCTAGGAACACATACACTCCATGCATCTTAGAATTTGATCCAGATGCTGACACTTCACTTTAGAATATAGGATTACAGCCAACACACACACATAAACACACACACACACACACACACACACAAACACAGGCACCCCCCACACAGAAAAACTACATAATGAAAGAACAGAGAAGGAGTTTCAACAAACACATAGAAAATCAAATAAGGACAGAACATTTTTCATATCTGTACTGACTGCATAGGCACTGCTCTTTTGACAACTTTACCTAAGTCACATGTTGTACCTACCCACCACATCCTGCTGGACTAAGTCCCAAAGAAATGAGGATACAGAAGACCTGATGTGAGTAAACGATAACCTAGCCTTTCCGGTGATAAACCCATTCGAGAGAAACTCAATGATACCATTGTTCTGCTCCTCTTTATAAAGGAAACTACTGGGTTTCTCCTAGCACAGAGTTGGGAGCAACTTCAGAGCTTCTTCCAAGATGCTGCTGGTCTACCTTTTAGCGGCATTACTGGCCCTCGGCTCAGCTCAGAATGCAGGTAATGGTAAAAAAGAATAAGGGGTCGAGGAGCATGCTATGACTCTGCTTGGGGCTTAGGAGACCACACTGCAGGAGGAGGGCGTAGGGAGGGCACAAAAGTTAGATGAAAGATGGGATCACAGAATTCTTAAGACAGAGATAGGCAAGCTCAAGAAGACACACTTAGAGTCACATTTGACAAGTTTTGTAAGTGGCACAAAACATATTTGGTAACACAACTGATATTGACGATATCTTTGCTTCTCTTCTTTTTTTGAAAAATTCCTCTGGAAATGCTAAGACATCCAAGAACTTTTTCTTATTTTGTTTTTGCCCAATTTGTGTGTCTCAGGAACAAAGAAGTAAGACTTTCAATTACTGGTATGCAGGTTAAGAGGAATAAAGACTAAGGAAGCAGTGGGCAGGAGGGAAGAGGGGAGCTGAGAGGGAGGTTCAGGGGGGAAAAAAAACTATGTGATAATGGGATCAGAGATCAAAACAAGAAGGGAAGTCCTTCATTACTAATTTCATCTTTCCTTGTTCTGTATCTATTCTGATGTAGTGAATGCCAGACAGAACCCAGATCAGGGACCACCTCCGGACAATGTACCTTCTGCACCCCCACCAGATGAAAGACCACCTCCACAAGAAGACGAAAATCAAAGTCCTCCCCCACCTCCTCCCTCTGGAAACCAACAAGGACCACCCCGACCTGAAGGCCCTCCCCAGGGTCCCCCACCTCCTCCTTCAGGAAGGCCGCAGAGACCACCCCAACCTGAAGGCCCTCCCCAGGGTCCCCCACCTCCTCCTTCAGGAAGGCCACAGAGACCACCCCAGCCAGAAGGCCCTCCCCAAGGTTCCCCACCTCCTCCTTCAGGAAGGCCACAAGGATCACCCCAACCAGGAGGTCCTCCAGAAGACGCACAACCTAATCCTACCCAAGGCCCACAAGACTAGACATTTCGATTTGTTGACAGGTATGTGTGATTCAACTTCACTCTCCATCAAAGGTCCTGACTCCTACAGTTCTCAAACTTCAGTGTGTCAATGGGTCAATGAGAAACATGCTGAAATTACTTACTTCATTCTGGACCTAATGATTTCTATTCAGATACTCTGGAATAAAATACAGAGACCTTCTATTTTTAACAAGATGTCCAAGGTCATTTCGATTATGAGAATTGATGCCCATAAATCGATATTTCTGCAGTCATTGAGCTTATTCACTTGAGCGTGTCATGAGCAAGTAGAGCCGTGTTGCCCTTGGTCCTTATCTCATCTGGCTCGATGGCTTCCCCTCTCAAGTTTCCACTTGACAACACTTTGCTCATTTCTACTTCACATGAGGTCTCTTAGGTCAAGTGTCCCTGTAAAATGGTACTTTAATTTTATGCGACTAAATGTTACCTAGTGTCTTAAATATTTACTTTTAAATTGAAATGTGCTCAAGTTAAAAAAAAAAATCCAACAGAACAGAAGCAATGAAGTTCAATATTACAGGCATATCTCATCTGACTTCTCCATTTCCTTTCTCATAAGCCATCACTCTTAAATCCATTGAACATCCTCTTTAAAAAAAGTATGCCTATTTAAACATACAGAATCTCTTTTTCCACAAATGATATCATACTTTATAAGCAATTATATACATTGATCACTTTAACACATTTCTTAGAAAACTTCTGTATCAGTTTATAGAGATATATTGATTTGAAATCTGTCTTTTCTTTTTTAAAAACTTCCCTTTACAGTTCTATACTATTTCATTCTATGGCTGTGCCTCGATTTCTTTAGAAAAACCCTGAAAATGAACATTTAGGATGGTTTCAGGTTTTCAGTATTACAGAATAGACTGTAGTCACCACCCTTGTAAATATATCTCTGAACATTTTCAACGGCTACCAAAAGATAAACAAGCTAACAATAATCTGTTTTTCCTCTTGCAAAAAAAAATTCAGAACATTTTATCTGTTAAATGCATAAAACCACCAAAGAAAAAGTAATGAGGAAGGAAAGGAGAGAGGGAGAGAAGATGGTCTGTCTCCTATTTCACTTCAGTATCAACAAGAAATTAGAAAATACCTGCCATGTCGTGTCTTTTCTCTCAACTTCCTTTTTTGCTCATTTGTTTCAGAAAATGAGTATGAAGACAGCAGTCCTTTCGAGAGCCATGGCATTAGAATAATACAGTCTGACTGCAATATCCCAATAAAACCATCAGCATCCAATTTCTGATTGCCGTTTCTCATTCTCCGTGACTGTGAATCTGGAAATAGAGGACTATGGACACAGCATAGGACTATAAAAGAGCTCTTCTCGTTGAGGTTTCCTGCAAGCATCCTCCTGGGTCATTTTACTAGAAAACATTTTGGCTTCATGCTTTGTTTATGGGCAGGAATAGATCTCTCCTCTTTTGTCCTATTATTGCCACTTACTTCCCCCAACACCTTACTTAAGCCACCAGTTGACTGCCCAGTGATAGAATTTCATTGTTTCTCCCTGCTCTGAATTCTATATTATAAATCCAATTTTTAAATTGTTTTCAGAAACTTTCCTCATATTTGAGTAATTTTAGGGGAACAAGATAAATTTTAGAAATGTGGGGGAGCTGCAGAGGCTGAGGAAATCCTGCAAATTTCCAAAATTACGGCTTCTGGTTGCTGAAAAGATGAATGTGTTTCTAGGTCTCTTCTCCCTTGAAACCACAGTTTTTTCTCATGTGGGTCCTTCCTCTGTGGGTCCCCCACCATTTTTAACAAATCCTGAGTGTATTTCATAAAGGTTGTAGCATGAGGTATGTATTTTAAGGAGTCAGGAACTGGGAGTCATTTTTCCCTCAAAGTGAATTGGCTGGTCTAGTAATTAAATTGATATAAGGTGGTTAAAAGAACAAAAACTAATTTCATTACATACTTATGAGAGCCAGTGCCACAAAGAAAAGAGACTCAAAGGCAGTCAGGCAATTGAGGCTCATATACCTTCCTGAGATACAGGGAAGTGAGCAGGGGTCTGGGCTTCAAAGGCAAAGAAGAAGGTTCACAGAATGAAGGATGAAAAAAGCAAAGATTTAGTAAATAAATATTTGCCTTGCTGACAGTCTGATATAAACAGGTATCTCAGAGATAGGTCGGCTTCCTTCCAGTAAGCCCCAAAGTCAGTTTTCCAGCTCCAGGTGCTGACAAATCTTTGATAGAGAATATTTTTATCATGAGAAAGTGTTTCTTCCTTTTCAGTATACATGTATCCTCCATTCCTGATGTCAACACTACTCTGTGTCTAAAACCATCTGTTCATTATGCTTACATTTCCTTCCTTGAAAAACATTCTGTTTTTCCCTAATTGATAATTGTCTTTTTCTGCATTTCTTTGGTTATATATAAACATCTAAGCCATCTCAGAACCTCCAACATATTGGAGAATTTCTTCTGAATAAAATTTTCTTTACCCTCTCTGATCATTTCCTTTGTCTTCAAATTTTCCTTTTCTCCCTCTAAATAAGATGACATACATCCTGAGTTAATGCCTTTCTCTTTCTTGGTTTTCTTCTTTGTCTGGCAAAGCAAATGTTATCCTAATGCTTGCAAAGCAATGGAAGAGAAGCCAAATATTTTGAGATCTTTCATGTCTGAGAATGACTTTAGTCTAGCCTCATGCTTAATTAATAATCTGACTGGATATATGATTGATTCTAGGTTGAAAATTATTTTTGGTCAGAAATTCAATGACACTGTTCTATTGTTTTCTGACTTCCATGGTTGTACCACTATCATTCTGATTATCAATTCTATGCATATAACTATTTTTCTATCTTAAATTTTCAGGAACATCTTATTATCTCTTAATTTAATTAAGTATACATTGATGTGGATTTATTTTGCATTTATTATCGTCGGCACTGATGATGCCAAGAGAGGCTGCTGTCCTCGGCATTTGAGAAGAGGCACCCACAAATACACAAATACACACACACACACACACACACACACACACACAGAGACACTGTTTTTACTTTTGCTCTCTTTAAAAAATATTTAAAATTTTGGCAAGTAAGTAGAAGAAGCAGAGATCATGGCAAAGAACCTCAGGCTGGACAGAGGTCCTCCTGGACTGAGGATACAAGATTGAGATTATACAAAGAGAATAAATTCAGGGTTTTGCCCTGAGGCATACCAGAGGTGGAGAAAAGGAATGACTTCAGTTTCAACTTTTAGTCACCTCACATCCACCCACCACCCCCCTGCCCACCCACTCCTCACCCTCCCACCTGCTAACACCCCAATACCCCACCTCTGATGTAAATTCTATGCTCAGTAGAGTGGTTTGGGGAGCTGCTTAGAACTTCCTGGAAATCCTAAATCAGAAGTGAGGCAGGAGGGAGGAAATCTTGCCTCGCAGGACACCACCAGAGCCTGACAGATTGTCAGTCACTGGACAGACCAGCTTCCAACCACGTCTTCCAGCACGTGTCCGGCCCTTCCAACTCTCAGCTTGCATGTTCAGGCTTGGTATTGGGTAACAACATACCTTCTTTCATTCCTTGGTTTGGCCAAAAGGGCAATCTCCAAAGAACAAACCACACTGCTTAGGTGGAAACAGGACCTGAAACTCAGTTACGGTTTAGTTATACCTTGATAATATTGAGGGATACAGTACACGGCCTCCTTCTGCATTTCTGTACCAGATGCTGCTGATGTTAAGAGTGGGCCTGTGGATAAGCATTGGACACTCTTAATAAGGAGATCACTCTTAAGTTCTGGGAAATGTTTTCCAGTGATTTATTAAACGTTTCTTTTCTAATGTATTATCTGTTTCCTTTGAAATTTGTTAGTAGAACTCTCTTTTAATTTTTTTCTTTTTCTCACCTATTGATTATCTCTTTGCTTTTTTGTTCTATGTTATGAGAAAATTCTTTATCTATTAAACTTATAATCAACTGAATTTACAATGGCTAATATTTCTATTTTCTGATTGAGTGTTTAATAACATCCTTTTCTAATTTGAAAAAGGTGGAATGTATTTTTATTTGTAATTATATATTCATTACTGTATTTACTTGATTGATACGACCATTTCATGAGATCTACCCTGTCAAATGCAGTAGTCATAAGCCACATGTGGCTGTTTAAATTTAATTAATTGAAATTAAATAAAATTTCAAATTTAGGTTCTCAGGTACACTAGCCACATTTCAAGTACTCTATAGTCTCATGGGTGTAGTAGTTACCATACAGCTACCATGTTAGATACCACAGACATAAAATATTTATATCATGACACAATCTTATATTAGACAGCAAGGCTTTAGACTTTAAGCTCCACAGAAAAGAACTGGATTCAGTTCTGATCATTACGCTGCCCTGAGTAGCTAGCACAGTGCTTTTCAAATATTTTTTTAATGAAAAAATAAGAGTACATTTGATACAGCACTATTATTTCAAGAAAAAAAAACTGAAGTCATTTGATTTTCTTTCATTCTATACACATTGTTTTACATAATAGTGATGGTACCATATGCATGGTACTATTTCTTTCTTTTCCATATACAATTATTTCTTTAGTAAACTTTCACCGTGTTATCACAAAACTTTACAAACATGTTTAATGATTGCACAAATCCTTTTTATTTTGTCATTTCTCTGATGTTGGATATTCAGGCAATTTTTATTAAATCTGCACTCTCCAACACAGAACTCGCAAGCCACATGCAGTTATTTAAATTTAAATTTAAATTTGTTACAATTTTCTTTCTCACTTACACACTAATTCAAGTGTTCTACATTAACAATGTCCTCCCTCCTTAATGAAAAGAATAATTGTCACAAATGTGTAGAATAAGAGGTTGAAGCCGGATTGCTTGCAAGTGTTAACAAGGATTAAGCAGTTAGGATTACACCCTAAGGTGTAAATTGTGTCTACTATCCTTTTGAAAAGGTATTTTCCATTCAAATCTCTACTTGTAATCAGCTCTTGGTTCTGCTTTTGTAGACATGATTGCCACATAGGCCTAAGGGCATGGGGGTGACCTTGAGATCAACTAAAGTTCACCCTCCCTTTACTTGATCTGTCTCAATAATAGATGTGTCACCTTTGCTTATTTCCCGATCAGTCTATTAAAGTAAGATTATCCCTGAGCTCAGGACTCAAGTCTTTGGAGAGGTAACACTCCTGGAACCACCATAAACCCGAAGTCTTCAACTCTCTGAGTGGTACTTGGTTTTTGGTTGGTCTTATTTTACTGCAATCTTTCTGGAGGCCCAAAAAATTTCAACTATACTGGCCTTTTGAGCTGTCACCCAGTGACCTGGCCAGGCCGGAAGTCCTCCATGACAAACATGGGGGCGCGATATCTGACCATATTTCCAGTTCTTTATCGACAATGCTCCCTACTCTCCAGACAGCCTATCTCACAACTGGACTCAAAGGAGGAACCGACTAACTCACCAGGAATGGTTGCAGGATAACATATGGCTCCAGGGCTCAAAAAACCTAGTCAGGTCTCTTCTTTAGACAGTAGAGGAGCTTGATCACCTACAAAAGTCATCAGTCAGAAGACACAGGTCAGGGTCTTCCCATTGGTGGGAAGTCATTAGGGTCTTCCCAGAACAGAAAGACAAAAGCCAGGGCCTTTCAAAAAGGGGGAGGTAAGTTTTAAACTCTGGTATGTGAATACTTGAGCGAATGAGCTGCCTGTCCTGTTTGACTCTGTTGGGTATGAATTTGGGACTCCATGACTAGGCACCCATAACTTCCCCTAAAGGCTACAGAGTCTGAGTGGACTCATCTGAGAATCCGTTGTGTATGGCATACAGTTCAGGCCAGCATTGGACTAGTGTCCGATTGTAAGTCACAAAGCCAAGTCCACTATGAACAAGTGTCATCTAAGCTCCTTTGAAACACAGCCAGGAGAGCACCTTAGTGGTCTCCTCTTTGGAGGAGACACCCACTTTTTATCTTTGCACCAAAACACAGGGTGGGATACACAGATTGGGGAGACAATTGATTATTGATGGGGCTTAAGAATTGCCTATCTCCAATGGCCCTTTTGACATAGGGGCCCTCTGTCATATGATTTTCTTGAAATTTTAAAGTCTATTTTTCTCCTCCATTATGAAGCTCCCTAAGGCAATATGGGTGGAGATTCTTCTAATCCAATTGTCTTAAATTGTATGTAGCAAAATTTTAAGAGAGGTTTTCCAGAAGCTTATGAAATCAGGCAGACCCCAGGAAAATTACACACTCTTTGTGAGCTTGAAAGGCCCACCATCGGGGAAAGGATGGCCTTAGGAAGAGACCCCGGACCTTTCCACTGTTAGAAATATGTACCAGATAGTGACAGGGAACCCTGGATATCTAGACCAGTTTCCATACATAGACTCATGTTTGCAAATCGTGGGATCTGATCTGCACAAATAGGCAAGGACATGGTAATGTACTTATGACTGAAACAACATGGGGACAGACAAGGAAGAGCCAGCAGGTGTCATCCAACAAGGGAACCCTGAGGAAGAACAATTCGTATCTCTATCTCCTGGCTAACTGGACAGGAACTTGTACCCTGAAATAAACATTGCTCCCAGCAACCAGTCTATAACCATTCCTCTAGCGCACACAAGAACCAAATGAGAGAGACAATTACACATCCAAAAGCTTGTCACTTTACAAACCCAGTTACATTACTTAGCAAGAGTTGTCTTACAAAACCATTGAGGACTTCATCTTCTAACAGAAAAAAAAAGGTAATGGTTATTTTTAGAAGAGGAAAGTCATTTTTATGTTAGTCAATCTGGTATATTTAGAGATGCTTTGAGATAGAGCCCCAAAAATCTGCCATCAATTGAACGAGTCATGCAGGTTCTGCTCCAGAATATGGAGTTGTGGGATTCTGGCCTTCTCGCTTGCAGATCCTTTCCTCATGCTCCTCATAGCATTCTATTTGGTCCTTGGATCCTGAACTGTCTTCTCAAGTTTGTGTCCTCATGCCTAGAATCCATAAAGCTACAAATGGTTGTGACATCCGAACCACCTTTATACCAGCCCACAGGCCAAGGAAATCCAGAGGTTGATGCCCTATGAAAATTTAAAGGGCATCAAAATGGGGGATTGAAGAGGAATTTTCCACTCAAATGGTAACCTCATAATCAGTTTTTTGTTCTTCTTCTGTAGACATGCTTACCGCATAGGCCAAAGGGCAGGGTGACCTCGAGATCAACAGAAGATTCATCCTCCCTTTGCTGGTTCTGTTAAATAACAGATGTATCTCCTTTTCTTGTTTGTGGATAACCCCTATAAAAGGAGTTTACCCCTGAACTCAGGGCCCAGGTCCCAGCTTTTCTGGGACCAAGGCATAATAAACCAGAGTTCTACTCTCTGAGTGGTGCTTGATTTCTCACCAGTATGAATTTTCTGCACCACTTTACCTTTCACGGCACCCTCAGCAGGAACCTTATGTAACTCTTCCAAAGGTGCTCCTGTTGTTTCATTGGGGATACTATTTCTGTTATGTAGTCTGTCATAGTACATCAATAATTATTTCCATTACTACAAGAAAAAAGCTAGGAAGAGTTAATGGGTTGAATAATGCTTTTACAATAAGTATAACAAAATTAGTGTTAAAAAATATCTATACAACGAGATTGTTAACCTGTTGTAGAAAAAGAATATTTGGACTCAATGCAGCTTTTCAGTCTTGAGATTCTTTTGAATGATGAGAATCTATTCAGGTGGAGCTCTAGGGGGGCACATGGCCTATTCATGGCCATCAACAAAAAACTGGTAAACCTCATGAGATGGAAAGGACGGATCTGAGAAACATTCCCTCAGCATCAGATTTATCCACAACTTTAATATTCTAGTCACTATACTTCCGTTATTGAATCCTAAACCAATTTCATTTTCTTACATACATGCTCACACTATTAACTCATAATGAGATGCCAGTTAACTATGACAAAGAGATTTTCCTTAAACTGCTATGTGAGTAATTAATTCTTAAATCATATACAGAATTTCACATATGGTTAACTATAGGTTGGATCTGAGGGTGTTTCCGATCCTGTTATTCGGCTCTACTTGTTTGATAGAACTCCAAGCTATAGGTCCCCAAATTGTTAAATATAGTCTTTATTTATTCTCAAAATAGACATGTACTTTATTTAATATTTGCAGTCCCAATAAGGCTTTCTGTAAATTCTATTTGTTACATCAAGCTCTAAAGAGAGCCTCTTAAAGTTTATCTCCTCCGTGCTATTTTTTCTTTTCTTGGATGTTATTTTCCTCAAAGCTGTGTGGGGCAGGGATTCTACAAGCTTGTCTTTCAGCTTCCATCTCTCCTTAAATTTTCTTGTTCTGCCTCAAAACTCTCTGACTTTAAATGACATTCATAGGTTTTTCTTAATGAAAGATGCAATACTCTGACTCTGGGAACTAAAATATATTTGAAGATATGTGGATACTATAACTTCTTCATTGACCATCTTTGGATTTTACTTCCTTGGTAAAATTTTTTCTGTCCATCCAAGTCTCCTCCTGATAGATAATATGTGTGGTGGAATGAATTGGAAAGCCACATATCCCTTCATTTATTACATGACATTAAAAATAATCTATTCCTGTGTTGGCAACATCTATTAGAGATAACAATAACAATAAAATTACATCCTGTGTAGTGACTATAAAAAGCCACATGGGGGAAACAGGTATGTTTTTCTTAACACATGAGGTGTTTGAGTCTTGCAAGAGTTCCTGCTTTGAAAAGGGCAAGATATTAATAGGAGGTGATTCGCTTATTTGTATAGCACAACAAAACTTAGCAGGTTAAAAAAAAACAAACAATAATTATTTCACCATTTCTGTGGATTATGTGTTCAAGAATGTCTTGGCTTGGTGGTTATTTCTCAGGGTCTCTTGTGAGGTGACAATCTAGCTGTCAGCCAAGACTGCAGTTATATCAAGGCTCAGCAGAAGAAGACATTTCACATTCAACCATGATTGCTAGCAGGACTACGTTACTTACCACACTGACCTCTTCACTGTGTCCTCACATGTGGCAACTAGGTCCGCTCTTCTCAGGATCCCTTCTAATGTAGCAGCTGGCTTCCCCAGAGCAAGTTACAATTCAACATAGCAAGAAAATACAACAGAATGAAAGTAACATTCTTTTGGGAACCTAATGTCAGAAGTGACTGTGCATCGCTTCTGCCTTCTTCTATTCACTCTAAGTGAGTCCAGCCGACACTCAAGAAGAAGAAAAATTAGGCTCTAACATTTATAAGGAGGAGTATCTAGTCATATTTGGACATAGCTTTAAAATGATCAATGAACATTGGCTTTCCTTGTGTGAAACTATATTGTGTGTTCCTTATAAAAATCAATACTTGCCTTATTGTTTTTATCTACCTTCTATGTTTTAAAAAAAAAGGAACATCTAGCACAGTGAACCTAGAAGAAATTTCAAAATGCTCTTTTGGTATCCACTTTCTAGGCACTGGAATTTAGGCCTTCCCCTGTGGACTGGCAGTCACCAAACAGATGATTCTCCTAAGCACCTAGCTAAACCTTCAGGTGTTTCAGTTTACATCAATCACAAGAGGCTAAGCAGCAGAACTAACTTATGAGAAGAAAGATGGATATCCCCAAAGGAAAAAGTGCCAAACACATGGCAAAGGGAACCACAACTAAACTGAATGACCTGAAGGAGAAAGATGCAATGTGTTCTTGGAGGACACATTCCTTTGAACAACCTATGAGTTCCAAATAAGAGGTATAATCTCTGTATGTCCTATATGCACCAGTGCCCATTAGAAAGTCAATGTGATGTAAATAACTATATGTCCCTTCCTTATAACCCATTTATTAGGTCTTTACCAAAATGATGGCACAGGTGATATTCAGGGGAAAAACAGTAAATATTCCAAATTATTCTGCAGTCTCTGGTAAGAACAAGGCTGAAAATGAAAAAGTTATACATGATTGAAAGTGGACATTACATGTGAAAATAAGTGGAGAAGACACCTGAGGCACAACAGAGCATAGTTCTAAAATTCCTGAATGCCTCTCATGGAACAGCAAATCATATCTGTCAAGATGGAAAAGAAGTTGATCACCTCAAGTCACAGTTATTTTATTGTAGGAGATAGAATTAACAACCCCAAGCCGCATCTATCAGAGATAGGTTTGAGCAAAAGAACGAAAAGAATTTAATCAAACCCGGGCAATGATAAAAATGGCAATTGAAATCAGTGAAGGAAATTGAGTAGCTCAATATATTTAAGGGACAATATTCTATCCAATTATATATAAAATACAATTTCAAGAGCTCTGCCACACAGTAAACACAAAAAAAAATTTTAATGGATTAAAAATGTAAAAGTGATATTTTATAAAAGTGTTAAGTTTATGATGTTGAGAGGGGGAATGTAGAGTTAGAATGTCTGTAATGGTGAGCTGGAAAGTAAAGTTTAGGTGTTTATGGCCGTGAAGTAGAAAAATCATTATGAAACAAGACGCTAAATTTCCTGACAGCTCAAATGGACACAAGTATCACCTGAAACAAACTTTACCCACATACCTAGCAATTCCGACTGCCTATAAGCTAGAATCTCAGTTGAGCTCAAATCCAGAACACATACACATGACCTCCTTAACTAGTCTCGATGTAGAAGCTACTTAGGGCTTCCTCACAGCATGCAGCCAGGTTCATAAGACAAAAAGTCAGGAGCATGTGGCATTTTTATGACTCAAAAGCCACTAAACATCACTTCTGACATTCTCAAATGGGCAATGCAGTTACAACATTCCACCCAGTTTCAAGGGAGAAGAAAAACAGACCCTATCTCTGTGAAGGGGGAGTCTTATTGAAAGAAAAGAACAGAGATGAAAAAGTGCGTTATGTCCATCTTTGGAAAATATCATCTGCTATATCCCTTTTCCCAAGATAATACTTAAACATGTGCATCTTCAAATTGACACAATATGGCAGTACTTTAGGGTATATCAGCATCCACATGCAGCTATTCAAGTGGTTAATGAATTACTCACTTGAAAATCCTCATTCAAGTGAGTCATCCATAAATCCCTCAAAAAAAATTTCTGTTTTAAGAAAATCTGGAATCTTGCGTTTTGTATATGTTCATATAAACACGAAGGAGCTGTGTTGCTTTATATCCTATGTAAAAGAAATTGGTTTTGTCCCTCTCTGTGAAGATTAATGAAATTTCAGATCAACCAGAACATTGCTGAAACAGTGGTGGCTGAGGCTGCAGGTATCTGACCATAGGGATGGCAAACAATGCCTCCTTTTACAGACCCAGATAGTGAAAAACAAACAGATGTGGGGCCCAGAACCCAGATGATGCTCTCAGGCAAAAAGACTTAATAACCCTGCAACAGATATATACAAATATATGCTTTGAAAGACAACAGTTTGCCAGACTCTTTTGCTCTCTCCCTTGGCTTTCTAAAATTTTAGATTTATTATGATTAAAAGAATCAAAATGTACCCCTCCTAACAGAGGCATCCATAATTTTAGCCTATGCTAGGACAGCCTCCCTAGAGAAATTCCTGAACACATCAAGAAGCACATGCAAGATCTTCATTGTCATAGCATTCGTAATTACAAAGAGAAAATTAATCTACATTACATGAAAGGAAGGAGACAAGAAACTAGGAACTAGGGTAAGTGTGTTTATGATTATAAGACTAAGTTATTGACTCAGGAAAAGAATTTTTCTCACCTTGATTGTTAAGACCTCAGAAGAAGTTTTACCTGAATCATCATCATATGCAAATACCTTTGTTCAGCCTCTGGACCTCATTCCCCCTCCCTTTCTAAATAAATATATAACAAACAAACAAGCAGTGGAAAGCAGTCAGCGAGAAATAGGCTCTGGAGCCCAGCTGCCTTCTGTACCACTCAATTCACTGTAACTATCTTGGAATGAACCTAATCATCTCATCTATAACACTGAGACCATAATAATAATCATAGCAGCTTAATAAGGTTGTCCTGAGATCAAATGGTATCCAGTAAATGCTTAGCAAATGCTGCTTATTGTAATCAGGTTAGGGTAGGGAAGGTTAATAGAATATAGACATACTGAAAAAATTGTAGAATACATATTTATGGAGAGTTAGCATGAAAGTAAAATATGTGGACCAGCATCAAAACAGTATGGCCACAATTTTTAGGAAACTCAAAGAAAAGTTTAATTCTTCTCAAAGACAATTGTGTTTGTTTGTGAATTATACCATCAGAATGCTTAGTCAATTCAATGGACTCATCAATTCCTTCAGTTCACCTCTAGACCAAGAGGACCTACTGCAATTCACTTTCTAGAACAAGTTTATCCACTCAGTCAATATTCATCCTTCCAGGTAAACTGCTCCTTGTAAACCCAGTCTAGTGAGTGTTATAGCTAGAGAAGATTCTACTTTCCAACACATTCAGAGAGCTTAGCACTTCTCAAGAAAGAAAGAGACATATGGTTATCAAAAGTGCAATGGGAAAAAGAAATCCTGAGTCATTTTAACCAAGGAGGTGATATGATGTAATTTATATTTTTTAAAGATCAATCTAGCTATCATGAGGAGGACTGGGGCAGGGCAAGAATGTTACCAAGACTCTCTTGGAAATTGTTAAAATCCACCAGGAAAAAGATCAGGATTTTTTAAACCACAGACTTGTGCTAGACATTACAGAAGCAATCATGGTTAGGGTAGATTTTAAAGGTAGAGCCAACTGGATTTCTAATTAGTAGAAGCTGGGTGAACTAAATCAGAAATGGCTCCTCTATTTTTTAACAAGGACCTGAAACAACTGTCATTGACTGAGAAAAGTTTGAAGCAGAGCAGGTTTTAGAATCAGGAAATCAGAAATTCTACAAGTGATGTGTCAAGTGAATCATACGTCTTAGGAGACATATGGATTGCTAGAGAGCTTCATCTTAAGATGACTAATCTGCTGCAGTTGCTCATTCCTCCAACTCCACTCCTCCTTATTAATATTCATTTCTTTTCACTCTTTTTCTGTATTGATTGTGTCTGGTGTATTTATAGCTGATATTTATTCTTCATAACACACGAGTTTCTTTCACTCACTGTGACATTGAAAAGAACCTGAGCTGAGTGATGTTTTGAAGAATCCCTGTCCACTCTTAGTACTCACCAAGCAAAAGAAAAGTCTGTCTGCCACCGGGCCTGCCCCTTCCACAGACATCTGTACAACATAAGTCTACTCGACATTCTCCTCAGTTCCTTCTCTCTTACCTTCCTTTCCTACCTAAAGGTCTACCTAAGCCACCTTGTCAAGTCTGCTCATCTCCAGCTTCCATCCCAAACAGTGAATGAAGAAATGATCGACAGCCATCTCTATAACCTAGGAAGACCCGTTAGACCCTACACTTACTACCTTCCTCCCACAAAGCTCAGCCAGAACCACTTCACTTTCCTGCATACTCTGAGAATTTCCAGCTGCTGAGATAGCCTCCATTGAGAATTCATCCATAATCATTTCAGAAAAAAAAGTTGCCTGGTCACTTTGTAAAGGTGCTTGTGTGTAGCAAGCCTTACTGCGTGGAGAAGACTTCCTGTACTGCTTCATGATCAACGACCCTTCAGAAAGAGCCAGACCCAGATACTCATGTTCATAGCGCAAGATTCACTCATGCACGTTGGTGAAGGGTTTGTCTTTTGGATTTCCAGCCACATGGTATTCATTGTGATATCCAAACAACACTATCCTTAAATAACACTGCCTTGCACAAAAACTGAGCAATAACATAACACCTCCTCTATTTTTCAAATAAATGGCAGCCAATGATACAGACTAATCTAGCTCTTCAGTGAAAAGGATAAGCAAATGAATACTACATATAACAGAACAGTCAGCAGGTAAAAAGAGCAAACAATGCAAACAAACTTAAAAGACTTTTTTGGAAACACAATACCTTGTTGCAAATTTTTTAAAATTAGAAGCAACAGATAAGGAAGAGTAAAATATTTTTTTATTAGTAAGTAAAAGAATTCTCCCAAAATGCATAGGAAGAAAACAAAGCTATAAATAAGAGGAACAATAATCACAGAAAAGTTTGATTAAAGAAATAAAATATCAACAAATAAGAGTCAAAAGGATAGTGGGGAGAAATAGAAGTCTGAATATTGCAGAGCAATACTCTGAGTTGAAGAACATTCTGAAAAAAAAATTCCAACATTTAAACAGACTGAAAAATTGGAATACAATTGTGGTTTGAAGGAGGTCTCAAACTGTTGTATTGAATAATTGCAGCCACGAGTGTGGTTAAAATATTTCTAGAAAACATAAGGCCCAAACTGTATCTTACAAAATGTTCTAGAAAAGGGAAATGTGGTAGTAATCTTAGAAACCGTAAAGGGTATGATTTATTCAAGTTACTGTGCATTTGTTTTCTTCTGTTCTAGAAATCTCATGGTGGATTCTGCAGCGACCTTACTTTCACTCAATATTGCAACACCCAGGGACAGTAATAACAATAGAACGTTTTAGTTCACCTGAGTACTAAACATCAAGATTTTCCTGATACAGCCAGATCCAGATAATCATGGAGGAGCTCTGGGGACCTGAGCAGCTGAGAGTCAATTCTCTTCCATTCTTTTGCCCAAGTGTGTGTCTTCCTAATAATTTCAAAGTTAAATAGAAATGATCTTTATATCGTCAAAAGTTTTAACTAAATATCATACACTTAGGAACAAATGCACCCCACGGTTCTTGGAGTTTGATCCAGATACTGACACTTTACTTTCGATTATAGAACTACAGCCAACACACACACACACACACACACACACACACACACACACACACACACACAGAAAAACTACATAATGAAAGATCAGAGAAGGAGTTTCAACAAACACATTGAAAATCGAATAAGGAGAGAACATTTTTCATATCTGTACTGATTGCATAGGCACTGCTCTTTTGAAATCTTTACCTAAGATACATGTTGTACCTACTCACCACATCCTGCTGGACAAAGTCCCAAAAAGAAATGAGGATACAGAAGACCTGATGTGAGCAAAATAACATAGCCTTTCCACTGATGAGCCCATCCAGAGATAAATTCAAAGATGCCATTGTTCCGCTATCTTTATAAAAGAAACTACTGGATTCCTCCCAGCACAGATTTGGGAGCACCTTCAGAGCTTCTTCCAAGATGCTGCTGGTCTTCCTTTTAGCGGTGTTGCTGGCCCTCAGTTCAGCTCAGAATACAGGTAATGGTAAAAAAAAAAATAAGGGGTCGAAGATTGTGCTATGACTCTTTTGGGGGCTTAGGAGAGCACACCACAGGAGGAAGGGTATAGGGAGGGCATGGATCTGAGAGGAAAGTAGGGCCACAGAGTTCTTAAGACAAAGATAGTTCAGTCATGTCCATATTTCATGCTGAAAGCCTTGTACCTTATTTAAAGCACAATTAGAACCCAAGAAAAAATTTTGACAACAGGAATGAAAAGGGAAGAGTCATGTATTTATAAAAGTCTGTCTGTTTGCTGTGAAGGATGCCCTGGAGAATGACAGGAATGATATGGGGAAGTTCACTCATGAAGATGTTCCAGCCATCAGAGAAGACAGTGGATGAAGGTGGCCTTGCCAGGGGGCACAACATCGATGAAGGAGATAAGCCTTCAAGAGAGCTAGCTCAGGCACAGGGAACAGGATAATATATTCCTCTCGTTCTCCCCATGGAGATATACAGATTCCAGTCCCCGATTTTCTCATTTTTCTCCCACCCATGTGTAACATTTCAGTGTGCTGTGACTGATACGTGGAAGATGGATTCCAAATGTTTACTTCTGATCACCCCTCTTAATAAAGCAAGTTAACATAAGTAAGGCGTGTAGTGAAGAAAGAGAGCAGACACTGAAATACCATAGCACTTAACCTAAATGAGCATTAGGGTCAGATGGATCCTAGAGAGGACAAAAGGGGCCTTTTCTAGTTTGTGGTTAAATCTCTGCAGAGTAACAATCCTTGCATCTTCCTTCCTTTCCAACAATATCACAAACAGTGCCTGTCAAGTTACCTGAGGGGATATATAAGTTGCAGTTGGGAGTGTTCCTATCTCTGCTGAACAGGTGTGAGCCCTGAAAGATTCACTTCATTTTTGCTTCTTTTTCTAGATGTCGTCTCTGAAGAAAATGTCACTGTGGCACCAGGTAAATGCCTATGAATCCTCAATCTACTTTCCTTCCTTTTTTTTTTCCTCAGATACTTTTCATTTCTTTAATCTAGTGTTTCTTTCCCTCAATATGTAGTTTTAGAAAAAAATGCAAAATATAAGGGTCTGGTTTCTCCTTTTCTGTATTTCTCCACCCAATTGTGTCCCTATAGATGAGAAAGTTTTGTCATAGTTATTCAGTAAACCCTGAGTGGGCCATCACTTGTCTTTCTCTTCTCTCTCTCTCTCTCTCTCTCTCTCTCTCTCTCTCTCACACACACACACACACACACACACACACACACACACACACACTATATTTCTCTACCTTAGTCTTGGACACTAAGGAACCAGAACCAGTTTCCATATAGGGCTCAAGAAGACACACTTAGAGTCACAGTTGAGAAGTTATGTCATGGCAAAAATATATCTGGCAACACAAATGACATTGATGATACCTTCACTTCCCTTCTGTTTTTGAAAACTTCTTCTGGAAATGCTAAGACACCTAAGTACTATTCTTTCTTTTTTTCCCAATGTGTGTGTCTCAAGAACAAAGAAGTAAGACTTTCAATCACTGGTATGCAGGTTAAGAGGAATACAGAATTAGGAAGCAGTGGGCAGGAGGGATAATGGGATCTGAGAGGCAGGTTCTGGGAATAAAAAGGACTATGTGATATGTAATCAGAGATCAAAATGAGAGGGGAGTCTTTCATCACTAATCTCATCTATCCTTGTTTCATACCTATTCTGATGTAGTGAATGCAAGCCAGAACCCAGTTCAGGACACTCAGGGACCACCTCCTGACAATTTATCGCCTGGACCACCTCAAGATGAAAGACCACCTCAACAAGAAAGCCAGAATCAAAGTCTTCCCCCACCTCCTCCTCTTGGAAACCAACAAAGGCCAGCTCAACAAGGAGACCCTGCCCATCGTCCCCCCACCTCCATCTCTGGGAAAGCAACAGAGACCACCTTGACCTGGAGGCCCTCCAGGAGGAAGACCACCTAAACCTTTCAAAGACCCACAAGAAAAGTCAAATCAAATTTGATGACAGGTATGATTCAAGCTCACTGTATCAAAGGTCCTGACTCTTACAGTTTTCAAACTTTAGTGTGCCAATGAATCAACAAGAAACATGCTGAAATAGCTTTATTCTGGATCTCACTTCTAATGACTTCTATTCCGATATTCTGGAATAAAATGTCAAGACCTTGTATATTTTACAACGTGTCAAAAGTCATTACGATTTAGAGAAATGACGCTCATAAATTCTTTTTCCACAGTCATTCGCTTTTTCAAATGAGCATGTCATGAGCAAGTAGAGCAGTGTTTTCCCATGGTTCTTATCTTATCTGGCTCGATTGCTTGCCAACTCAAGTTTCCACCTGATCTCTCTTTGCTCAGTTCTGCCTCACATGAGGTCTCTTAGGTCAAGTGTCCATATAAAACAATACTTTAAGTTTATGCTACTAAATGTTATCTAGTGTTCTAAATATTTACTTTTAAACTGATATTTGCTCAAGGTGAAAAAAAGTATATATCCAACAGAACAGAAACAATGAACTTAAATGTTAGAGGCATATCTCATCTGACCTTCCCCATTCCCTTTCCCAAAAGCCATCTCTGCTGAGGCTTTTGAACTTTCTCTTTAAAAATATCTATGCAACATATAGAATCCCTTCTTCTTGCAAATGTGCAAATCTATAGCTTGATAACTTTAACATATTTCTTAGAAAACTTCCATATCAGTTTATAGAGATATATTGATTTTGGATCTGTTATTTTTGTTGTTGTTTGTTTGTTTGTTTTCTGTTTTTGTCAAATTTCCTTTACGGTTCTATACTATTTCATTCTGTGGCTGTGCCACAATTTCTTAAGCCAACCCCCTGACAATGGACATTTAGGATGGTTTCAGGTTTTCAGTATTAGAGAATAGGTTATATTCACTACCCTTGTAAATATATCTCTGAACATTTTGAATAGCTACCAAAAGATAAACAATCTAACAATAATCTTTTTTTTCTCTTGAAAATACAATTCAGAATATTTTATCTGTAAAGTGCATAAAACAAACAAAGAAAAAGTAATGAGGAAGGAAAGGAGAGAGGGAGAGAAGGTGATCTGTCTCCTATTTCACTTCAGTACCAATAAGAAATTAGAAAATACCTGCCATGTCGTGTCTTTTCTCTCAACTTTCTTTTTTTGTTCATTTGTTTCAGAAAATGAGTATGAAGACAGCAGTCGTTACGAGAACCATGGCATTGGAATAATACAGTCTGACTGCAATATCCCAATAAAATCACCAGCATTCAATTTCTGATTGCCGTTTCTCATTCTCCGTGACCATGAATCTGGAAGTTGAGGGCTATGGACACAGCATAGGAATATTCAAGAGCTCTTCTCATTGAAGTTTCCTGCAAGCATCCTCCTGGGCCATTTTACTAGAAAACATTTTGGCTTCATTCTTCATTTATGGGCAGAAATAGATCTATCCTCTTTTGTCCTATTATTGCCATTTCCTTCCCCCAACACCTTACTTAATTCACAAGCTGGCTGTCCAGTGATAGATTTCATTGTTCCTCTCTGCTCTGAATTCTATATACAAATCCAATTTTTAAATTGTTTTCAGAAAACTGTAATAAATGTGAGAGAGCTGCAGAGGCAGAGGAAATCCTGCAAATTTCCAAAATTATGGCATCTGGTTGCTGAAAAGATGAATGTGTTTCTAGGCCTCTTCTCCCTTGAAACCACATTTTTTTTCTCGTGGCTCAGTTCCCTTCCTCCATGGGTCCCCCACCATTTTTAACAAACCCTGAGTGTATTTCATAAAGGTTGTAGCATGAGGTATGTATTTTAAGGAGTCAGGAACTGGGAGTCATTCTTCCCTAAAAGTGAATTGGCTGGTTTAGTAATTAAATTGACATAAGGTGGTTAACAGAACAAAAACTAATTTGATTACATACTTATGGGATCCAGTTCCACAAAGACAAGAGATTCAAAGGCAGTCTGGCAATTAAGGCTCATATGCCTTCCTAAGATACAGGGAAGTGAGTAGGGGTCTGGGCTTCAAAGGCAAAGAAGGTTCATAGGAGGATGGGAAAAACAAAGATTTAGTAAACAAATATTTGCCTTGCTAACAAGTCTGATATAAAAAGGTATCTCAGAGATAGGTCTGCTCCCTTCCAGTAAGCCACGCAATCAGGCACCCAGCTCCAGGTGCTGACGAACCTTTGATAGAGAATATTTTTATCATAAGAAAGTGTTTCCGCTTTTTCGATATAGGTGTATCCTCCATTCAATGTCAACACTACTCTGTGTCTAAAACCATCTGTTCATTATATTTACATTTCCTTCCTTTAAAAAAATTCTGTTTTTCTGCAATTAATAATTGCCTTTTTCTGCATTTCTTTGGTTTTCTATGAACATCTAAGGCTTCTCGAACCCTCTAACAGATCGGGGAAGTCCTTCTAAATAAAATTTCCCTCACCCTCTCAGATCATTTACTTTTTGCCCTGAAATTTTCCTTTTCTCCCTCTTAAGTAGGATGACATACATCCTGAGTTAATGCCTTCCTCTTTCTTGGTGTTCTTCTTTGGTAAAACTCATCTTACACTATTGCTTGCAAATCAATGCAAGAGAAGCCAAATATTTTGAAATCTTTCATGTCAGAGAATGATTTCATTCTAGCCTCATCCTTAATTAATAATCTGACTGGATATATGATTGATTGTAGGTTGAAAATTATTTTTGCTCAGAAATTTGATGACAATGTTCTATTGTTTTCTGACTTCCAAGGCTGTTCCACTATCGTTCTGATTACCAATTCTACACATATGACAATTTTTCTCACTGAAATTTTCAGGATCATCTTTTTATCTCTAAATTGAATTAAGTATACATTGATATGGATTTTTTGTTTTGTTTTGTTTTGTTTTGTTTTTGTTTTTGTTTTTGTTTTTGCATTTATTATAGTAGGCACTGAGGATTCCAAGAGAGGCTACTGTCCTGGGCACCCACAAAGCACACACACACACAGAGTCATTGTTTTTTACTTTTACTATCATTATAAAATATTTTAAAAGTTTGGCAAGTAAATACAATAAGCAGAGATCATGGCAAAGGAGCTCAGGCTGAACAGAGGTCCTCCGGTACCGAGGATATAAGACTGAAATTGTACAAAGAGAATAACTTCAGGGTTCTGCCCTGAGGCATACTAAAGAAGTGGGGGAATAACTTTCGTTTAAACTTCTAGTCACCTCACATCAATCAAAGCACATCTAAGCAGATAAGTTCTCCCATACACCACGCCAATACCCACCCACTCCTCACCCTTCCACCCGCTAACACCCCCAAAACCCCGATTCTGATGTAACTCCTATGCACAGGAGTGTGATTTGGGGAGGTGCTTAGACCTTTCTGAAAATCCTAAATCAAAAGTGAGGCATAAAGGAGGAAATCTTGCCTAGCAGGTCCCCACCAGAGCTTGACTGAGGGTCAAACCCTTGACAAATCAGCTTCCAACCTGCTCTTCCAGCAGGTGTCCTGCCTTCTGCCTCTCAGCTTGCAGGGTCAGACTTGGTACAAGGCCAAAACATAACTTCTTTTGTTCCTTCATTTGGCCAAAAGTGATAGCTCCAAAGAATAGACCACACCTGAGTAGCTAGCACAGGGTTTCTCAAATATATTCTGAATGAACAAATAAGTGTATATTTGATACAATATTATCTATTATTTCAAAAAATAAAAAATCCTGTATAGTATTTTCTTTTTCTTTTATTCTACACACAACATTTACATAATAGTGACATTACCATATGCATGGTATTATTTCTTCCTTTTACATTTACCATTATTTATTTAGTAAACATTCACCGTGTTATCACAAAATTTTACAAATATGTTTAATGATTGCACAAATCCTTTTTATTTTGTCATTTCTTTGATGTTGGATATTTAGGTCATTTTCTTTGATCTGCACCGTCCAATACAGAACTCACAAGCCACAGGCAGTTTTTTAAATTTAAATTTAAATTAGTTAAAATTTTCTTTCTCACTTACACACTAATCCAAGTATTCTACATTAACAATGTTCCCCCTCCATAATGAAAAGAATACTTGTCTCAAAAGTGAAGAATAAGAGGTTAAAGCTGGATTCCTTGCGAGTCTTAACAAGAATGAAGCAGTTACTATTATACTCTAAGGTCATTTTGAAAGGGAATTTTCCATTCAAATGTCTACTTGTAATCAGCTCTTGTTTCTGCTTCTGTAGACATGATTGCCACATACTCCAAACGGCAGGGGGGTGACCTCGGGATCAACTGAAGATTCACCTTTCCCTTTGCTTGTTCTGTCTAGATAACAGATATATCATTTTTTCTTGTTTGCACATAAGCCTTATAAAAGGAAGACTACCCCTGAGCTCAGGACTCCGGTGTTCAGAGAGGTAGCTCTCTTGGGACCACCAGTACAATAAACCTGAATTCTCCAACTCTCTGAGCAGTACTTAGTTTCTTGCTGGTCTTATTTTACTGCAATCTTTCTGGAGGCCCTGGCAAGATTCCAACCACACTGGCCTTTGAGCTGTCACCCAGTGGCTAGGCCAGACCGGAAGGCCTCCCAGACAAACAAGGGCGTGCGATACCTGACCATATTTCGGGTTCCTTATCAACAGAGCTTTCTATTCTCCAGATGGCCTATCCCAGAACTGGACTCAAAGGAAGGACGGACAATTCATCAGCAAGGGCTGTAGGATAAGATATGGTCCCAGGGCTCAGAAACCTAGTAAGTTCTCTTCTTCAGACAGAAGAGGAGTTTGACCACCTATGAAAGTCATCAGTCAGAAGACACAAGTCAGAGTTTCCCAGAGGTGGGAAGACATCAGAGTCTTCCCAGAAGGGAAGGACAAAGGTCAGGACCTTTCAAAAAGGGGGAGGCAAGTTTTAACCTCTGGTGTGTGAATGCTTCAGTGAATGAGCTGTCTGCCTGGTTTAACTCTGTTGGGTATGAATTTGGGGCTCCATGACTGGGCACCCATAACTTCCACTAAAGGCTATGGAGTCTGAGTGGACTCATCTGAGCGTCCATTTCGTACAGCATACAATTCAGGCCAGCATTGGACTAGTGTCCGATGGTAAGTCACAAAGCCAAGTCCACTATGGATAAGTGTCATCTAAGCTCCTTTGGAACACAGCCAGACGAGCACCTTAGTAGTCTCCTCCTTAGAGGAGGCACCTATTTGTTTGTCTGTGCACCACTGACACAGGGTGAAATACAAAGAGTGGGGAGACAATTAATTACTGATTGGGCTTCAGAATTACCTATCTCCAAATGGTCCTTTTGATGTAGGGGCCCTCTGTCATATGATCTTCTTGAAATTTTAAAGTCTATTTTCCTCCTTCATTAGGAAGCTCCCTAAGGCAATATGGGTGGATATTCTTCTAATCCAATTATCTTACATTATATGTTACAAAATTTTTAATGTTTTTTCAGAAGATCAGGAAGTCAGGCTGATCCCAAGAAAACATTATTCTCTTTGAGAGCTTGAAAGGCCCACCATCAGGGGAAGGATGGCCTTAGGAAGGGGCCCTGAAACTTTCCACTGTTAGAAATATATACCAGCTAGTGACAGGGAACCCTTGACATCTAGTCCAGTTTCCATACATAGACTCAAGTTTGAAAATCTTAGGCTTGGGTCTGCACAAATAAGCAAGGACATGGTAAGGTAATTGTGCCCCAAACAACACAGAGAAAGAACAAGGAAGAGCCAGCAGGAGTCACCCAACAAGGGATGGCTGAGGAAGAACCTTTCTTCCCACCACCGTACATCCTTAAATCTCCTCCAGTTCCTGCACAGAAACTCTACCCCCAACTACAGACAGCCATCTGCTATCAGTGCTTTGCTGCCCAAATAGCCTAGGTGGTTGCCACACTCAAGTCCATGGCATCTTCACTGGACCATTCAGTAAGCCCAACATCCGTCAGCCCTCCAGATGCCCCTTTGAGAATCACAAGGCCTTTTGAGATTAGCGAAGATGGCACACTCCAGCTGGGCTGTCCTATCCTCTCCTGTCAGCCTTTTAGCAACCCGAACTACTCAATTGGAAGCAGCACACCCAGTCTTATCCACACAAACCCCAGGAAATGACTGATCTGCTTGAGTCAATCTTCCAGACTCATCAGCCTACCTGAAATGACTGTCGCCAACTGCTTCTAACTTTCTTGAACACTGAAGAAACGTCGAATTCTGTCAGAAGCACATGGTAGCTCTAAACACAAGCACCGGATGGTCAATATTCTCCTCAGCATAAGCTTGAGGGCTGTACCTAATGCCAGGCCCAACTGGGACTTTAACATCTTGAATCAAAGAGAAACTCTCAACGGATACCAGGAGGTCATACTGCAGGGGGTGAAAGCTGAGGCCCAAAAGCTGACAAACCTGTCCAAAATGTCAAAAGTTTTCCACAAGCCTGATAAGTTACCATGGAGTTCTATGAGAGATGGTGCAAGGCATTACGGGTGTATACAGCATTTCACCACAAAGTACAGGAAAACTGACTCGTGGTCAACGCAGGGTTCATGGCTCAATCTTACGCTGACATCCAATGCAAGCTTCAGAAATTAGAGGGTTTTGCTGGGATGAATTCCACCCAGCTGCTGGAGGTTGCAAACAAGTTGTTTGTGAACCACGACTGGGAGGCCTAAAAGATAGCTGATAAGCAGATAAAAAATAAGGTGTCCCTGCTGGCAGTCAAGTGAGGGAATCAAGTCCCAGTACAACAGACTTCTCTCCAACTGAAGGGAGAGACCTTAAAGTAGACCACCACTATGTGGCAACCAATGTGCCTACTGCAAAGAGACCAGCCATTGGAAAAATGAGTGCCCCACAACTGGAGGATGTCTGAAGGGTCAAAGACGTTCAATCAACAACATAAAAAAAAAATACTAGTTTATGCCAGTTGTCTAAGAGCTTATCAGCCTGGCCGGAGCAAGTCAGACTCGGGCGACCAGGCTCCCTGATCCAGGGTCTCCGGGAGCCTACGGGAGCAAAAGAATTAGAGGACAAATCAATGACCTTTTTGGTAGACACTGGAACTGAACACTTTGTTGTGACCATGCCTGTGACTCTACTCACAAACCTGTGCTCTTGTTCTACTGAGCCCTTTGAGGTCATGAATTCCTGTACATACCAGAGTGCCCAATTCCCCTTTTGGGTAGAGACTTACAAATGAAGCTTGAAGCACAGCTCACCTTTGCCCCTGGGAAGCACACTAGTCTCACATTGGGGAGTCAACCTGCTCTAATGATGCCTGTGAATGTACCCATGGAAGATGAATGGTGCCTCTGTTCTCCGGGAAAACAAAAAATTCTACAAGCCTGCTAAAAGAGTTCCCTGCTATCTGGGAAGAGAAGGTGTCCCCAGGTCTAGTAAAAAAATATGCACCCCTCATGGTAGACCTGAGGCCAAGATCCACTCCTGTTTCACAAAGGCAACATCCAGTGCCACAGTAAGCACGCTTGGGAATACAGGACTACATCAAGTGTTTGTGTGATACTGGGATTCTAGCTCTGGGTTAGGCACCTTGGAACACTCGTACTTACCGGTCAAGAAGCCTGAAGGGATCTATTACTGACCCATCCTGGACATTCACGCCAACAACAATTCAGTGGTTTACCATTCATCTCTTGCAACCAAACTCATATACCCCACTGAGTCTCTTACCTGCCCACAAGCTGGTTCTCCTGCCTTGACCTCAAAGATGCCTTCCTCTGCCTCTGGTTATTACTGGCAAAGAAGACTTTTGTTTACCTTTTGAGTGGGAAGATCCATGCACCAGGAGAAAGACACAACTGACTTGGACTCGACTGACAAAGGGACTTACTCACGCCATTTGGCAAAGTGCTGCTTTTCACAGAGAGACATTGGACTGCACTCTACTCTAGCATGTAGATGACCTGTTACCAGCTAGCCCCCTGCCCAAAAGGACGGCTAGAAAGATACTAGAGCCTTGTGGTTCTTCTCTCTACCATGGGATACAGGTTGTCATGGGGGAAGGCTCAAGTCTGTAAACTGGAGGTCAAATACATTGGATTCATCATCTCAGAAGGACATCAGCACTTGGACAAAAAAGGAAACGGGCCATGTGTTCAATACCTAAGCCAAATACTAAGTAAGTGGCCCATGAATTCCTAGGAGCTAATGATTTCTGCTGGACCTATATACCAGGTTTCCCTGAAGATGTAAAGCCAAAGTAGGAGGCCACAGCTGGGTCTAGTAAAGACCCCCTGGAATGAGGCTCCAGACAGGAAAGTGCCTTCACAGAAATAGAGACCTTTTACCAGTGCCACAGGATTAGAACTACCAGAAATGACACAGAATTTTGACCACTTTGTACTGTACCAATGAATAATCAGAGACACAGGTGGCTCACCAACACCAGGATAATGATTACTGATGATCAGAAACTGTTTTGAGAAAATCCACATGATCACCTTGAGACTGTGCGGACGTTGAATGCTGCTGCTTTTCTGCCCGCTGAGAAGGGACTTCCCAACCATGACTGTCACGAATGAAGTCTACTCAAGCAGGCCAGACCTGACTGATGTTCTTCTTCAAAAATCAAAACTATATTATCCTCCAATAAGAGCAGCTTCATTCCTGAAGGACAGCACAAAGTTGGCTATGCAATAATAACTACCAATGAGGTAATCAGAGCTGAGGCTCTGCCATGGGGCTGGGCAGCACATGGGTCAAGCTATGGGCACTCACCCAGGTGCTGCGGAAAGCTGAAGGGATATGGGCCAATATCGATACCGACTCAAAGTGCACCTTTCTACTTTGCATGTACATGGAGTCATTTTTAAAGAGAGGAGACTACTAATGGTGGGAGGAAAAGCATTCAGCAAGAAAGAAGAAATCATAGAACTGTTAGAGGCAGTCTGGAAGCCTTTTCAAGTGGCTGTCATTCACAGTGAGGGCCACCAGTGAGGAACGGACCCTGTCAGTAGGGGAAACAGACTGCCAGACCAAGCAGCTACGGATCCTACAACCAATCAAGTGCCATGACAGGTCCTAAATCAGTCTCCAAGGTGCTTCTAACACCACAATTGCCTCTGTTGCTGAAATACACTGAGGAAAAAGAACAATGGGTCTTAAGTGAAGGGAAATCAAGAGAAAAAAGGGCTGGTGGGAGCTTCCAGATACATAAGTCGCAATCTTGTGCTCCCAATCAATGCTAGATATGTGACTTATGCACAAACAACACCGGCCACAGGCCAAAATCCAATCCAGGGCTGCAGACGATTGGGACTATGCCCTTGAAGGCCTATGAGTAGACTTCACTTAGGTCAAGCCCTGCCAGGGCCACTGATACTTGCTTGTGTTAGTTTGTACCTATTTGGATGGACTGAAGCTTTCCCGACACGTACTGAATAAACACAAGATGTAGCAAGAGCCTTGTTGAGGGAAATTATTCCAAGTAAAACAGGTGGCTCTTTTTAAGAAACTATTATGACCCTCATGGAAACCCAACATAGACTACAGGGTTACTAAACCAAAACTTAGGTCACTGTCAGGAGAGGACAAATGACTGCTTAAGTGACCTTCCCAGGCATCCTCCTCTGAACCCTAACCAGAAGATACCTGTTTTTACCAGCATATGAAAAGCTACTCAATGGATCTTTATAGATACCCAGAGAAATTTTTTACATTGGAAAAATGAAACCTCTGGGGCATTTTAGAATAATTCCTATGATCCCCTTCAAATCTTCACAGAGGCAGTTCCAGCAGAGACACTTCCAACCATGTAATCTGAAAACAGCAGAAGGCTGAATGATACCATTGAGTTGAGTTTTCAACTTGGAACTCTGGGTATATTCTATTTTGTGGCAATTCATATCTCTGTCTCCCAGCTAACTGGACAGGGACTTACACCCTGTTTTATTTGGCCTCTGAAATAAACATTGCTCCCAGCAACCAGTCTATAACCATTCCTCTAGCACACAAAAAAACCAAATGAGAGATACAATTACATATCCAAAAGCATTGTCACTTTACAAAGCCAATTAAATTCCATAGCAAGAATAATCTTACAAAACCATCGAGGACTTGTCCTTCTAACACCCAAAAAAAGAATTATGCTTATTTTGAGAAGAACAAAGTCATTTTTATGTTAGTCAATCTGGTGTATTTAGAGACGCTTAGAGATAAAGCCCCCCAAATCTGCCATCAATGGAACGACTCATGGGGGTTCTGTTCCAGAATATGGAGTTGGGGATTCTGACCTTCCAACTTGCAGGTCCTCTCCTCATGCTCTTCATAGCACTCTATTTGGTCCCTGGATCCTGAACTGTCTTCTCAAGTTTGTCTCCTCACAACTTGAATCCATAAAGCTACAAATGGTTGTGACTTCCAAACCACCCTCATACCGGCCCACAGGCCAAGAAAATCAAGAGGTTGATGCCCTATAAGAATTTAAAGGGCATCAAAAAGGGGGGATTGAAGAGGAATATTCCACTCAAATGGTAACCTCATAATCAGCTCTTTGTTATTCTTCTGTAAACATGCTTACCACATAGGCCATAGTGCAGTGTGAACTCGAGATCAACTGAAGATTCACCTTCCCCTTTGCTAGTTCTGTTAGATAACAAATGTATCCCCTTTGCTTGTCATGAATAAACCCTATAAAAGAAAGATTATCCTTGAATTCAGACTCCAGGTCTTCAGAGTCCTAGATCTTCTGGGACCAAAGCATAATAAACTGGAGTTCAACTCTCTGAGTGGTGCTTGGTTTCTCATGAGTGATTTTTCTGCACCACTTTACCGTTCATGACACCCTCGGCAAGAACCTTATGTAACTCTTCCAATGGTGCTCATGTTGTTTCATTGTAGTTTGTCGCTGTACATAAGTAATTATTCCCATTACTGCAAGAAAAAAGTTAGAAAAAGTTATGGGTTAAATAACGCTTTTACAATAAGCATAACAAAATCAGTGTTAAAAAAAAATTGTACAAGATTGCTAACCTGCAGTAGAAAACGAAAATTTGCACTTCATCTAGCTCTTCAGTCTTGAGATCCCATTGAACCATGGGAATCTATACAAGTGGAGCTCTAAGAAGACACAGGGCCCATTCACGGTCATCAAAAAAAACTGGTAAACCTCATGAGATGGAAAGGATGAATCTGAGAAACATTCCCTCAGCATCAGATTTATCCAATACACTAATATTCTAGTCACTATACTTCTGTTATTGAATCCTAAATATATTTCATTTTGTTACATACGGGCTCACATTATTAACTCATACTGCGATGCCAGTGAACTGTAACAAAGAGAATTTTCTTAAACTGCTACGTGAGTACTTAATTCTTAAATTATATACAGAATTTCACACATGGTTAACTATAGGTTGGATCTGAGGGTATTTCAGATCCTGTTATTTGACTCTACTGGTTTGATAGAACTCCCAGCTATAGGTCCCAAATTATTTAATGCACTCTCTATTTAGTCTCAAAATAGACATGTACTTTATTTAATTTTTGCAGTCCCAATAAGACTTTTTGTAAATCCATTTGTTTTGTCAAGCTCTAAAGAGCCTCTTAATGATTATCTCCTCCATGCTGTTTTTTCTTTTCTTGGTTGATATTGTATTTAAAGCTGCGTGGGACAGGAATTCTATAAGATTGTCTTTAAGCTTCCATCTCACCTTAAATTTTCTTGTCCTGCCTCAAAACTCTCTGACTTTAAGACGATATTCACAGGTTTCCTATAACCAAAGACGCAATTTGTCTGACTCTGGGAACTTAAATATATTTGAAGATATATGGGTTCTCTAACTTCTTTATTGATCATTGGTAAACTGTTTTCTACCCATCCCAGGCTCCTCCTGATGGATGATATGTGTGTGGAATGAATTTGAAAGCCCCATTTCCATTCATTTATTAAATGACATTAAAAATAATCAATTCCTGTGTTGGAAAAATCTATCATAGATAACACTAACAATAAAATTACATCCTGTGTGGTTACTCTAATAAGCCACGTGGAGGAAATGGGTATGTTTCTCTAAACTCGTGAGGTGTTTGAGTCTTGTAAGAGTTCCTGCTTTGAAAAGGGCAAGATATTAATAGGACGTGATTCTCTTATTTGTCTAGCGCAACAAAACTTAGCAGATTAAAAAAACAAATATCAACTATTTCGCCATTTCTGTAGATTATGTGCTCAAGAGTGTCTTGGCTTGGTGGTTATGGCTCAGGGTCTCTCATGAGATGACAGTCTAGTTGTCAGTTAAGACTACACTCATATCAAGGCTCAGCACAAGAAGACCTTTCACACTCATCCAAGATTGCTGGCAGGACTACGTTACTTACCACACTGACCTCTTCACTGTGTCCTCACATGTGGCAACTAGATCCACACTTCACAGGATACCTTCTGATATAGCAGCTGGCTTCCCCATAGCAAGGTACAATTCAACAGAGCAAGAAAACACAACGGAATAAAAGTCACAGCCTTTTGACTAATGTCAGAAATGACTTTCCATCGCTTCTGCCTTCTTCTATTTACTCTAAGTGAGTCCAGCCCACAATCAAGAAGAAGATAATTAGGTTCTAGCACTTGTGAGGAGGAGTATCTAGTCATATTTGGACAGAGCTTTAAAATGATCAAAGAACATTGGCTTTCCTTATGTGAGACTATGTTGCATGTCCCTTATAAAAATCAATACTTGCCTTACTGATATTATCTACCTTCTATGTTTAAAAAAAAAAAAAAGGGAACATCAAGGACATAAAACCTAGAAGAAATTCTGAAATGCTCTTTTGGTATCCACTTTTAGGGCACTGGAATTTAGGCCTCCCACTGTGGACTGGCAGTCTCCATACAGATGATTCTCCTAAGCACCTAGCTAAACCTTCAGGTGTTTCAGTTTACAAGTCACAACAAGAGCCTAAGCAGCAGAACTAACTTATGAGGAGAAAGATGGATTTCACCAAAGGAAAAAGTGCTGAACACATGGCAAAGGGAACCACAACTAAACTGAATGACTTGAAGGAGAAAGATGCAATGTGTTCTTGGAGGACACTTTCCTTTGAACAACCTATGAGTTCCAAATAAGAGGTATAATCTCTATATGTCCTGTGTGTACCAGTGCCCTTTAGAAAGTCCACTTGACATAAATAACTATATGTCCCTCCCTACCAACCCATTTATTAGGTCTTTACCAAAATGATGGCATAGGTGATATTCAGAAAAAAAAAAAACAGTAAATATATCAAATTATTCTGCAATCTCTGAAAAAAAACAAGGCTGAAAATGGAAAAGTTATAGATGGTTCAAAGTGGACATTTCATGTGAAAGTATGTGGAGAAGACACCTGAGGCATGGCAGAGCATGATACTAAAATTTCTGAATGCCTCTCATAAAACAGTAAATCATAACTTTCAAAATGGAAAAAAAGTTAATCACACTGAAGTCACATTTATTCTATTGCAGGAAACAGAATTAGCAACTCCAAGCCCCATCTATCAGAGACAGGTTTGAGCAAAAGAACCAAAAGAATTTAATCAGACCCAGGCAATAATAAAAATGGCAATTGAAATCACTGAAGGAAATTTAGTAGCTCAATATATTTAAGGGACAATATTCTATCCAATTATATATAAAATACAATTTCAAGAGCTCTGCCACACAGTAAACACAAAAAAAATTTTAATGAATTAAAAATGTAATTGTTATTTTTGATGAAAGTTTTAAGTTTATGATGTTGAGAGGGGGGATGCAGATTTAGAATGTTTATAATGGTGAGCTGAGAAGTAAAGTTGAGGTGTTTATGGCTGTGAAGTAGAAAAATCATTATGAAACAAGACTCTAAATTGGCTGACAGCTCAAATGGACACAAGCATCACTTGAAAACATCTTTACTCACACACCTAGCAATTCCTACTGGCTGAAGGGTAGAACTAATTGAGCTCTCATCCATAACACATACACCTGCACTCCTTATCTGGTCTCTGTGTAGAAGCTACTTAGGGCTTCCTCACAGCATGCAGCCAGGTTCATAAGCATGTGGCATTTTTATGACTCAAAAGCCACTAACATGACTTCTGACATACTCGATTGGTCAAGGCAGTTACAACATTCCACCCAGTTTCAAGGGCGATGACAAACAGACCCTATCCCTGTGAAGGGAGAAGTCTTATTATAAGAAGAGAATATAGATGGAAAACAACAATATGTCCATCTTTGAAAAATATCATCTGCTACATCCCTTTTCCCAAGATTATACTTAAACATGTGCATCTTGAAATTCACACAATAAGGCAGTACTTTAGTATAGATCAGCATCCATAGGCAGCAGAATCGAAATCCTCATTCAAGTGACTCATTCATTAATCACTTGAACAAAATTCTTTTTTAAAGAAAGTCTGATACCTTGTGTTTTGTATATCTATATATAAATATGAAGGAGCTGTGTTGCTTTTTGTCCTGTATAAAAGAAATTGTTATTGTCCCTCTCTATCAAGAGTAATGAGATTTCAGAACACCACGGACATTACTGAGACAGTGGTGACTGAGGCTATAGGCACCTGACCATACAGATGGCAAATGATGCCTCTATCTACAGCCCCAACTACTGAGAAACAAGCAGCTCTGTGGTCCAGAACCTGGGAGATGCTCTCAGGCAAAAAGACTTGAAAACTATGCAAGAGACATATAAAAATACACACTTTGACAGACAAAATTTTTGCATATTATTTCTCTCTCTCAATTGGCTTTCTAAAATTTTAGATTTATTATGATTAAAAGAATCAAAATTAAATCCTCCTAAAAGAGGCATCCACTAATTTATCCAATTATTGTATGACTCCCCAGAGGAATTCATGAGTACATAAGAAAGCATATGCAAGATCTTCATTGTCATAGCATTCGTAATTACAAAGAGGAAATTAATCTACATTACATGAAAGGAAGGAGACAAGAAACTGGGAACCTGAGTAAGTGTGTTCATGATTATAAGACAAAGTTATTTACTCAAAAAAAAATTTCTCTAACTATGATTATTAAGAACTCAGGAAAAGTTTACCTGAAACATCATCAAATGCAAATCCCTTTGTTCAGTCTTGGACCTCGTTCCCACTCACTTTCTAAGTAAACAAATAGGAAACAAGCAAGCAGTGGAGCACACTCAGTGAGAACATAGGCTCTGGAGCCCAGCTGCCTTCTCTACACCTCAATCCACTCTAACAACCTTCACTTGAACCTAGTCATCTCATCCATAACAGTGAGATCATAATAATAATAATACCGGCTTAATAATGTTTTCCTAAAGATTAAATAGTATACAGTAAGTGCTTAGCAAATGCTACTTATTATAATCAGGCTAGGGTAGATATAATTCATACCATATAGACATACTAAAATGATTGTGGAATACATATTTACAGAGAGTCAGCATGAAAGTAAATATTTGGACTGTAATCAAAACGGAGGGCCCAAATTTTTTAAGAGAATTTAAGAGAAGTTTGATTCTTCCCCAAAACAATAGTGTTTTCTTACTAATTATAGTATCAGAATGCTTAGTCAAATCAATGGAGTCATTAGTTCTTCCAGTTCGCCCCTAGACCAGGAGGACCTGGTACAATTCACTTTCTCAGAACAAGTTTACCCAATCAGTCAATATTCATCCTTCCAGCTAAACTCATCCTTGAGAAACCAGTTAAGTGTATGGTAAAGCTAGGTAATGTTCTGCTTTCCAACATATTCAGAGAACTTAGCAGTCCTCAAGAAAGAAAGAGATGTAGGGGTCAAATGTGCAATGGGAAAAGAAAACATGATGAATTTTAAGCACAGAGGTAATATAATGTAATTTGTATTTTTCAAACATTGGTCTGGCTATTGTGAAGAGAACTGGTAGAGGGCAAGAATGTTACCAACGCATGATAGGAAGCTGTTACAATCCACCAGGAGAGAGATCAGGGTTGTCCTAACCACAGTCTTACGGTAGACATTAAGGAAGCAGTCATATTTGGGGTAGATTTTAAAGGTAGAGCCAACTGGATTTTCTAATGGGTAGAGAGGGGACTATAAAAATATATAAATTACTCTTCCCTTTTTTAATGAATAGGTAAAACAACTGTCACTGAATGAAAAAAGATGGGGGGAGCAGGGTTCAGGATCAGGAAATCAGGAATTCTGCATGGGATGTGTCAAGTGAAACATAGATATCAGTGGACAAGTGGATTGCTTGAGAGCTTCAGTCATTTTAAGACACTGATCTCCTGCTGCAGTCTTGCTCATTGCTCAACTCAACTCCTCCTAACTGACAGTCTTCTCTTTTCACTCTTTTCTTTTCTGTTATCATTGTATCTGGTGAGTTTATAGCTGATATTTCTTCTTCTAACACACGGGTCTCTTTCACTCATTGTTATATTGAAAAGAAGCTAAACGGAGTGATGATTTGAAGAATCCCTGCCCTCTCTCAGTACTCACCAAGGCAAGGAGAAGCCTGTCTTCTGCTGGGCATGCCCCTTTCACAGACATCTGTACAACATAAGCCTGCTTGACGTTCCCCTCAGTTCTTTATCCCTTATCTTCTTGTCTGACCTAAAAGTCTACATAAACCACCTTGTCAAGACTGCTCGTCTTCATCTTCCCTTCCCAAACAGTGAATGAAGTAATCCAAGAAGACCTGTCAGACCCACACTTACTGCCTTCCTCCCACAAATCTTGGCAGGACATCTTCACTTTCCCACATCAGCAGAAAATTTCCAGCTGCTGACTTAGCCTCCATTCAGAATTCATCCATAATCATTTCAGAAAAAAAAATGTTGCCTGGTCATTTTGCAAAGGCACTTGTGTACAACAGCCTTATTGTGTGGAGAAGACTTCCTGTGCTGCTTCTTGATCGGCAACCCTTCAGAAAGAGCCAGAGCCAGATACTCATGTTCATAGCACAGGATTCACTCATGCACATTGATGAAGGGTTTGTCTTTTGGATTTCCAGCCACATGGTTTTCCTTGTGATATCCAAACAATACTATCCTCAAATAACAACTTCCCTGCACAAAAACTGAACAATAACATAACACCTCCTCTAGTTTTCAAATAAATGGTAGCCAATGATACAGACGAATCTAGCCCTTCAGTGAAAAGGATGAACAGGTGAGTACTACATATAACACAATAGTCAGCAGCTAAAAAGGGCAACCAATGCAGGCAACCTAAAAAGACCTTTATGGAAACACGATACCTTGTTGCCAATTTTTAACAATTAAAGCAACAAATTAATGAAGAGTAAGATATAGCCTTTCGTTTGTAGCATTCCATAATGGAATTCTCTCAAAATGCAAAGGAAGAAAAAACAGCCAGATATCAGAGGAACAATAAACACAGGGAGGATTGATCAAAGAAATAAAACATCAACAATTAACTTTCAAAAGGATAGCGAAGAGAAATAGGAGTCCAAATATAGCAAAGTAATACTCTGTGTTGAAGAACATTCTGAAACAAACAAGTAAACAAACAAACAAACATGTTCCAACATAGAAACAGAATGAAATATGGTATACAATTCAGACGTTGAAGGACGTCTCCAACTGCTGTATTGAATAATTGCAGCAACTAAATTATCAGGAGTGTGGTTAAAGTTTTTCTAGAAACTTAAGGCCCAAACTGTATCTTACAAAAGGTTCTAGAAAAGAGAAACGTGAAAGTATTCTGAGAAACATTGAAGATTATGATTCTTTCAAGGAACTGTGCATTCATTTTGTTCTGTTCTAAAAATCTCATGGTGGATTCCGCAGCTGCCTTACTTTCACTAAATATCGCAGCTCCAGTGATAGTAATAACATTAAGAAATGTTAGTTCACCTGCATTCTAAACACCAAGATTTTCCTGATTACAGCAAGATCCAGATAATTCTGGATGAGTTCTGGGGATCTGAGCAGTTGAGGGTCAATGCTCCTCCATTCTTTTTCTCTACTGTGTATTTTCCTAATAATTTCAAAGTTAAACAGAAATGATCTTGATATCATTAAAAGTTTTAAGGAAATATCATACACCTAAGAACACACAGACCCCATGGATCTTGGAATTTGATCCAGGTACTAACTCTTCACTTTCGGCTTTAGGATTACAGACAATACACATTCACACACACTCACACACACACACAGATATACACACACAGGCACCCCACACACAGAAAAACTACATAATGAAAGAACAGAGAAGGAGTTTCAACAAACACATTGAAAACCAAATAAGGAGAGAACATTTTCCATATCTGTACTGATTGCATAGGCACTGCTCTTTTGAAAACTTTGCCTAAGTCACATGTTGTACCTACCCACCACATCCGGCTGGACCAAGTCCCAGAAAGAAATGAGGATACAGAAGACCTGATGTGAGTAAACTATAACCTAGGCTTCCGCTAATAAACCCATTTGAGAAAAACTCAAAGATGCCATTGTTCTGCTCCTCTTTATAAAGGAAACTGCCGGATTCCTCCCAGCACAGATTTGGGAGCACCTTAAGAGCTTCTTCCAAGATGCTGCTGGTCTTCCTTTTAACGGCGTTGCTGGCCCTGGGCTCAGCAAACCATGCAGGTAATGGTAAAAAAGAATAAGGGGTCGAGGAGCATGCTATGACTCTGCTTGGGGCTTAGGAGACCACCCTGCAAGAGGAAGGGTGTAGGGAGGGCACAGAAGTGAGAGGAAAGATGGGATCACAGAATTCTTAAGACAGAGATAGGCAAGCTCAAGAAGACACACTTGGAGTCACATTTGAAAAGTTATGGGAGTGGCACAAAACATATCTGGTAACACAACTGACATTGATGACACCTTTGCTTCTCTTCTGTTTTTGAAAACTTCCTCTGTAATTGCTAAGACATCCAGACTTTTCCTTATTTTGTTTTTGCTCAATTTGTGTGTCTCAGGAACAAAAAAGTAAGACTTTCAATCACTGGTATGCAGGTTAAGAGGAATATAGAATAAGGAAGCAGTGTGCAGGAGGGAGAATGGGAGATGAGAGGCAGGTTCAGGGCGGGGCGGGGGGGGAAAGGACTATGGGATAATGTGATGAGAGATCAAAATGAGAAGAGAAGTCCTTCATTACTAATTTCATCTTTTCTTGTTCCGTACCTATTCTGATGTAGTGAAGGCAAGACAGAACCCAGATCAGGACGCTCAGGGACCACCTCCTGACAATGTACCATCTGCACCCCCACCAGATGAAAGACCACCTCCACAAGAAGGCGAAAATCAAAGTCCTCCTCCACCTCCTCCCCCTGGAAACCAACAAGGACCACCCCGACCTGAAGGCCCTCCCCAGGGTTCCCCATCTTCTCTTTCAGAAAGGCCTCAGAGACCACCCCGACCTGAAGGCCCTCCCAAGGGTTCCCCACCTCCTCCTTCAGGAAGGCCTCAGAGACCACCCCGACCTGAAGGCCCCCCCAAGGGTTCCCCACCTCCTCCTTCAGGAAAACCTCAGAGACCACCCCGACCTGAAGGTCCTCCCCAGGGTTCCCCACCTCCTCCTTCAGGAAGGCCTCAGAGACCACCTCGACCTGAAGGCCCACCACAGGGCTCCCCACCTCCTCCTTCTGGAAGGCCACAAGGATCACCCCAACCAGAAGGACCTCCTCAGGGTTCCCCACCTCCTCCTTCAGGAAGGCCACAAGGATCACCCCAACCAGAAGGTCCTCCAGAAGGCGCACAACCTAAACCTACCCCAAGCCCACAAGACTAGACACTTCCATTTGTTGACAGGTATGTGTGATTCAATTGCACTCTCCATCAAAGGTCCTGACTCCTACAGTTCTCAAACTTCAGTGTGTCAATGAGTCAACAAGAAACATGCTGAAATTACTTACTTCATTCTGGATCTAATGATTTATATTCAGATACTCTGGAATAAAATACAGAGACCCTGTATTTTTAACAAGATGACCAAGGTCGTTCCGGTTATGAGAGTTGATGCCCATAAATCGCCTTTTCCGCAGTCATTGAGCTTCTTCACATGAGCGTGTCATGAGCAAGTAGAGCAGTGTTGCCCTTGGTCCTTATCTCATCTGGCTCCAAGGCTTCCCCTCTCAAGTTTCCACCTGACAATACTTTGGTCATTTCTACCTCACATGAGATCTCTTAGGTCAAGTGTCCCTATAAAATGGTACTTTAATTTTATGCTACTAAATGTTATTTAGTGTGTTAAATATTTACTTTTAAATTGAAATGTGCTTAAGTTAAAAAGAAATCCAACAGAACAGGAGCAATGAAGTTAAATATTAGAGGTACATCACATCTGACTTTTCCATTTCCGTTCCCAAAAGCCATAGTCTTCAGTCCATTGAACATCCTTTTTAAAACTATATGCCTATTTAAACATATAGAATATCTTTACTACAAATGATATCATACTTTATAAGCAAATATATATGTTGATCACTTTAACATATTAGAAAAAAATTCGTATCAGTCTATAAAGATGTATTGACTTTGGATCTGTTTTTTCTTTTTTCTTTTTTTTTTCAATTTTCCTTTACAGTTCTATACTATTTCATTCTCTGGCTGTGCCACGATTTCTTTAGCCAACCCCCTGAAAATGGACACTTAGGATGATTTGAGGTTTTCCATATTACAAAATAGGCTACAGTCACTACCCTTATAAATATCTCTTTGAACATTTTCAATAGCTACCAAATGATAAACTACTAAATGATAATCTTTTTTTTTTCCTCAAGCAAAAAACAATACAGAACATTTTATCTGTTAAGTGCATAAAACCACCAAAGAAAAAGTAATGAGGAAGGAAGGGAGAGAGGGAGAGAAGGTGATCTGTCTCCTGTTTCACTTCAGTACCAAGAAGAAATTAGAAAATACCTGCCATGTCGTGTCTTTTCTCTCAACTTCCTTTTTTGCTCATTTGTTTCAGAAAATGAGTATGAAGACAGCAGTCCTTATGAGAGCCATGGCATTGGAATAATACAGTCTGACTGCAATATCCCAATAAAATCACCAGCATCCAATTTCTGATTGCCGTTTCTCATTCTCCATGACTGTGAATCTGGAAGTCGGGGGCTATGGACACAGCATAGGAATATTCAAGAGCTCTTCTCTTTGAGGTTTCCTGCAAGCATCCTCCTGGGCCATTTTACTAGAAAACATTTTGACTTCACTCTTCGTTTATGGGCAGGAATTAATCTCTCCTCTTTTGTCTAGCTATTGTTGCTTCCTTCCTCCAACACTTTACTTAATTCACTAGCTGGCTGCCCAGTGATCGAATTTCATTGTTCATCCCTGCTCTGAATTCTATATACAAATCCAATTTTTAAATTGTTTTCAGAAACTTTCCTCATATTTGAGTAATTTTAGGGAAACAAGAAAAATGTAAGAAATGTGAGGGAGCTGCAGAGGCTGAGGAAATCCTGCAAATTTCCAAAATTATGGCATCTGGTTGCTGAAAAGATGAATGTGTTTCTAGGCCTCTTCTCCCTTGAAACCACATTTTTTTTCTCATTGTTAGTTCTCTTCCTCTGTGGGTCCCCCACCATTTTTAACAAACCCTGAGTGTATTTTATAAAGTTTGTAGCATGAGGTATTTATTTTAAGGAGTCAGGAACTGGGAGTCATTCTTCCCTAAAAGTGAATTGGCTGGTTTAGTAATTAAATTGACATAAGGTGATTAACAGAACAAAAACTAATTTTATTACGTACTTATGGGAGCCAGTGCCACAAAGACAATAGATTCAAAGGCAGTCAGGCAATTGAGGTTCATATGCCTTCCTGAGATGAAGGGAAGTAAGTAGGTGTCTGGGGCTTCAAAGGCAAAGAAGATTCACAGGAGGATGAGAAAAACAAATATTTTGTATAGAAATATTTGCCTTGCTGACAGTCTGATATGAAAAGATATCTCAGAGATAGGTCTGCTTCTTTCCAATAAGCCCCACAGTCAGGTTTCCAGCTGCTGGTGCTGACAAATCTTCGATAGAGAATATTTTTATCATGAGAAAGTGTTTCTGCCTTTTCGATATATATATGTATTTTCCATTCCTGTTGCCAACACTACTCTGTATCTAAAACCATCTGTCCATTATATTTACATTTCCTTCTTTAAAAACATTTTTTTATGATTAACAATTGCCTTTTTCTCCATTTCTTTGGTTTTCTATGAACATCTAAGACTTCTCGAAAACTCCAACAGAATGGGGAAGTCCTTCTAAATAAAATTTCCCTCACCCTCTCAGATCATTTCCTTTGCTCTGAAATTTTCCTTTTCTCCCTCTTAAATAGGATGGCATACATCCTGAGTTAATGCCTTCCTCTTTCTTGGTGTTCTTCCTTTTTTGGTAAAGCTCATCTTACGCTATTGCTTGCGAATCAATGCTAGAGAAGCCAAATATTTTGAAATCTTTCATGTCTGAGAATGACTTCATTCTAGCCTCATCCTTAATTAATAATCTGACTGGATATATGATTGATTGTAGGTTGAAATTTATTTTTGCTCAGAAATTTGATGACACTGTTTTATTGTTTTCTGACTTCCAAGGCTGTTCCACTATCATTCTGATTACCAATTCTATGCATATGACTATTTTTCTCACTGAAATTTTTAGGATCATCTTTTTTATCCCTAAATTGAATTAAGTATACATTGACGTGAATTATTTCTTTCCATTTATTATTGTAGGCAATGAAGATTCTAAGAGAGGCTGCTTTCCTGGGCATTTTAGAAGGGGCACCCACAAATACACACACACACACGCACACACACACACACACACACACACACACAGAGCCACTGTTTTTTACTTTTACTCTCATGAGAAAATATTTTCAAAGTTTGGAAAGTAAATAGAATAAGCAGAAATTATGGCAAAGGACCTCTGGCTGGAGAGAGTTCCTCCTGGTCTGAGGATACAAGATTGAGATTGTAAAAGAGAATAAATTCAACGTTTTCCCTGAGGCATACCAGAAGTGGGAGAAGGGTAATAAGTTAGTTTAAACTTTTAGTCACCTCACGTCAACCAAAAGCACATCTAGGCAGATAAGTTCTCCCACCCACAACCCCCCTGCCTATCCACTTCTCACTCTCCGACCCTCTAACACCCTACACCCTGCCTCTGATGTAACTCCTATTCTCAGGAGTGTGGTTTGTGGAGGTGTTTAGAACTTTCTGAAAATCCTAAATCAGAAGTGAGGCATGACGGAAAAAGTCTTGCCTAGCAGGTCCCCACCGAAGCTCGACCAAGGGTCAGTCCCTGGACAGACCAGCTTCCAACCTGCCCTTCCAGCAGGTGTCCTGCCCTTCCACCTCTCAGCTTGCAGGATCAGGCTCAGTACAGGGCAACAACATAGCTTCTTTCATTCCTCGTTTTGGCCAAAAGGGCAACCTCCAAAGAATAGACCACACCTGAGTAGCTAGCACAGGGTTTCTCAAATATTTTCTGAATGAACAAATAAGTGTACTTTTGATACAGTATTATCTATTATTTCAAAAAATAAAAAAGTGAATAATAATTTGTTTTTCCTTTTATTCTACACACTTCATATACATAATAGTGATATTACCATATGCATGGTATTATTTCTTCCTTTTACATTTACCATTATTTATTTAGTAAACATTCACCGTGTTATCACAAAACTTTACAAACATGTTTAATGATTGCACAAATCCTTTATTTTTGTCATTTCTCTGATATTGGATATTCAGGCAATTGTTGTTAGATCTGCACTCTTCAACACAGAACCAACAAGCCACGGGCAGTTTTTAAAATTTAAATTTAAATTAGTTAAAATTTTTTTTCTCACTTACACACTAATGCAAGTATTCTACACTAACAATGTCCTCCCTCCATAATGAAAAGAATAATTGTCACAAAAGTGAAGAATAAGAGGTTGAAGCTGGATTCCTTGTGAGTCTTAACAAGAATGAAACAGTTACTATTACACTCTAAGGTATAAGTTGCATCTACTATCATTTTGAAAAGGAATTTTCCATTCAAATGTCTACTTGTAATCAGCTCTTGGTTCTGCTTCTGTAGACATGATTGCCACATATGCCGAAGGGCAGGGGGGTGACCTTGAGATCAACTGAAGATTCACCTTCCCTTTGCTTGTTCTGTCTAGATAACAGATGTATCTTTTTTGCTTGTTTGCACATAAGCCCTAAAAATATAAGATTATCCCTGAGGTCAGGACTCAGGTCTTTAGAGAGTTTGCTCTTGGGACCACCATCACCATAAACCTGAATTTTCCAACTCTCTGAGTAGTACTTGGTTTCTCACCATTCTTATGTTACTGAAATCTTTCTGGAGGCCCCAGCAAGATTCCAACCACACCAGCCCTTTGAGCTGTCAACAATTGGCTGAGCCAGGATGGAAGGCATCCCAGACAAACAAGGGGGCATGATACCTGACCATATTTTGGGTTCTTTATTGATGATGCTCCCTACTCTCCAGATGGCCTATTTCAGAACTAACTCAAAGGATGGAAGAACCAACTAACCAGGAACAGATGCAGGATAAGATATGGCCCCAGGGCTCAGAAACCTTGTAATGTTATTTCTTAAGCAAAAGAGGAGCTTGACCACCTATGAAAATCATCAGTCAGAAGACACAGGTCAGGGTCTTCCCAGCAGTTGGAAAACATCAGGGTCTTCCCAGAGAAGAAACACAAAAGCCAGGGCCTTTCAAAAAGGAGGAGGCAATGTTTTAACCTCTGGTGTATGAATGCTTCAGTGAATAGCTGTCTGTCCAGTTTGACTCTGTTGGGTATGAATTTGCGACTCCATGACTGGGCACCCATAATTTCCCCTAAAGGCTATGGAGTCTGAGTGGACTCATCTGAGTCTGCTGTGTACATCATAAAGTTCAGCCCAGCATTGGACTAGTGTCCAATTGTAAGTTACAAATCCGAGTCCACTATGGATAAGTGTCATCTAAGCTCCTTTGGAGCACAGCCAGACGAGCACCTTAGTTGCCTACTCCTTGGAGGATTCAGCACTTGTTTGTCTGTACACCACTGACACAGCGTGCGATACAGAGAGTGGGTAGACAATTGAATACTGATTGGGCTTAAGAATTACCTATCTCCAAATGGCCCTTTTGACATAGATGCCCTCTGTCATATTATTTTCTTGAAATTTTAAAGTCTATTTTTCTCCTTCACTAGGAAACTTCCTAAGGCAATATGGATGGATATTCTTCTAAACCAATTGTCTTAAATTGTATATTGCAAAATTTTTAGAGCGATTTTCCAGAATATCAGGAAATCAGGCTGATCCCCCCAAAATTTCATAATCTTTGTGAGCTTGAAAGGCCTACTGTTCGGGGTAGGTTGGCCTTAAGAAGGGACCCTGGACCTTTCTACTGTTAGAAATACGTACCAGATAGTTACAGGGAACCCTCGACATCTAGTCCAGTTTCCATACATAGATTCATGTTTGCAAAACTTAGGCTCGGGTCGGCACAAATAGGCAAAAACATGTTAAGGTACTTGCGGCCCAAACAACACAAGGAAAGAACAAGGAGGAGCCAGCAGAAGTCATCCAAAAAGGGAAGGCCAAGGAAGAACTATTCTTCCCACCTCTGTACATTCCTAAATCTCTGCCAGTCCCCACACAGCCACTCTACCCCCAATTACAGATATCCACCATCACTGCTTCGCTGCCCAAATAGCCTGAGTGTTGCCACAGCCAAGTCCATGGAATTTTCACTAGACCATTCAGTAAGCCCAACGTCCTTCAGCACTCCAGATGTCTCTCTGAAAGACACGAGGCCTTTTTGAGATTAGCGAAGATGGCACACTCCAGCCGGGCTCTCCTACCTCTACTGTCAGCCTTTCAGCACAACCAAACTTCTCAATTGGAAGCAGCACACTCCAACCTATTCAGACAAACCCCAAAAAATGACTGATCTGCTTGAGTCAATCATCCAAACTCATCAGCCTACCTGAAATGACTGTCGCCAACTCCTCCTAACTTTCTTGAACACTGAAGAAAGACGCCAAATTCTGTCAGAAGCACAGGGTGGATCCAAACACAGGCACGGGATGGTCTATATTCCCCACAGCATAACCTTTTGGGCTGCACCTGACGCCAGGCCCAACTGGGACTTCAACCTCTTGAACCGAAGAGAGTCTCTCAACAGGTTCCAGCAGGCCATACCGCAGGGGGTGAAAGCTGAGGCCAAAAAGCTGACAAACCTGTTCAAAACAGCAGAAGTTTTCCAAAAGCCTGATAAGTTACCCACGGAGTTAGTTCTATGAGAGATGGTGCAAGACGTTCGGGTGTATATGCCTTTTCACCGCAAAGCACGGGAAAACCAACACATGGTCAACACAGGGTTCATGGCTCAATCTTACGCTGACATCGAATGAAAGCTTCAAAAATAAGAGGGCTTTGCTGGGATGAATTCCACCCAGATGCTGGAGGTCGCAAACAAGGTGTTTGTGAACCATGACCAGGAGGCCCAAAAGATAGCTGATAAGCAGATGAAACACAAGGTGTCCCTGCTGGCAGTCAAGTGAGGGAACCCAGTCCCAGTACAACAGACTGCTCCCCCACGGAAGGGAGAGACCAAAAGTAGACCACCACTATGTTACGACTAATGTGCCAACTGCGAAGACCGGCCATTGGAAAAACAAGTGCCCCCACCACTGGTGTATGTCTGAAGGGTCAAAGACGTTCAATCAACCACATAGAAAAATATCAATCTATGTCAGTCATCTAAGAGCTTACCAGCCTGGCTGGAGCAGAGTCAGACACGGGCAATAAGGCTCTCTGATCCAGGGTCCCCGGGAGCCTCTGAGAGCAATAGAATTAGAGGACCAATCAAGAAACCAAATACTTTATTGTGACCATACCCATGACTCTACTCACAGACCTACTCGCTTGTTCTTCTGAGCCCATTGAGGTCAGTAAGGGAGCCGCATAGTGACTCATGAGTTCCTGTACCTACCAGAGTGCTCCATTCCCCTTTTGGGTAGAGAGTTAATAATGAACCTTAAAGCACAGATCACCTTTGCCCCCAGGTAGCCCACTAGTTTCACCTTGGGAAGCCAACCTGCTCTAATGATGCCTGTGAATCTACCCAGGGAAGATGAATGGTGTCTCTGTTCTCTGGGAAAAAAAAATTCTACAAGCCTGCTAGAAGAGTTCCCTGCCGTCTGGGCAGAGAAGGTGTCCCCAGGTCTAGTGAAAAAATATGCACCCCTCATGGTAGACCTGAGGCCAAGATCCACTCCTGTGTCACAAAGGCAACATCCAGTGCCACAATAAGCACACTTGGGAATACAGGACCACATCAAGTGTTTGTATGATACTGGGATTCAAGCTCAGGGTTAGGCACCTTGGAACACTCATACTTACCGGTCAAGAAGCCTGAAGGGATCTATTACTGCCCCGTCCTGGACATTCACGCCAACAATTCAGTGGTTTACCATTCATCTCTTGCAACCAAACCCATATACTCCACTGAGTATCTTACCTGCCCACAAGCTGGTTCTCCTCCCTCGACCTCAAAGATGCTTTCCTCTGCCTCTGGTTATCACTGGCAGGGAAGCCTTTTGTTTGCCTTTTCAGTGGGAAGATCCATGCACCAGGAGAAAGACACAACTGACTTGGACTCGACTGACAAAGGGACTTACGCCATTTGGCAAAGCGCTGGCCACAGATCTTGCTGCTTTTCACAGAGAGACATTGGACTGCACTCTACTCGAGCATGTAGATGAACTGTTACTGGCTAGCCCTCCACTCAAAAGGATGGCTAGAAAGATACTAGAGCCTTGTTGGTTCTTTTCTCTACCTTGGGATATAGGTTGTCATGGGGAAGGCTCAAGTCTGAAAACAGGAGGTCAAATACATTGGATTCATCTTCTCAGAAGGACATCAGCACTTGGACAAAAAAGGACACGGGCCATCTGTTTAATACCTAAGCCAAATACTAAGTAAGTGGTCCATGAATTCCTAGGCGCTAATGATTTCTGCTGGACCTATATACCAGGTTTCCCTGAAGATGTAAAGCCAAAGTATGAGGCCACAACTGGGTCTAGTAAAGACCCCCTGGAATGAGGCTCCAGACAGGAAAGGGCCTTCACAGAAATAAAGAGACTTTTGACCAGTGCCACAGGATTAGAACTACCAGAAATGACACAGAATTTTAACCTCTTTGTACTGCCCCAATGAATAATCAGAGACACAAGTGGCTTACCAACACCTGGATAATGATAACTGATTATCAGCGACTGCTTTGAGAAAATCCACATGACCACATGACCAACAAGACTGTGCCGACATTGAACACTGCTGCTTTTCTGCCCGCTGAGGAGGGACTTCTCGATCATGACAGTCACGGCTGAAGTCTACTCAAGCAGGCCAGACCTGACGAACTCTTTTACAGAATACAAACTGTATTATCCTCCAATAAGAGCAGCTTCATTCATGAAGGACAGAGCAAAGCTGGCTACGCAATAGTAACTACCAATGAGGTAATCATAGTTGAGGCTCTGCAACGGGGCTGGTCAGCACATGGGTTGAACTATGTGTACTTGCCCCGGTGCTGTGGCAGGTTGGAGAAAAACGGGCCAATATTTATACTGACTCAAGGAGAACTTTTGATATTTTGCATGTACATGGAGCCATTTATAAAGAGAGGAGACTACTGACGGGGGATGAAAAGAAATCAAGAACAAAAAGGAAATACTTAAACTGTTAGAAGCAGTCTGGAAGCCTTCTCACGTGGCAGTCATTCACAGTGAGGGCCACCAGTGAGAAAGGGAAACAGAATGCCAGACCACGCAGCTATGAATCCTGCAACCAATCAAATGCCATGTCAGGTCCTATCACCACAATTGCCTCTGTGACTGAAATACACCAAGGAAAAAGAACAGTGGGCCTTAAGTGAAGGGAAATCAAGAGAAAGAAGGGCTGGTGGAAGCTCCAGAAACACAAGTTCCAATCTTGTGCTCCCAATCAATGCTAAATATGTGACTTAGGCACAAACACCGGCCACAGACCAAAATTCAATCCAGGGCTGCAGACGATTGGGACTATGTCCTTGAAGGCCTATGAGTAGACTTCACTTAGGTCAAGCCCTGCCTGGGCCACCAATACTTGCTTGTGTTAGTTTGCACCTATTTAGATGGACTGAAGTTTTCCCTACACGTACTGAATAAACATAAGATGTAGTAAGAGCCTTGTTGAGGGAAATCATTCCAAGTAAAACAGGTGGCTCTCTTTAAGAAACTGTATGACTCTCATGGAAATCCACCATAAAGACTATAGAGTTACTAAACCAAAATTCAGGTTACTGTCAGGAGAGGACAAATGACTGTTTAAGCATCTTTCCTTGGGCATCCTGCTCCAAAACCTTCCACAAGGATACCTGTTCTTATCAGAAAATGAAAAGCTCATGGTATGGGTCTTAATAGATACCCAGAGAAATATTTTACATTGAAAAAATAAAACCTCTGAGGCATTTAAGGATAATTCCTATGGACCCTACCAACCTCTCACAGAGGCAGTTCAAACAGAGACACTTCTGACCAGGAAATCTTAAAACAGCAGAAGGCTGAATGATACTATTGAAATGATTTTTCACCTTGGAACTCCAGGTATATTCTTCCTTTGATATATTCACATCACTGCCTTCCAGCTTTCAGGACAGGGACCTGTACCCTGGTTGACTTGGCCCCTGAAATAAAAATTGCTCCCAACAAACAGTCTATAACCTTTCCTCTAGCAGCACACAAAAGAACCAAATGAGAGATAATTACATATCCAAAAGCATTGTCACTTTACAAACCCAGTTAGGTTGCTTACCAAGAGTAGTCTTACAAAACCATTGAGGACTTGATCTTCTAACAGCCAAAAAAAAAAAAGAATTGTGCTTATTTTTAGAAAAAGAAAGTTGTTTTTATGTTAATCAATCTGGTATAGTTAGAGAGGCAATCAGGAGGCTTTTAGATAGAGCCCAAAAATCTGCCATCAATTTAACGACTCATGGGGGTTCTGCTCCACATTATAGAGTTGGGGATACTGGCTTCTCCCACTTGCAGGTCCTCTGCTCATGTTCTTCATAGCATTCTATTTGGTCCCTGGATCCTGAACTGTCTTTTCAAGTTTGTCTCCTCACACCATAACGGAATTCTCCCAAAATGCATAGGAAGAAAAAACAGCCAGATATCAGAGGAAAAATAAACACAGGGAAGATTGATCAAAGAAATAAAACATCAACAATTAACTTTCAAAAGGATAGCGGAGAGAAATAGGAGTCCGAATATAGCAAAGTAATACTCTGTGTTGAAGAACATTCTGAAACAAACAAGTAAACAAACAAAAAACAAACAAACAAACAAACAAACAAACATTCCAACATAGAAACAGAATGAAATATGGAATACAGTTGAGGCTTTGAAAGAGGTATCCAACTGCTGTATTGAATAATTGCAGCCACTAAGTTATCAGGAGTGTGGTTAAAGTTTTTCTAGAAACATAAGGCCCAAACTGTATCTTACAAAAGGTTCTAGAAAAGGGAAACGTGGAAGTCGTCTGAGAAACATTGAAGATTATGATTCATTCAAGAAACTGTGCATTCATTTTGTTCTAAAAATCTCATGGTGGATTCCGCAGCTGCCTTACTTTCACTCAATATCACAGCTCCAGTGATAGTAATAACAATAAGAAATGTTAGTTCACCTGTGTTCTAAACACCAAGATTTTCCTGATTACAGCAAGATCCAGATAATTCTGGATGAGCTCTGGGGATCTGAGCAACTGAGGGTCAACGCTCCTCCATTCTTTTTCTCTACTGTGTATTTTCCTAATAATTTCAAAGTTAAACAGAAATGATCTTGATATCATTAAAAGTTTTAAGGAAATATCATACACCTAAGAACACACAGACCCCATGGATCTTGGAATTTGATCCAGGTACTGACTCTTCACTTTCGGCTTTAGGATTACAGATAACACACACACACACACACACATATACACACACACAGGCACACACACACACAGAAAAACTACATAATGAAAGAACAGAGAAGGAGTTTCAACAAACACATTGAAAATCAAATAAGGAGAGAACATTTTCCGTATCTGTACTGATTGCATAGGCACTGCTCTTTTCAAAATTTTACCTAAGTCACATGTTGTACCTACCCACCACATCCGGCTCGAACAAGTCCCAAAAAGAAATGAGGATACAGAAGACCTGATGTGAGTAAACTATAACCTAGGCTTCCGCTGATAAGCCCATTTGAGAGAAACTCAAAGATGCCATTGTTCTGCTCCTCTTTATAAAGGAAACTGTCGGATTCCTCCCAGCACAGATTTGGGAGCACCTTCAGAGCTTCTTCCAAGATGCTGCTGGTCTTTCTTTTAACAGCATTGCTGGCCCTGGGCTCAGCAAACCATGCAGGTAATGGGAAAAAAGAATAAGGTGTTGAGGAGCATGCTATGACTCTGCTTGGGGCTTAGGAGACAACACTGCAGGAGGAAGGGTGTAGGGAGAGTACAGAATTGAGATGAAAGATGGGATCACAGAATTCTTAAGACAGAGATAGGCACGCTCTAGAAGACACACTTAGAGTCACATTTGACAAGTTATGGAAGTGGCACAAATCATATCTGGTAACAGAACTGACATTGATGAAACCTTCGCTTCTCAGCTGTTTTTGAAAACTTCCTCAGGAAATGCTAAGACATCCAAGAACTTTTCCTTATTTTGTTTTTACCCAATTTCTGTGTCTCAGGAACAAAGAAGTAAGACTTTCAATCACTGGTATGCAGGTTAAGAGGAATACAGAATAAGGAAGCAGTGGGCAGGAGGGAGAATGGGAGATGAGGGGGAAAAAAAGGACTATGTGATAATGGGATCAGAGATCAAAATGAGAAGGGAAGTCCTTCATTACTAATTTCATCTATTCTTGTTCCATTCCTATTCTGATGTAGTGAAGGCAAGACAGAACCCAGATCAGGACGCTCAGGGACCACCTCCTGACAATGCACCATCTGCACCCCCACCAGATGAAAGACCACCTCCACAAGAAGGCGAAAATCAAAGTCCTCCCCCACCTCCTCCCCCAGGAAACCAACAAGGACCACCCCGACCTGAAGGACCTCCCCAGGGTTCCCCACCTTCTTTTGCAGGAAGACCTCAGAGACCATCCCGACCTGAAGGCCCTCCCCAGGGTCCACCACCTCCTCCTTCAGGAAGGCCTCAGAGACTACCCCGACCTGAAGGCCCTCCCCAGGGTCCACCACCTCCTCCTTCAGGAAGGCCTCAGAGACCACCCCGACCTGAAGGCCCTCCCCAGGGTTCCCCACCTCCTCCTTCAGGAAGGCCACAAGGATCACCTCAGCCAGAAGGCCCTCCCCAGGGCTCCCCACCTCCTCCTTCAGGAAGGCCACTAGGATCACCCCAACCAGAAGGCCCTCCCCAGGGCTCACCACCTCCTCCTTCAGAAAGGCCACTAGGATCACCCCAACCAGAAGGCCCTCCCCAGGGCTCCCCACCTCCTTCTTCAGGAAGGCCACAAGGATCACCCAAACCAGGAGGTCCTCCAGAAGGCGCACAACCTAATCCTGCGCAAGGCCCAAAAGACTAGACATTTCGATTTGATGACAGGTATGTGTGATTCAAGTTCACTCTCCATCAAAGGTCCTGACTCCTACAGTTCTCAAACTTCAGTGTGTCAATAAATCAATGAGAAACATGCTGAAATTACATAATTTAATCTGGACCTAATTAGTAATAATTTCGATTCAGGTAATCTGGAATAAAATACAGAGACCTTGTATATTCAACAAGCTGTCCAACGTCGTTCGGATGAGAATTGAAGCCTATAAATCACCTTTTCCACAATCATTGTGCTTCTTCACATGAGCGTGTCATGAGGAAGTAGAGCAGTATTGCCCTTGGTCCTTATTTCCGCTGGCTCGATGGCTCCCCATCTCAAGTTTCCACCTGACAACACTTTGCTCAGTTCTACCTCACATGAGGCCTCTTAGGTTAAATGTCCTATAAAACAGTACTTTAATTTCATACTACTAAATATTATCTAGTATCTTAAATATTTACTTTTAAATTGATATATGCTCAAGTTAAAAAAAATCCCGCAGAACAGGAGCAATGAAGTTAAATAGTAGAGGCATTTCTCATCTGACTTCTCCATTTCCTTTCCCAAAAGCCATCACTCTTAAGTCCATTGAACATCCTCTTTAAAGAAAGTATGCCTATTTAAACATATAAAATCTCTTTTTCCATTAATATCATACTTTATAAGCAAATATATACGTTGATCACTTTAATATATTTCTTAGAAAACTTCCGTATCACTTTATAGAGATATATTGATTTTGGATCTGTCTTTTCTTTTTTTTTAAACTTTCCTTTACAGTTCTATACTCTTTCATTCTGTGGCTCTGCCTCAATTTCTTTAGAAAAACCCTGAAAATGGACATTTAGGATGGTTTCAGGTTTTCAGTATTACAGAATAGGCTACAGTCACCACCCTTGTAAATATATCTCTGAACATTTTCAATAGCTGTCAAAAGACAAACAACCTAACAATAATCTATTTTTTCATCTTACAAAAAAAATTCAGAACATTTTACCACTTAAGTGCATAAAACCACCAAAGTAAAAGTAATGAGGAAGGAAAGGAGAGACGGAGGGAAGATGATTTGTCTCCTATTTCACTTCAGTACCAACAAGAAATTAGAAAATACCTGCCATGTCGTGTCTTTGCTCAAAACTTCCCTTTGTACTCATTTGTTTCAGAAAATGCGTATGAAGACAGCAGTCCTTATAAGAGCCATGCATTGGAATGATACAGTCTGACTGCAATATCCCAATAAAATCACCAGCATCCAATTTCTGATTGCCGTTTCTTTCTCCATGACTGTGAATCTGGAAGTCGAGGGCTATGGACACAGCATAGGAATATTCAAGAGCTCTTCTAATTGAGGTTTCTTGTAATCATCTTCCTGGGCCATTTTCCTAGAAAATATTTTGGCTTCATTCTTTATTTATGGGCAGGAATAGATCTCTCCTCTTTTGTCCTATTATTGCCACTTCCTTCCCCTGACACCTTGCTTAATACACAAATTGGCTGCCCAGTGATAGAATTTCATTGTTCCTCTCTGCTCTAAATTCTTTATTACAAATCCAATTTTTAAATTGTTTTCAAAAATTTTCCTGCTATTCAAGTAATTTTAGGGAAACAAGAAAAATGTAAGAAATGTGAAGGAGCTGTAGAGGCTGAGGAAAACCTTCAAATTGCCAAAAGTACACCTTCTGGTTGCTGGAGAAATGAAGGTGTTTCTAGGCCTCTTCTCCTTTGACACCACATTTTTTTTTATCGTGGCTTAGTTCACTTCCTCTGTGGGTCCCTCACCATTTTTAACAAACCCTGAGTGTCTTTCATAAAGTTTGTAGCATGAGGTATTTATTTTAAGGAGTCAGGAACTGGGAGTCATTCTTCCCTCAAAGTGAATTGGCTGGTCTAATAATAAAATTGACATAAGTCAATTAAGAGAAGAAAAACTACTTGATTACCTACTTATGTGAGCCAGTCCCACAAAGACAAGGTACTCAAAGACAGTCAGTCAAATGAGTCTCATATGCATTCCTGAGATACCGGGAAGTGAGTAGGGGTCTGGGACCTCAAAGACGAAGAGGAAGATGGACAGGAGGATGGGAAAAGCAAATATTTGTAAACAAATATTTGCCTTGCTGACAAGTCTGATATAAAAAGGTATCTCAGAGATAGGTCTGCTTCCTTCCAATAAGCTCCACAGCCAGGCTCTCAGCTCCAGGTGCTGACGTATCTTTGATAGAGAACATTTTTATAATGAGAAAGTGTTTCTGCCTTTTCAGTATAGGTGTATCCTCCATTCCTGATGTCACCACTACTCTTATCTAAAACCATCAGTTCATTATACTTAAATTTCCTTCCTTAACAAACATTCTGTTTTTCCATGATTAATAATTGCCTTTTTCTGCATTTCTTTGGTCTTCTGTAAACATCTAAGCCATCTCAGAACCTCCAACAGATATCTGAAGTCCTTCTAATAAAATTTAAATTAGTTAAAATTTTATTTCTCACTTAACACTAATCCAAGTATTCTACATTAACAATGTCCTTTCTCCATAATGAAAAGAATAATTGTCACAAATGTGTAGAATAAGAGGTTGAAGGTGGATTGCTTGTGAGTCTTAATAAGAATGAAGTAGTTACTATTATACTCTAAGGCCATTTTGAAAAGGAATTTTCCATTCAAATGTCTACTTGTAATCAGCTCTTTCTTCTGCTTCTGTAGACATGATTGCCACATAGGCCAAAGGGCAAGGGGGTGACCTCAAGATCAACTGAAGATTCACCCTTCCTTTACTTGTTCTGTCTAGAGAATAGATGTATCCTTTTTTGCTTGTTTGCAGATAAGCCCTATAAAAGCAAGATTACCCCTGAGCTCAGGACTCAGGTCTTCAGAGAGGTAGCTCTCTTGGGACCACAATAAACCTGAATTCTCCAACTCTCTGAGTGGTACTTGGTTTCTCGCAAGTCTTATTTTACTGCAATCTTTTTGGAAGCCCCAGGAAGATTCCCACTACAGCAGCCCTTTGAGCTGGACCTGTGGCCGGTCCAGGTCGGAAGGCCTCCCAGACAAACAAGGGTGTGTGATACCAAACTATATTTTGGGTTCTTTTTCGATGGCACTCCCTACTCTCCAGATGGCCTATCCCAGAACTGGACTCAAAGGAGGGATGGACAAACTCACCAGCAAGGGCCGCAGGGTAAGACATGGCCCCAGGGCTCAGAAACCTAGTCAGGTCTCTTCTTTAGACAGAAGAGGAACTTGATCACCTACAAAAGCTTTCAGTCAGAAGACAGAGGTCAAGGTTTTCTCGGTGGTAGGAAGACATCAGGGTCTTCCCAGAGAAGAAAGACAAAGGTCAGGGCCTTTCAACAAGGGGGAGGAAATGTTTTAACCTTTGGTGTGTGAATACTTGAGCATATGAGCTGCCTGTCCAGTTTGACTGTGTTGGGTATGAATTTTGGACTTCATGACTGAGCACTCATAACTTCCTCTAAAGACTACGGAGTCTGAGTGGACTCATCTGAGTCTGTTGTGTACAGTATACACTTCAGACCAGCATTGGAATACTCTCTGATTGTAAGTCACAAAGACAAGTCTACAATGGACAAGTGTCATCTAAGCTCCTTTGGAACACAGCCAGATGAGCACCTGAGTGGTCTCCTCTTTGGAAGACACACCCACTTGTTTGTCTGTGCACCAATGACACAGGGTACAATACGCATTGTGGAGACAATTAATTGTTGATTGGGCTTACGAATTGCCTATCTCCAAATGGCTCTTTTGACATAGGTGCCCTCTGTCATATTATTTTCTTGAAATTTTAAAGTCTATTTTCCTCCTCCATTAGGAAGCTCCCTAAGGCAATATGGGTGGAGATTTCTCTAATTCAATTGTCTTAAATTGTTTGTTGAAAATTTTTAAGCGAGGATTCCCAGAAGATCATGGAATCAGGTTGACCCCAGGAAAACTTCATATTCTTTTTGAGCTTGAAAGGTCCACAGTCAAGGGAAGGATGACCTTAGGAAGGCACCCTGGACTTTTCAATTATTAGAAATACTTACCAGAAAGTGACAGGGACCTCTAGACATTAGTTCAGTTTCCATACATAGACTCATGGTTGTGAATTTTGGGCTCTGGTCGGCACAAACAGGCAGGTACAGAGTAAGGTACTTAAGGCCTGAACAACACAGGGACAGAACAAGGAAGAGCCACCAGGAGTCATCCAACAAGGGAACCCTGAGGAAGAACTTTTCTTCCCACTGCCGTACATCCCAACAGCTCTGCCAGTCCCTGCACAGCCACTCTACCCCCAATTACAGACAGCCATCCACTATCAGGGCTTTGCCCCCCCAATAGCCTGAGTAGTTGCCACAGCCAAGTCCACGCATCTTCACTGGACCATACAGTAAGCCCAACTTCCTTCAGTTTTCCAGATGCCCTTTTGAGATTAGCGAAGATGGCATACTTCAGCCGGGCTGTTCTATCCTCTACTGTCAGCCTTTCCACACAACCGAACTTCTCAATTGGACTAAGCACTCCCCGTCCTATCAAGACAAACCCCACGAAATGACTGATCTGCTTGAGTCAATCTTCTCAACTCATCAGCCTACCTTAAATGACTCTTGCCAACTCCCCATAACTTTCTTGATCACTGAAGACAGACACTGAATTCATTGAGAGCCACAGGGTGGCTCCAAACACAAGCACTAGACAGTGCAATATTCCCCACAGCAAGAGCTTGGGGGCTTCACCTGACACTAGTCCCAACTAAGACTTCAACCTCCTGAACAGAAGAGAGTCTCTCGACAGGTACCGGCAGGCCACACTGTAGGGGGCGAAAGCTGAGGCCAAAAAGCTGACAAACCTGTCCAAAACAGCAGAAGTTTTCCACAAGCCTGATGAGTTAGTTGCCCATGGAGTACAATGAGAGATGGTGCGAGGCATTCCAGGTGTATACAGCTTTTCACCATAAAGCACAGGAAAACCAACTCATGGTCAACGCAGGATTCATGGAAAAATCTCACACTGACATCCAATGCAAGCGTCAGAAATTAGAGAGCTTTGCTGGAATGAATTCCATCCAGCTGCTGGAGATAGCAAACAAGGTGTTTATGAACCATGACTAGGAGGCCCAAAAGATAGCTGATAAGCAGATGAAACATAAGGTGTCCCTGCTGGCAACTGAGTAAGGAAACCCAGTCCTAGTACAACACACAGCTCCCCCACTGAAGAGAAAGACTAAAAGTAGACCACCACAATGTTGGGATCAATGTGCCTAGTGTGAAGAATCCAGCCATTGAAAAATGAGTGCCCCCACAACTGGAGGATGTCTGAAGAGCCAAAGAAGTACAATCAGCCACATAAAAAAAAAAATACTAGTCTATGCCAGTTGTCAAAGAGCCTATCTGTCTGGCAGGAGCAGAGTCAGACTTGGGCAACCAGGCTCCCTTATCCTGGGTCCCTGGGACCCTACAGAAGCAATAGAATTAGGGGACCAATAAATCACCTTATAGTATACACTGGAGCTGAACACTTTGTGGTAATCAAGCTCATGGTTCCCCTCACAACCTGCCAGCTCGTTCTACAAGCCTGCTGAAGTCAGTTAGTGGACCACCTAGTGACTCATGAATTCCTGTACCTACTAGAGTGCCCCATTCCCCTTTTTGGTAGAGACTTATGAATGAAGTTTGGAACACACATCACCTTTGCCCATGTGATGCCCATAAGTCTCACCGTGAGAAGACAACTTGCTATAATGATGCCTGTGACTGTACCCAGAGAAGATGAATGGTGCCTCTGTTCTCTGGAAAGAAAATAAACAAATCCAACAAGCCTGCTAAAAAAGTTCCCTGCTATATGGGCAGAAAAGGTGTCCCAGGTCTAGCCACAAAACATGCAACTGTCATGGTAGACCTGAGGCCAAGATCCACTCCTGTCACACAAAGGCAACATATAGTGCCATGAGAAGCACACATGGGAATACAGGACCACATCAAATATTTGTGTGATACTGGGATTCTAGCTCAGTGTTAGGCACCTTGGAACACTGGTCAAGACGACTGAAGGAATCTATTACCACCTGGTGCAGGATGTTCATACCAACAACAATTCAGTGGTTGCCATTTATCTGCTCCTCCTAAACCAATACTCCCACCTGAGCCTCTTACGTGCCGACAACCTGGTTCACCTGCCTTGATCTCAAAGATGCCTTCCTCTGCTTCTGGGTATCACTGGCAAGGAAGACTTTTGTTTGCCTTTTGAGTGGGAAGATCCATGCATCAGGAGAAAGACACAACTGACTTGAATTAGACTGAAAAAGGGACTCACTTACTCCGTTTGGCAAAGTGCTGGCCACAGATCTTGCTGCTTTTCACAGAGAGACATTGGACTGCACTCTACTATAGCTTGTCGATGCCCTGTTTCTGGCTAGCCCCACACAAGAAGACTGCTAGAAAGATATTAGAGCCTTGTTGGCTCTACTCTCTACCATGGGATACAAGGTGTCATGGGGAAAGGCTAAAGTCTGTAAACAGGAGGTCAAATACATTGGATTCATCATCTCAGAAGGACATCAGCACTTGGACATAAAAGGAAATGGGCCATCTGTTCAATACCATGGCCAAATTCTAAGAAAGTAGTCCATGAGTTCTCACAAGCAGCCAAATTCTGCTGATATGCATACCAGGTTTTTCTGAAGTTCTTAAGCCAAAGTCCAAAGCCACAGCTGTATCCAGTAAGGACCCACTGGAATGAGGCTCCAGACAAAAAAAAGGCCTTCACAGAAATAAAGAAACTTTTGACCATTGCCACAAAATTAGAACGACCGCATATGACACACGACTTTAACCTGTTTGTACTGCACCAATGAATAATCAGAGACACAAGTGGCTCACCAATGCTGATATAATGATGACTGATTATCAGGGACTCCTTTGCAAAAATCCATGTGACTACCTCAAGATTGTGTGGATGTTGAATGCTGAGGAGGGACTTGCCAATCATGATTGTCACAGATGAAGTCAACTCAAGCAGGCAAGACCTGACTGACGTTTCTCTTCAGATTCAAAACTGTATTATCCTCCAATAAGAGCAGCTTCATTCCTGAAAGACAGCACAAGACTGGCTATGCAATAATAACTACCAATGAGGTAATCAGAGCTGAGGCTCTGCAACGGGGCTGGTCAGCACATGGGTCAAGCTATGGGCAATCACCCAGGTGCTGTGGCAGGCTGGAGGGAAACAGGCCAATATCGATACTGACTCAAGGTGAACCTTTGCTACTTTGCATGCACATGGAGCTGTATATAAAGAGAGGGGACTACTGAAAACAGGTGGAAAAGAGATCAAGAACAAAGAAGAAATCCTTCAACTGTTAGAGGCAGTCTGAAAGCCTTCTCAGGTGGCTGTCATTCACTGTGAGGGCCACAAGTGAGGAACTGACCCTGTCAGTAGGGGAAATAGACTGCCAGACCAAGCAGCTAAGGTTCCTGCAATTAATCAAGGGCCATGACTGGTCCTGGACAAGTCTATAAGGTGCTCCTATCACCACAATTGCCTCTGTTCCTGAAATATACCGAGGAAAAAGAACAATGGGCCTTAAGTGAAGGGGGACCAAGAGAAAGAAGGGCTGGTGGGAGTTTCTAGATAGCCAAGTCCCAAACTTGTGCCCCCAGTCAATGCTAGATGTGTGACTTATGCACGAAAAACACCAGCCACAGGTCAAAATTTAATCCAGGGGTGCAGACATTGGAACTATTCCCTTGAAAGCCTATGAGTACATTTCACTTAGGTCAAGCCCTGCCCAGGCCACTGATACTTGCTTGTGTTAGTTTGCACCTACTCAGATGGACTGAAGCTTTCCCTATACATACTGAATGGACACAAGATGTAGTAAGAGCCTTGTTGAGGGTAATTGTTCCAAGTAAAATGGGTGGCTCTCTTTAAGAAGCTGTATGAATCTCATGAAAACCTAATATAAAGATTACAAAGTTACTAAACCAAAATTCAGGTTACTGTCAGGAGAGGACAAATGGCTGCTTAAGCATCTTTCCTTGGGCATCCTGCTCCAAAACCTCCCAGAAGATACCTGTTCTTACCAGCATATGAAAAGCTCACTCAATGGGTCTTTATAGATACCCAGAGAAATTTTTTACATTGGAACAATGAAACCTCTGCAGCATTTTAAAATAATTCCTATGGACCCCTCCAAACACTCACAGAGGCAGTTCAAGCAGAGACACTTCTGTCCAGGAAATCTGAAAACAGCAGAAGGGTGAATGATACTATTGAGTTGAGTTTTCGACTTGAAACTCCGGGTATATTCTTTCTTTGTGGCAACTCATATCTCTTTCTCCCAGCTAACTGGAGAGGGACTTGTACCCGGTTAATTTGGCCTCTGAGATAAACATTGCTCCCAGCAACCAGTCTATAACCATTCCTCTAGCACACACAAAAACCAAACAAGAGATATAATTACATATCCAAAAGCATTTCACCTAACAAACCCAGTTACATTACTTAGCAAGAGCAGTCTTACAAAACCATCGAGGACTTGATATTCTAACAGCCAAAAAACAGGCTTATTTTTAGAAGAAGAAAGTCATTTCTATGTGATTCAATCTGGTATATTTAGAAACGCTTAGAGATAGAGCCCCAAAAGTCTGCCATCAATTGAACGAGTCATGGGGGTTCTGCTCCAGAATATGGAGTTGAGGATTCTGGCCTTCCCACTTGCAGGTCCTCTCCTCATGCTCTTAATAGGGCTCTGTTTGTTCCCTGGGCCTGAATTGTCTTCTCAAGTTTATCTCTTCATGCCTAGAATCCACAAAGCTACAAATGGTTCTGAACTACCCTTATACCAGCACCCAGGCCAAGAAAATCAAGAGGTTGATGCCCAAAGTAATTTAAAGGGCATAGAAAGGGGGGATTGAAGAGGAATTTTCCACTCAAATGATAACCTCACAATCACCTCTTTGTTCTGCTTCTGTAGACATGGTTACTGCATAGATCAAAGGGGTGGGGGACCTCAAGTTTAACTGAAGATTCACTTTCTCCTTTGCTTCTTCAAAGAAAGCAGATGTATCTCCTTTGCTTGTTTGTGGATAAGCACTATGAATGCAAGATTACTCCTGAACTCAGGGTCCAGGTTTACAGAGCCCTAGCTCTTCTGGACAAAAGCATAATAAACCGGGGTTCAACTCTGAGTAGTGCTTGGTTTCACGCCAGTATGATTTTTCTTCACCACTTTGACTTTCAGTGCACCCTTGGAAGGAATCTTATGTTATTCTTCCACTGATCCTCATGTTGTTTCATTGTGGTTTGTCGTAGCACATCAGTAATTGTTCCCATTACCGCAAAAAAACGTTAGGAAAATTTATGGGTTAAAAAACACTTTTCCAATAAGTATAACAAAATCAGTGTTAAAAAAGGAGAAATTTATACAATGAGATAGCCATCCTGCAGTGGAAAAAAAAAATTTGCACTTCATCTAGTTCTTCAGTCTTGAGATCCCATTGAACCATGACAATCTATACAGGTGGAGCTCTAAGTGGGCACAGTACCCATTCATGGTCATCTAAAAAAAACTGGTAAACATCATGAGATGGAAGGACAGATCTGAGAAACATTTCCTCCGCATCAGATTTATCTACAACTCTAATATTCTAGTCACTATATGTCTGCTATTGGATCCCAACTAGATTTCATTTTCTTACATACTGGCTCACACTATTAATTCATACTGAGATGCCAGTTATCTGTGACTAAGAGATTTTCCTAAAACTGCTATGTGAGTAATTAATTTTTAAATTATATACAGAATTTCACACAGTTAACTATAGGTTGGATCTGAGGGTGTTTCAGATCCTGTTATTCGGCTCTACTTGTTTGATAGAACTCCCAGCTATAGGTCCTCAAATTGTTAAATATAGTCTCTATTTATTATCAAAATAGACGTGTACTTTATTTAATTTTTGCAGTCCCAATAAAGCATTCTGTAAATTCTATTTGTTCCATCAAGCTCTAAAGAGAGCCTCTAAACATTTATCTCCTCCCTGCTGCTTTTACTTTTCTTGGATGTTATTTTTCTCAATTTGCATGGGCAGGAGTTCTACAAAATTGTCTTTAAGCATTCAACTCTCCTTAAATTTTCTTGTCCTGCCTCAAAACTCTCTGACTTTAAGATGACATTCACAGGTTTCCTGTAACCAAAGATGCAATTCGTTTGACTCTGGGAACTTGAATATATTTGAAGATATGTGTGTTCTCTAACTTCTTTATTGACCATCTATAGATTTTATTTCCTTGGTAAAATGTTTTCTACCCATCCCAGTCTCTTCCTGATGGATAATATGTGTGGTGGATTGATCGGAAAGCCGCATATCACTTCATTTATTAGATGACATTAAAGATAATCTCTTCCTGTGTTGGCAACATCTATCATAGTTAACAATAACAAGAAAATTACAACTGTGTGGTGAATCTAATAAGCCACATGGAGGAAATGGGTATGTTTTTCTTAACACATGAGGTGTCTGAGTCTTGCAAGAGTTCCTGCTTTGAAAAGGGCAAGATATTAATAGAAGATGATTTGCTTATTTGTCTAGTACAAGAAAACTTAGCAGGTTAAAAAAGCAAACATCTATTATTTCACAATTTCTGTGGATTATGTGTTCAAGTGTGTCTTGGCTTGGTGGTTATGGCTCAGGGTCTCTCATGAGGTGACAATCAAGTTGTTAGCCAAGACTGCAGTCATATTGAGGCTCAGGAGAAGAACTTTCACACTCAACCATGATTGCAAGCAGGATTACGTTCCTCACCACATTGACCTCTTCATAGGATGAGTGTCCTCATCATTGAAACTAGGTCCTCTCTTCTCAGGATACCTTCTGATATAGCAGCTGGCTTCCCCAGAGCAAGGTACAAGTCAACCGAGAAAGAAAACACAGCACTATGAAAGTCACAGTCTTTTAGTAACCTATTTTCAGAAATGACTTTGCATCTCGTCTACCCTCTTCTATTCACTCTAAGTGAGTCCAGTACATACTCAAGAAGAAGGACATTAAGCTCTACCACTTGTGAGGAGGAGTATTAAGTAATATATACACATAGCTCTAAAAATGATCAAGGACTATTGACTTTCCTTATATGAAACTATATTGTGTGTCCCTTACAAAAATCAATACTTGCCTTATTGATTTATCTGCCTTCAATGTTAAAAAAAAAAAAGTGAACTTCTAGCACAGCGAACCTAGAAGAAATTCCAAAATGCTCTCTTGGTATCCACTTTCAGGGCACTGGAATTTAAGCCTCGTCCCATGGACTGGCAGTCGCCATTTGGATGATTCTCTGAAGCACCTAACTAAAGCTTGAGCTGTTTCAGTTTACAAGTCACAACAAGAGCCTAAGCAGTAGAACTAACTTATGAGAAGAAAGATGAATTTCTCCAATGGAAAAAGTGCAGAACACATGGCAAAGGAAACCATGACTAAACTGAATGACTTGAAGGAGAAAGATGCAATGGGTTCTTGGAAGACGCTTTCCTTTGAATGACCTATGAGTTCCAAATAAGAGTTACAATCTCTGTATGTCCAATGTGTACCAGTGCCCTTTAGAAAGTCCATATGACATAAATAACTATATGTCCCTCCCTAATAACCTATTTATTAAGTCTTTACCAAAATGATGGCACAGGAGATATTCAGGGGAAAAAACAGTAAATATAACAAATTATTCTGCAATCTCTGGTAAGAACATGGCTGAAAATGGTTGAAAGTGGACATTACATGTGAAAATAAGTGGAGAAGACATCTGAGGCACAACAGAGCATGAGACTAAAATTCCTGAATGCCTCTCATGGAACAGCAAATCATATCTGACAAGATGGAAAAGAAGTTATTCTCACTGGAGTCACAGTTATTCTGTTGCAGGAAACAGAATTAGCAACCCCAAGCCAAATCTATCACAGACAGGTTTGGGCAAAAGTACAGAAAGAATTTAATCAGACCCAGGCAATGATAAAAATGGCAATTGAAATCACTGAAGGAAATATAGTAACCCAATATAATTAAAGAACAATATGGTATCCAATTATATATAAAATCTTATTTCTAGAGCTATGCCACACAGTAATCACACACAAAAATTTTAATAAATTAAAAAGATAAATGTGATTTTTTTTAAAGAAAGTATTAAGTTTATGATGCTAAGGGGGGAAATAGGGTAAGGATTTCTGTAATGATGAGCTGGCAAATGAATTCAGGGTGTTTATGGTCATGAAGTACAAAAAAACATTCTGAAACAAGACTCTAAATTTGCTGACAGCTCACATGGACACAAGTATCACCTGAAACCATCTTTACTCACATACCTAGCAATGCCTACTGGCTCTTGGCTAGAACTTAGTTGAGCTCTCATCCAGAACACATACACCCACACTCCTTATCTGGTCTCTATGTAGAAGCTACTTAGGGCTTTCTCACAGCATGTATGTACCCAGGTTCATAAGACAACAAATTAGAAGCACATGGCATTTTTATGACTCAAAAGCCACTAAACATCACTTCTGACATATTCAATTGGTCAAGGCAGTTACAATGTTCCACCCAGTTCAAAGAGAGAAGACACACAGACCTTATTCCTTTAAAAGGAGAAGTATTATTGTAAGAAGAGAACATAGATTGGAAACAGCATTATGTCTATCTTTAGAAAATATAATCTGCTACATCCCTTTTCCCAAGATGATACTTAAACATGTGCATCTTCAAAATGACACAATATGACAGTACTTGAGGCATATCAGCATCCATACACAGCTGTTCAAGTTATTTATGAATGACTCACTTGAAAATCCTCATTCAAGTGAGTCATTCATAAATCTCTCAAACAAAACTACTACTTTAAAAAATCTGGAACCTTGCATTTAGTATATGTTCATATAAACATGATGGAGTTGTGTTGCTTTACATCCTAAATAAAAGAAATTGCTTTTGTCCCTCTCTATGAAGAGTAATGAAATTTCAGATCACCCAGAACATTGCTGAAACAATTGTGGCTGAGGCTGCAGGCACCTGACCATACGGATGGCAAATGATGCCTCCTTCTACAGCCCCAGCTACTGAGAAACAACCAGCTCTGGGGCCAAGAACATGAAAGATGCTCTCAGGCAAAAAGACTTAATAACTCTGCAAGAGACATATAGAATATATACAGATTCTTTCACTCTCTCACATGGCTTTCTAAAATTTTATATTTATTATGATTAAAAGAATCAAAATTTACTCCTCCTAAAAGAGGCATCCACTAGTTTAGCCATTGCTTGTATGCCTCCCCAGAGAAATTCATGAGTATATAAAGAAGCACATGAAAGGTCTTCATTCCCATGGTATTCATAATTACAAAGAGAAAATTAATCTACATTACACGAGAGAAAGGAAACAAGAAACTAGGAACCTGTGTAAGTGTGTTCATGATTATAAGACAAAGTTATTTACTCAGGAAAAGAATTTTTCTCACATTGACTATTAAGACCTCAGAAGAAGTTTTACCTGAATCATCATCATATGCAAATCCCTCTGTTCAGCCTCTGGACTTTCCTTCACACTCACTTTCTAAATAAATAAATAACAAACAAGAAAGCAGTGAAGCGCAGTCAGTGAGAACATAGACGCTGGACCCAGTTGCCTTCTGTACCACTCAATCAACTGTAATAATCTTGGAATGAACCTAGTCATCTCATCAATAACACTGAGACCATAATAATAATCATAGCAGCTTAATAAGGTTGTCCTGAGATTAAATGGTATCCAGTAAATGCTTAGCAAATGCTGCTTATTATAATAAGGTTAGAGTAGGGAAGGTTAATAGAATATAGACATACTGAAAAATTGTAAAATACATATTTACAGAGAGTTAGCATAAAAGTAAAATATGTGGACCAACATCAAAACAGTATGGCCACATTTTTAGGAAACTCAAAAAAAAGTTTAACTCTTCTCAAAGACAATTGTGTTTCTTTGGAAATTGTAGTATCAAAATGCTTAGTCAAATCAATGGACTCATCAATTCCTTCAGTTTACCTCTAGACTGGGAGGACCTAGTGCAATTCACTTTCTAGGAACAAGTTTATCCACTCAGTCAATATTCATCATTTCAGGTAAACTCATCCTTGGAAAACCAGTCTAGTGAGTGCTATAGATAGAGAAGATTCTGCTTTCTGACTCATTCAGAGAGCTTAGCACTTCTCAAGAAAGAAAGAGACATATGGTTATCAAAAGTGCAATGGGAAAAAGAAATCCTGAGTCATTTTAACCAAGGAGGTGATATGATGTAATTTATATTTTTAAAGATTAATCTAGCTATCATGAGGAGGACTGGGGGAGGGCAAGAATGTTACCAAGACTCTCTTGGAAATTGTTAAAATCCACCAGGAAAGAGATCAGGATTTTCTAAACCACAGACTTGTGCTAGACATTATAGAAACAATCATGGTTAGGGTAGATTTTAAAGGTAGAGCCAACTGGATTTCTAATTAGTAGAAGCTGGGTGAACTAAATCAGGAATGACTCCTCTATTTTTTAATGAGTACCTGAAACAACTGTCATTGACTGAGAAAAGATTGAAGCAGAGCAGGTTTTAGAATCAGGAAATCAGAAATTCTACAAGTGATGTGTCAAGTGAATCATATGTCTTAGGAGACATGTGGATTGCTTGAGAGCTTCAGGCACCTTAAGATGACTAATCTGCTGCTACAGTCGCTCATTGCTCCAACCCCACTCCTCCTAATTGACAGTCCTTTCTTTTCGCTCTTTCCCTTTTTCTGTATTGATTGTGTCTGGTGTATTTATAGCTGATATGTATTCTTCATAACACACGAGTTTCTTTCACTCACTGTGACATTGAAAAGAACCTGAGCTGAGTGATGTTTTGAAGAATCCCTGCCCGCTCTTAGTACTCACCAAGTGAAAGAAAAGCCTGTCTGCCACCGGGCATGCCCCTTCCACAGACATCTGTACAACATAAGTCTACTCGACATTCTCCTCAGTTACTTCTCTCTTACCTTCCTTTCCTACCTAAAGGTCTACCTAAGCCACCTTGTCAAGTCTGCTCTTCTCCAGCTTCCCTTCCCCAACAGTGAATGAAGAAATGATAAACAGCCATCTCAGAAACCTAAGAAGACCCCTTAGAGCCTACGCTCACTACCTTCCTCCCACAAAGCTCAGCCAGAAATACTTCACTTTCTTGCATATTCTGAGAATTTCCAGCTGCTGACATAGTTCCCCTTTCAGAATTAATTCCAGGAAAAGAAATTGCCTGGTCACTTTGCAAAGGTGCTTGTGTGTTGCAAGCCTTATTGTGTGGAGAGGACTTCCTGTACTGCTTCTTGATCGACAACCCTTCAGAAAGAGGCAGACCCAGATATTCACGTTCATAGCACAGGATTCACTCATGCACATTGGTGAAGGGTTTGTCTTTTGGATTTCCAGCCACATGGTTTTCCTTGTGATATCCAAACAACACTATCCTCAAGTAACAACTGCCTTGCACAAAAACTGAACAATTATATAACACCTCCTCTAGTTTTCAAATAAATGGCAGCCAATGGTACAGACTAATCTAGCCCTTCAAGAAAAAAAGATAAGGAAATGAATACTGCATATAACACAATAGTCAGCAGCTAAAAAGAGGAACCAATGCAGACAACCTAAAAAGACATTTTTGGAAACACAGTACCTTGCTGCCTATTTTTAAAAATTAAAAGCAACAAATAAAAAAGAATAAAATATTCTTTGATTAGTAATAAAAAAAATTCTCCCAAAATGCATAGGAAATAAACAAAAGCTATATGTAAGGGGAACAATAATCACAGGGAAGATTGATTGAAGAAATAAAATATCAACAAATAAGAATCAGAAGGATAGTGAGGAGAAATAGAAGTCTGAATATTGCAGAGCAATGCTCTGAGTTGAAGAACATTCTGAAAAAATTAAATTCCAACATAGAAACAGACTGAAAAAATAGAATACAACTGTGGCTTTGAAGAAGGTCTCAAACTCTTGTACTGAATAATTGCAGCCACTAATTTATCATGAGTGTGGTCAAAATATTTTTAGAAAACATAAGGCCCAAACTGTATCTTACAAAAGGTTCTAGAAAAGAGAAACGTGGAAGTCGTCTGAGAAATATTGAAGATTATGATTCATTCATGGAACTGTGCATTCGTTTTGTTCTGTTCTCATGGTACATTCTGCAGCCGCCTTAGCTTTCACTCAGTATTGCAACTCTCAGGGATAGTAATAACCATAGAAAGTTTTAGTTCCCCTGAGTGCTAAATATCAAGATTTTCCTGATACAGCCAGATCCAGATAATCAAGGAGGAGCTCTGGGGACCTGAGCAGCTGAGGGTCCATGCTCTTCCATCCTTCTGCCCAAGTGTGTGTTTTCATAATAATTTCAAAGTTAAGTAGATATGATCTTTATATCATAAAAAGTTTTAAGGAAATATCATACACCTAGGAACACACGCACCCCACGGTTCTTGGAGTTTCATCCAGATACCGACACGTCAATTTCAATTATAGGACTACAGCCAACACACACACACACACACACACACACACACACACACACACACACACACACAACTACATAACGAAAGAACAGAGAAGGAGTTTCAACAAACACATTGAATATTGAATACTGACAGAACATTTTTTATATCTGTACTGATTGCATAGGCACTGCACTTTTGAAAACTTTACCTAAGTCACATGTTGTACCTACTCACCACATCCTGCTGGATAAAGTACCAAAAAGAAATGAGGATACAGAAGACCTGATGTGAGGAAAATAACCTAGCCTATCCAGTGATGAGCCCATCCAGAGAGAAATTCAAAGATGCCATTGTTCTACTCCTCTTTATAAAGGAAACAGCCAAGTTTCTCCCAGTGCAGAGTTGGGAGTAACTTCAGAGCTTCTTCCAAACTGCTGCTGGTCTTCCTTTTAGCGGTGTTGCTGGCCCTGGGCTCAGCTCAGAATGCAGGTAATGGTAAAAAAAAATGAGGGGTCGAAGAGTGTGCTAAGACTCTGCTTGGGGCTTAGGAAACCACACTGTATCAGGAAGGGTTTAGGGAGGGCACAGTCATTTCGATTTTTCAAATGAGCATGTCATGAAAAAGTAGAGCAGTATTTTCCCTTGAACCTTATCTCATCTGGCTCGATGGCTTTCCATCTCAAATTTCCACCTAACCCACTCTTGGCTCAGTTCTGCCTCACAAGAGGTCTCTTAAGTCAAGTGTCCCTATAAAAACAACACTTTAAGCTTATGCTACTAAATGTTATCTAGTGTTTTAAATATTTACTTTTAAATTTATATTTGCTCAAGTTAAAAAAAATATCCAACAGAGCAGAAGCAATGAAGTTAAATATTAGAGACATATCTCATCTGACTTTTCTATTTCCTTTCCCAAAAGCCATCTCTGCTGAGGCTTTTGAAATTCCTCTTTAAAAATATGTATGCCGATTTGAACATATAGAATCTCTTTTTCCACAAATGATAACATACTTTATAAGTAAATATATACATTGATCACTTTAATATATATTTTTTAGAAAACTTCCGTATCACTTTATAGAGATATATTGATTTGGGATTGTTTTTGCTTTTTTTTTTAATTTCCCTTTCAGTTCTATACTATTTCATTTTATGGCTTTGCCACGATTTCTTTAGCCAAACCACTGACAATGAATATTTAGGATGGTTTCAGGATTTCAGTATTACAGAATAGGCTCTTGGTTCTGCTTCTGTGGACATGCTTCCCACACATGCTGAAGGGCCTTAGGTTGACCTCGAGATCAACTGAAAATGTACCCTCCCCTGTCTTTGTTCTGTCTCGATAACAGATGTATTCACTTTGCTTGTTTGCAGATAAGCCCTATAAAAGTAAGATTGCCCCTGAACTCAGGACTCAGTTGTTCAGAGGTAATTTTCCTGGGACCATTAGCAAAATAAACCAGAATTCTCCGACTCTCTGAGTGATACTAGTTTCTCGCCGGTCTTATTTTACTGCAAACTTTCTGGAGGCCACAGCAAGATTCCAACCACACCGGCCCTTGGAGCTGTCACACAATGTCTGGGCAAGACAAACAAAGAGGCGTGATACCTGACCATATTTCGGATTCTTTATCGACGGCGCTCCCTACTCTCCAGATGGCCTATCCCAGAACTGGACTCAAAGGAGGGCTGGACCAATGCACCAGGAAGGGCCGCAGAATAACATATGGCTCCAGGGCTCAGAAACCTAGTCAGGTCTCTTCTTTAGACAGTAGAGGAGCTTGATCACCTATGAAAGTCTTCAATAAGAAGACACATTCAGGGGTGGGAAGTCATCAGGGTTCTCCCAGAAGGGAAAGACAAAAGACAGGGCCTTTTAAAAAGGGGGAGGCAAGTTTTAACCTCTGGTTGTGAATGCTTCAGTGAATGAGCTGCCTGTCCTGTTTGACTCTATTGGGTATGAATTTGGGGCTCCATGACTGGGCACCCATAACTTCCCCTAAAGTCTACGGAGTCTGAGTGGACTCATCTGAGAGTCCGTTGTGTACGGCATACAGTTCAGGCCAGCATAGGACTAGTATCCGATTGTAAGTCACAAAGCCAAGTCCACTATGCACAAGGGTCATCTAAGGTCATTTGGAACACAGCCAGGCGAGCACCTGAGTAGTCTCCTCTTTGGAGGAGGCACCCACTTGTTTGTCTGTGCACGAATGACACAGGGTGGGATACGGAGACACTTGATTACTTATTGGGCTTAAGAATTGCCTATCTCCAGATGGCCTATTTGACATAGGGGTCCACTATCATATTGTTTTCTTGAAATTTTAAAGTCTATTTCCCTCCTCCATTAGGAAGCTCCCAAAGGGAATATGGGTAGAGATTCCTCTAAGCTCGTTGTCTTAAATTGTATGTTGAAAAATTTTATGAGAGGTTTCCCATAAGATCACGTAATCAGGCTGACCCCAGGAAAACTTCATACTCTTTGTGAGCTTGAAAGGCCCACAGTCAAGGGAAGGATGGCCTTAGGAAGAAGCACTGGACTTTTCCACTGTTAGAAATACTTACAAGAAAGTGACAGGGACCTCTAGACATTAGTCTAGTTTTCATACATAGACTCATGGTTGCAAATTTTGGGCAATATCTATGCTGACTCAAGGTACACCTTTGCTACTTTGCATGTACATGGAGCCATTTATAAAAAGAGGAGACTACTGACAGCAGGAAGAAAAGAAATCAAGAAAAAAGAAGAAATTCTTCACTCTTAGAGACAGTGTGGAAGTCTTCCCAGGTGGCAGTCATTCACTGTGAGGGCCACAGTGAGGAACTGACACTATCAGTAGGGGAAACAGACTGCCAGACCAAGCAGCTAAGGATCCTACAACCAATCAAGTTCCACGACAGGTCCTGAACCAGTCTCCAAGGTGCTCCTATCACCACAATTGCCTCTGTTCCTGAAATAAACCAAGGAAAAAGAACAATGGGCCTTAAGTGAAGGAGGACCAAGAGAAAGAAGGGCTGGTGAGAGTTTTCAGATAACCAAGTCCCTACCTTGTGCCGCCAATCAATGCTAGATGTGTAACTTACACACAAACAATACCAGCCACAGGGCAATATTCAATCCAGGGGTGCAGACAATTGGGACTATACCCTTGAAGTCCTATAAGTAGACTTCACTTAGGACAAGCCCTGCCAGGGCCACTGATACTTGCTTGTGTTAGTTTGTACCTACTCGGATGGACTGAAGTTTTCCCTACATGTACTGAATGGACAAAAGATGTAGCAACAGCCTTGTTGAGGGTAATCATTCCAAGTAAAACAGTTGGCTCTGTTTAAGAAACTCTATGACTCTCATGGAAACCCAACATAAAGACTTCAGGGTTACTAAACCAAAATTCAGGCTACTGTCAGAAGAGGACAAATGACTGCTTAAGCATCTTCCTTGGGCATCCTGCTCCAAACCCTCCCAGAAGATACCTGTTCTTAACAGCATATGTAAAGCTCACTCAATGGGTCTTTATAGATACTCATAAAACTTTTTTACATTGAAAAAATGAAACTTCTGGGGCATTTTAGGATAATTCCAATGGACCCTACAACCCCTCACAGAGGCAGTTCAAGTAGAGACACTTTCGACCAGGTAATCTGAAAACAACAGAAAGATAAATGATACTACTGAGTTGAGTTTTCAACTTGGAACTCCGGCTATATTATTTCTTTGTGGGAATTCGTATCTCTTTCTCCTGGCTAACTGGACAGGAACTTGTACCCTGGAATAAACATTGCTCCCAGCAACCAGTCTATAACAAATTCTCTAGCACACACAAGAACCAAACGAGATATACAATAATGTATCCAAAAGCTTGTCACTTTACAAACCCACTTAGATTCCTTACCAAGAGTACTCTTACAAAACCATCGAGGATTGATCTTATAACAGCCAAAAATGCTTATTTTGAAAGGAAGAAAGTCATTTTTATGTGAGTCAATCTGGTATATTTAGAGACGCTTAGAGATAGAGACCCCAAAATCTGCCATCAGTTGAACAAGTCATGGCAGTGCTGCACCAGAATATGGAGTTGGGGACTCTGGCCTTCCCACTTGCAGGTCCTCTCCTCATGCTCTTCATAGCACTCTATTTGGTCCCTGGATCCTGAACTGTCTTCTCAAGTTTGTCTCCTCATGCCTAGAATCCATAAAGCTACAAATGATAGTGACATCCGAACCACCCTTATACCAGACCTTAAGCCAAGGAAATCAAGAGGATGATGCCCTATAAGAATTTAAAGGGCATCAAAAGGGGGGATTGAAGAGGAATTTTCTGCTCAAATGGCTAACTTTATAATCAGCTTTTTGTTCTGCTTCTGTAGGCATGTTTACTGCATAGGCCAAAGGACAGGGTGACCTTGAGATCAACTGAAGATTTACCTTCGCCTTTCCTTGTTCTGTTAGGTAACAGATGTACCCCCTTTGCTTGTTTTGGATAAGCCCTATAAAAGCAACATTACTCCTGAACTCGAGGCCCAGGTCTTCAGAGCACTAGCTCTTCTGGGACAAAGGCATAATAAACCGGAGTTCAACCCTCTGAGTGGTGCTTGGTTTCTCGCCAGTATGATTTTTCTCCACCACTTTAACTTTCACTGCACCCTCGGCAAGAACCTTATGTACCTCTTCCAATGATGCTCACATTGTTTCATTGTAGTTTGTCGTAGTACATCAGTAATTATTCCCATTAATGCAAGAAAAAAAGTAAAGAGTTAAATATTGCTTATACAATAAGTATAACAAAATCAGTGTAAAAAAAAGAAATTTATACAATGAGATAGCTAATTTGCAGTGGAAAAAGAAAATTTGCACTTCATCTAGCTCTTAAGTCTTGAGATCCCATTGAATGATGAGAATCTATTAAAGTGGAGATCTAAGAGGGCACAGGGTCCATTCACGGATATCAAGAAAAAACTGGTAAACCTCATGAGATGGAAAAGAAAGATCTGAGAAACATTCCCTCAGCATCAGACTTATCCACAACTCTAATATTCTAGTCACTATACTTCTGTTATTGAATCCTAAACTGATTTCATTTTCTTACATACAGGATCACACTATTAACTCATACTGAGATGCCAGTTTGCTGTGAAAGGAGATTTTTCTTAAACTGCTATGTGAGTAATTAATTTTTAAATTGTATACAGAATTTCACACATGGTTAAGTATAGGTTAGATCCAAGCGTGTTTCAGATTCTGTTATTCGTCTCTACTTGTTTAATAGAACTCCCAGCTATAGGTTCACAATTTTTTAATATAGTCTCTATTTAATCTCAAAATAGACATGTCCTTTATTTAATTTTTGTGGTTCCAATAAGGCTTTTTGTGAATTCTCTTTGTTCCATCAACCTCTAAAGAGAGCCTCTTCATGTTTATCTCCTCCCTGCTGTTCTTACTTTTCTTAGATGTTATTTTCCTCAAAATTGCATGGGGCAGGGGTTCTACAAGTTTGTCTTTCAGCTTCCGTCTCTCCTTAAATTTCCTTGTCCTACCTCAAAATCTCTGACTTTAAGATGACATTCACAGGTTTTTCTTAACTAAAATACAATTGATCTGACTCTGGGAACTTGAATATATTTGAAGATATGTGGGTTCTCTAACTTCTTTATCGAAGAACTTTGGGGTTTAGTTCTTTGGTAAAATGTTTCCTGTTCATCCAAGTATCCTCCTGATAGGTAATATCTGTGGTGGAATGAATTGAAAAGCCCCTACCCCTTTATTTATTAGGTGACATTAAAAATAATCTATTCCTGTGTTGGCAACATCTATCATCAATAACAATAACAATAAAATTACATACTGTGTAGTGATTCTAATAAGCCATGTGCAGGAAATGGGTATGCTTTTCTTAACACACAAAGTGCTTGAGTCTTGCAAGAGTTCCTGCTTTGAAAAGGGCAAGATATTAATAGGAGGTGATTTACTTATTTGTATAACACAACAAAACTTATCAGGTTAAAAAAACAAACATCTATTATTTCACAGTTTCTATGGATTATGTGCTCAAGAGTGTCTTGGCTTTGTGGTTATGACTCAGGGTCTCTCATGAGGTGACAATCTAGCTGTCAGCTAAGACTGCAGACATCTCAAGGCTCAACAGAAGACCTTTCACACTCGTCCATGTTTTTGGCAGGATTATGTTTCTTATCACACTGACCTCTTCACTGTGTCCTCATACGTGGCAACGAGGTCCGCTCTTCTCAGGATACCTTCTAATATAGCAGCTGGCTTTCCCACAGCAAGTTCCAATTCAACAGAGAAAGAAAATACAACGAAATGAAAGTCACAGTCTTTTGGGAACCTAATGTCAGAAGTGACTTTTCATCACTTCTACCCTCTTCTATTCACTCTGAGTCCACCCCACACTCAAGAAGATAGAAATTAGGCTCTGCCACTTGTGAGGAGGAGTATCTAGTCATATTTGGACATAGCTTTAAAATGATCAAAGAACATTGGCTATCCTTATGTGAAACTATATTGTGTGTCCCTTATAAAAATCAATGCTTGCCTAATTGTTGTTATCTACCTTCTAGGTTTAAAAAGAGAGAGAGAGAGAGAGAGAGAGAGAGAGAGATAACATCAAGAACCACGAACCTAGAAGAAATTCCAAAATGCCCTTTTGGTATCCACTTTCAGGGCACTAGAAATTAGGCCTCCCATGTGGACTGGCAGTCACTATACACATGATTCTCCTAAGGACCTAACTAAAGCTTGAGGTGTTTTAGTTTACAAGTCATAAGAGCCTAAAGAGCAGAACTAACTTATGAGAAGAAAGATAGATTTCTCCAACAGAAAAAGTGCAAAACACATGACAAAGGGAACCATGACTAAAAGGAATGACTTGAAGGAGAAAGATGCAATGTGTTCTTGGAGGACACTTTCCATTGAACGACCTATGAGTTCCAAATAAGAGGTATAATCTCTATGTCCTACATGTACCAGTGCCCTTTCGAAAGTCCATATGACATAAATAACTATATGTCCCTTCCTAATAATGCAAATTTAGCTCTTTAACAAAAGGATGGCACAGAAGATATTCAAGGGAAAATCAGTAACATACCAAATTATTCTGCAAAGTCTCTGCTGTGAAAAAGGCTGAAAATGGAAGTCATAGATGTTTGAAAGGGGACATTACATGTGAAAATAAGTAGAGAAGACAGCTAAGCCATGACAGAGAATGAGACTAAAATTCCTGAATGCCTCTCATAGAACAGCAAATCATATCTGTCAAGATGGAAAAGAAGTTGATCACACTGGAGTCACAGTTATTCTATTGTAGAAGATAGAATTAGCAACCCCAAGCCCCAACTATCAGAGATAGGTTTGAGCAAAAGAACAGAAAAAATTTAATCAGACCCAGGCAATGATAAATATGGCAATTGAAATCAGTGAAGGAAATTTAGTAACTCAATATATTTAAGGGACAATATTCTACCCAATTATATATAAAATTCAATTACAAGAGCTCTGCCACACAGTAAAAACAAAAAAAAAATTTTAACAGATTAAAAAGGTAAATGTGATTTTTTATAAAAGTGTTAAGTTTATGATGTTGAGAGTAAGGACATAGAGTTAGAATGTCTGTAATGGTGAGCTGGAAAGTAAAGTTGAGGTGTTTATGGTAGTGAAGTAGAAAAAAACATTCTGAATCAAGACTCTAAATTTCCTGACAGTTCAAATGGACACAAGTATCACCTGAAACAAACTTAACTCACATACCTAGCAATTCCTACTTGCTCTACGCTAGAATCTCAATTGAGCTCAAATCCAGAACACATACACATGCCTTCCTTATCTAGTCTCGATGTAGAAGGTACTTACGGCTCCTCACAGCATGCAGCCAGGTTTGTATGACAAAAAGTCAGAAGCACGTGGCATTTTTATGACTCAAAAGCCACGAAACATCACTTCTGACATTCTCGAATGGGCAATGCAGTTACAATATTCCACCCAGTTTCAAGGGAGAATAAAAACAGACTCTATCTCTGTGAAGGGGGAAGTCTTATTGAAAGAGGAAAACAGAGATGAAAAAGTGCGTGATGTCCATCTTTGGAAAATATCATCTGCTACATTCCATTTCCCAAGATAATACTTAAACATGTGTATCTTCAAATTGACACAATATGGCAGCACTTTAGAGTATATCAGCATTCCTAGACAGCGGAATCAAAATCCTCCTTCAAGTGACTCATTCATAAATGACTTGAACAAAATTTCTTTTTAAAGAACATCTGGAACCTTGGGTTTTGTCTACCTTGGTATCAACATGAAGGAGCTATGTTGCTTTATATCCTATATAAAAGAAATGGGATTGTCCCTCTCTATGAAGAGTAATGAAATTTCAGAACACACAGAACATTGCTGAAACAGTGGTGGCTGAGCTGCAGGCACCTGATCATACGGATGGCAAACAATGCCTCCTCCTATAGCTCCACCTAGTGAGAAACAACCAGCTCTGAGGCCCAAAATTTAGGAGATGCTCTCAGGCAAAAAGACTTAATAACCCTGCAACAGGCATATACAAATATATACTTTGATAGACAACTCTTTGCCATACTCTTTCTCTCTCTCACTTGGTTTGCTAAAATTTTAGATTTATTATGATTAAAAGATCAAAATTTTCCCAACCTAAAGAAGGCATTCACTAATTTAGCCAATTATTGTATGCCTCCTCAGAGAAATTCATGAGTACATAAAGAAGCACATGCAAGATCCTCATTGTCATGGTATTAGTAATTTCAAAGAGAAAGGAAGGAAAAAAAAACTAGAAACCTGTGTAAGTGTGTTCATGATTATAAGACAAAGTTACTAAGGGAAAGAATTTTTCTCTAACCTTGATTATTAAGAACTCAGGAAATGTTTGCCTGAATCATCATCAAATGCAAACCCCTTTGTTCAGCCTTAGACCTTGTTCCCACTCGCTTAGTAAAAAAAAAAAAGAAAGAAACAAGCAAGCACTGGAGCACACTCAGTGAGAACATAGGCTCTGGAGCCCAGCAGCCTTCTCTACCACTCAATCTACTCTAACAACCTTCACTTGAACCTAGTGATCTCATCAATAACACTGAGATCTTAATAATAATAATGCCAGCTTAATAATGTTTTCCTGAAGATTAAATAGTATGCAGTAAATGCTTAGCAAATGCTACTTATTATAATCAGGCTAGGGTAGAAATAATTCATACCATATAGACAAACTAAAATAATTGTGGAATACATAGTTACAGAGAGTCAGCGTGAAAGTAAAATTTTTGGACTATAATCAAAACAGAGTGTCCAGATTTTTTAAGAGAATTTAAGAGAAGTTTGATTCTTCCACAAAACAATAGTGTTTCCTTGCTAATTATACTATCAGAATACTTAGTCAATTCAATGGAGTCATTAGTTCTTCCAGTTTGCCTCTAGACCAGGAGGACCTGGTACAATTCACTTTCTCAGTCAAATTCATCCTTCCAACTAAACTCATCCTTGAGAAACCAGTTAAGTGCATGGTAAAGCTAGGTAATATTCTGCTTTCCAACATATTCAGAGAGCTTAGCAGTCCTCAAGAAGAAAGAGATGTGGTTGTCAAACGTGCAAAGAGGTGACATGATGTAATTTGCATTTTTCAAACATTGGTCTGGCTATTGTGAGGAGAACCCGTAGAGGGCAAGAATGTTACCAAGGCATGGTGGGAAGCTCTTACAATCCTCCAGGAGAGAGATCAGGGTTGTCTTAACCACAGTCTACGGGAAACATTAAGGAAGCAGTCATATTTGGGGTAGATTTTAAAGGTAGGGCCACCTGGATTTTCTAATGGGTATCAGGTGGGGACTATAAAAATATTTGAATTACTCTTCCCTTTTTTATGAATAGCTGAAACAATTGACACTGACTAAGAAAAGATTGGTGGAGAGCAGGTTTCAGGTTCAGAAAATAGGATATGTAAGGTGAAACATAGAAATTAGTAGACAAGAGGATTGCTTGAGAGCTTCAGTCATCTTAAGATACTTATCTCCTGCTGCAGTCTTGCTCATTGCTCCAACCCTACTCCTCCTGCCTGACAGTCCTCTCTTTTCACCATTTTCTTTTGTTTTGGTTGTATCTGGTGTATTTATAGCTGATATTTTCTCTTCCAGAGTGTGGTTAACATTTTTTCTAGAAACATCAGGCCCAAACTGTATCTCACAAAAGGTTCTAGGAATGAGAAACATGGAAGTAGTCTGAGAAATATTGAAGATTATGATTCATTCAAATAACTGTGCATTCATTTTGTTTTGTTCTAGGAATCTCACGGTGGATTCCGCAGCTGCCTTAGCTTTCACTAAATATCGCAGCTCCAGTGATAGTAATAACATTAAGAAATGTTAGTTCACCTGTGTTCTAAACACCAAGATTTTCCCGAAAACAGCCAGATCCAGATAACTATTGATGAGCTCTGGATATCTGAGCAGCTGAGGGTCAACTCTTTTCCATTCTTTTTCCCTACGGTGTATTTTCCTAATAATTTCAGAGTAAAACAGAAATGATCTGGATATCATTAAAAGTTTTAAGAAAATATCATATACCTCGGAACACATACACCCCATGGATCTTGGAATTTGCTCCAGGTGCTGACTCTTCATTTCAACTAAAAGATTACTGCAAACCAACACAAACACACACACAAACACACACACACACACACACACACACACACACACACACAGAAAAACTACATAATGAAAGAACAGAGAAGGAGTTTCAACAAACACATTGAAAATCAAATAAGGAGAGAACATTTTTCATATCTGTACTGATTGCATAGGCACTGCTCTTTTGAAAACTTTAAGTCACATGTTGTACCTACCCACCACATCCGGCTGGACCAAGTCCCAAAAAGAAATGAGGATACAGAAGACCTGATGTGAGTAAACTATAACCTAGGCTTCCGCTGATAAACCCATTCGAGAGAAACTCAAAGATGCCATTGTTCTCTCCTCTTTATAAAGGAAACTGCCGGATTGCTCCCAGCACAGATTTGGGAGCACCTTCAGAGCTTCCTCCAAGATGCTGCTGGTCTTCCTTTTAACGGCATTGCTGGCCCTGAGCTCAGCAAACGATGCAGGTAATGGGAAAAAAAAATAAGTGGTGGAGGAGCATGCTATGACTCTGCTTGGGGTTTAGGAGACCACAATGCAGGAGGAAGGATGTAGGGAGGGCACAGAAGTGAGAGGAAAGACTGACCGCAGAATTCTTAAGACAGAGATAGGCACACTCAAGAAGACACACTTGGAGTCACATTTGACAAGTTATGGAAGTGGCACAAAATATATCTAGTAACATTGATGACACCTTTGCTTCTCATATATTTTTGAAAACTTCCTCTAGAAATGCTAAGACATCCAAGAACTATTTCTTACTTTCTTATCACCCCATTTGTGTGTCTCAGGAACAAAGAAGTAAGACTTTCAATGACTGCTATGCAGGTTAAGAGAAATATAGAATAAGGAAGCAGTGGGCAGGAGGGAGCATGGGAGATGAGAGGCAGGTACAGGGGGGAAAAAAGGACTATGTGATAATGTGATCAGAGATCAAAATGAGAAGGGGAGTCCTTCATTACTAATTTTATCTTTTCTTGTTCCGTACCTATTCTGATGTAGTGAAGGCAAGACAGAACCCAGAAAAGAATGCTCAGGGACCACCTCCTGACAATGCACCATCTGCACCCCCACCAGAGGAAAGACCACCTCCACAAGAAAGCGAAAATCAAAGTCCTCCCCCACCTCCTCCCCCAGGAAACCAACAAGGACCACCCCGACCTGAAGGCCCTCCCAAGGGTTCCCCACCTTCTCTTTTAGAAAGACCTCAGAGACCACCCCGACCTGAAGGTCCTCCCCAGGGTTCCCCACCTCCTCCTTCAGGAAGGCCTCAGAGACCACCCCGACCTGAAGGCCCTCCCCAGGGCTCCCCACCTCCTCCTTCAGGAAGGCCTCCGAGACCACCCCGACCTGAAGGTCCTCCCCAGGGCTCCCCACCTCCTCCTTCAGGAAGGCCACAAGGATCACCCCAACCAGGAGGTCCTCCAGAAAGCGCAAAACCTAATCCTGCCCAAGGCCAACAAGACTAGACATTCGATTTGTTGACAGGTATGTGTGATTCAATTTCACTCTCCATCAAAGGTCCTGACTCCTACAGTTCTCAAACTTCAGTGTGTCAATGAATCAACGAGAAAACATGCTGAAATTACTTACTTCATTCTGGACCTAATGACTTCTATTCAGATACTCTGGAATAAAATACAGAGACCTTGTATTTTTAACAAGATGACCAAGGTTGTTCCAATTTTGAGAATTGATGCCCATAAATTGCCTTTTCTGCTGTCATTGAGCTTCTTCACATAAGTGTGTCATGAGCAAGTAGAGCAGTGTTGCCCTTGGTCCTTGGTTCGATGGCTTCCCCTTTCAAGTTTACACCTGACAACACTTTGCTCATTTCTACCTCACATGAGGTCTCTTAGGTCAAGTGTCCCTGTAAAATATTATTTTCATTTTATGCTACTAAATGTTATCTAGTGTCTTAAATATTTACTTTTAAATTGAAATGTTCTCAAGTTAAAAAAAATCCAACAGAACCGGAGCAATGAAGTTAAATATTAGAGGCATTTCTCATCTGACTTCTCCATTTCCTTTCCTAAAAGCCATCACTCTTAAGTTCATTGAACATCTTCTTTAAACATATATATGCCTATCTAAACATATAGAATCTCTTTTTCCATTAATATCATACTTTATAGGCAAATATATACGTTGATCACTTTAACATATTATTTAGAACACTTCTGTATTTCTTATAGACATATATTGATTTGGGTTCTGCGTTCTTTTTTTTTAATTTTTCTTTATATTTCTATAATATTTTATTGTGTGCTGTGCCATGATTTCTTTAGCAAAACCCCTGACAATGGACATTTAGGATGGTTTCAGGTTTTCAGTATTACAGAATTGGAAACAGTCACCAACCCTTGTAAACATATCTCTGAACATTTTCAATAAGTACCAAATGATAAACAACCTAGCAAAAATCTTCTTTTTCCTCTTGCAAATACAATTCAGAATATTTTATCTGTTAAGTGCATAAAACCACCAAAGAAAAAGTAATGAGGAAGGAAAGTAGAGACAGAGAGAAGATGATCTATCTCCTATTTCACTTCAGTACCAACAAGAAATTAGAAAATACTTGCCATAACGTGTCCTTTCTCTCAACTTCCTTTTTTGCTCATTTGTTTCAGAAAATGAGTATGAAGACAGCAGTCCTTACGAGAGCCATGGCGTTGGAATAATACAGTCTGACTGCAATATCCCAATAAAATTACCAGCATCCAATTTCTGATTGTCATTTCTCATTCTCCGTGACTATGAATCTGGAAGTCGGGGGCTATGGACACAGCATAGAAATATTCAAGAGCTCTTCCCGTTGAGGTTTCCTGCAAGCATCCTCCTGGGCCATTTTCTTAGAAAACATTTTGGCTTCATTCTTCATTTACGGGCAAGAATAGATCTCTCTTCTTTTGTCCTTCTATTGCCGCTTCCTTCCCCTGACACCTTACTTAATCCACAAGCTGGCTGCCCAGTGATAGAATTTCATTGTTTATCCCTGCTCTGAATTCTATATTACAAATCCAATTTTTAAATTGTTTTCAGAAGTTTTCCCGATAGTCGAGTAATTTTAGGGAAAGAAGAATAATGTAAGAAATGTGAGGGAGCTGCAGAGGCTGAGGAAACCCTTCAAATTTCCAAAATTACTCCTTCTGGTTGCTGGAGAAATGAATGTGTTTCTAGGTTTCTTTTTCTTTGAAACCACATTTTTTTTTCATTGTTCAGTTCCCTTCCTCTGTGGGTCCCACACCATTTTTAACAAACCCTGAGTGTATTTCATAAAGGTTGCAGCATGAGGTATTTATTTTAAGGAGTCAGGAGCTGGGAGTCATTCTTCCCTCAAAGTGAAATGGCTGGTCTGATAATTAAATTGACATGAGGTGATTAACAGAAGAAAAGCTAATTTGATTACGTACTTAAGGGAGCCAGTCCCACAAAGACAAGAGACTCAAAGGCAGTCATGAAATTGAGGCTCATATGCCTTCCTGAGATACAGGGAAGTGAGTAGTGGTCTGGGGCTTCAAAGGCAAAGAAGAAGATTCACAGGAGGATGAGAAAAGCACACATTTAGTAAACAAATATTTGCCTTGCTGAGAAGTCTGATATAAAAAGGTATCTCAGAGATAAGTCTGCTTCCTTCCACCAAGCCCCGCAGTCAGGTTTCCAGCTCCAGGTGCTGACAAATCTTCGATAGAGAATATTTTTATCATGAGAAAGTGTTTCCGCCTTTTCAGTATACGTGTATCCTCCATTCCTGATGTCAACACTACTCTGTGTCTAAAACCATCTGCTCATTATACTTACATTACCTTCCTTGAGAAACATTCTGTTTTTCTGCGATTGATAATTGCCTTTTTCTGCATTTCTTTGATTTCTATAAACACCTAAGCCATCTCGGAACTTCCAACTGAACGGGAAAGTCCTTCTAAATAAAATTTCCCTCACTCTCTCAGATTATTTCCTTTCTACTGAAATTTTTCCTTTCTCCCTCTTAAGTAGGATGACATACGTCCTGAGTTAATGCCTTCCTCTTTTTTGGAGTTCTTCATTTGGTAAAGCACATCTTACCCTATTGCTTTGAGATCTTTCATGTCAGAGAATGACTTCAGTCTAGCCTCATGCGTAATTAATAATTTGACTGGATATATGATTGATTCCAAGTTAAAAATTATTTTTGCTCAGAAATTTGATGACACTTTTCTATTCTTTTCAGACTTCCAAGGCTGTTCCACTTTCATTCTGATTACCACTTCTATGGATATGATTATTTCTCTCACTGAAATTTTCAGGATCATCTTTTTATCCCTAATAGAATTAAGTATACATAGATGTGAATTATTTTTTTTCCATTTATTATAGTAGGCACTGAGGATTTCAAGAGATGCTGTAGTCCTGGGAATTTTAAAAGGGCACCCGCAAGTGCACACACACATACAGAGAGAGAGAGAGAGAGAGAGAGAGAGAGAGAGAGAGAGAGAGAGAGAGAGACTCACTGTTTTTTACTTTTAATCTCATTAGAAAATATTTTAAAAGTTTGGCAAGTAAGTAGAATAAGCAGAGATCATGGCAAAGGAGCTCAGGCTTGACAGGGGTCCTCCAGGACTGAGGATACAAGATTGAAATTGTACAAAGAGAATAAATTCAAGGTTTTGCCCTGAGGCATATCAGAGGGGGAGAAGGGGAATGACTTCAGTTTCAACTTTTAGTCACCTAACATCAACCAAAAGCACATCTAGGCAGATAAGTTCTCCCACCCACCACCCCACTGCCCACCCAATCCTCTCCCTCCCACCTGCTAAGACCCCAAATACCCGGATTCTGATGTAACTCCTATGCTCAGTAGTGTGGTTTGGAGAGGTGCTTAGAACTTCCAGGAAATCCTAAATCAGAACTGAGACAGGAGGGTGGAAATCTTGCCTAGCTGGTCCCCACAGGAGCTTGCCAGAGGGTCAGTCCCTGGACAGACCAGCTTCCAACCTGCCCTTCCAGCAAGTGTCCACCCTTCCACCTCTCAGCTTGCAGGGTCACGCTCGGTACAAGGCAACAAAATAGCTTCATTCATTACTCAGTTTGGCCAAAAAGGCAATCTTCAAAGAACAGACCACACTGCTTAGGTGGAAACAGGACCTGAAACTCAGTTACAGCTTAGTTATAACTTGCAAATATTTAGGGATACTGTACACTGGCCTCCTTCTGAATATCTGTACCAGATGCTGCTGATGTTAACAGTGGGACTGTGGATAAGCATTGGACACTCTCAATATGGAGAATCGCTCTTAAGTTCTGGGAAATGTTTTCCAGTGATTTATTAAACGTTTCTTTTCTAATGTATTATCTGTTTCCTTTGAAATTTGTTAGTAGTACTCTCTTTTAATTTTTTTTCTTTTTCTCACCTATTGATTATCTCTTTGCTTTTTTGTTCTATGTTATGGCAGAGTTCTTTATCTTTATCTTCTATTAAACGTATAATCAACTGAATTTACAATAGCAAATATTTCTTTCTATTTTCTGATTATTTAATAACATCATTTTTTTATTTGAAAAAGGCAGAATCTATTTTTATTTGTAATTATATGTTCATTACTGTATTTACTTGATTGATAGGACCATTTCCTGAGAAATACCCTTTCAATGCAGTAGTCACAAGCCATATGTGGCTGTTTAAATTTAATTAATTGAAATGAAATAAAATTTCAAATTTTAGATTTTAGATTTTTTTAGATTCTCAGGTACACTGTCACATTTCAAGTACTCTATAGTCTCATGTAGGTAATAGCTACCATACAGGTACCATGTTAGATAGCACAGACATAAAACATTTATATCATGACACAAACTTATATGAGAAGCAAGGCTTTAGACTTTGAGCTTCACAGAAAAGAACTGGATTCATTTTGATCATTATACTGCCCTGTGTAGCTACCACTGGACTTCTCAAATATTTATTCAATGAACAAATAAGTGTAAATTTGATACAGTACTACCTATTATTTCAAAAACCAAAAAAAAAACCCTGAAGTCATTTGTGTGTTTTTTTTCATTCTACACATATCATTTTACATATAGTTATGGTACCATATGCATGGTACTATTTCTTTCTTTTCCATTTACCATTATTTATTTAGTAAATATGCACCGTGTTATCACAAAACTTTACAAACATGTTTAATGATTGCACAAATCCTTTTTATTTTGTCATTTCTCTGATATTGGATATTCAGGTCATTTTTTTTAGATCTTGACTGTCCCACACAGAACTCACAAGCCACAGGCAGTTTTTTCAATTCAAATTTAAATTAGTTAAAATTTTTTATTATTTGCACTAATCCAAGTATTCTACATTAACAATGTCTTTCCTCCATAATGAAAAAGAATAATTGTCACAAATGTGTAGAATAAGAGGTTGAAGTTGGATTGCTTGTGAGTCTCAAAAAGAATTAAGCAGTTAGTATTACACTCTAAGGTATAAGTTGCATCTGCTATCCTTTTTAAAAGGAATCAGCTCTTGGTTCTGCTTCTGTAGACATGATTGCCACATAGGCTGAAGGGCAAGGGGTTGACCTTGAGATCAACTGAAGATTCACCCTCCCTTTACTTATTCTGTCTAGATAATGGATGTATCTTTTTTTGCTTGTTTGTAGATAAGCCCTATAAAAGTAAGATTACCCCTGAGCTCAGGACTCAGGTCTTCAGAGCAGTAGCTCTCCTGGGACCACCATAAACCTGAATTCTCCAGCTCTCTGAGTGGTACTTGGTTTCTCGCTGGCCTTATTTTACAGCAAACTTTCTGGAGGCCCTGGCAAGATTCCAACTACACCAGCCCTTTGAGCTGTCACCCATTGGCCGGGCAAGGCTGGAAGGCCTCCCAGACAAACAAGGGGGCATGGTACATAACTATATTTCAAGTTCTCTCAGGTGGCCTATCCCAGAACTGGACTCAAAGGAGGGATGGACCAACTCACCAGGAACGCCCTCAGGATAAGATATGATCCCAGGGCTCAGAAACCTAGTCAGGTCTTTTCTTTAGACAAGAGAGGAGCTTGATCACCTATGAAAGTTATCAGTCAGAAGACCCAGGTCTCAGTTTCCAAGAGGTGGGAAGACATCAGGTTCTTCCCAGAGAACAAAGACTAAGGTCAGGGCCTTTCAAAAAGGGGGAGGCAATGTTTTAAACTCTGGTGTGTGAATGCTTGAGTGAAAGAGCTGACAGTCCAATTTGACTTTGTTGGGTATGAATTTGCGACTCCATGACTGGGCACCCATAACTTCCCCTAAAGGCTATGGAGTCTGAGTGGACTCATCTGAGAGTCCGTTGTGTATAGCATACAGCTTAGGCCAGCATTGGACTAGTGTCCAATTGTAAGTTACAAAACTGAGTCCACTATGCAGAAATGTCATCTAAGCTCCTTTGGAACACAGCCAGATGAGCACCTGAGTGGTCTCTTTGGAGGAAGCACCCACTTGTTTGTGACCAATGACACAGGGTGGGATACGCAGATTGGGGAGACAATTGATTACT